>CM053593.1:357069174-357103514 GCA_028646575.1 Pseudocheirus occidentalis
TACTACTACTACTACTACTACTACTATCATCATCATTATCATTACTGTGATTACTACTACAAGAAATGACCAACGTTTCTATAGCATTTTAATATTTCCAAAGCATATTATCTCATTAGGACTGGAAATGTGAGGACCATACCTCCATCCAACCTTAGTTCCCAACTCTGATAATAGTGAACCTTACTAACCTTAGTTTCGTCTCTTACCACTTCTCACCTGCACTGTCTCAATAGTCTCTAATTGACCTCTTTGTCTCCAGCCTTTCCCTACCCTATTCATTCCTCCTTAGCCACCAAAATGATTTTCCCTGTGTTCAAGTCTGATCATGTTACTCTGCTATTTGATAAAACTCCAGTGGATTCCTATTGCCTCCGGGATAAAATACACACTCTTCTCTAACTTTTTCTGCCTTTCATAGCCTCGTTATTCATTCCCTCACTTCATGTGTGTTGTTGTGTTTTGTTTTGTTTTGTTGTTTTTTGGAGGGGCAATTGGGGTTAAGTGACTTGCCTGAGGTCATACAGCTAGTTTTGTGTTACATGTCTGAGGCCAGATTTGAATTTAGGTCCTCCTGACTCCAGGGCCGGTGCTCTATTCACTGCACCACATAGCTGCCCCATCCTCACTTCTTATGTGCTATAGTCCAGCCAAAGGGGCCTACTGTCCTTCATACGTGATACTTCATCTTCCAAAGACATTCCATGTCTTTTCTCTGGTCTTCTGTCATGCCTGGAATGTCCTTCCTCATCTCTGCCTCAAAAAGACCCTTCTCTTCTTTCAAGATGCAGGTTAAGTGCTACCCTCTATACAAAGACTTTCCTGACTCTCCTTATCTGCTGATGTTCTCCCTCCCAAACTACCTCAAACTGAACCATTTTCTATTTTTTGTAATTATTCCCTATGCATTTCTAGAGGAACATGTTGTTTCTCCTCATAGAATGTCATCTCCTTGAGAATAAAAGGATTCTTTTAGCCTTTGGAGATACAAAGCCAAGTACAGTGCCAAGCATAGTGTATGTTAAATATATGTCATTGCTGATTGATTACTGACCCCCACCAGAAAGGTGAACACATTCTCACCTTGGCCATTTTCTCCATGTTACTGTACCCCAGATTGGAGAGATTCAGGATGGAAAGGCTCCAGGTTAATGCCACATGAAGCAGGAGCCTACTCCGTTGTGGTGCTGATCTGGATTCAAAGGGAGACCCACTCACTCCCCTTTACCAAATACCCCTTGCTCACGTTTCCAAAGCAGTCCATGAGCAGGTATGCCACCAACGCATACAATTGCATGTATTTGCCCAAAGTGTAATCCTAGACCATGCGCCTTGTGCATGGTGACAGGTGTGATCACTCTACCCCACGGGAACGACTCCTGAAGTATCTGGTCATGCCCTAGTGATTGCACATTCACCCTGGTGCTGGTCCTGCAAGGTGGAGATCCTGGCTTGTTATTATGCAATGCTGATGTAGCACTTCTCACTTTAGATATTCACAGAACTTTGTGGAGTGGTGAAGACATATTGCCTTCTCATCCCCATTTCACCATTTCATGAGGGCAGCAATAACACCATAGTAACCCGTCCTCTTCCTCCATTTCCACTTCAGCCTTATGTGATGCTTTCAGGTTTACCCAGCTTGATTCACAAATACCCCATGAGGTGGGCCAACATCATTTCCATTTTACAGAAAAAGAAAACTGATCCCAAGTTAAATGACTTGTTTGTCAGCATAGCTAGTAAGTCTCAGAATAGAGGGATTTGAACCCAGGCCTCCCAATTCTAAATCCTAACACTTTTTCTACTACTGACCTGAGAGGTTCAGTGACTTACCAGAAATTCACAGCACATGGAAATGAATCACTGGTATCAAGTTTATTACTTTCTTTGAGCCCTGGGTCATGATTTGCTTCCAACTGAAAGCTTTCCTCATTAGCATCATCCCACTCCAATCATTCCCACTCTTCTACATCTCTGCCCCGCAAATGTGTTCCAATTCTAGTTTGCTTGTGTTGCTTATAACTGTTCTCAAGGCATTTCATGGGTGCACATTTTTCTTTACCCAAACCAGATCATAAGGCCCACTGAGGGCAAGAAACATGTTCCTCCATAGAGTCTAATACAGTGTTCTTCTCACTGTGAGATATTAAGGGATTCTTGGTTAACTGAAGTGCCAAGGTCTGTGGGTGCTTGACCAGACAGACTGCATTGTTCGTAGCTGAAATGTTCTATTTCTGGTTGAACGGCAATTTGGGAGGGGAGAAGGATCTTAGAGTTCATCTGGTACAACACACTCCTTTTCTATTTGAGGAAATTGATCACAGGAAGGGCAGTAACTCAACCAGTACCAAAAGGTTAGTGGCAGACCTGAGACAAATGATCAGGAAGAGAGGAGCAAGGAGGATCCCATTTTTAAAGAGAAAACACTTCCTTAAGATGCTCATTTCAAGCCTCCATTCGCTACATTACTCATTTCTCTCTGGTTTTTAGTTGAAAATCAACCTCAAAAGAGTCATCCATTTTTGTCAACCTCTTGGTCTAATGGCATTTGGTAGGACCTGGAGCCATTCAGATGCAATACTCTGGCCCTGGCCTCTGCAGGAGCTAAGGAATCTTATTTGAGCTCTGGTCAATGAGGCTGTAAACACTGGTGAGTTATAAGCAAAGTGTTATTTTCTTTAAAACAAAAGCACTTAAAAAGGGGTTGGTTTTTTTCCTTGACAATCAGGGCCTTGTCCAGAGGTCACCTGGCACCTGCTTTTTGGGAACAGATTTTTTTTAATTTTGAAGTGGTTGAAGAGACAGGAAAGCAAAGGGAAACAGAGGACAGAAAGGAAAGACACAGGATAGAGGAGACAGGAAAAGGAGAAAGAGAAAGAACAAAAAAGAAGAGAAGAGAGAAATTGAGTACATACAAAGGGAAGGAGAGAGGGGAGACACAGAGGATAGAGAATAGAAGAAAGAACAATCATAGAAAAGAGAGGAAAAAGACAAGAGGTACAGAGGACAGAAAGAGAAGGAGAGAAAGACAGAGACGGAAAGAGCAGAGATGTGAGAGAAGAGTAGAAAAAGAAGTAAAGAATGTTAAGAGAGGGAAAAGAAGAGGATGGGAGAAGAGAAAGGCAAAGGGAAAGAAAAGAGGCAGAAGAGAGAAAGAATAGGAAAAGGAAGGAAGAGAAGATATACAAAAGGTGAGAGAGGATAAAAGGAAGAGACAGAAGAGAGAGAGAAAGAGAACAGAGAAATAGGAGAGAGAGAAATTGAAGAAAGAGAAGATGCAGAGAAGGAGAGAAATAAGAGAAGGAAAGAAAGGAAAAGAGAGTTAGGGATAAGGAGGAGGGTATAGAAAGAAAGAGAAAAGAAAGAAAGTAGAAGAAAGAGATGAGACAGAGAAGGGGAGAGAGAGAAGGGAAAGGAAGAAAGAGTAGAGATACAGAGGGGGATACAGAGACAGAAAAGAGAGAAGTAAGAGAAAGAAAATGGGAAAAGGAGAAGAGCTAGAGGAGAGAAAAGAGGGGGAAAGGAAATGGAAAAAAGAAGAGAGAGTACAGATACAAAGGGGGAGAGAGACAGAGAGATAGAGATAAGACAGAAAAAATACACTGATGGCAAGAGATAGAGGGGAGAGACACAGAGAAAAGAGAGAGAAAGAAGACAGAAGAGGTAGAATAGATACAGAGGAGAGAAAGAAAAGAGGAAAGAAAGAGAAAAGAGAGGAGTGGGGAGAGAAAAGAAGGGAGAGAAACCCAGAGACAGTCAGAGAAAGGATTTTCCCCAGAGAGAGAAGAAGAAGAGTGGCCTTCTCAGGGCTCTGGCCTTTGCCCGGGCTTCACGGCACTGCCTTACAATAATGTTCTGTTACAGTCTGTAAGCTGGACCTTGGCCTTTTTCCGCACGTTTAGAATCATTGAGCTAATTAAGTGGATATTGTTTTCTGGTCCATGTCTCTTCCCCTATTGCCGTCTCCCCCTTCTGACCCCCTCACTTAGCAGTAATGTCAGAAGTCATATTGAGACTGACCTTTTCCCATCACTATCCCACACACCTCATTAACTCCTCTCTGCAGAAGAAGGCAACCATTATGGATCGGAAGAGCTGACAGGTTTGTCAGAAAGCCGAAGAGCAAACAATTTCCCAGAAGTTCCTCACCCAGGAATTTTCTCTTGAAGGACATGGGAGGAGGCCCCGTAAGGCTAGCTCCCACACAAGGCCTTTCCAGACCCCTGCCCCCCAACTTGTCTAGGATCTGTCTCCCCCTCCTGAAGTTAGTTTGTCTCATTTAGATGCTATATCTCCCCTATAGAATATAAACTCCTAGAAGTCAGACGTTATGTTTACATCCCATTCTACCAACTTGACTCAGTTCTTTGAACACACAGTAGGTGCCTTGCTATCATTGTCAAATTGAATTGTGGAGGACTGAGAATTGCACTTGGTTGTTTTGTTGTCTTCGCCATTAGACTGTGAGCTCCTTGAGGGCAGGGAGTGTGTATTTGTCTTTCTTTGTGTCCCCAGCACCTGGCACATAGCAGGCCCTTAATAAATACTTGTTCGCTGCTATTCACCTTAATTTGTGAGGGTATCCCTCCCCTCCCCTCCCCTGAAAGTCATCTCTTGTAACAAAGGTTTGAAAAAATAAAGAGGAAAAAATAGTTCAGGAAAACCACCCAACATGTTGACTGTGTCTCATGGTACCAAGGCAGCATGTGAAGACTTTCCCAAGTGGAATGGGAGGATGAGAACAATTCGTTCCAATGGCCATGAAGGCAACTGAAGCAGGCACTGTGGAGGGCTTAGAGCTTGGTCAGACATCAAAGATGCCAAAGTCATTCATTATATGGCAGACCGTGCCAGTCATCCTGACTTTTGTCCTTCCTCTGGACTTTGACGACTGTAACAAGGATCGAGGCTGATGGTTTTGTGCTTTGCTTTAATCAATTCATGCATTAGTCAAGCCATCACTTTGTGATATAATCAGTCCTCTTGGAAATAAGGGATGAATAATAATATGCTATATTGCCCATATAGGCTCTCACCTCTGTAATGAAGAAAGGAAGGTAGATTTCCTCTATTCATATATATAATACATATGTCATATATTATGCATAAAAGCCCTTTGTAAATCTTAAATGCAATTGAAATGTCAAGCATCATTATTATGCTAAGAGTCTGGAAATTGGTCCAGTCACTATTTCTTCCATAAGAGCAGGTCACAAGCCCCTCTCTGACTTAGGAGACGGTCTTCGAAAATTTCTGGGGGTCACAGTGAATAGAGCACCAGGCCCTGGAGTCTGGAGGTCCTGAGTTCGAGCCTGGCCTCAGACACAACACAAAAACTAGCCGTGTGACCTTGGGCAAGTCACTTAACCCCCGATTGCCCTCCAAAAAGCAAAAAAAAAAAAGTTTCTGTAGCTGAAAAGTTCATCCTCTTGTTTCTAGTTTGGAAATAGACCTCACTTCATGAAGCCAGACTGGTCCTCAGATAAGAGACCTAGTTGGCCTGAATCTGAAGGCTTTCCTGCTTGGTAGGACTTCTGAGAATGTGTACTTTGCTCTCAGAGAACTGAGGGTCACCCCCGCAGGTGTGCTGGCAAATATTTAATGAAAGGAAATGTACAGGGGAACCCTGTATTTACAACACGCTTCTACATTTTATTTATCCTTTTGCATTTTCCCCATCACTTTCTTAAGTCTAGACAGTCAACAAAACAATAAGCCAAGCCTCAATTTGTTGTAGTTGTTTTCTGGGGAATAAATGCCCACACTGGAAATTAGACAATGGACTCTCATTAGCCGATTCAAGCTGACTCTGGCAGATATACCCCCAGCCTCTTCCTGTCAAGATGTGGCACCATTTCTGAAACCATATTCAATATACAACAACACAGCCCAGGTATTGAATTTGTAGTCAGAAATCCTGCCCTCAGGACCCAGACCCCAAGAGGGACTAGCTGTGGAAACTGAGGACCAATTAACTTAATCTCCAAGCCTGAGGCAACTCTTTGGATTAATTTTTACCACCAGCCTTCCCTCTGTTCTCTTCCCGGGCAGCTGACCAACCCTGGAGGAAGTCACACAGCTATGCCGAGAGCATTCTCCACCAAACTAGGTTATGTGATCTCAACTGACAATTCACACCAATACTTTTAAAAATAAATGTTGTCTTTGTGTCTTGGTTTTGTCTCACCTGTGTGTCTCACTGTAACTCCTCCAGAGAGATCACATATAAAGAAGAATTTTAGAAGAAAAAAATCAGCAAAATTGATCAATACTTTTTAAAAATGACAATATATTCTGTCCTCTGTGTTTAACGATTTGCCCACCTCCCCTTCCATATACCTCCATACTCGCATCTCAACAAAGGAGTTAGGACTTGTTTTCTGCGGTATCTTCTTGGGGACCATGCTTGTTCTTTGTGGTTTTGTAAAATTCATTTTTTTTCTGCTTAAATCTTAGTCATTGTGTATAGCTCTCTTGCCCATCCCCCTACTTCATACTGGTTCATGTCTGCCTTTCCATGTTTCTTTAGCCATCATTCTAATGAAATTCTATTACATTCATGTGTCGTAACTTGTTTAGCCATTTCCCCCACTGATGACACATTCTTTTTCGATAAGGTACCTTGACCACCCCAGAACACTGTGCTTAATAAATGCCTATTGAATTGATTCAGCCAATTAGTACATGGGAACACCACATCTGACATATGCATGGCAAATGACACACCCAGGGTCACACCGCTCATTAAGGATGAAAATGAGATGTGAGTTCTTCAGAACTCTGTGCTAATGTGGAAGAGCCTAGAAGGTCATTAGTAGCCTGGAAGATAGAAGAGAAAATGGGAAATTGGCTCAGCGTGTTGGTTCTTTTGACCAGTTGTTCCTTTTCCTTTATTACAGCTCAGAAATCTAGAACTCATTGCAATTCTCAGCACACAACCAGCACTGTTTCTACTTCAGGCTAAGTTTCAATTGCTTCTGTCATCTTATATATTATGTCTGTTCAACATTTATTAAGTGCCTAATATGTGCTGGGCAGTGTCCTAAGTACTGTCTCTCCAAGCAGAAATATTCCCAGTTCCTATTTCTATAACTCCCTCCAGCACATGAGAAATGCATGGCAAGTGTTATCATCTCCATGGTTTTTTCCCAGCTAAATGTGATTTCACTGGCATAGGGAACTCCCGGTATGGAAACTCTGTCTTATTGGGGTAAATTACAGCACTTCTATAACTTACAGTCTTAGGGAGTTGACTGGGGCACTGAAATAGCTACCTCTAATACCTCTAAACCTTTAAATACCATATAAATATTAAATACTACCTCTAAGTAACAGGGACAACTAGGTGACTCAGTGGAAAGAGTACCAGGCTTGAAGTCAGGAAGACCTGAGTTCAAATCCAGCTAAAGTGGCCATGGCTATCCAACTATTATGAGTCAGAGACAATACTTGGATCTAGATCTTCTTGATTCCAAGATCAGCACACTATCCACTGTCCCTAAACTGTCTGTCCTTTTACAGCTGAGAAAAATTAGACTCAGAACAGCCTGGTAGTTTGCCTAGGACCACACAGCTAATGTGGGTCAGAGCAAGATTCAAATCCAGATCTCCTAACTCCAAGTTAATTTCTCTTTCCACTGACCCATAGCAGCATCTATTAAACTAAGTACCAACTAGTACCAGTTCTCCCTTAACTGTAGGAAACTGTGAGAATACACCAGATAGCTCTAGACAGTAATCACAAATTGCTGTGCTGTTTTCATTGCTTCTCATTCTGATTTTCCTTCAACCAAGACAGCAGGAGATTCAATAATGTTGTCATAACTGTTAGCAATGAAACAAGGGGGTAAATTATTTTTAAATAACCACTTTAAAGGTCTGCTGTTCTAATATAAAGAGCCCAAGGTTACTGAGAGCTTGGTTCTTCTGATATTACTGTTCAATCATTTCAGTTGTATCCAACTCTCCATGACCCAATTTGGGGTTTTCTTGGTAAAGATACTGGAGTGGTTTGTCATTTCCTTCTTCAGCTCATTTGACAGATGAGGAAATTGAGGCAAGCAGTGTTAAGTGACTTGCCCAAAGTCACCCAGCTAATGTCTGAGGCTGGATTTGAACTCAGGTCTTCCTGACTTCAAGCCTGGTACTCTTTCCACTGAGTCATCTAGTTGTCCCTGTTATTTAGAGGTAGTATTTAATATTTACGTGGTATTTAAAGGTTTAGAGGTATTAGAGGTAGCTATCTCAGTGTCCCAAGTATAGGGCCTGTAGTCAGGAAGACCTGGATTCTGATCCTGCCTCACTTCTTAGCTGTGTGGTCTTGGACAAGCCACCCAATCTCTTTGCCTCTCACTTTCTTAATCTATAAAACAGGAATAACAATGTCATTGACTTCATGGGGTTATTGTGAAGATCAGATGCAAAGTATTATTATATAAATGAGAGCTACTAGTGGAAATTAGCAAAGCAGCACATGGCCTGGAGCCAGGAAGGCCAGGGTTAGGATGCTGCCTCAGACACTGATTGGGTGAGCCTTAGCAAGTCATCTTACCTTTCTCTGCCATGGTTTCCTCATCTGTAAAATGGGGATGATACAACAGCCCCCTTCCAGGGTGGCTCTGAGGATTGAATGAGATAAATTTGTAATGCGTCTAGCAAATATTAAAATGCTAAATAAATGTTGACTCTTTCCAGCTCATTACTACCTGTGTGACCTTTGAGAAGGCCGTGCTGATATACAAAATGAGAGGGATGCCCTCGCTGGCCTCTGGGGTTCCATCCAGCTCTAGTGCTATGACCTAGTGACTTATGACTTTTAGCCACTTCACTGATCTGACTCAGTTTCCGCATATGTAAAAGTTTAAATTAAATCACCCTCAGGGATCTTTCCAAATGGCTACTGGATAATCTCACTGGCATTGTAATTTGGGGTCTCCTTCGTTATTGTTGACATTTCCCCATAAAAATGTTTTAGGAGGAGCTCTGGTGATGAGTTCCATCCATGAATCTATTGTTCAGGATTTCAAACTATTTACAGGGGAGAGGCTTTAGAGCTGTTTATTTGCTTAGAATTGTATCAAGGTCCTCAAATATTTGCCAGGAGGCTTGGTGGAAAATGTCTAGACCAATGCAAGTCCCAAAGGCTCCAGGAAAATCCAAGAGGCTGATGGTAACATTCAAAATGGCCTGATTTATCCTAATTTCACTAAAAGGAACACTAGATTTTCCCTAGGTGGAAAGAACTCAGGGCAGGGGCAGGAAGGGGGGGAGCTCAAGTAGGCCTAAGGAAATGAAATACCCCAATATTCACTACTGGATTCGTAAGACTATAGGAACATAGCTTTAGAGAGAGAACTAGACCTAGAATGAGGAAAACTTGGGTTTGAATCCTGCCTCAAGCACTTACTAGCTGTGAGACACTGGGCAAGTCACATAATGTATTTCTGCCTCAGTTTTCTCATCTGCAAAAGGGAGAGGATAATAGTATTTATTTAACAACTGATACACACCTATTAAGTCCTTACTGTGTCAAGCTCCACACCAAGTGCTGGTGAGTCATTCTTCGTACTTGAAGAGAACCCAAAAGATATCACTATGTCAGGGTCGATGAAAAATGTGTCAGACTGTGGCTACTCAGGCCAAGATGAGCTCAGAGGGCTCTGCCATAGGTTAGGCAAAAAAATAGTCCACAATCTGTCCAAGGTCATAGAGATAACAAGTGGAAGACATTCGATCAATGAAAGTTACTACTCTTAGAGAGGAATGGGAATAGAAGATGGGTGGAGAGACAGTGGGGTCCAGGGATGACTAGAAGCATACCTTGATGGGTGATAAGATGAGCTTTTCAACAACAGAAAATTGGGATCCATTTAAGAAGAGTGAGCTCCTTAAGGTCCAACTGTTAACTTATTAAATATATATTACGTATATATGTGTGTGTGTATATATATATGCACACATATACATATATACATATATATGAAAATATTATCAGCATTCTTAAAATTGTCATCATTACTAAGGTAATTTGAAAGAAATGTTGGGGCTGAGTTGTGTATGATGGGGTAATTCCTAAAAATTTGGTAGGAAAAGGTAAAAGGGAGCAATTATATTATAAAAATGGGACATGAAAGAAAAACTAACAGAGAGGGAGCAGGCGGGGGTGGAGGGCTGGTAATGTTGGAACCTTACTCTCATCTGGGTTGAAGAGGAAACAGTCTATATATCTGGAAGGGTTTTGAAGTCTTCTGAATATGAAGAGCAATGAGACAACTGGGGAATAGGATAGGGATGGGACTTTTAGAGGGGTGTATGACCTGAGATTGGGTTGGGGAGGGCATGGAGGGACTCTTGGTGGGGTGGGTGAAGTGGGAAGGGTGGGAGGGTAGGAGAGAAGATACAGTAACAGGGATAAGGTAGGAAAAAAGAGGCTGAGAAAGAAAATAGTGAGTAAAAATAAGATGGGGGGAAATGAACAAATAGTAATTATTACTTTTAATGCGAATGAGATGTTTATAGCAGCTCTCTTTCTACTGGCAAAGAACTAAAAATTTCAGGGATCCCCATCAATTGGGGAATGACTGTGGTGGATGATTGTGATGGAATACTCTTGTGCTATAAGAAATGATGAACACGATAGGCTTAGAAAGGCATGGGAAAACTTGCATGAAATAACGAAGAAAGTAAGCAGAAGCAATAATAGCAATATTGTTTGAAGAACAACTTTGAGGGAATAAGTCATTTGGACTATTTTAAACACACAAATTAAAAATAAAGGACATATGAAGAAAGATACTTTCTGCATTCAAGAAAGAACTAGCAAATGGAAGTATGAAAAGACTGATTTTACATATACATATACAAACACACACGCCCCTATCTCTAGTGCAGGGTGGTGGGGTACGAGGGAAGAAAAAAAACAAGAAATTTACAGGATAATTGTATATTTGGAGAGAATAGCAAGTTGTACATAGTAGATTTGCAGTTTTGTGTGAAATTGTCTTTTTTATAGCTCTGTATTATGGAAATGCTTGGGTTTGAAAATAAAATGAGTTTGTAACAAAAAAGAAGAAGAGTGAGTAAAATCATAGACTGATTGAAAGAATCCATATTGCTTTGGTATTTTAGATTTTTGCTGCCATCGTCCTGGACTGTATTGTTTAGAACTCCTCAAGTGCATCCTAAAGCCTTTTTTCTAATTCATACCATTGCAAGTATTTTTCCCTTTAACATTTTATTAATATCTTTGGTTTTTATATTGCCTTCAGTTCCATCCATCATAGAATGAAAGATTTAGGGTCAAAAGGGACCTTAGAAGTGGAGTCAGATCCCGTATTTTACAGATGAGGAAAGTGATCTGAAAGAAGTTAATTGACTTGTCCAAGTTCACCTGGTTACTAAAATCCAGAGGCCAGGATTTGAACTCAGGTCCCCCTGATTCTAAGCTCAGAACTATATCCACCATTACACTTAACTTCCTCTTCTTCTTCTTCCACCCTCAGCCATCCCTTATGACAAAGAACTTTAAGAAGATGAAAAAAAATCAGTTCAACAAAACTAATGAACATACAAATCAAGTACGACATTATATGCAGTATTCTGCATCCGTAGTCTCCCACCTCTAAAAAGAAGGGAAAGAAGCCCCATGCCAATATTGTCTATTTTCCCTTTTAGATTCTATACTCTGACATTCTAGGGGGATTTTTTTGGTATGTTTTAGCTTCATTTACCCCTTAGTTTAATTGTGGTAAGACTCTCAAGTATTCTATCTTGAATAGAATATCATACAACCTTGGTACACATGCATATAGGGCAGATGAGGAAGGTTCATCTTCATGAGTTCGAATCCAGTCACAAATACTCACTAGCTATGTGGCCCTGGGCAAGTCATTTAACCCTCTTTGCCTCAGTTTCCTCATCTGTCAAATGATCTAAAGAAGGAAATGTCAAACCACTCCAATATCTGCCAAGAAAACCCCAAATAGGACATGAAGAGACAGACATGACTGAACAACATATACGTATGGGCACTTACGCATACACAAGTCCACTCTAAAGTGGATATTATATGTAAATACAGAGCTTTATGGAGCCTTGGATAAGAGATAGGCATTCCATTAAAATCCCTTGTTGAAATAGTAGTGTCTATCTGTAAGAAGGGGATTACACTGGCGGTTCAGGTACTGTGACCTCTGAGCCTATCTCTTTTGAATCCTTTAGCTCTGGGTCCCCAAACCCTCCGAGGAGGAATTGGTAACTTTTCGGCAAATGACAGTAGTAAATAAGAGTCAGATGCTTTAGAAAAGTCTGAACCTGTGGTTGTTTGACCCTAATGACATGAAAACATTTGTACTGCAATCCAAAGACTGGATATGGATGTAGACACTGATCATAATAATAACCGATGCTTACGTAACACTATACATGTGTTAACTCATTTGATCCTTGCCGTAACTCTGTGAGCTAAAGGTTGCAGGTGTTTTTATCCTCATTTCACAGATGAGGAAACTGACATTCAGATAAGTGACTTGCCCAGAGTCACTCAGCTCATAAATGCCTGAGGTGGTATTTGAGCTCAGGTCTTCCTGACTTCAGCTTGATTCACTGCCTGAGTCATAGTCACATTTGGCCAAGCTCCTCATTTCTTCACCCCATCACTCCCAACCATGAAGCTTCACAAGATAATTTCCCAAGTTCTTACATAAAAGTTACTACGATACTAAAATAAAGGAAGAAAGACCGAAGTGAAAGTCACTCACAACTCATTGCCAATAGCTGGGATGTAGTAGGAGGTAAGAATGAACAGTGAAGACTAACTGGAGAAAATGAAATCTAGACCAATCAGGTGACCATAGAATGTAAGAGCTGGCAAAGCTTACAGGCAGCATGGCACAGTGGTAGGAACACTGGCTCTCTCAGAGGACCTGGGTTCAAATTCTGCCTCTGCCATGTGCTACTTGTCTGACTTTGGGTGTCACCTAACTTGCTTGGTAACTGAGAGGGCTAAATAAAACAAGACAGCTTCTGAAGTCCTTTCTGGCTCTCAATCTATGACCTCCCTGATCTCAACGAGGAGGAAAGCTGGGAGAGTGAAGTGAGTTGTTCCAGATCCTGGAGTTATTTAGAGGCAGGGCTAGAATCTATTTCTCTTCCCTCTGAGTTTTCTTCCCATTGCTCTCCTCTGTGTTCAGGGTCCTTGGTGACCATACAGTCCAGGCTCCTCCCTTTCAGGGGAGGATAGTGAGGGCAGCAAGGCAGAAAAAGCAGGGCGATCAGAAGGAAAGAGCAGAGAGGACTTTCATCCTTTTGGACTCCCCGGAGTTTATTTAAGCAGGACTTGCAGTCCCATCTTTCTTCCTTTCTGTGTCACAGTAACTTTTACTGAGAAATGGTCTGTCTTAGGCAAAAGGTCTCACAGACTTGACAAACAAATGCCCAAATTCACTGAACCAAGTAAATTTCATGTACTGTCCCTTCTATTTCATGCTAGTATCTCTGCTAGGAAGTGTGGGATGGAAGTCAGTACCACTAGAGTGGGTGAAGGTTCATAGGCTCACAGAGCTGGAAGGGACCTCTGAGGCCCTCGGGGATCACACCCTCTCATTTTACAGAAAAAGAAACTGAGGCCCATGGAGGTTAAGTGACTTGCCCCAGGTCACAGTGACCTAATACAACATTGGCAAGAGATAATAACTTTTTAAAAAATCATCAATCGACAAGAGTATAGTAAAATTTATATTTAATGTAGGAAATAAATTAATATAATTTATATTTAAAATAGAAAATATATCCATTTATATTACATATTCAATATATAGAAAAAGTTACAGATATAATCAAACTGTGTAGCACAAATAGAACCATAAATAATTAAAAGCAATGCTTACTTGGCTCATCTATAAAATGATGGCGAAAGCAGGATTTAAACTGTGTTTTTAGGCTGCCTCAAATCAAGGATTTGGCTTCCCAGGACAAACGCCCATCACTAAAATAAGTCACAATAACCCATACTTAAATAACACACATCATTTCATTTAGGATGATAGAGTTAGAGCTAGAAAGCCCCACTTAGTATAATCTTCCCCATTTTACAAATAGAAAGCTAAGGCCCAGAGATGTTAAGCAGTTTGCTCAAAGTTGCAGGAGAAGAGGCGGGATTTGAACTCAGTTCTTTTGCCTCCAAACCCAGTATTCTGTCCAATGTGCCCTACAGGTTTTGCAGAACCTTGCCACAACCCTATTATCTAGGCATTGAAAGCGTTATCATCCCCATTGTCTTATGGGAATGTACTAAGGTCCACCATCATTTGAATATGCCCTGCCACCACTACCAGCATCTTGTTAATCCCCAGGCTTAGAAATTTGGGAATCATTTATCAGTCAATAACTCAACTGGCAAACATATGTGGTCTGGCTGGAGCCATCATTAGCATATTTATTTGCACAAGGGGGCAAGCTTTACAAAATGCATCTGAGGCAAAATTCACAAAAGGCAAGGAGCAGGAAAAACCCCATCAGGGCAACTTTCAGGACAAAATTTTTTGGAGTGGGACAATAGGGGGTCACTTTCAGTGTGGAAGCAAAAGGGAGGAAGCTGGGCTCAGGAAAAAAGAACATACCAACTGTGAGCTTCCTCTTTCGAAATGATTATTCTTGCGAACAACATAATAAATCAAGGGTTTCCGTGCCACTGAAAAGGGTCAGTGTTGCTCACACGCTCTATGTTTCAGCACCCATTCATTCCCAGTTAGTTGCCTCATTTGAGTTAAGGCTCCAAAGAGCTAGAACTCTGGCTGGAAATAGAATACTGACAACCTTGGTACAGTATGACACAGAACAAACCACTCTTGGAAATCAGAGGACCTGAATTCAAATCCTGCCTCTGACACTTACTAACCTTAGGCAAATCACTTTAATTCATGCACTTTAGCTGATTCCTTTGTAAAATGAAGAGGCTGGATTAGATACCCTCTCATGTCTCTTTCAGCTCAAAGTCTATGATTCTGAGTGCTAAGAACAGCTTAGGACCTAGTTCTAGACCCAGAAGAGAGGTCATCTGGAGGCCAGTTAGAAATCCCAGTGAATGGAATACTGGAGTCAGAAAGACCTGAGTTCAAATCTGGCCTCAGACATATCAGCTGTGTGACCTTGGGCAAGTCACTTAATCTTTATCTGCCTCTGCTTCCTCATCTATAAAATGGGTATAACAATAGGACATACCTCCCAGAGTTGTTGTAAGGATCAGATGAGCTAATACTTGTAAATCCAGGTGCTATAGAAATTTTTGTGTCCTCCTCATCTAGTCTAACCCCACTATATATATATATATATATATATATATATATATGCATATGTATATGTATATGTGTGTGTGTGTATCTTATAGATGAGGAACTAACTTATAGAAAGTTAGTTCAAATCCCACCTCTGCCATGCAGGTGCCCTAGGAGCTGAGAAAAGATTCAGACTCAAGTGTTCTGCCCCAAAAGCCAGTTTCCTTTCCACTATCAAATTAGAGGGACCCTATGGACGCTGGAAAGCTGAGTTCTTTCATGGTTCAGAGTGGAAAGATGATATCATTTCCAAAGAATCTGAAGGCTTCTGGGAGGATGTGAAACTTGAAGGGTGTGGTCAGGTGAAGAGGAAGGTATATGTTATTTCAGCTTGGAGGTTGCATGGGTAATAATAATTTCTTATAACAACATACTATATAACAATATTTAATATATAACAAGATAACAGTATGTAATATAATAATAACTTATATAGTTCCTTAAAATTAGCAAAAGACTCAAAATACATTATCTCATTTGAGCTCCCCATTCCCTAGTCTGACAGTCCTGTAAAGTATGCAGTACATGTACTATTATCTCCATTTTACAGATGGGGAAACTGAGGCTCATAGAAATTTCAGTTGTGGACATACAACTAGTAAATGCCCAAGATGGGATAGGGAACACAGAGTTCTTCTGATTCTAATCAATCAACTAACAAGCATTTATTTAGTGTTCACTGTATGCCAAGACACAGTGCTATGGCCCTAAAGATACAGATATAAATGCAAGACCTGAGCAGACCCAACTCTGGAACTTTAGATTGGAAGGGACACCATGAGTGTATATCAGTATACACACAGTTTAGCCCTCTTTCCACTGTGCCTGGCCTCTCCAGGACAGAAAAGGGGATGGGGAGGGGACCTTGTTTTATCTTTCTTTCCTGTGCTCTTCCACAATCCAGATCACTTCCTTGGTCCCTTGGTTCCAGTCATTGGGAGTCATAGAGACAGGAAGAATCTTAGAGGCCATAGAGTCATTCTCATTTTTATAGCTGAGGAAACTGAGACCCCAAGATATTCGATGACTTGTCCAAGGTCATACAAGAAATAAGCAGTTCTTTGAAAAGGGACTTAATTTATTATAATTGCTTTCTTACTAGCCCTTCTGTTGATGGCCTTGTAGTCTACTCTTCTGATGGAAATGCCACTCTTGAAGCCACCATTTCTTAGCATTCTCTGGGCCCCAGAGTTGCCAGTAGTCTCCCTGGATTACCCACTTGCTCCTGGCACCCTGGTCCAATGTCTTTCTTCTGGGTTCCAGGGATCCTGTCTATAGGATCAATGCACCACCTTGTGGTGGCACCTCACATTTAAAATGGGGGAACTGCAGCTTCCCTATCATATTCAGGAATAAGGGGGTGTGGGTCCTTGAGTATAAGAAAGATCAGTGCTACTATTGAGTGTAGGTTTGGTGTGAACTAAATGGACAAGCCTATTTGTGCCACTCCTTTCTCCCTCCTCAGAGAGCCGATCCCAGTTTTCCAGGTTTCCCCCCTAAGTACATTAGTCTGTTCTCTCAGACCTTTGACTATGTCCCTGCAGCTTCCTTCCAAGCCAGGCCAACACACTCCATGGTGGACTCCATATGGACTTCATCCCACTTTGTTGGACATGCTACTGGGTGATGAAATGACCTTAACCAGAGAGCAAGATGGAGAAAGAGGAAAAGCAAGAAAACTTGGATAACACTCATATTGGACAATCCATATTCTGGATAATCAGTCCCTGACTAACTGAGAGACTGTTGACCTTGCCAATGCTCCTAGTACAGTTTTGAGAAGGTTTTCAACTTAACCTCCCTACATTCTTCATGGCAGCCTCATAAGACTATTTGCTGTCATGACCTCACCTTGCCAGGTATTCAAGGGTTGGGAACAGGGAAGGAGCAGGAGAAGGCTGGATTTAGACTCAAAAGATGTGGGACGACTAGGTGAGCTCCTGCCCTGGAGTCAGGAGGACCTGAGTTCATATCAGGCCTCAGATACTTAACACACACACAAAACTAGCCATGTGACCATGGACAAGTCATTGAACCCCAATTGCCCCTCCTTCCCCCCTCCCAAAAGCAAAAAATGAATAAATAAAATTTAAAAATAGACTCAAAAGATACAAGTCCAAATCCTGGCTCTGCCATTTACTAGTTCTGTTACCCTGAGTGAATCACTGCCTCTCTCTAGGCCTCAATCTTGTTATACTTAAGGATGATGGATTCGATGACTCCAAGGCCTCTTCTAGCTTTCCATCTATGATACTATGAACCCTAAAAAGAGACAACACTGACAACAATCAAATGTAAGGGGAAAGTATGACAGCTTGTACAGGCAGCCTCTTGAACTTCTATGTCAACTTTCTAGCCTCTCTCCCAGTGGTATCAAATTCCAATAGCAACAGATCCCTGTGGGTGCATCTCAACCAAGAAAACCACAAATTAACATTACCTATGTTGTATTGCCCTTTTATTTATTTTGTTAAATATTTCCCAGTTACATTTTTATCTCATTCAGCCTTGGTGGCTTGCAGCCCATGGGCCAGGAGTTTGACTCTCTGTGAGTTTACACCATTCAGCTCATTGCTGTGTTTTTTTAAATTGTTTTGATTTTTTGGTTTTTATTTTTTAAATGAAATTACAGTGGAGAGACACTGCATTAGGAGTCAGAAAACCTGGGTAAAAATCTCACCTCTGTCATTTACACTATGTGACTTTGGGCAAGTCACCCCTTGCCTCAGTTTTCTCACTGTGTCCTTTGTAGCTCTACATTTCAGACTTTATTTTCTTCATTTTTTCTAATGCTCCAGTCAGGTTCAGTCAGTCCCTGACCTTTCCACAAATGGGATTCCTTCCTAATAGGTGCACAAAATCCCTTAGGGCTTCTTATTGTCTGCTGACTCTATGGTCCCTCCCATCCCTTACTCCTTTACCATGTGAATGGTGATGTCATAATTTTATACCTCCCCACCTTTATTAAATATGACCTGCAAATGATCCCCTGAGGGGGAAAACGATCAGCCAGAGAAAGCTGTGGTTTCAGAAAGGGTCAGACATGAAAGGGCAAGGGAGCCAGCTGGGAGGAGAAAGGTCTTGGAGGGAGTGGTAGCCAAAGGCATTGATGAAGTTCCTGTCCTAATATTTACCATCCAGGGTCAGCTGCTGGAGGAGAGTGAGGGTCAGGGAGGAGGGGGAGGAAGGGAAGAGACACAGACAAATCTGAAGCCAACAGCCTTTTCTGAATGAAGACGGAGCCCTTGGAATTTGCTCTGGGAGTCTGCCAATTTGGTAGGCACTTCAGGGCAGAAGTAAGGGACATTTTTGGTGTTCTTTTGTTTTATTTTGCTTTTTTCCAGTAGAGACTACAAATCATTCCAAAAAGTCCCCATCACGACACAGTGTCTTGTATACAGCTATATTGCCTAATGTAAAAATATGGCTGCATTCTCTCTTTGCCACCATAGGGACAGAAGTAAACATAAATAATGTTGCTTTCATTCACATTTACCAATATTACATGATTTGCTACTTTACAAAAAAAGAGAAAGAAACTTTCTCTATGAAAATAAAATATATAATATATGCTGCCTTGGACACCTATTAGCTGTATGAGCTTGAACCTGCTCAGGGCTACCCACTAGTTAAGGGTCTGAGGTCAGATTGTGTTGAAGTTGAATCTTCCTGACTCCAGGTCCAGCACTCCAACCACTGCACCTCCTAGCTTCCCTGTGCCTCCAATGTCATAAACATAAAGAGGAAATTCCCTTTACCATTGCAAGACAGGATCTTTTCTTCAACTTACTGTCTCAGTTGCCTAGAGCATTTACAAGGGTTAAGTGACTTACCAGGGTCTTATAACCAGTACATGTCAGAGGTAGCCATATACCTCATTCTTTTTGGTTTCCAGGAAAACTCTCCATCTGTTATGCCATGATGCCTTATCAGTTCTTTTTATCATCATCATCATCATCAAAATTTAACACAGCTGATTAGATAAGGCAGGGACTAAAAGTCTTTATTTGTTCAAAACTCAACTGAAGCATCACTTTTCATATAAAGTCTTCCTTATCTCTCAGCCACTAACGTCTTTTCTCCCTCTCCCAACAAAATCTTCTGTATTTATTTTAAATATACTCATTGTCTGGATTGAACCAATAGATAGAGAGAAACTAGATTCACTCTAGAGGTAATACAATTGTGACGGTGTTGAGAGAGCAATATACAAGGTACCTGAAGGAGACGAAGGTATCAGTCATGGAAAAAATCTTGGGCATTGTTAATGACAAAAAGAGGTGAACTAAAGAACATCAAAGTCTACTAGCTTATGTCTCTATTATATCATCTATATAAAATCTTTATGAAAGTCATGCATGCCCAAATTGAGGGCATGATAGATAGGGGTATTAGCAGAGAATAAATGGGGCAGGTAGGTGGCACAGTGGATAGAGCACCAAGCCTGGAGTCAAGAAGACTTATCTTCCTGAGTTCAAATCTCACTGTGGACACTTACTAGCTGTATGACCTTGGGGTCACTTAACCTTGTTTGCCTCAGTTTCCTCATCTGTAAAATGAGCTGGAGAAGAAAAGGGCAACTATTCAAGTATCTTTGCTAAGAAATTCCCAAATGGGGTCTTGAAGAGTTGGGCATGAGTGAAAAAGAACTAAAAAGAAAATAAGCAGGCTATATATTTACCCCCTAACAATTAACTGTAAGATGTAGAGAATACAAGATTCTATTTTGTTTACTGTCTGTTAAGAATAAGCATTCAATTCAACAGAATAAAATGTTACCTTATCAGTTCTTTACATTAAGGTATCTCTAATCCACACATCAAAAATCATTTAGAATTCCTTGGAAAATATAACAATGAAAATAACCCTGTTCAATGTTTCACTCCCATTCCTGGTAATAAACAGGCAAGCAAGGCATAAAACAGGGAGATGTGGGCTTTCCAAAGGAATTTACCACTGAGATGGAGGAGATCCTGGACAGAGTCCAGGCTGAGAAGATTCACTGTGGATGGTGGGCTCCTGTTTATCTGACAATATAGTGATTGCAACAAGCCCACAAGATATTGCTGAGTGTCCTGGAAGAGATCTAAAATAACTCAAAGGAGTCTGGCTTAACCATCTACATGGGAAAAATGAAGTGGATGAAGAATGTTAATTGATCAGATTTGGGTATGCTTTTAAAAGAACACCCTATAGTACTTGTCAAACCACATGAAAAAAGGACACAGGCACATACAGACAGTGAGCTTAGCTCGGAGTGGGGTGAGAGTTGGGGGAAGCACAGATTAATGGCTCTGAGGAACTTACAAAGTTCTCTAACTCCAAGTTTTTTATGAAAGCAAACAATCCATCATTTCAAGGTTAACATTTTTGTTAGTGTTGCTATATATGTGGCATCAAGACATGGAACTCTTTTATCTTCACAGAATGGAGAGGTTCATGGTGGTGACAATGAGAAATGCCAAAAAACAGGAGTAAAGAACATCACCGTCCAAGGATAGTAAGAGAAGTAGAGAACAGAGTCTGATCCTGTGGCAAGAGGGAGGAATGCAAAGGAACAGTTGGAATGGATCAATGGTGGCTTTGCAGTGTTAAGAAAAAGCGTAGTGAGTAGGCCTCCTCTGAGTCTTAGGAAGGATATGGACAAGAGTTGTACCATACAGGAAGGTATGAAGAAGATTTGTTGTTACTTACTCATTTTGGTCACGTCCAATACTTCATGACTCTATTTGAGGTTTTCTTAGCAAAGATACTAGACGGATTTGCCATTTCCTTCTCCAGCTCATTTTACAGATGAGGAAACTGAAGCAAACAAAGTTAAGTGTTTTGCCCAGCTAGCAGGTATCTGAGACTGAATTTGAACTGGATTTGAATTCAGGTCATGCTGACTCCAGGCTTAGTTCTCCATATACTTCACCATCTCTCTACCCATACCTGGGCAGAATAGTTGAAAGTCTAGAGGGTGTTGTCAAGAACACAACTGTTACTGACTTTAGTACACATAGTCATCCTCCCGCAAGCAAACCCTTTGCATTCTCTCAGCCAAGACCTCAGGAGGCTTATTGCTCAGCCTAACGCCAGACGTCTCAAGGACACATACAACGTAGCCGGAGGAAATCAAATAGGAAAAGCTATTAAGCAACACTGTGGCCACATAGTCACACTGCTCAACCATAAAAAGGTCTCTACTCTAAAAAGATCTTGGCTGGTGCTCTCCCTTTCTCTTCTTTGTGAACAACCAGTTCTGTAAACGGTGATCTAACAGCCGAAAATGCCAACCTTACTTCTGCCTTCTACTATTGTCTGCAGACAGCTTAAAATCAAGAGAGAAGTTTGAGGCTGTTGTTTGTAGGTGTTTCCATCCCACCATAATTCTGCTGTCCTAGTTTACTTAGAGGGGCAACAAGAGACCCTTTGGAAATTCTAACACATTTTCCTTCCATTTGGGATGCTCTCTCTTTGTAAGACTACAGCAATCTGCTGAGTGTAGTTGAGCAGAAACACTGGGTTCAGTGGGACATGAATACACCTTCCACCACTCCGCCCTGCCTTGTTCTTTATACTGTTCACCAATCCAAACTCTATTGTAGACTAGTAAAGTACATGAGGTCTCCATGGTGGACTACTCTGCCCTCCAAGGCCTTACTACTACTACGTGTCTCTGAGCCTGAGGGGCAAGCCAGGGAGAAGGGAACTGGGAATTCCTTGAGGAAAACACAGAGAAAAGGAGTCCTTTTTAAAATCTTCCTTGTTTTAAGAAAAGTAAAGATGTTTGGTAAGAAAAGCATTGATGGACTTGGCTCTGGACTCCATGGAGGTGGCTGGCAGACAGTGACTTGGATTCCAGCCCCTTCTTCTTCACCAGTCAGCTGATACTGTGCCAGGTATTGTGCTAAATACTAAGGATGCAAACAAAGGCAAAAGACTATCCCTGTTCTCATGAAACCCACGGTCTAATAGGGGAGACAACATGCAAACAACTATGTACAAAAAAGTTTGTACAGGATAAATTGGAAATAATCGACATAGGGAAGGCATAAGAATTCAGGTGATAGGGAAAGAACAAAGTGCTGCTAAGGGAGTGTGTGCCAACTAACTCTCTCCCTCCCTGCTGTGTCTATGTAAGGGCACACAAGGCCATCCAGGTTTCTCACAGTCTCCTCATGGAGAGGGAAGCTTCACACAAACCCAGTTTGATCAGTATCCCAAACTCACAGCATGTTTTGGTATCTGGAAACAGGACTGACTCCCAGCTTAATTCCCACTGCTGTTGTCTCCTGGGAAGTCAGCAATATGGACAGAAGGGGACACAGAATAGTCAAAGGTCCAGGGGCATTTGCATACACTGAGCACTAACAGATTGCCAGATTCTAGAAGAGCAAATGACTAGTTCCAACCTGCTTGACCCCAAACCCAGCCCAAAAAAGACACAGGACCCAGAATAGAGTACAAGGGGGAATGCTCAGAGAGGGATGAACATCCTTGGACATCAGAAACTTATTGGATCCTAAGATCTAGGACTGAGAAGGGCCTTGGAGATACTCACTAGAGGAAACTATTCAACTGTGGGGACTGGTCTTCAACCAATCTGTCATCTGAACTGAATTGGGCAGCCCTTTTATTCTCTGATTAACTCTCCACCATCATCCTGACAGTGCTTGCTCTAAACCAGTGGTTCTCAACCTTCCTAATGCCGCAACCCTTTAATACTCATATGTGGGCATGTCTGCATGTGGGTGTAGGCACCTGGAGATGGATAGAGGAGCAGTGTCTCTGTTCCTAAGACTGTCAGAAATATGTGTTTTCCAATGGTCTTAGGCAACCCCAGTGACCCCTGTAAAAGGATCGATAACAATTGGCTCTCTGTAATTTTTTTAAGTACCCATGAGGCACTTTTAAGCTTGATCTGTATTCTAGATATTATTAACATGTTCAAAGGCAGCTACGTGGCACAGTAAATAGAGCACCAGCCCTGGAGTCAGGAGGATTTGAGTTCAAATTTGGCCTCGGGACACTTAACACAAAAAACTAGCCATGTGACTTTGGGCAAGTTACTTAACCCCAATCACCCTCCAAAAAGTAAGGGAGAAAAACATCATCACCATCATTTTCTTAAGTCTAGAAATCAATAAAACAAAAAATTAAACTAAGATCTGATTTGTAGCCTATTTCCAAGGTATAAACTCTCACACCGAAAATTTAACAATCCACTCTTCTCCCAAGCCTGAAAATTGAAACTACCCATCACCTCACCTCCTTACTACATATCTCAAACTCCCTCTTCATCTTTAACAGTCTTCTGTGCTCTCATTCTGAAGAGGTTGCCCTTCTCCCTGAGAAGACTAAACTCTCTGCTTGGGCCTCTGATCCTCCTGGTTCTTGCCTCTGAGTGCCTGGCTTATCCCCAACACACCCCCTCTCATCTCTCTTCTCTCCTTGTCCTCTGACTTCTTCCTTGTTGTCCATAAACACGATCATATCTCAGTACTCTCTCAATAAATGCTTATTAAGCACATATTATATGCCAGGCACTAAGTCCTGGGGATACAAAAAGAGTCCAAACATAGTCCTTGCCCTCAAGGAGCTTATGGTCTAAATGGATCTCTTCTTACAAAAATTTCGCCTGACTCCATGCTCCCCTCCAACTTTGCCCTTTACTGTTCCTACAAACTTGCCCAATTTCTAGGAAGAATCATTTACACTGGGTGCCCCAATCTCCTTACCACCAGCCTTCACCATTTTATTGAAACTGCTTTCCCACTTCATTCAACCACTAAATCCAATAGCCAGTTCTCAGTCCTCATCTCCCTTGATCTCTGCAGATTTTGACATTTTTGACCACCCTCTTCTGGATGCCCTTTCCTCTTTTGTCTTCCATTGGAAGAGACCTTAAAGGCTATCTAGTTTGTTTTTCCTTTATTTTATATATAAGGAAACAGACCTCTCTGTCTCTCTCTCTCTCTCTCACTCTCTCTCTTTCTCTCTCCTCTCTCTCTCTCCCCCCCCACCTCTCTGTCTCTCTCTCTCCTCACTCCTCTCTTCTCCCTCTCTCTCTGTCCCCTGCCTCTCTGCCTTGTGTCCCTCTGCCTTTCCATCTCTCTGTGTCTGTCTTTCTCTGTCTCTGTCTCTTTGTCTTTCTCTGTGTATCTCTCTCTCTGTCTGTCTCTGTCTCTTTCTCTCTCTCTGCCTCTGTCTCTGTCTCTCTGTCTCTGTCCCTCTGTCTCTGTCTCTCTCTGTCTCTCTGTCTCTCTGTCTTTGTCTTCGCCCCCCTCTGACCACCACTCCTACATAGTCTCCCTTTCCAATTTCTCATTCTCCAAGCATGGTCCTTCTCTTATCTCTACATTCTCTCCCTTGGTGGCGTCATAAATTCCCATACATTCAAATCCATACTATAAGTAGAATCTCTTTCCTGCTCCCTGGCCTTTGTCTCTATCTACCGCTGGACATTTTTACCAGGATGCCCTGCTAGCATCTCAAACTTAACCTGTTTGAAATCAAACTGTTCTGTCTTTCCTTTGATTCCATCCCTCCTTCAGTTGACCGTCTTTTTATGGCAATCACCTCCATACTCCTCCTTGTCACACAGATTTGTAACCAGAGTCCTCCTTGGTTTTTCTCTTACTCATCTTTCTCCATCCCCCTCATATCTACTCAGGTGACAAGTTCTGTTGAAACTACCTCCAAAACATCTCTTGTATTTGTCCCCTTTCTCACTACTGGCAAAGCCAAGACATCGGTTCTGGTTCTTATTCTCTTTCCTGTGATTTCTTAGGCCCTGGTTGTTCTTCCTGTTACCAGTGTGTCCTCTTTCCAATCCATCCTCCACAAAGCTGCCAAAATAAGCTTCCTATGGATTGTCACTATTATTGCTGGGATAAAATCCACACTCTTCATTGTGACATGGAAGGCCTTTCAGTCCGGCCTTAAGCTACTTATACAAAATTATTGCACGGTGCTCCCTCTTCTGTATTCTTTAATCCAGCTAAATGGGATTGCTAGCCTGCCACGTCACTGATATGGGGAACTCGTAGGTGAGGAAACTCCCTGACTTGAGCAGTATAGTTGACGTCTTTTCTACAATTTATAGTCTTGGCAACGGGATTTCTCTTGCATTACAGTCGGTTTGGGTCAGAGGCAAAAATGGAAGCACATTCTTCTGAGATTTGAGTCCCGCAACACCACATTGACTCTCACGTATCATTATTATATTGCTCTTTGGCCAAATTATTAATGGAAATAATCTTGGATTTGAAGTCAAAAGACCTGAGTTCAAATCCCAGCTCAGATGCTAGTACCAGTAGAGCCCAGGGTCAATCCCTTAATCAACTTTAATTTCTTCATCTGTAAAATGAGAGCATTGTCCCAATTAACCCCTTAAGTCCCTTCAAGATCCAGATTCAGGTAGCCATTTTGGGAGATAATTGTTAGATTTCCAGTGTAAGAGTTTACAATGGATGCTACAAATCATGGTTTGGTTTATTGCTTTGTTGATTGCTTAGACTTAAGAAAGTGACCGTTAACAATGCAAATTAAATTTCAAAGCATTTTGTGTGTACATTCCTCCCTTCCCCTCCCCCCGTGTTAAATATTTACTAGCACACTCCTGTCTAGATCTATGAAAGTATGTTCCTATGACCTAGACCACAAAACTAATCCTGCTGCTTACTAGTTGTATGACCTTGGGTCATTAACTTTACCTCCTCTGGGGCTCAGTTTCCTCCCTTTCAAAATGATGCAATTGGACTTCAAAGGTGTCAAACTCACTGCCCTCTGGTTGTAAACTACCTTAGTATGGCCCAACCTGGTTAAAATATAATTGGGAGATGTTTAACAAAATAAATAAAATACAATAAAACACAGACAGTGTTAATTCAATGTTTAATGGGGGCAGCTAGGAAGCTGCATTGCATAGGGCTAAGAGCTTGGAGTCAGGAAGACATGAATTCAACTCTAGCCTCAGACAGTTACTAGCTCTGAGACTCTGGGCAAGTCAATTAATTTCTGCCTCAGTTTTTTCATCTGGAAAGTAGGGATTACAGTAGCATCTACTTGCCAGGGTTGTTGTGAGGATCAGATGAGGTAACAGTTATAAAACACTTACCTGGCATATAATAAGTGCTATGTAAATGTTATAGTAACTATCGCCAGCTATTACTAATTTCTAAGCCAATAAATACACAGTCCCAGGGATCCTTTCCTATTATCACTGGATGAGATCATCTCAGACATGTCTTCTCCATGCTAAATCAGCGATCCTCAGGTCCTTTGAAAATAGCACAGGTGGTGCAGGGAATAGAGCAGCAGCCCTGGAGTCAGGAGGACCCAAGTTCAAATCTGACCTCAGACACTTAACACAAAAACTAGTCGTGTGACCTTGGGCAAGTCACTTAACCCCAACTGCCCTCTGAAAAGAAAATAGCGCAGGTGCTGCTGCCGAGTCATCTATGGCCTTGTTATGAGCGCTCTAGATGTTTTCTGAGTCACGGTACTTTTAAACATGTTTCAGGCCGTGTTTTGTCTCCAGATTTGATTGTGCAAAGTAGTCCTTGTGAGTCCTGATTCAAAATGTCCTTTGCTTAGGGAACAAGATCCCTCCGACTGGGTGGTCATAGGTCTGGAGCTGACAGGAACCGGAGAAACATTAAGCCCAGCCCTGAAATTTCATCGATGAGGGAACTGAGGCCTAGTAAAGTGAAATGAGAGAATGCAGGATAAGTAAATAAAAATTTCAAAAAATAAATGAATGAAATTTTAAAAAATAAATAAATCATTGTTTAAATATGAGTTTAAATTTTGCAAAGCCCTTTACATTGGTTATCTCTTTTGATTTTCACAATAACCTTGGGAGGTGATACTCATTTTACAGATGAGGAAACTGAGGCTTAGAGAAGTCATGTGACTTGCCTGGGGTCATCTGTGTAGTATCTGAAGCAGGGTTTGAACTGAGGGCCTCCCTGATGCCAGTCAGGGCTCTCTCCTTTGGATCTGAGAATACACCGAGGACTTCTGACTATTCAGAGCTACAATGACTTCTCCAAGGTCACATCAGTCAGGATTTGAGCTTAGGTCCCTCCTCTCCCTCCTCCAGAATTAGTGCTCTTTCTCCTGGGCCAAGTGCCCTCCACAGGTGCCTCTTGCGACATATGGCGGAGCAAACCCTGGGAAATGCAAAGTCTTATGTAAATACACAGCAGTCTGTGGAGACTATGATTCTGAGGTGGACACACACGCGCGTGTGCACACACACACACACACACACACACACACACCTGCCAAGCTTTCATTGGTAGAGGGAGGCAGGCAAGGAGAGAACCAGAGGTCACTGAGCAGGCAAATCTCACTTCACTCAGAGAGTTAATTCCCCCTTCCCCACATTCTTGAAGGCTCTTCTGTAAAGTGACATATTGACCCCTTTGAAGTTTCTAGCTGTCCAAGGCAAAGAAAACGAACTAGCTTCATGATCCTCATTTGAGCCCTCATTCTTCATAGAACTCTATTTTTAAGCTCTATACCCTGACCCAGACAAAAACCAAAGAGGTAAGGGAAAAAAAAAAGGAAATTGTAAAACTGAGCTTGTCCACAACTTTTTAACTTTCTTGAACCGTCTATTTCTTTACATATTGATATTTAAGTAATTGTTCTTAGCATATGTTTTCTTTTTACATCACCTTTATTTCTAAACATATCTCTCTCTCCTTCCTTCCCTCCCTCCTCCCTTATCCTGAAGTCTATCTTTTATAACAAAGAAAGGGGGAAGAAAGAAGTGAGCAAAGCTGATAAAATACCTCACCAGCATCACTAACCAAGATGGACAGTGCACACAACATTCCACACCTGTAATCCCCCCACACACACACACCTCTGCAAAGAAAGGAGGGAGATGTATTTTACTATCTCCTCCTCTGAAATTGAGCTTGGTCATGATAATTACAATATACAATTTCATTGTTTTGTTACTGTTCTCTCTATCCACATTGTTGTGGTCATTAAGTCTTATTGTTTTTCTGGTTCTGTTTATGCTACTTTGAATCAGTTCATAAAAATCTTCCCAGGTTTCTCTGCATTTTTTTACATTCATTATTTCTTACAGGGCAGTAATGTTCAATTCCATGCATCCATCAATTATTATGCAATACATAATTATGCAGATTACACAAAAAAAGGAAAGGCAATTCGGTGTGCTGGAAAGAACCCTGGATTTGGGGCTCCAGTACTGGTTCTATTACTTACTGACCTGAGTGACCAGGTCCTTAGTGCTTCATACATAATAAAAGCTTAATAAATGTTTGCTGATTGATGGGTAGATGGATAGTTCCAGCCTCTTCTCTTTCCCCTCATCCCACCTTGTCATTGTTCTTCTCCTCCTGAAATCCTCCTGTATTTACCTATCTGTTTCTATATTGAATCTCTGCAGAGGAAACCCTAACACACCTTTTCATATCTGCCATTTTCATTTTCATGAGTGCCATTCATTCTACAACAAAATGTAATCTCCTTTAAAACAAGTACTATCATTCTTTCACTTTTGTCTTTGATTCTCCCAGAGCTTTGCATAGTGTTTTTGCACATAGTAGGTATTTAATAAATCTCTGTCAAATTGAATTTACTGAATGTTTACTATTTGAAAGGAACATAGCGTTAGTAATGGTCGATATAGAGGTGACTAAAGCATAGGCCTTGTTTGCAAGGCCCATTTCTCTTGAGTAACTCAGATAATTCCACAAATACCACAATAAATGATAAACAAATGCCATGAGAGAGAAACAAAGTGACGTGGGAGCTCAAAGGACATAAGTGGTTAATTCTTTCTTGGCAGGAAAGGGGGGAAAAGGAGGAGAGGGAAGATGAGGCAGAACTTCAAGAAAGAGATAGCATTTGAGTCAGGCCTTGAAGGATGGGTAATAATCAGACATAAACGAAATAGAGAATTCAAAAACTGTCATAAAGTCTAGTTTTATTAGAGCGGATGCCACCTAGGGAAAAAAGTCAGAGATAAGACTGGAAAGGTGTACAAGGGCCAAATCTTGGAGGGCCTTGAATGCCGTGCTTAGGAATTTAGACTTCATTCTGTAAATATTTTCAAACCTTTGAAGATTGTCTCACTTTTAGTGTTCTAATGCCTAGATGGAAACATAATTATGATGTTAAAGATACATGAGGGAAAGAGGTAAGGGAACAAGCATTTATTAAGTGCTTTCTGTGCGTCAGGTGGCTTACAAATATTATTTCTTTTGATTTTCACAACAACCCCAGAAGGTAGGTACTATTACTCTCCCCATTTTACGGTTAAGGAGTCAGTGACAAGTAGAAGTAGGGTAAATTGTACAAGGTCCCTCAGCTAGTAAGGATCTGAAACAGGGTTTGAACTCAAGTCCTACTGATTCCAGGCACAGTGTTCTATCCACTGAGCCATTTAAAAACATGTACAAGGCAGTAGAATGTGTCTAAGTCATAGAGAAGTCCCTGGAGCACATAATAAGAGTTATTTCTATGTAATAGGGACTGACCAATAGAAGCCCAGTCCTTTGAACATGAGTGATACCTGATAACTTTGTTGTTGTTTCACTTGTGTCTCACTTCCTTGTGACCCCATTCAAAGTTTTCTTGCCAAAGAGCAGTTTGCTACTTCCTTCTCCAGCCCATTTTGCAGATGAAGAAACTGAGGCATACAGAATTAAGCAACTTGCCCAGGGTCACACAACTAGTAAGTATCTGAGGCCAGATTTGAATTCAGGTCCTCCTGACTTCAAGGCCTGAGCACTATCAGTTGCTCTATCTAACTGCCAGAGTGACTTTTTGGATATGTATGATGGTCCCTCCATTGGATGGGTCCTCCCCCAATTCAGAGCATGTGCAGATATTCTGTGACTTACCCTGTTAATTTAATGCATGGAGAAGAAAAGCATTTTAATTGGATGCTGAGCTAGAACTGAGCTTCCAATGGAGGAATTCCTTGAGTTTTTTTTCTCTCCCTGGTGAAGTTTGAGTGAAGAAGAAAGAGAAGAAATGCGACAAGTCTTTTGGTAGATCCATGGTATGGCTGTTTCTTATGTCTCTGTTGTGTTTCTTCTTCCCTGATCCTAGGGCATCAAAGATGGAATGATCTTGTGAGGGCCATTACAAGAGCCATCAGAGGTCCAATGATGGCAGTCCAAACTGGAGTGTTCCATAGCAGTCACGAGTGGAGAACCAGCAAAGCCCTATGGAGCGACCTTCTCTACTGAACCCAGCAACAGATTGACTTGGCAGCCAAGACATCATGTCTTGCAAGCAATGAAGTATCTCTTCCATTGACTATGTTGTACCTAGACATGAACTGAGTGGGAAAAATACTTTGTAGCTAACACCTTCAATTTCAGTCTATACTCCTCAGGGAAATCATGTTCTATTTGGAGGTGAATAGGGATGTGAGACATTTCTGTACCTTAGCTCTTGCTATGTCTTTTCAATAACTCTCCTTTTGTAAAAGCTAATGGATTATCAATGACATGGAAGGCTATCAATTGGTCAAAATTATATAGGAATGCTAATCATTGCTTAAATGATAATTAGGGAGATAGCTGACCAATCAATATTGGAAAGAATACACCTGATGCAGGATTGGGAAAAATAGCATTGGAGGAAAACACCACAACCTCTCAGGGTTAGTCCTAGAAATCTGAAGGGAGAGGTAACCTTATTCTGGGGATTCCACCTACTAAACTTAGTCCAGGTTGAGAGTAAATCCAGATGCTCAGCCAGATAGGTGAGCGTTTAAAGTCTGCAAAGCACTTTCCATTCAGAGGAAAAGGAGACACACATTTATTAAGTATCTGCTATGTGGCAAGCACTTAACTGAGCATTTGGCAAATCTCATATTCTGTCCCCTCTACTATTTCATTTGGGTCTCAGAAACTACCTGTAGGGTAAGTTCTATTATTTTTCCCCATTTTACTGATGAAGAGACTGAGGTTGAGAGGTTAAATCATTTCCCCAGGCTCACAGAAACAGTATTCAAACTCAGGTGTTCAGGATGCCAAGTTCAACACTCTCTCCATTAGCCGTCTGGCTGCCTTTCACTTAATATCAGAAGTTAAGTGGCTGGCCCAGGGTCATGTTGCTAATAAAAGTCAGAGATGAGATCTGAACCTTGATCTTCTCTGATGCCAGGCCCCAAACACAATCCAGGCTAGTTCTGAAAACAACTGCCTTAAAATAAGGATTGAATGCAATACTGGGACCCCCAAGACAAGCACTGAAATCCAGGATGATTAGCTGACAGATCAGTGAAATTACTGAGCCATGATCTCAAACGCATTTTTGCCTACGAGAAGGTTAGCCTACCTTGGTTCTCACAGCTCTGGTGATGTCCACAAGGGAGGGGGAAAGGGGGAAAGCCTATCTGAATTAAAATGTTATAATCACTGAACATGGAGTGCCAAGGAATATCATCACCTTAACGGGCTGTGATACTTGTGGTTCTTGGCATTGAGATCTTTTCAAGGAAATTCCTTTAGCTTAATGATAAATAGTGCTGGGCCTTTATCTTGTACCTTTGTTCAAGAAGCTTGAAGCTACAGACACTCTCATTAACCTCAGGGACACCAGTGAGGTAGGGAGTGAGGAATTACTGTTATTCTCCAAATTAGGGAAATCAAAGGTTCAGGGACTAGTTCTGCTATCCTTCAGGGCTGGGGTGAGGGGAAGCACTATATATGTTTGAGATAGAATCTACGTAGAGTGACCTTCAGGTCCCATTTCAGGATGATGTTTGAGCCCTACCATCAAAAGCCATGATTATAAGCCAAGAGGCTCAAGAACTGAAGGGCTTTTAGAGGCCCCTGGTGCTTTATTTTGCAAGAGGGGATAACCAAGGGCCCCAGAGATGAATGGACCCTTCCTAGGATGCTAGAGTCAGGATTTGAACCCAAATCTTTTGACTACAAATGTAGCTCTCCTTCTCCTAGACCAGTTGATTTCCCTTGGCTTTTCAGGCTTAGAAGTGCTTAGAGACTCTGGGTCATGTTTCTGGTAATATTCAGAATCACCACCTCCAACATATCGACTGATTTCTTCAAATCATGCCTCTCTGAATGACTGGCACGGGCCTCTGGACTTTGTGCCCCTCTGCTACTGTTCTTAGGTGTCTTTAATGTTAATCTTTAAGAAGAATAAAATACACAAAATGAAAGGGAGGAGATGTTTGTCTTCTCTTCGTGGGGGTAAACAAAACACTGTGAAAAACCAGTCCTTCCCTCTACACACTGCAAATGAGAAAATAGTTGTTAGGTGTTTTATCACAGCTCGTGACACATATGGGGTGCTTAATAATTTGGCGTTCCTTCCTTCCCTAAAATCCAGCTACACCGATACGCTGTCTCTACCCCTGTGCCTTTGGTGGACTATCCCTCATGTCCATCTCAGTCCCTGTGCTCTGGCTCACCTGTTAACCCATCTGGCTTCCTTCAGGATACACCACCTGCAGGAGGCCTTTCCCAGTCCCCTCAGCTGCTAGCATCTGTCTCTCTCCCATGATCTTCCATCCACTCCATACACATCATCTGTGTGCTTAGATATTTACATGTAGGCTTCCCCATTAGAATGTAAGCACCTTGAGGCCAGGGATTGTTTTTTGACATTCTTGGTGTTCCAAGAATATAGCACAATTCCTGATATATAGTAAATGCTTAAAAAATGATTGTTGACTGGCTGACTGACTCCTCTAAAGAATTTAGAGTCTATTGGGAGAAATTTGGTAGAAAGGAAGGGAGGATTGTAAAACTAAATGAATTTTAGGGTCCTTTCCAAATCTAACAGGCATAGGAACACATATCTAGATCCAGAAGGGCCCTTAAAGGTCATCTAGTTCAATATACTTGTTATACAGATGGAGAAACAGAGGCTAAGATAATTTATTTCTTTGTATCCTGATCCCTTAGCACCATGCCTGGTATTGAGTTAGCTAAGTGCTAACACTTAAAAATCTTGTGGATTGTTCCACAGTTCTTTGTCAGTATATTAAATTGGCTGTGTCCTCATTCTCACAAAGTATTTGAGGGGAAGGAGGAGGAAATAGTGCTGGCCATATACAAATTGGTTTGTGGAAAGCCAAATAGATGTTCCTGGCTTTGGTTTAGGGAGCAGAGCACCCACCAGTGATCGGCCCACTGCACCCACATGGCTTTGGCCTGGCTCACTGGAGCCGGGCTGGGTTTCACTTGCAGGAAGTGACTAATACCTAGGGGCACCAGACATTGTTTATGGGCCACATTCATTGGCAGTGAGAGAAAAATGCCTGGGGCCATGTCATTAAATGCAGATGAGATTGTTACTGGAACAACTTTATTTTATTTTATTTTTTTTAATGCACAGTAGGTATGGTCAGGGTGGTGTAATGAAGGGGCTTTCTCTCAGCCCCACCTTCCCCTCTCTGGAAGTACTCAATTAATAAACCCTTCTACTCCCCTCTTCACTACAGTTTTCTCTCCCTTCCCCCATATCACACCAACTCTTTAGGCATGGAGAGAGCAGAACTAGCTCTAAATCTTATCCCCAAGGATGCTCCAATTATCCCAGGAACAGTGGAGGCCCACTCACTCTTAAGAACCCTCTAAGTCCCAAGAATTGGAGTTTAGGACCATAGATTTAGGATCATAAAATAAGATTACAGAATCATTGTTATAGATTTGGGAGGGACCTCAAAGGCTATCAGTCCAACCCTGTTATTTTACAGATGAGGAAACTGAGACCCAGAAAAGGTAAGTGATCTATAGTACCAAAGATTAAGAGGTAGAAGGACATCAGAGGTGACTGAACCCATTTTAAAGATGAAGGAACTGAGGCCCAAGGAAATTAAATAACTTGATATTGACCAACCATTATTAAATTTAGAATGATATAGGCAACCATAACTATTAGTGAAACTGCCCTCTACTGTGAGTAGAAGGGTCAATGGAAGGTAGTGACTCTTAGGAAACAGGTGGTGGACTGGAAGTGAAATCCAATGCTTGCTGTTGATTGGGG
>CM053593.1:357104014-357122933 GCA_028646575.1 Pseudocheirus occidentalis
GAGTCTGAGAGGTTAAGTGATTTTCTCAGAGCCACACAGCTACTAAGTATCTGGGGTAGAATTTGAACTTGAGGCTTTCCACTACTGTGTCTCTTAAATTAGCCTGGCTCATCTTTGGAGAAAAGAAAAACCACTGGATACAATGTAGGTACTCAATTTTTTTTTCTGACTTTGTAGGACCATCAGAGCCTGCTTGCATTTCTCGGGTAGACAGACCCTTTGAGCACTCAAGAGTTGTGCCTATATCCAGATGAGGCACTGCAGTCGGACTTTACTGGAGAAGAAAAACACAAGGCTCAGAATTTGAAGCTCCTAGGATGAAGGAGTCAGAGCTGGAAAGGCCCTTAAAGGTCATCAGTCCAGCCCTTCATTTTACACATGAGAAAACAGAGGCCAAGAGCTTCGGTGACTTGCCCTAGATCACATGGGCCCTAAGTGGCAGGGCTGGGCCATCTAACCCAACCCATTGATTTTATAGAAAAGGAAATAACCTTGGACTAATTCAGTTGTGAGGTGCAGCGTTTCCCAAATGCTGGGTCCTGCGAACCCTATCATGCTATGTCGTAGTTGTTTTTTTTTTCCAATACAGATTCTGAAATAAAATTTCAATGCCAGAAATATTTTTATTGTAAAATACAAAATCTTAAATTATGGATGTATTCAAACTATTACATGTCCAATCATTTTTAAAAGCATGTATATTGCCGGGATTTACTGTTTGGCTCTCAATTTTCCCAGCTTTGCTTTGCCCTCGGGGCATTCTGTACCTCTCAGAATCTAAAGAATCCAAGCATTTAGAATAATGAGAGAGGCAAAAAACAGTCAGTCCAATGGACTGAAAATGTTGAGCCAGCATTTATAAGTCCTATCAATAAATTTCAAATCCCAAATACATTCATGTGATATTATAATTCCTGTAGAAAAATATCTTTTGTTGATTTTTTTCTCTTCCTTTTTTTTTTGAAAAAAATTCTTGTTATACAGGATAGTTCTCTGAGAAAGGAGGTGTGGGGGAAATTTAGGTGACATAAAGCAAAAGGTACCAATAAAATAGTTGTTTTTAAAAAAAGAAAAATAATTTGGTACACGCAGGGTGCTAAAGAGAATGCTGATAGTGTCACCTTTTCCCTTGAACAATCTAGAATTTGGATGGTTGAAACAACTCTAAAACATAACAAATCTACAACTTTATTAATTCCAGAAAGGCACCATTTTTGTTTCTTTTGTTGTTGTTGTTGTTTTGCTTTTTGGAGGGGGGAAGGTAGGAAAATTGGGGTTAAGTGACTTGCCCAAGGTCACACGGCTAGTTTTTGTGTTAAGTGTCTGAGGCTGAATTTGAACTCAGGTCTTCCTGACTCCAGGGCTGGTGCTCTATTCACTGCGCCACCTAGCCGCCCTAAAAGACACCCTTTTTGAAAGATGCAATGATGTTTTCTCCAATCCCTTTGGATTCTAGCATCAGAGCAAGCATAGACCTTGAGGTCACCTAAGCCAACCTCTTCATGTTACAGATCAAGGGAACTAAAGTTCAAAGAGGTTGTTACTTGTTCAAAATGTCACAGATGGAAAGCGTCAGTCAGAATTTGAACCCAGGTCCTCTGACTCCAGACCCAGGACTTTTCCCACCACTGTGATCTAAGCAAATAGACTTGGTCTAAGGGTTTCATCCTGGACTCCTCTGGATTCCTAGAAAGTCCGGGTTACTGCAGTGGCCCTTAGAGAACGGCTTATGGTAGGGTAGTCGTCCTTCAGTGTTTAATTTTCTCAATTACACGTAATACATTTAGCATTCATTTTTTTAAATTTTGAGTTCTAAATCTTCTTCCTCCCTCCACTTCCCCCTCTTTGAGAAGACAAGCAATTTGATATAATTATACATGTGCCATCATGTAAAACATTTACATATTAGCCATGTTAAAAAGAAAAAATAAAAGCAAGAAAGGTAAAGTTTTAAAAATATACTTCAATCTGCATTCAGACTCACTGGAGATGTACAGCATTTTTAAAAGTAAATTCTTCCAAATTCTCTTAGATCGTTACATTGCTGAGAATAGCTGAGTCATTTACAACTGATCATAGTACAATATTGCTATTACTGTGTGCGCAACATTCTTCTGGTTCTGCTCACCTCGCTCTGTATCAGTTCATGTAAGTCTTTCCAGTTTTTTCTAAAACCACCTTGTTCATCATTTCTTATACCCCAATAGTATTCCATGACATCCATATAGCACAATTTTCCCAGCCATTCCCCAATTGATGGACATCCCCTCCACTTCCAATTCTTTGCCACCATGAAAAGAGCTGTTATAAATATTTCAGCACAAAAAGTCCTTGTGCTTTTTATTTGATCTGTTTGATATATAGACCTAGTAGCATATTGCTGAATCACAGGGTATGCACAGTTTTATAGCCCTTTGGACATAATTCCAAATTGCTCTTCAGAACAGTTGGATCAGTTCACAACTCTACCAACAGTGTATTAGTGTCCCTGTTTTTCCATATCATATTCAGCATTCAGCATTTCCCTTTTCTGTCATATTAATCAATCTGATAGGTATGAGGTGGTACTTCAGAGTTGTTTTCATTTGCATTTCTCTAATCATTAGTTATTTAGAGCATTTTTTCCATATAGCCATTGATAGGTTAGATTTCTTCTTCTGAAAACTGTCTGCTCCTATCTTTTGACCATTTATCAACTGGGGAATGACTCATATTCTTATAATTTAACTCAGATATCTATATATTTGAGAAATGAGGCCTCTATCAGAAAGACTTGCTATAAAATTTTTTCCCCAGTTTCCTGATTTGATACTAATCTTGATTGCATTGGTTTTGTTTGTGAAAACCTTTTTTAATTTAACATAATCAAAATGACCAATTTATATCCTGTAATGCTCTCTATCTCTTGTTTGGTCATAAATTCTTCTCTTATCCATGGATCTGATGGTAAAATTTTCCATGTTCCCCTAATTTGCTTATGATATCACCCTTTAAGTCTAAATCATGAACCTATTTGGACCTTATGTTGGTATAGCCCTTCAGTGTTTGACTATTTCTGTTGCTACATTATGTAGCATGTTGCAATTTCCTTGAAATTTGTTTGTATTAGTTGTACACAGTACTGTGGCGAATTGAGGAGATCTCTGAAGTCGAAGTCAACAAGCTTGTGCTCATGCATTTGTACAGCAGCTATCACATAACTAGGCTCAATTCCTGGAGATGAAAACAAAAAAGAAATACAGCATATCCCCAGTCTTAGTACTAATTATAATTGTTAAATGTTTATAATCATTATCTTATATTCATAAGAACCCCAGGAGTTAGGTATTATCATTATCCCCACTTTACAGATGAGGAAACTGAGGCAAATTGATGTTAAGCAACTTGCTCAGGGTCACACAGCAATAAATGGGACAGGATTTGAACTGAGGTCCTCCTGACTCCAGACCTGATGCTCTATCCACTGCACCACCAGATGCCCAACTTAAAAACTAATGAAATTCTAAGCTTTAATAACTTAAGTTGTATCTAGTTGTCTTCTAGCCTCTTTTCCAGACCGACCTTCTGAGATGCTATTTCCAGGCAGAAAGAGCAGCATGACTTAGACCCTTATTGTCTTAGAGCCTTAGAGGAACAGCCACAACATGATCCTCCTTGAGTCCTGGAGTCCTCAGTCTATTAGCAAGCCCAAGAAAGGAAGAAAAGATGAAAGAAGGTGAATGAGCTCTTCCATTTCCATTTGGAGTTTCTAGCTTCTGCTCTGACTATACTTTGAATCGCAGAATGTCAATGGTGGAAGGAACCTTCAAGCCCAACTCATTCACACCTCCATTTTGTAGAGGAGGAAATAGTGAAGGCAAGCATTTTGCCCAAAGTCACACAGAGAGTCACATCAAATCAAGTCAAGAAGCATTTATTAAGCTCTGTGCCAGCCATTGTGCTAAGCACTGGGAACACACATACAAGTGAAGAAAGATAATCCCTGCCCTCAAGAAGCTTATATACTAATGGAGGAAGACAACACAAAAATGAAAACTGAAAGGGGGAGCAAAGAAGAGGAGGGTGGGGTGGAAGACCCTAACAGGAGCATTGTAGAGAAAATCCATAGAGTCAAGAGGGCAGGCTGGATTCAATGGCAAAGTTACTCCTAGAACCCAGATCTTTGAATTTTAGCCCAGTTTTATTCATACCATACCAAGTGACTGTCCCCAAAACCAAGAATGAGGTATTGTGATTGCATTTCCAAAAGGAAGAATTAGGCTTTCACAAAGTTTCCTTAAAAGATGTCTTCTATTCCACAGTTCCCCAACTGTGGGCAGAGTGGAGAGGACTATGGGTAGAGAACACCACATGCATGACATTTGTCTTGCATGATAATATATATTTGCAATAAATTTTGTTGTTCTTGTCTTCTTATTGGGTTAGGGAAGGGAGGGAACTTGGAACTGAAACATAAAAGAATGAAAGAGTCTATGCTTAAAAAAACCCACTGCATATAATCCCAGTCTTTTAGCTGACTGTCTTTTCTTTTTTCTTCTTGCTAGAAAAATAGTTCTGGGGAGGAAGAAAGGGGAGAGATACTTTGGAAAGTACAGGTGATGTCAAAATGAAAGATAATAAAATTATCATTAAAAAATAAAGAATAATATGATTACTAAAAAGGTTGCCCTTCTCTTGCATGAGAGCAATATTATTAATAATAATAATAATAGCCAGCATTTCTAAAGTGCTTTAAGGTTTGTAAAGAGCCGTACAATATTTCATTTGTTCCTCACAACTACCCTGTGAGATTGGGGCTATTATTATCCCCATGAGGAAACTGAGGCTGAAATTTTAAGTGACCTGCCCAGGGTCACACGGCTAGTAAGCGACTGAAGAAGGACTCCGATTCAGATTGTCCTGACTCCAAGGCCACTGCTTTCTCCATAACATCACCTAACTTCTCCTACTCTTGAAATGAGGACTGTCCCAGAAATCCCAGCACATATGTTCACCTGTGGTTTAGATGTCCAGAAGTCCATGTTATAGCCAACTGAATTTAAACTGAATCCTAACTGTGGGGCCTGGACTTGGGCATGGCTCGTACATTACCAGAGCTCAACCAGTTGACTGGCAATTTCCAGGGCAGCACTACCCAGCCAGCCTCAAATGATGCTTCCAACAATCATGCCCAGCCCGATCCTTCCACCCTACACCCTTGCCAGTCCCAGACACTCGGCTTAATGATTAACTCACAGTTTACATGGCCAGGTTGGAATGTCCAGAAGTTAGGGAGCAGGTTGGATCTCTACAGAGCCAAAGGAAAGAAGGCTCTTCAGATCCACCTAAAAATATAAACTGTATTCTGTGCAAAGGGGGTTTGCACTAAGAACCCTGACTCTGCTCCTGGCAGCTCTATCCTCTGACTACTATGACATCTCACAATAAGACCAGGTCCTGACACAGTGATTCCCACCTCCGTTGGTGTTCTCACCAATGGGACACCAAATACTTTGCCAAAACATATTTGGGGCATAATTTATTTTTTAAGTCAATGGGAACTAAAATGGATTTTTAAGAGTTTTATAATATATCTTAATATTAGTAGCTTACATGTGCACACTTCTAGGATAATGGACTTAAAACTGAAGGCACTGCAAAGGTCATCTCATCCAAGCTCTGCATTTAGAAGCTGAAGAAATTAAGACCCAAAGAAATGAAGTAATTTGCCCCAGGTCACAGGCTCATAGATTTAATATTTAAAGAGACCTCAGAGGTCACCTAGTCCAACTCCCTTCATTTACTGGAAACTTAGATTCATAAAGGTAAAGTGACTTGCCCAGGGTCACACAACGTAATAAATGTCTGAGGCAGGATTGGAACTAAGGTCTTCCTGACTCCAAGTCCAACACTTCATCACTTTCTCCATTGGTCAAGCATCCATGATTTCATTTGAGGCAGTTGGGCTCATAGGAAAAGGACAGTGGTTTAGAAGTCAAGAGACCAGGATCTTAGTTCTGAGTTGCTCTCAGTATGACCCTGGACACATCATGTCAACTTATCAAGCTTCATTGACTTCACATAAAACAAATTTTATAGCATTTTCCCTGCCCCCTTCAAAAGGTCGTGAAAAGCAAATGAGATTATGTATGCAAAGTGCTGTAAATGTGCTCTATAAATGTAAGCAATTATTATTATATTATTAGCCATCATAACCCTCATAAAAGCCTTGTGAACTAAGTAATAGGGTTTTTTCCTTCCCTTTGTACCAATAAAGCAACTGAGGCTCAGAAATTAAGTAATTAGCTCTAAGTCATGCAGGTAGGGACAAACCTAGAATATATCTTCTGATTGCAAACCCCATGCTCATTTCTCTAAATCTTTCCCCTCCTTGAAATGAAGTATAATCCTCAGAGCTGTCTCACAACTAGTGTCGATAACCCTGACTTTAAAAAGACTTTCTTTGGTTTTGTCTCGGTATCTCCAGTGCTAACCGGAGGACCAGGAACACAATAGGTGCCTAATAAATGCTTATGCATTGATTGATTTAAAGAGTCCTTCTTGTGGGTACAGTGGGTAGAGAATTGTATTTGGGAGTCAGGATGACCTGACTTTGAATTCTTCCTCAGCCTCCTGTTAGCTATATGACCTTGTGCTTATCATCCTCTTTTAGCCCCAGTGTTCTCATCTGTAAAATGGGGATGATATCAGCACTTATGTCCCATGACAATTACGAGACTATAATGAAATAGCATGTGTTAAGTGCTTGACAAACTTTAAAACTCTATATAAATCCTCATTATTATTATTATTAAATGTTTTGAATAATGAGTTCTAGGGTCATAAATTTCAAGCTGGAGGGGGCCCTCATGGTCATTTTGTAAGAAGGTTCCACTTTCTCATTTAATAGATGAACAAACAGACCCAGAGAAATTAATCTGATTGTTCCAGGTCACACAGTGGGATAGTAGTAGAACCCAGGCTCCCTGACTCCAAAATCCAGCCCTCTTTTCACAACACTCCCTCCGGTTACCTGGTTCCCCCACAGAAGCCATTTTCTCTCTTTTGAGACTCCTTGATGTTTTCTGATCACATGAGAATATCAGCTGCTTTGGGACTCTTGGAGGCAGGCATTACTCCCATAAGAGGTGATAATTACATTGAGAAAACAGAATAACCCAGAGGAACAATAGTCTGACCACTGTAAGATATGTAACTGCTATGAAAGCAATTCATTTGGAGGCAGAGAACCTGAATTCAAATCTTACCTTTATTATTTACTGCCTATATGATTTGGAACAAGTAAATCAACCTCTTGGGAAATCAGTATTCTCACCTCTAAAATAAGGAGATTGACACAGATGATCACTAAAGTCTGTTTGAGGTCTAAAGCCCATGATCATTATAATAGATGGCAGTTTTATATGAAGATCCAAAGAACCTAATGGGTTCAACCATATGGGAATTTGCCTTCAAAAAGGTTTTCAGTTTTCTGTTAAGGGAAAAGTGGAAACTTTGGGTGGCCATACCCTATGCTCCCATAGTGTTTGTCATGTATTTCAACACTTTAATGACTATGATCTTGGGTAGTCCCTCCAACACTGAAGGTTCCAATCCAACCATACTTTCTCTTCCTTTGAAATTCTTTTCCATGGTGCTATAGAAAGAGTGATGGATCAGGAGTCAAAAAAAAACCATGAGTTTGAAAGCTACCTCTGTCATCCGTGACTTGTATGACCTTGGGCCAACCATCCAGCCTCTAAAGATCTCAGTTCCTTCATCTATAAAACAAAGGAGACGAAGGAGATGACCTCTAAGGTTCTTCCCTGCTCACAGAGTCAAAGAATCACAGAATTTCAGATTCATAAGGAACCTTAGCAGCCACCAAATCCAGCCCATACTACAATCACCTGCCAAGTGATCAGCTTTTGTTTGAAGCCCTCTTGTGAGAGGCAACTCACTACCTCCTGAGGCAGCTCTAAATCCATGGTCTTCTAAATCCTATCTTTTACCTGGTCTTCACCCAACACATTGTGAACCTTAGGGTCATAGATCTAGTTTGGAAGGGACCTTTTAGGCCAACCCCCTAATTTTATAGATGAGGAAACTGAGTCTCAGACAGGTACTTGCCCAAGATCATGCAGCTAGTAAAGGTCAGAGTTGGAATTTGAACTCAGGTTCCCCGATTTCAGAGCCCAGGTCCTCTGTCCACAGTACCATGATGCTTCCTAATCCTGTTTAACTTTTGACATTCATAGGTACTAGTTAAGCACATGGTTCTATCATCTCTTGCTCCTTTTATGGAGCTACCTACCTCCTTTTCTGGCATACATCTCTTTGACAGTGTGTTTTATGTCATTTTTGCATGTATTTTGTTGTTTATAACATGCTTCATGCTGTTTATATACACTATGCCCCTCTCTCTATTTGACATATAAAAATCACAAATTATATCTATTTGTCTTGAATGGATTGTTATAAAATCCTAAATTTGGTGCTAGAAAAGATCTTAGAATCTGGGGCATCTAATTCAACCCCCTCTCTTTACAAATAAGGAATCAAGGTCCACAGAGATTCGGTGACCTGTCCAAAATCACACAACTAAGTTCCTAACCCTATCCTTCTTCTCCAGAGTCAACATTCAGTCCCACCACCCCTCTCTTCCTGGCACATAAGAGCCTAAGCATCAAAAATATTCACATAATTCCTTGTTTTTCTCCATCTCCTAAAACCCACTGAAGTTGTGTTTAAACGCCCAAAAGGGAAAGAAAGGAGGGAAAAGAACTCTTTCTCCTGCAAATGTTGCTAATGTTTGGGGGTGATAATGAGAAAATTATGAGTGTCCTCAGCCTTAAATGCAATTTTGCACATAAAGTGCTTTGTAAACTGCAAAGTGCTATAAAAATGTCAGCTATTACCATCACTATCTCAGTCTCCTATCTTAAAAAATAAATTTCATTAATCTTTTGAGGTTTTTTTTTACATTGCCAACATTTGCTTCTTTCTTTCTCCTTCCCCTTGCCCAGAAAACCAGCTTATATAGCAAACAATTGTTTAAGAAAGAAGACAAAGATGAAAAAGGGGGTGAGGGATCAGAAAAACTAATTAATGCATCCGAAAGGATCTGACAATATACCCAATGTTCCACAATTATGCAAAATTCTCTCAATTTCCCCCAAATTCCTTGGTAGGAAGGAAGTATCTTCCCCTTTATCTTCTTTGGAGCCAAGATTATTTTTTGTAATTTCGCAACATTCATTTTTTAAAAATTATTTTATGATTGTGGTTCTTTCTGTTTACATGGTCATAATCATTGTGTATATTGTTCTCTTGGTTTTACTTACTTCACTTCGCATCAGTTCATTGAAGTTTCTCCTTTTTCTCTGTATTCACCATGTTCACTGTTTCTTAGATAAATACTCTGTTACATTCACATACCACAATTTGTTTAGCCATTCCCCAATGGATGGGAATCGACTTTGTTTCTAGTTCTTTGCTATCACAAAATGTGTTTCTATGGTATTTCAGACAGTTAGGTGATGTAGGTGATGCAATGGATAGAACACTGGGCTTAGAATCAAGAAGACTCATCTTCATGAGTTCAAATTCAGTCTCAGATGCTTACTAGCTGTATGCCCTGGGCAAATCTTTTAACCCTGTTTGCCTCAGTTTCCTCATCTGTAAAATGAGCTGGAGAAAATAATGGCAAACCATTCTAATATCTCTGTCAAGAAAACTCCAAATGGGATGACAGAGAGTTGGACATAACTGAAATCAGTATTTTGGTGTGTATGGGACCTTTCTTTTTATCAATGATGTCCTTCGGATACAGATCCAGAGTGAAATCTCTAGGTCAAATGATGTGGATATTTTGTTCCCATCTTTAATGAGATTCAGAATAGAAATAGTGCTTGGATAAGTTTCTATCCTGCTATTATTCTTTCATACTTAATCTTCTGCAGACTACTGTAGAGGAAGATAAAATTATGGCTTTCTCTAATTGGATGAGAATACTAGAATATAAACTCATCTTCTGTAAACTCACCAATAATATTTTCTGGATAATTGCAATAGCTGATGTAATAATAGTATTAACATACATATTGTCTGGTTCGCAAATGGTTCTGATTTCTTCCACTAGGTTTCATTTTTTTAAAAAACTTCTCATTCTCTATGCTCTGAAGGTTATGAATGGTGACGATTATTTTTTTAAAAACCATGATTCTGTCATTTTTATGGGTCAATGTTTCATTCATGAAGTTGTGGTCAATAGTTCTGTCTCTGATTATGCCCTGGATCCAGTTCCAACAAAGTTCACTTGTTGAATCTTAAAGGATATCTGGGACATGTATTTATAGCCTGGAGATTTGTCTGTTTCTTTATCTAAAAAGGTAGTGAGCTTCTGATGTATAATTCTAGCCACTTGCTCATGTTTTTCCAGGTATTTGGTTAGTGCTAAATTTTTACAGCCTATAGTGATATGTTGCACAGTTTCTACCACTTCATTATCTAATCTAAGCTCCCTAAGAACGCACTGTAACTCCTCAATCCTGAATTACTATTGTAAATCGTTCCATTAATAGACACAAATCTGTACAATTTAGTCATTTGTTTGATGCTTCATTAACAACATACTGCTAGTTGAGTTCAAGTATAGCCTGCCTACAAAATCACTGGTCGAATGTATTCTTTGACCTTAGTTGTTTGATAGGCACTTTCTAGAGATAATATATACCTTATTTTATATATACCTTATTTTATAGCAATAATATAACCTTAGGTTACATTTATACCTGATGTCAAGACTTCATTATTGTTTTGTGAAGTGAGGTCTGTCTGTTCAAAAGGTGTTTCTCTACTTTTTAACCTGTTTGTCATATGCTCTGAGAGCATCCATCAATCTCCTTCTGTCAAGGAAGTATTATTCTTTCTTTTCTTTCTTTCTTTTTTCTTTTTTTTATTTCTCTTTTTAAGTATTATTCTTTCTATAACTGCTTTGGGGTGTGTTGGCCCTATATTTAGTGAACCTTATGTGAGCTTTTGTTTTTCTTCTATTTTAGACCCAATGTTTCTATTTTACTGAACCAGAAGTATACATGAAGACTGGATGTGCATAGGTATCAATGCTCTAAATATATTCTTCCTGTTAGGCTTCGATTTCAGGATGCCATCCAGTCTCTTAACATACATATAATCTTATCCTTTGGTAACCTTATGGTCAACATCACTTGCTTGAAGAAGAACAAGGTATGAATGTTGTCTATATCCATTGGTTCCATTTGACTTCCAGATTAAAACTCAAAACCTTCAGTCTTTTTTCTTCCTTATTGTACATTAAGAATATTATGCTTATAAAATAGTCCAAATAGCATTCCAATAACATCAGAGAAAATTTCCACAAGATGAAGGAGATTTTTAATGTGCTTTTCTGTGAAGTCATATAGCCTGATGACATCCAAGTACATCAAGTGATTAATATCATGTTTTGGTACAATTCCTTTTACTTGAAATACATATTCAGTGATATTTAGTGGGGGTAGTAATAGATTTAATGCTACAAAGAACCAGAGTGGGCTTGAACTGCCTCCCTGGAGGATGCCATGTTCCATATCACCTGGGCTTGACGTCATTGTGTTGATGGAGTGTTTTAGATGGAGGAGAGTTGATGGAGAAGAATTTTCCACAAGCAAATCAAATCTTTTAGCATCCTCAATGTGCTTAAATCTGTTTTATATATTTTGAAGTAACTGACTAAGCCATGAAAGTAACACTGAGTGAAAGTTTCATGATAACCAATAAGTGTTATAAATGTTACAATGTTTTTGGGCAGCTTGTCAATAACCACAAACTAACTTATAAATTGCTCTTTACACCTGTGTCTTTTGGGATCACAGTTTTTGCTCCTCAGTCAATATATTGGAATTTTGTTCTAAATGTTTAGGTTGAATGGTATAAGTTGTGAATGGTTTGAATAAAGCACATAAATGCGTAATTGGCCTGTACTTGGAGGAGGTCTCTGGGGTTCTCATGTTTGGGTAACAAACAGGTGATATTCTCTGTTAGGAAAGATGAAAACAAAGTTGCATCACCGAAGAAGATGTTCAAGTGCTTTGCTCATAATTTAGGCACTAATGATAAGTGTTTGAACAATAATTCCAGGCTTACCACTTTACAATTATTTTTATTACTGTCTCATTCTTCTTATCCTTTCTGATGGAGTTCCAGTAGACATGATCCCTGTAACAGGTTGCTTTCCTTCTATTAGTCTTTCATATTTAATATTCTATGAACTGCTTTGTAGGTGAAGAAAATAATTACTTTTTGTAGTTAAATAAAAGTATTGCAACATTACCATCATAACAATAGCCAACATTTATGTTGTGCTTTTCAAATATTATCTCACTTCTCACAACAACCCTGGAAGGTAGGTGTCATTATTATGCTTATTTTACAGTTGGGGAAACTGAGGCAGGCAGCAATTAAGTGACTTGCCCAAGGTCACACCACTATTCAGTGTCTGAGGCCTTCTTGACCCTCAAAGGTTGCTGCTTCTAGCTATAAAACTGTTATCAGTTTTAGGTGCTACTTGCATTTCACCTGATTGGAATTTGACCAGAGTTAACTTCCCTAGCAAGCATTTGATCTAGGGAGCATGAGGTAGTGGAAAGAACAGGGAATTTGGGGTAAGTTTCCAATCCCGGCTCTGCCACTTTTCATTTCTCCTTGGTTCTCAGTTTCCTCATTTGCAAAAGTCAGGCATTGAACTCAATGCCCTCTTAGGTCCCTTCTGTTTCTAATTCTGTCATCCACTGGCAACTCTACCATAGAATCACAGATTTAGAGCCAGCAATTATTAGGCACCCCTTGGTGCATCTGTTGAGACAATTCTTCAACTCTCATGAAACTCACAGGCATTATGATGATGATGATGATGATGATGATGATGATGATAACTTTCTAATTAAAATTTATAAGATCTAAGAACTCGAACTGTTAGGATCTGACCACACAGAGAACAGCATCTTACCAGGAGCATGGCACAGCAAAAAAAAAAAAGCCAGAAATGTGACTGTCCAGGTCACCTGGATCCTTTCCCTTCTTCTCTTGGACATCTTCTGCCCTTAAGAGTATGGGTGAAATGAGAGATAAATTGACAAATAAGGCATGCACTTCTTTTTTTCAACAAATTTCCTGTCTTCCACATCTAACCATAGCAATCCTGTGTGTGGAGGGGTCCAAGGTGCCGAGCCAGAACTTTTCTTGGGGTAACAGGTGTCCTATGTGCATGGGAGGGCATGTGGTGAAGATTTACCCAATCAATCACTCCCCCCCCCAAACCTTTACTCCCCTTCCCCTTTCTGAAGCTTACCATCTCTATTCATCCCCTGGGACAGAAGTGGGGGAGGGGGAGTAGAGGGGGGTGTAGAGAATCAAAGAAAATTGCAAAAGTCAATGGCCTGGAACTGGAGGCAGCCTCAGCAACTGCAGTGTGACTTTGATTCAACTATCATAACCCTGAATTAAAAATTCAGGCAATTATCTGCATGGCTTCCCTCTGATTAGGCTGAGCCCAGAGCCTCATTAATGCAGCTGCACAGAGGAAAGCCATTAGAGCTTGTGAAATGGAATGTTTCTCTGAGAACAGGTTCCGCTTGAAGAAGAAGGGCCCAGCAAAAAGAAATTTCACACATTTTTTGAGCTCAGAGTCACAGGACGGCACCTAGCTTTGGGGCTGCCCACCCCACCCTCAGTCTCCTCTGGGTTAGAGCTGGGTGAAAGCCACCTTTGTTCCCCAGCCCGCCTCCCTCCTCCTGAAGTTGGAGTTCATGGGGGCGGTGATGGGAAAAAACGGTGGGTGGAGATGAACCTGATCTGAAGGGGACCCTCCGCTGAATTGTGGATCTGATGTTGACAATTCTGACTGATTCCTGATGCTAGATCTAGGTCAGAAAGGGACCTTAGAAGTCATGTAGTCCAACCCTTCTATTTGACAGAGGGGGAAACTGAGCCCCAGAGAGGAGAAGACACTTACCCAAGGTCACACAAGCAATAAGAGTGAGAGCCAGGACTCTATTGTATGATTCTAAGTTCAGAACTCTTTTGGTTACCTCCCTGCCATAAAGCCACTGAGTCCAAAACCATTGAGCTAAACCAGTACAGAGAGATACAAAATGAGCTAGAGGGAAAACTCAGGGCATGTACAAACAAAAGGTAGCAATAAAAATTTATTTTCTGAAAAGCGAGCTGGAATTTTTGTGGCAGCAAAGAACAGGAAACAGGGAAGATGCCTGTCATTTGGGGGATGGTAGAACAGGCTGTGATATGGGAGTGGAATGGAGTAGTGCTGTCCTGGGAGAAAGCATGAATGGACAGAGTGTGCATTTGGGGTACAAGCGTCAGCCCCACTTTACGCTTAAAGAAACCAAGGCAAACTTGGTGACTTGGTAGGTGTCTCATAGTTAGCAAGCCTGAGTCTGAGGTCCAGTTTAAACTTGGGTCTTCCTGACTCCAGCCCAGTGCTCTGTTCACTGGGCTAGTAGATGCCTATTTTATTGAAATAAAAATGAAAATGAGATGGATTTAGAGTCAGAGAATCTGGGTTTCAGTCTCAGTTCTGCCCTGTACTACCTATGGAAGGGGAAGGGCAAATTATTCATTTACTCACTCAATCAATAAGCATTAATTAAGCACCTTTTGTGTACCCGGCATTGTGTTGGACCCTGGGGGTATGAAGACTACTCATAGAAGTTCATATTCTAATGGGAGAGACAATAAGTGTGTGCATATATATGTGTGTATAAACATGCATGCATACACACACACACCAGGTATATGTGTGTATATACACATTGACATATGTGTATCAGTGTCTACATGTTTATTTATCTATACATATATGTTTGTGTGTGCATGTATGTATTCATACATACATCTATATGTACATATATGGAATAAGTACAGAAAGGATGCATACCCATCATTCTAAGCTGGTTAAGAAGGGAGGACCCCAGCCCTCGGGGCAATCCAGAAGGGTTCCATTTAGAAGATGATGTCAGAACTGCATCCCAAAGGAAGAAAGGGATTGTGTGAAGAGGAGGGAAGGAGAGAGTGCTCTCCATGTATGAGGAACAGAACATACAAAGGCCCAGAGATGGGAAGGACAAATTTGTGATAGACAAATGATTCTAAAACCATTTCTGAAGCTTGTACGAGGTGCTGAGGACACAGCGACCAAAGCATGATCGTTCCTGCCTGCCTTCAAGGAGTCTAATGTAATATATGATGCAAAAAGAAAGTAGTCCTGGGCCCTGACTCTAGGACTCCACTAGAAGTCACTGTCTGCCTTTCCTTGGCTAGAAAGAACTCAACTAGGTCCTCACTGGCACAAACTATAATCCCTCAAGGAGTTGCTTTGTTCCAATTTGTGGGAATATTTCCACTGAACTAGAATCAGTTACCCTATTTTGCATATTTATAACTCCAAATAGTCCAAGTTCAAGTACATTGGCTCACTTGGTAGGATTCATTGCTTACACTAAAGGCACCCAGCTAGAATGCAAAAACCTAGGGAGGGGAAAACATTAGATCAAGGAAATAAAAGACCCTGCCCATCTATTTCTCTGTGCTACATCTCCAGAATTTAACAACAGCAAATGTTTATTATGCACCTACTATTGTGGGGTACCATGTTGAGTAGTCCAAGACAAAAATAATTCCTGCCCTCAAGGAACTTACATTCAGCTGAAAATAACAGCAATGTCAAATTTTCCACTTTCATCAATAAGCATATATTCTTTTTTCCAAAAATACAGTTTTAATGCCTTCTTGTTTTTACATTGCAGCAATTTCTGGAAATGCCTTGTTATCCTCTTGAGGTAGAAGTCTCTCTGGTAACAGAGAATAAACATTAAGCAAAAACTCCAGACACGTTGACCTAAACTAGCAATGCATGCACCACTCTGCTCTGATAAAGCCTGTCTCTTGGAGGGAGACAGACTACCCTGAAATGCATTCTATTTGGTATTGCAAGATGATTACTGTTAGGGATTGACACTGAGAATATAGTTAGGAAAATTAAGTGGTTATGAGGCCTGCTGTGGCCACACAGAAAATTTCCTTTAACGGGTCATAAGAATATATAGGTTTAATTATTACAAAATTCGAATAATATGAAAAGGCAGTGTGGCATAGGAGATAGAGTTGACCTGGTGAACTAGAAAGACCTAGGTTCAAGTCCTATTTCTGACATATACCTGCAGTATGACCCAGGGTAAGTGACTTAATCTCTTAGTCCCCCTAGCCAATTTACTGAGACTATAAATTATAGAGTTGCTAATGCATATTAGTAAAGGGAGTTTTCTCATTTAAGAGTTCTTTATGTGTGAGAGTAGCTAGGTGGAAAAGTGGATAGAGTGCCAGGCCTGAAGTTAAGAAGATCTAAATTCAAACCTGGCCTTAGACATTTACTAGCTGTGTGACCCTGGGCAAGTCACTTTATCTCTGTCTGCTGCAATAGCCTCAACTGTAAAATGGGGTTGATAATAGTAGCACCTACCTCCCAGGCTTGTCATGAAAATGGAATGAGATAATATTTGCAACAAGCTTTAAAAACCTAAAGATATTATATAAATGCTAGCTACTGTTCCTGTCTTGTTTTCCTGGTTCTGCTTACTTCACCTTGTATCAGCTCATATAAATCTTCCCATGCTGTTTTGTGTTCATCACTTTCACTGTTTCCTCCATGTGTGACACAAGGCAGGTCCACCTTTCCTCAGCCATTCCTCAGCCAACATCTACTTTGTTTTCATCCTTTGCTGCTACAAAAAGTATGGCTCCCCATTCTCTGAAAACTCTAATTTTGGAGGGCAGCTAGGTGGCTCAGTACATAGAGCACCAGACCTGGAGGTGGGAAGACCTGAGTTGAAATCCAACCTTAGACACTTGCTACCTGTGTGACCTTAGGCAAGTCATGTAACCCTGTTTGCCTCAGTTTCCTCTTCTGTCAAATGAGATGGAGAAAAATGGCAAACCACTTAAGTATTTTTGCCAAGAAAACTCCTAATGGGGTCCAGTGAAGAGTCAGACATGATTAAAAAAGATGAACAACAACAACAGAATTACTTGGGAGTTCTTTCTTTGTGTTGAGCTCAAATTTTCCTCCCTGTAACTACCACACAGCACTGTGGCTAGAGTATCAGACTTGGAGTTAAGAAAATCTGAGTCTGAATCTTTGCTTCAAACACTCAGCCATGTGACCCTGAGTAAGTCTCTTAACCTCTCTTAACTTCTATTTCTTCATCTGTAAAATGGGGATAATGATAAAGCCCTGCCTCACAGGGCTGCTATGGGTATCCAACAGGACAATAGAGGAGTTTTAAGTAAATGCTTAATTCTACCCATCGGTCATGGCTCTACCTCTGGAGTCACAAAGAATGTATATTTTTTCTTACACATGACAGTCCTTTACAGGCTTTGAAACATCTGTTGTTGTGTTCTCTCTCCCTACCTCCTTTGAAATCTTTCCCTTCTCTTTTCCTCTTCCATTTGAAAAAAAAAGCCTAGGCTTATTGTATTTAGATTTTGTTTTGGTTTTTACTACATCTGTAATTTCAATGACAAGGAAACTCCCAAGGAGGCAACGCCCTTTATAAATGCACCTGCTTTGCCACCTAATTTTAGAGAGTCACCTGGGGAACACTGAGAGGAAAATGGCTTGCTCAGGATCATCCAATTGATATGTGTCCAAAGGAGGACTTGAATTCAGGTCTCTTTAACTCCAAGGCTGGCTCTCAGGTCATGGCACCACACTGCCTCCAGAGATTCTGCCTGAGACATCCTCATAGAGAATGTGATTGTTGGAAACAAGCTGGATCCCACTTTAGCAACATCTCACTATTGGCAAAATATAAAGAGCTTTGGATAGAAAGAGAAGTATGCATGATGGCCAACCAATCCTTGTCCATCTGACTCATTCTATCTCTTGTTTCATCCTTCTTGCTCTGCTTTAACACTGAGCCTCTCTAGGACAGCTTCTCTGTGTCTCTGAACCTTTCCTGGTGTTCAGCACCCAATAAGGGAGTCAGTGGATGCTTAATTACCACCAAAATGAGAATATTATTTTGTACTCACACTGCCCTCTACTGGTTGGAAGCAAAATCGTGGCACTTAAACTAAGTGACAGAGTTTCGAGTCAGGTCTTGAATGGAAGAGTAAGATCTTGAACCTAAGTGAGAAGGTTTTATGTTCTATAAAGAACATCCAGCAGCTAGGTAAGAATATATTCAGAGGTCCAACTGTTGCCTCAAAGACCTTTTCTCTTCTAACCAGATTGTAAGTTCCTCATGAGAAGGGGCTGTGTTTTCCTTTTATTACCTAACCCCTTGAGCAAAAAGAACTGGTCCAAAAGCTCTTCTGTACCCTAAATCACAACAAAAAGAATCAAGATATGGCTTCGTTCTTTTTAGTTCACTATTTGGTGTTTGAGTGAAAGTCATTGGCCAAGTCATAAATTTTTGGTTTCCAAGCAAGATGCTACCACAAGGCTGCAGATCAGAGAATTCTGAAATAATTATGAAATTCCAGCTTCTCTTTCTTCATGTGGTTAAAAGAAAGAAAAAAAGAGGGTTGAACTAGTTTAAAAAATAAAAATAAAAATGGAATAACCCTTGCCCTGAAAAAAATGGCTTGATTTCTATTGGATAGAAACAATATAAATGCATAAAAGTATATATAATATATACAGAGTATATACAAAGTTAATAAACATTTATTAAGCACCTACTAAAAACCAGGTACTATGATAAGTGCTGATGAGAAAAAATAATTTGAGGGGGAAGTATTTTGAAGAGCCCATTATATGTGCTAGCTCTTATCCCTGTGTGCTTATATATATGGATAGATAGATAGATAGATAGATAGATAGATAGATAGATAGATAGAT
>CM053593.1:357123433-357149731 GCA_028646575.1 Pseudocheirus occidentalis
GATAGATAGATGATAGATAGATAGATATAGAAAGATAGATGATAGAGAGATAGATGGAAAGCTAGATATAGACTTATACTTGACAAATCAATCATATATGTACATGTATAGTATATATTGTATATATATGTATATATATATTATATATGTGCGTTTGTGTATGTTTACCACGTATGAGTTGTCTGCAAAAAGCAAGAAAAGAAAATCTAGGGAGGAGGAAGGGGAGGGAGCTATATCAAGAAATGACTGTTAAGCTAAAAGCATCATTAAAAGATTTCAGAAACAATGTGAAAAGATTCGATCAGAGAGATGTATGATCAGCACAGAAGGTGGACTAGTTACCTAGCTAGAGTGAGGAGCAGGCATCATTACGATCACTTTTATCTCAAAGATTTGATATGAACAACAAGAGAGACCTCCAGAAATTTTTTTAAAGTTTACTAAGTACCTATTTATTGAGAAATCAGTTGCTTTAGTTGTGTTTCAGCAGTATCATTTCCATGTCAATGGGGAGCCTTCTGTCCAGTGAAAGGGAAGGCCAAGTGATATATGCCTCAGAGATGATGGATACATATGTAGTGTAAAAAGACCTAAAGGTCGAATGAGATAATGCATATAAAATGTTTCATGAGCCTTGAAGTTGTATACAAATGCTAGAAAGACTTCCAGATCTTTGAGTAGATCTCCCAAGAATTTATGGGAAAGAACAGTCAAGAATCACATTGGAGTGGAAGGTGCTTATTGATAGCTTACCTTCTGCTACACGGATTGCATCACAGATCCACAGAAGTATCATCATCATCATCACCTTTATCTCATTCTCATAATTTTGATGGGGTTCAAATAGAAATGGACTGAAAACAAGTCGCCACTCTGCTCATTTTTAAAAATAAACTTATTTAATGATCTACAGATTATTGTGCCTGTGAATAAAATAATGACTTTTTGTAAATGAATAAGAGTATTGGGATGTAGTCTCGTATTCTGAATGCTCCCTGAGAGTATCTTAAGGGCAATTCTAGGAGAAGAGAGGGTGAATCTTGTTTGTATTACCAACAACCATAACAACAGCAGGAATAGATGAATAATCTTGCCCTCCCCACCCAGACATAGCACTGGTCCATAAAAATTTAACAGTGTCTTACTAGATGGCAACATACCAAATATTCACAATCTCCAAACTACATGAAATGAAAAACTTTTGAAATATAGAGACCTAAATTAAAACCATGTGGGAACAGGACAAGGTACATGTTGTCCTTGTCCTCCTGTCTGTTATTGCAGTTATCCCAAAGATACTTCAGTGAATCCACAAAAGGTCAGTTTGCGACTCAAGACTCTGTATTAATTTTTTAAAAAGCAGTCATCTAATTCACTTTTCCAGTAATCCATGAAAGATTAAATATAAAGAAATAATAGCAGGATATTGACTTGTGCTCTATCAATCAACCTATAAGAATCTATTAAATTACTATCATAGGCTCAAAAAAGAAAAGCAAAATCATTCCCTGCCCTTAAGTAACTTCCATTCTAATTGGAGGAGTAACATATACTGTCTGTAAATGGAAAGATTCAAGACAAATGTTGTGGAAATAGAACATAGTCTTACAGCAGAAGCCACTAGGAGCTGGGGGCACTGGGAAAGAGTCATAGGTTAGGAGGGAGAATATTTCAGGCATGAGGGACAGATAGTGTAAAAGGAATGGAAATATACTGTTTTATAGAACAGCAACAGGTCTATTTGGTTTCCCATAGAATGCATGCAATATACTAATTCTAAAGAACACTGGACAGATAGGACCATTTCTATCTGAATCCCATTAAAAACAATGAATTCATAAAATAGGATCCCAATCATAAGCCATGCAAGTACTTGTGAATAACGGGTCCCTTGAAAATACTTTCTGATGTTTAAAATTAAGCAGTTCTTGTTCTAAAACTTGGTCTCTGGGCTGACATTTTCACCTGAATGATGTTGCCAAAAGATGTAGCCTTTGGTTGAGTTGCTGCTGAATAAAGCTTAGCTTTGTAGGGTAGAGATGCTAAGGAAATATTCCTACCACAAAGAACGATGTACCAGAGCCCCCGTGGCTTCCCACTCACTTAGCTCAATGCCACTGATTAATTGCATACCCTCATCATCTCAAAAGAGACCTCAGAGATTTATTGTAGACAAAAATTATGTAACCCACTGCAATCCAAGGAACCTACCAAACTCGAGGCAGAAAGAAGGAATGCTATGGTGTTTTTCTCTCAAAAGAATTTCTGTGCTGTTTAGTAACATTGAGAGTTATTTTAAAATCTGCACAGAAATCAGTTTACAAATGCAGAGGCCCTGAAGCTGATGGGAACATAGTTTACAATGAGGCAATGGAAGAAAAATAAAAGAATCATGACGCACATAGGCAGAGCCACAACAGGGTGGGGTCATTCAACACAGGCACTAAAGTTTACAGGGCACTATGAGCACTTACTCCTTCAGCATGTAAAAACAACTGAAGAAGATGTGTGTGTCAGGTGTGGTCAGGTGTACCATTCATACTCAGGTAGTAGTGTTGAAACTTTCCGCTGTCTTCTTGCTAAGTTCAATAAATTTTGCGATCACAGAAAGTTGACTGCTTGTATAATACAAATGCCTATTGTTGACCTAGCCTGGAAATTTCCCAGATGTGGGGTGGAGGGCTCTAGATTTTTCTAATAACAATTCCAATACATAATTGTACCAACCCTTAACCTAGAACTTGGAACCAGTCAGCAAGGGCTTGTTTCCTGTCCAGCTGTTTGAACCCTGGCCACTTAGCATGCTCATACATATGCACTAGAATAGACCTCCTGTGCACACATCAGAGAGACCTTGATGAGACCACTGGGCTAGCGGCTTGAGTACAGTGCCACCTACTGATAAAACTGTATATTACACTCCCTCACTGATCAATAAAACAACATCCTGTTTTTCTATAGGCTTATGGAACGCAGTACATGAGCTGGTATGGGGTGACTATACTACTACGGTGCCCCAAGTATCACATAAATTAACGACCAACTGCACCAGGGGTTCTTTACTTCTGTTCATGATGAGTTGACCCTTTCTTCTTCTGAATTACAAACATTTTACCATTTCATGGTCTGTTCAGAATGAAAATATGTGTAAATAAATTCCCTGTGCTTACATTTTTGGGATCAGTTTCCCCTTTTTCGAAATGAGGGGGTTGAACTAGATGATTCTTTAAGGTCCCTTTCAGGTTTAGGTCTTAGGACACAAAGATTATAAGCATGAATTGGTATCTTCAATTATATATGTAGTAACAAATCAAAGAGTTTACTTCTGTACAAATGGAGAAGAACCCAGAAATCCCACCACACTCCCTGAAGACTTAGCATTATTTATGTTATTATCATCATGGCACTCAGAGTTCCTTGAATCTGTTTGCCGCATGAAAGGTCTCTTGATCACAGTCAAGAGGAAATGCTGCACAACCTGTTTCTAAGTTCAAACCTGATGGCAGCTTTGGTCAATGTCAGGGAATGGACCTCTTTTATGCTTTTTAAACTAGCACAGGTGGTTTCCTACCTAGTGAAGAAACAGCTCAGAGAAGGAATTCAGGAAGTCAGAAGTTTCTGCCACAACCAGGCCCTAGGTAGAGCACACCTGGGGACTGGGTGTGCTGGCTCACTCACTCATATATACTCATATGCTCCTACCTTCTCTATCCCCTCTTCTCTGGCTCAGGAGATATTTTTTAAAAATGCATTGTCCCATTAGCAAAGTGCTTTTATCATTTCTACTGATAGATCTGCAATGTTCACCAGAGAGACCTTGCTGAAAAAACATTTTTTTGTTAAGTTCAGTCTCCAGTTTTGCTTTTTAATGGGGTTCCATCCCTCTGGTGAGTTCATTGCATAGAATTTCAGAGCTGGATGGAACTAATTCAACATCTGCATTTTGAAGAGGAAAAATTAAGCCCAAAGGTGGAGGTGGGGAGCACTTTGCCAAAGTCACAGAGCTCATCAATTACAGAGGCAAAACTAAAATTTCAAATGTCCTGACCCCCTGGCCATAACACCCACACTTCTCTTCTCTTACAGGAATGCAAACTGTACTTTAGAGCTGGTCTTCAACGAACATAATTTTAGTTCTAACCTTGTTGTATGTTACAATAATGCTCAAAAACCTCACTTGTGTATAAAGGATAAACTCCTAATAGTGGCATTCAAGGCCCTTCATAGTTTGGTTCTCACCTACCTTTCCAACTTTATTTCATACCCCTCCCTTCCAAAACTCTGCATTCTACCCAAATTGTTTCCCCAAATTGACACTCCTGCCCCCTTTTCATTTGGGGGAGTAAAATGCCTCTCCTTGCCCCTAACCCCCATGCCTGAGATATTTATCCTCCATCTCCTCCTCTCAGAAATTTTAATCTACCTTCAAGGTTTGGTTTAGGCATCCCCTTCTCCAAGAGCATTCCTCTAAGGAGAAGGTATGTTACAGTCAAAAGACCATTGCCTTTGAAGCTAGTCAGAGGACCCAGGCTCAAATCCTACTTTTAACATTTACCTTAAGTGGGTCTTCATTTCCTCACATGTAAAATAAGAGGCTGGTCTCTGTGACCTGTGAGATCTCTTCAAGTTCTAGATCTGGGATCTAGATTGGGGATCTCTTTGTTCTCAATTTTCCTTATTTGTGTACATGTTGTAGCACCTTGTGAATTGTAAGCCCTTTGTGGTCAGGGGTAGGTAGGCACTAATCAATATTTGAGGGGCAGCTAGGTGGCACACTGAGTAGAGCACCGGCCCTGGAGTCAGGAGGACCTGAGTTCAAATCCAGCCTCAGACACTTAGCACAAAAAACTAGCCTGTCACCTTGGGCAAGTCACTTAATGCCAATTGCCCTACCTTCCCCCTCCAAAAAAAAGCAAAAAAAAAAATCAATATTTGTTAAATTGGCTTGAATTAACCTAATAACACTCACAACTCACATCAAAGCATTTGCTTTGAAATGTTTTCAAGGGAAGGAGAATGGAGTACCTCAGCTCTCACTCAATCTCTTACTTTCCAAACCCTTTGACCTTCTTTGTAAACAATCACAAAACAATTGGCTCCCAAGCTGGAATTTGGGTTACAACCTCAATGACAGATAGGGATATGAATTAGATCTGTGATTTCACTTGGCACAGGAAACTCCCAGGTTAGGAAATTCTTTCCACCAATGCAATCAATGCCTTCTCTGTAATTTATAGTCATGAAAGAGTTGATTAGTGCGCTAGTGTCAAACTCAAATAGAGACGGGGAGGGAGTAGGTAATTAAGCCACACATAAGAATCCCTGCTGACAGTATATCGACTTAGTTTTTAAATGTAGTCTGTGTTTTGGGCAGCTAGGGATCCCAGTAGGTAGAGTGCCCGACCTGGAATCCAGAAGACTCTAGTCCAAATCCTGTCTCAGACATTTATTAGCTGGGTGAACCTGAACAAATCACTTAACCTAGTTTGCCTCAGTTTCCTCATCTATCAAATGAGCTGAAGAAGGAAATGGCAAACCCCGCTAGTATCTTTGCCAAGAAAACCCCAAATGGCATCACAAAGAATCAGGCACAGATGAAAAATGAATAAACAACAATCTATGTTTTATTGTATTTTTATTTATTTTGTTAAATACTCCCCAACATGCACTGGGAAGTTTGTCTGACGTTACTAAGAGGTTTGATGACTTCCTGAGGTCACACAGTCAGTATGTGTCAAAGAAGACATAGGCTGCAAGGCCAGTAATCCGTGCTGGTTCCTAAGCAGAGACCTAGACTTTCAACGTCTTTCTCCAAAGCTAGAGAAACAAGTTTCATTCTTTCTCCCCTTTGTTCTGTGATTCCCTTCAACAATTCTTTGACCACATATACACATATATGTATATTTTAAATCAACCTTTAGTTGATTTTGATGAAATTGATGAGAAAGAGAGAAATTAAAGCTGAATTATAAAAGCGATCTAAAATTCCTGGCTGTGGCCGTCTTGCTATGGTCCTCGCCCTTCATCCTTTCTGCCCCATTTATATAAACCTAATCATCAAACTTTGATCCCCTAGTTCTTTTCACTACGCCTCAGTGATGACACTAATTAAATGAAGCTTCTCTCTTACCTGATAATTTCCCAAGAACGCAGACAATTCAGGTTCCCCCCACTCACTCCTCCTCAGATCCCTACATTCCACCATCCCCTTCCTCCTCCTTTCATTCAGAACCAAGGAGTGCTTGACCACAAGTAAAAATCATGAAAGAAACCACTATAAACCACCCAAGTAAAATATGGGGGGGTGTCATGGAGGAAATTATGGATTACTGGTGTCAACAGCTCAGCCAGTTGTCTTTCCTATGACCAGCACACAAGAGAGAACAGATAGAGGCATGTGGTCTAGCTTAGGAGAGTTATGATGGCATACACATATGTCGTCCACACCTGGAATGACCTTTCTCACCTCTGCCTGCTAGGGTACCTAGTTTACTTCAAGGATCACCTCTTAGCCCTAACCTATCCTAATCCTCAAAGTTGCTAGTGACCATTCCCAGCCTCTCCCAAATTACTGGGAATTCACTTTGTATATATTTTGTGTTTGCTTGGTAGAATCCCTGGTGTTTCCTCCTAATAGAATGTTTCAAGTTTCAGAAAGTTCCTCTTCACTGGGTTGTCATGGGACTTCTATGTAACTTTGCCCTCCCTGTGACTCAGTCTCTGCATCTGAAAAATGGGAGTGATAATCATGAGAGAACCAGTTGAGGAAAAACAAGCAGAAGTCTGCAAAACTTTCACAAGAGAAGCCAAGGCTTACAGTGATAGGCGCTTCCCAGGGACATCAGACAGTTTAAGCAGGGGCCTATTTGAGATCTGGCGGTTCTACTTGGGAGATTTTCAGAAGGCTTTGAACTTGCCGTCAGAACAAGGGAGACTGTCTCATCCCAGAGGTACATTCATTTGTAATTCACTCCTCCAGGTTAGGGCTCTGGAGTTCTGTGGTCACCAGATAAATCACCCCCTGGAGCCCCCTTGTTGTGCCCCCTCAACCCTGCTGAAAAGGAGAGTGACAAGGGCCAGTGGAGGCAGGCTAGGGGAAAGCAGAGGGAGGAGGAATTCTAAATAAGAAGGTCCCTGGGAGGGAGTGTCCTATAGACACAATTTACTCTCACAGCCCTGCTCCTTAAAACATAAATATTTCTGACTCAGATCACAGAACTCCCCCACCCAAAAGGCAATGAAACCCACAGGGAAAAATGATTTCATGCATGATTGCTGCAGAGATATCTTGGAAGGAGGTGTTTCCCATCCTGCAGGAAGGGTGGCTGGGATGGTGGTTGGGCTGAATTCTTGCCCCAGCAAGCAAGTGCTGCTTGCTATGGATTGGCCAGAGTAGGGCTGAGAGGCTGTGCATTGGCAGGCTCCAGCTGGGTCTGGCCTAAATAGTTGAGTGTTCTAAGAGGTAGCCTGGGCTGTTCTATGTAACCTGCTCTGGAGCTCCTATCACAGAGATTAAAATGGCAAGGAGGCGAGTAGACAGAAACATCTACGTAGCACTCTAAGACTGGCAGAGTTCTTTACTTACATTCAATTTAATTCAACAAACATTGATTAAGCACTGTGTCATTAAGCAGCCTTGCATGATGGCTAGAAAGCTGGCTTCTGAGCAGGGAAACCTGGGTTCAAGGGTAGCCACCGGTGCAATGAGAGCTGGATATGAAGACTCGAATTTGAATCCTGCTACAGACATTTACTGGGTGTGATCCTGGGTGAATTCCTTTACATCTCTGAGTCTCAGCATCCTCCTCAATTGAGAATGGAGTTGCTGAATTAGTTTATAATTCTATAATTCTGGACTGTCTGTGGTGAACTGTTTTCTGTTCTCCCCTTCCCCCATATATGCTGTATCCTTCTACTAAAACATAAGTCCCTTAAATGAATGAATGAATGAATGAACTGTTTCATATTAGGATCCCCTCATCGTATGGTAGGCACTTAACAGACATTCATTCATTCATTCTGTACCCTCAGTATTCTCAGGTCTGAGCCCATTATTGATGTTGATCATTGGGTCTCGAGCCCCTAATAAGTCAGGCTCTGTAGGTGGTCTCCATTCTCTTAGGGCCTCCATACCTTCTGTATGTAGGGTCATACAGAAAAAGGCCACTGGATTCAGGCCTCCCCCTCTCGTCTTTACGGTAGAGATACCCCCTCTTCCCTACCCCCCCCATGATTGTCGGGTTTCCTTCTAGAGGACAGCAGCATGAAGTTTCATCATTACCCAAACTGAACTTTATATTGTCTCCATGTGGGTCTCCACCTGGTATCAACTATCCATCTATACCTAGGGGAGAGATGCTGCTTAGAATCCATTTCCCAAGTCTCTCCAGCACCTCTGCCTTCCTGGACACCAAGGAGCCTGACTTACTCCACAAGGGGTAAGAGATGGTTGTAACCTGTCATTTTTGTAGGCCTTGACCATTCTTTTTTGTAAAATAGTACATTATTCAGTCTTTCAACCACTCAGTACGAGATATATTGTCAGTCAGGCCTGACTCAGTCCAGTCTAATAATTTAGGTTCAAGATTAGAATGAAATAAGATATTTATAGAATCTATAACACAGATAAGATATTCATCAGGGATACAGTACTAGTGGAGGCAGATAAATGTAGCACACCCCCCCCCCATTCTCTCCCTACAGAAAAAACATCTGGTCAGCAGGGTGTGGTGACTTGCACAACCATGAACAGCTTCCAAGTCTAAAGGGCACAGACTCTTTAGGAGACGGCTTCATTTATGCCCTTAAGTTACTTGGAAGTCCCACCAAGGGCTCATGTCTTAAACCCCTGAACCAATCAAAGACAGCTTCCTTGTCTTATGGGGGGAACATTAGCCTAACCTTCACAGCAGGGACCCTGGCAGTTATTTTTCCTACCACAGAGTAGGTCTCCAGTGAGCCATTAGCTTGTATTTTCCCTGGACATCGGGATTTTGTAGCAGGACCTTATATCTTGGCTAAAGTTCCAGACATGGAACTCAACCTTTGTGCTACTTGTCCTTCTTCTAGTTTCTCTGAGTTGAGACCATAGCCAAGCACTGGCTTTCCTTAAACTGATCTCTGAGTTGTGGGGTGGACTTTTAATATTATAATAACCCGGTCAAACCAACAGTCCTTGAAGAAGGACACACATCCCTCCTAAGCACTATTCTCCAATAACTGAATAGCTACAGTGGTTAGTCATCACAGCATACAAGGATTCATTGTCCAAAGACAGTTCCCCCGCGCCATCTTACCGGACATTACCAAGATGAATGGACAGAGACAAAACATTTCAACACAACTCAATTTCCCTTCATCAAAGTTATTTTTAGCAGAAAATGCAATTTGAGGGCAGGTAGGTAGCAAAGTATACACAGAGTGTCAGAGCTAGAGTCAGGAACACCTGAGTTCAAATCCAGCCTCGGACGCTCACTAGCTGTGTGACCCTGGGCAAGTCACTTCACCCTGTTTGCCTCAGTTTCCTCATCTATAAAATGAGCTGGAGAAGAAAATGGCAAACCAATCCAGGATCTGTAACAAAAAAAAAAAAACAAATGGGATCACGGAAAGTCAAACACAGCTGAAAAATCACTGAACAGCATGTAATGTCACTGCAGCAATAAACAAGAAGAAATCATGCTTTCACACACAATAGTACAACTGTTACTGGAATCAGGTTGCCTGCCCTGCCAATAGAATTTACAACAGAAAAAAAACCCTGCCAAATGAAAGATTAGGCTTAGAAGAAAACACAAAGAGTCAGGGGTGAGGAGACAGGAAAAGGAGGAAGAAAGAAATTCAGTCTAGACCATAAGAGTGGAAGCAGCTAGTACTACTACTACTACTACTACTACTACTACTACTACTACTACTAATACTACTACACTACTACTACTACTACTACTACTACTTACTATCATCATTATTATTATTGACATAAATCTAGTATTTTAAGATTTTAAAATGTTTTACATACATTATCTTATCTAATTAACATAATATGTAATAGAAATATTACCCATATAATGGTGATGAGGATACTGGCTGAAGAAATTTACACTTTGAAATAGCTCTGTGTATATATATATATATATATATATATATATATATATATATAGAGAGAGAGAGAGAGAGAGAGAGAGAGAGAGACAGAGAGAGAGAGAGAGAGAGAGCATGTTCACATATATACATATATGTTCACATACAAGTACATTACACATATACATAGTTGTCTGTAGACACCTAGAGAAACAAAACAACCAATCTTGATCCCAAAGAAGAGGGGAGAAAATGTACTCCCACCTCCCTTTTTGAAGATCCGGGGGATTACTCTGCTTGTATAACATTACACGTACTGCTTAGAACACTGAAGGATGGGTAGAAGAGGATTTGTGGAAGGAAAGGGGGTCCATGCAAGAGGGGGCAAATAAGTTAGAGTCAAGTTGTGGAAGGATTTCTACATCAGTCAGAGAAGGTTGCATGTTGTCTCATAAGTACAGACAGATGCCATTCCACCTTCACTGAAGGAGTACCAGTAAGAATAGAAAAATTGGGACAGATCTGAAAATTTTCTAAAAGGAAGACTGCAGGATGTAGCAACTGATTTTCTGTGAAGAGTGAAGGGAGAAGAGTAGTGCCATTAGTATAAAAAGAAAGTTAAGGGGAAAAGATTAATCCATTGTCAATTTACTTAATAGTTATGTCAGAAGATCCTCTGTCTTCGTCTCTATCTCTCTATTGGTCTCTGTGTCTCTCTGTTTTTATCTCTCCATGTCTCTATCTCCTTGTCACTGTCTGTATGTGCCTCTCTCTATGCCTGTCTGTTGGTCTCTGTCTCTCTGTCTCTCTGTTACTGTCTGTGCTCTATCTGTGTCTCTCTGTCTCTTTGGCACTCTGACTCTGCTCTCTCTCCCTCCCTCCCATCTATCCATCTAACTCCCTATCTTATCCATCCATCATCTCTCCAACTCCAGAGTCGAAGTGATGTAGGCAGAAACTGCCCTGCTGAAGTCCCTTGTCCCTCTCTGTCTAGAGAGTGCTAATCTCCCAAACTGATGTTTCCCTGGGGTTTGGGAAGCTTTATCCTTATTTCTTAAAAGTATGTTTACCCTTTTGTATTTAAAAGTTTACTTTGTTCTCCTAAGCCTGCAAATGTGATAAAAACTATTGATCAATGAACTGTTGCTCCAACAGCTGGGGACAGGGAGCAGGATTGGGAAATATCCAGATTTAAAACAACTGTTTGTTAGAAGGAGATTTCTGACTGGGGGCTTGGAGTTAAAAAGGAGAGTTATTGATTTCTATTTAAAAATTCCCAGGACAGAGAGAATATACGTACCAGATTTCACTGGTAAATGAATCAACCATAGTGGTTGGGCAGCTAATGATCTGTTCTGAGCATTGAGACAGTCACCTCGCATTACCATAGCTTAGTTTGCTAACTTAAATGCATGCTTGGTGGGGGTGGGGGAGGGTAAGGAATCCTGCATCCTCATTGGCCATTCCTCTGTTCCAATAATCTCTAGTTCTATTTATATCTATATGTGTGCATATATATATATATGTATGTATGTGCATACAGATGTGTATACACACACACACACACACACACACACACACACACAAAATCCCTCTGGGTTATCTCTCCCAACTTGTTACTCATCGTTTTGTAATTTGGGTTCCCAGGGGGATTCCTACTAATGTCCTAAGATCTCCTCTGTATCTTTAGTCCTAAAACTGCAGCTTATCAGCCCCCATTGGTGAGCTGATTTTTTATAGTCAGCCAAAAGGTACCATTAGATCAAAGCAAAGGCATTTACTAAGTCGACAATAAGTTTAGTTGCCACAGTAAATAAAACTGGGATGCACTCTCCCACAAATACACACCACATCTGTGGGAAGACTAGGTATATGTTTAGAGCACACTGGTAGTGATGCACAAATGTAAGAAGCAAGTGTAGCCAGGGCAACTCACCTGCCTGGTAGTGGAGGGCTCTAATGTCCTTTCTCTACTAATGTTTCCCCCTCCAAAGGCAACATTTCTTACAAGTGGGGTTGCTCACCTGGTGGTCCTGTTCCTCACCATAGCTTAACTCTCCACTGCCAGGGTTAGTCCTAGTTGTGACCTATAGACAGGATCCTTCTCTGCTGCCAGATGTCACGTTCCTTGAAGGTGCTGCCTGACCCCAGATCTCTGTATTTGTATGTCTCTCTCCGGTCCCTACTGGACTTCAGACCTCTTGCTGCCTTCTGGTAGAGGATCAGAGTTTCATATACCTATTTCCTGCCTTAAATGTGACTTAACTGCCCCAAATTGGGATCTTAGGATCATGGAGCATAGATTTAAGGAAGGGAATTTTGGACGTCATTGAGTCAAACTCCCCTCCCCCCATTGCTCAGATGAGGACACTGAGGCTGAGATTTCTTCCAGGGTTGGCAAGGCTTATCCTCTCAAAAACAACCAGGGGCATGGTCAGTCTTTTGTCAGCCAATGGCCAGCTGCCCTTCTAATCATATCAGGAAGAACCATGAAGGGATAACAAGGTACAGGCACATCTTTGTACTTTGTTTTAATGTATTAAGACCTCATCGCTTCTGTTGTCTGTCCTTTACTATCTCAGTTTACATCAACTAGGCTGGAGGAAAGAGATCAGCTCTCTCCCACTAGGTATGTATAGACTTTATATAAATATTTATAATTACACACATATATACACATGCCTGTTAGCGTGTACATATGTGTACATGTATGTTCACACATGTGTGTATGTATGTGCGTGTGTATACAGAGAGAGAGATTTGGAGTTTTGGGAGCTAGTTTCTCTTCATCAAATTGAGGCTGTCAAAACTTGGAAGAAAAATCAGATGATTCAGGCCCATGTTTAAACACAGTAAAAGAGGAGGAGGTGAACAGATGATCCAAATGGTGGAATATTCTGGATGTGCTGAACTCCAGGAAGAAATGTTTTGCTGCTTCTCTCTTCCTTGAAAGTTCCTTTAAGCAATCAGCCTCTGCATGGAGCTGAAAAAAACATACACAAGGCTGCTTTAGAAAGAAAACCAGAAGGTCAGGCAGCCTACCATTTTACTTGCCAACTGTGCTGCAATTGGGGTGGCTAGGTGACACAGTGAATAGAGCACCAGTCCTGGAGTCAGGAGGACCTGAGTTCCAATCTGGCCTCAGACACTTAACACTTACTAGCTGTGTGACTTTGGGCAAGTCACTTAACACTAATTGCCCTGCCTTCCCCCTTAAAAAAAAAAAAAGGACACAACATCAACTATGCTGCAACTGTACTTTTAGCTTTTAAATTGGTGTCTTTTATTCTTCAAATCTTTTGTATTCTGGGTTTCACTAAAAATCATCAGAAGCTCTGAAAAACCGACCCACCAGCACCCAGGACAAATGGGGGTACCCATGGGTTCATAAAATTAGAACTGGAAGAGACCTTAGAGGCCATCCGGTTCCACTCCTTCATTGTACAGGTGAGGAAACTGAGGTTCAGTGACTTACCCAAGGTCACCCAAGTAGCAATTGCTTTGCTGTTGTTCTGGTCATCAGATCTGTTGTTTCCAGTAATACAATGATTATGTCACATAAATGGGAAGGACAAGAAAATAATTAAAACTGAATGTTGTTGATTATAATGACTTGTTTTGGCCCTAAAGAAGAGACCTGAGAAGACACTTGCCCTCCATAGCCCTTACTCCTTGGAAGAAATGGGGGGTCCATGGGTGTGAGCTCTTGCATGTGATGTCAGATTTCAATATGTTGGTTAATTTCCTAGGACTTCTCTTCCTTTATTCTTTTTCTTAAGTTCTTTATTATTAAGAGATGACTCAAAAAAAAAAAAAGAGATGACTCCCTGGGAACGACTACAGAGAGAAATGTAGGCTATATAAAAACAAAACATAGTAAAAAAAATACATATTTTCAAACAAGAAAACTGGTTAAGTAACTGGGAAGTGACCTCTACACTGCTCCCTCTCAACCTATTTGTTTCACTACTGGACAATCTTACAGAGGTCAGATACTCCCCTGAATCTTCTGACTCCTCAAAACCAAAGAAGTGACATGAGTAAACAGAAATCTCATAGGAAGAAGACACTAGGTTTTTTTTAATTTATACTAAAATAACTTCTTATCTACATTTTCACAAGTTCCCTGAGAAGTAGTAGTAATCCAGCAAAATAAGTTGTCCACCTTGGTGTTTTGAAACAAGTTGATAGGATAAAGTTATATCTGAAAGGGATTGTTTAGAACATACTGGTCAATTTCATTTTAGGGAGCAGCGACTGACTTCTTTGTCTTTTGTATCTCTGATACTTTGCACATAGCAAGGACTTAGCAAAGCTTTTTTTCCAGTTTATTACTTTTATTTTTTCAATTAACAAGCATTTTAGAAAATCAGCCCCTCCCACTCCATCAAACAAATTAAATGAATGAATGAAGCCCTCAGTGCATAACTGCAGAGTTGAACAAAACAAATTCATACATTAGCTATCTGAAAATGTATGTCTCTTTTTTCATTTTAAGTTTGTCTCATCTCTGGAAGGAGTTGAGTGACATGCTTCATTTCCCATTCTTTTGGAGTCATATTTTATCGTTACATTTATTAGAGTTCTAAAGTCTTTCAAAATTGTTTTTCTCCATTAGGTCAGTAGCATTATATAAATTATTCTAGTTCTATCCACTTTGCTCTGCATCAGTTCATAAAGATTTTTACAATTTCCTCTGAAATTGTATGTTTCATCATTTTTTATGGCACTACATTCCATTACATTCACGAACCATAATTCATTTAGCTGCTTACTAGGAAAACATCTCCTTAGTTTCCATGAAAAGAGCTGCTATAAATATCCTTGTACATATGGGTCCTTTTCCTCTTTCTTTGATCTCTTTAGGGTATTGGCTTTGTAGTGTTATAGCTGCAGCAAAGGGTATGCACAGTTTGGTAACTTTCTGGGCTTAGTTCCAAATTGCTTCCCAGAATGACTGGCTCCATTCACAGGTCCCTATATTGCAAAAATATGCCTGTTTTCCTACAGCCCCACCAACAAGTAAATGATTCTTTCTTCTTCTCTTCCACCTTCCCTCTCTTCCTACTTTACTCCCTTCCACAAAGGAGAAAAGAGAGGAGTGAAATCACTTCCAATATCATTCAAGTGATTAGGTCACACAAATGGAAAGAATAACAAAATAATTAAAACTGAACGTTGTTAATTATAATGACTTGTTTTTATGTGTCACTTTTCCTCTCTGGGAGTCTGTTTCCTCCTCTCTAAAATAAGGAAGACAAGATAATCACTGAGCTTTCTTCTTGTTTAGAAATTCTAATGCCTTGTATTACCTTGTATTTGTGTAGAAATTCCTTCAGATTATCAACTTATCTAATACGTGTGTGCCTGTATGTATACGTGCATATATACACACATACATATCCACCAATCATATAACCAAGGGATAGAGCTGGGCTAGAACCCAAATCTTTCTAACTCCTAAGACCATGCTTTTATCCCTAGAAGCATAGACTTGACATCGGAAGAGACCTTCCAGACCATCTATACCCCAATTACATAGTGAGGGATTCAAACTTAGGTCTCCTGTACCCAAAGTCAATGTTCTTCACATTCTGTCATTTCTCAAACAATCTGCCCATTCCAAAAGCCCAAAACAAAGTCAAAAGTTGAAGATGCATTACCATTGGGTTGCCTCATGTTTCTATATTTTCATATATTCAATAAACAAAAGAAATATATCAAGAGATGGGGTCGCACACGAGAAAGATCACTGGATTTGAAATCAAGCTTACTCCCCAGGTTTGAATTCCAGCTCTGTTACTTGCTACCCGTGTAACCTTGGGTAAGTCACTTAACTTCCATTGGCTTCAATTTTCTCACCTGTCAAATGAAAGGGTTGGACTCTAAGTTCCTTTCCAGCTCTAAATCTATGATTCATTCTTTACAATTCGTATTTTGCAGAATCAGTAAAAGGTGGGGCAGAAAGCTTCCAGGATCCTCAGTGAGGATTAAGAGTCTAATTTATTTTTAAACATATTTGTTTCATTTTTTTCTGTTCTCCTAATCACATGTGAAAATAATTTTAATGTTCGTTTTTAAAAATTTAGAGTTACAAATTCTTTCCCCTCCTTCCTCCTTGAGAAGGCAAGTCATTTGATATGGATTATACATCTGTAGTCATGCAAAACTGTTTTAAAGGTCTAAATCTAGGAGTCTAAATTTTTGATAACAATTTATTCCCTAAATTGTCTCCTGTTGCCTGTTCTACACCCACAGGAGATGGGTTTGTCTCTAGGGCAGAGTAGTGGCTCAGGGCCCCTGTAGCCACCAATAGCAGAGCTGGAATGACTCTCCCATCTGGCTTTTAAGCTGGACATTTAAATAGGGCACTAGGCAGACCACTAAACTGAAGGCCCAAATTAATCTGCAGGCTCCCCATCATGGGGACTTTTATTCCAGGCTTTCATTTTCTTTCCGGGGTCTTGTGAAAAGTGGGAAAAGCTGCCTGGTCAATATTTTGTAATTTGCACCACCTAGTGGTTATATAGACCCAGAAAAAAACCCAAAAAACTCATTCCAGAAAATGTAAATGATGTAATCACATAGAAAATGTGATAGTCACTTAATATAATAAAGTAAGTTATATACTATCATCCCATATATAAAATTATCTTCCCCCAATAGTCTCGAGGGCAGGGACAGTCTTGTTTCCTTGTATTTGTATCTCCAGTGCTCAGTACAGTGCCTGGTATACCCTAAGTGCTTAAAAAAGGCTTTTTCTTTTCATTTATACTGGATGTTTATACAGCACTTTAAGGTTTACAAAGCACTTACAATGACTCAATAAAGTGAATGCCCTTTTCTGATATGAACCTGTGAGTTCACTGACAATGACAGAAACCTTTCAACCAATGCAAATGAGTGACTGTTTGGGGTCAGTGAAGGGCTAAATGACCTTCCCCACATCACACAACCAGTATATGTGAGTGGTGGGACTTGAACACAGGACTTCCTGCCTCCCAGGTCAATTCTTTAGCCACTTCCCCATTCCACAAAAAGTCCTGTGGGTATTACTATTCCCTACTACAGATAAAGAAAATTGAACAGAAGTGACACACTCCTGACTATATAGCTACTACGTGTCAGAGAAGGGACTTGAATCCAGATCTTTCCTAACTCTAAGACTAATGTCTTTTCTACTAGACTACATTGTTTATGATAGAACTAGAATGAATAAATGAAGAATGGAAAAAACCCATTTCTTAAGCATTTACTTGTTTGTTTTTCAGTTGTTTTCAGTCCTGTCCAACTCTCCATGACCCCATTTGGGGTTTCCTTGGCTAAGATACTGGAGTGGTTTGTCATCTCCTTCTCCAGATCATTTTACAGATGAGAAATCTGAGGTAAATAGGGTTGAGTGACTTGCCCAGGGTCACACAGCTAGTAAATATCTGAGGGTAAATGTGAACTCAGGAAAATCAGCCTTTCTAACTCTAGGGCTGGCAATATTCCACTTGCTACAGTGACTCGTCTAAACCTAACGGGATTTGGTTTTTTTGTTTATTTGTTTTTTTGGACATTTGCTCTAAGCAGCTAAATTACGTTGGAGTTTGCACTGCTTCTTCTATGATGGTATTAAAGAGTTAACCCCAACCCAGGGGTCCCCTCTTTTGGAAAAAGACTGTAGACTAATGACTGGTTTCTTCAGGGAGGGGGAGAATTGTCTGGAAAAAGTGGTTGCAGGCTTAGCAGCCTAGTAATTATATACACAACGGACAAAATTAATATAGATCAGGGAAGTGACTACACTGTTTTGCCATAGTGAGACAAAAGATCTCCACCCTGAGGCTGATTCAGAGATAGCAAATTATTTTCTTCTTATGAGTGATGCAGTAGAAACTAGATTTGGAGCCAGGAGAACCTGGGTTTGACATCTGGCTCTGCCTCTAACAAACCTGTGTGATCTTGTGCCATTTTCACTGTCTTTCTGCATCTCAGTTTCCTCATCTGTAAAACAAAGGCCTTGGTCTAGATGCTTCTAGGATCCCTCCCAACTCTAAATGTACAATCATGTGATATCTGGACAGAGCATCTGGGGTAATCACATGGGGAGGGGAGCACTGCTTTATTTGGGGATGCTCAGGTCCCAGTTAGAAGTCCCCACTGATGGGGTTTTTTATATGCCCTATGTCTATTGTTGGGTTCCCCTGAATACTAAATTCCTGCATAGGAATTCCTCAAAGCGGGCAAAGGGAAAGAGTCGGGATATAGATGTTTAGGAAGCAAAAGTCTTGTGAGATCCTGGTTAGTTATGGGGCATTATCTCTAGAAGGATACCACAGACCTTCCTTCCAAAGAAGTAGCTGGTATTAGTAAATATTTCCCATCCTACCACTTCCTGGTGCCTCTCAGGTAGGTCAATCAGGCCAGTGGGGGATCAATTCCCCATATGATTCTGCATTTGCTTTTTGCCATTCACAGGAATCATTGGAGAGAGGGATTTTCAAATTGGAACACTGGATGCAATCTATTCCAACCTTCTCATTTTAAAGAGGAAGAATTAAAGCCTGGATAGTTGAAGAGATTTGTCCAAGGTCATAAGGAGGAAATGGCACAGCCAGAAACTCAGGTCCTCACACTCCAAACTAGCATGTTCCCCATATCCCCACAGCCACATCTGTGGGATGGGTCTACTTTGTGTACCGTTTAGATAAGAGATCTACAGCTAGCTATGGGTGTAACCTCAAATAAATCACTTTTCTTCTCTGGGAATCTGTTTCCTCCTTTCTAAAATAAGGAAGACAAGATGATCCCTGAACTCTCTTCTTGTTTTGAAATTCTAATGCCTTGTATTACCTTGTATTTGTGTAGAAATTCCTTCAGATTGTCAACTTATCTAATATGTGTGTGCCTGTGTGTATACATGCATATATACACACATATATATTACATATATATTCATATATTGGCTATAAAATTATTGTTTGTGTAGTCTTGAGATTGCAGGAGTTCTTAATGTCAGGTCTGTGAATTTATTTGGTTTTTTTATACACTTATCATTTTACACTTATCATGATTCCTTTGCAAGCCTATGCATTTTATATTAAGTATTTGAAGACAGTATTTTGAGAATGACTCCATAAGCTTTACTAGAATGCTGCCAAAGGGGACCATGACCAAAAAAAAGGGGAGATACCTTTCAATTGACTTGTCCAAGGTCATACAAAGAGTATATGTCAGAGGCAGTACTTGAACCCTTGACTCCAAGGCCAGTCCCACACTGCCTTTCATTACTTTATATTTATTTTCCATTTATCTATGTACATGCTATATCCCTTGCCCCCCAGAATGTAAATTCCTTGGAAGCAGGTTCTATTTCACTTTTGCCTTTGGATCTCTGACACCTCACACAACGCCTTGCACATAGTAGGTATGCATAACATGTTTAATTAAATTGCCAAGATCTATTCGCCATTTCTTCCAAAGATGAGGGGGTGCCTGTCTTTAAGGTTTTCCTTGTAGAAAAATGCACCAGACAAAGTACCCCATTAGAAAGCTTCCAGGTCTTTGCTGTCTTGATTGTCCCAATTGCCAATGACCTAGAGCGCATACCTGAGCAGTAGTGCACAGAGAAGGGCCCATTAGCCTGGCTACGACTGCGTCCAAGCTGACACAGCACCAGACCCCACGAGTCGGGAGGGTCATAAGCAAGACACCCATGGGACTGAAAAGCCTTTTTGTCCCAAAGGGCTGCTTTGGTTCAGCAGCTTGTGGACCATGAATAAGTTAATCAGTGATCACTGAGGGATTAATTTCTAACTGGCCAACAGACAAGATAGTTCAGACTAGTGAAGGATGGAGATGAACTATGGAGTGGTACAACCATGGAAGGACTGGGCTTTTCTTCTGGTTGGAAATTCCATTCCATTCAGTTAAGCTCAGTTCAGTTCAGCTCAATTCAATTCAAAAAGCACTTGGGTAGTACTGGGGATACAAACACAAAAATGGAACCATCCCTGCCCTCAAGGAGCTTGTACTCTATGCACATGCACATAGTAGTATATATAAAATCTATAAGAAATAAATACCAAGTAATCATTAGCATTGAGAAATCAAGAAAGGCTTCAAATGGAAACTATCTTTTGCTCTGAGCATTGAAAGGATTCTAAGAGGTACAGATGTGGAAGCAGTAAATCCTTCTGTGAGAAGCGTAGAAATGTAGTATCTGAGCTCTAAGGGGCTGTCCAGGGCATTTAGTCCACAGAGTCTCTCCAAATAGTGAGAAACTGGCATAAACTTCATCTGACTTCAACTCCACATTTCCACTGTATTCCATCTCCTCAAGCATCCTTTTGCCCTGGTATCAAAAGAACTTTAGTAAAGTTAAGTAATAATAACAGTGGTCCATGTGTTTATAAAGCTTGGATTTAAAGCTAGAGGAACTGGGATCGAATCTCAGTCCCACCACTATCTTTGTTGTCCTAGAAAAACCATTCCCTTCTCTGGGCCTCAGTTTCTCTGTGGTAAAATGAGGGATTAGATTAGATGATTCCCATCTGTCTCTAATATCGCAATGATCTGTGATTCTATTTCAGTTTAATACAATTCAAAAAGTTGATAGCACCTACAATGGGCCACCAGACACTGGTCTATAGGCTGATCAGACAAAGAAAAAATAAAACAGGATTTGCCCTTGAAAGCTTGCATTCTGGAGGGGAGAAGATGGGGAAAAGCAAAAGTAAATACAAAATCTGTACAAAGTAAATATGTAAAAATTTCATGTGGAAGTGCTGAGAGCTGGGTGGGTGCATGAGAACCCATAAAGATCTTCTACAATAGGCAGCATTTGACCTGTACTTTGCAGAAAACTAGGGATTCTGTATGGAAGAGGGAGAGCGTTATTGAAACTGGGGATAATGTGTGCAAAGGCACAGAGGTGGGAGATGGTTGTGGTCAAGGAAAGATGACCTGTAGGTCAGTTTCAAGGAAACACAAGAACACACAAGCATCTTGAGAAAGTACATGTGGGATCTGGTGGAGAGGAGATGAATGAATGGAAATCTAAGAAGAGCAGAAAAGAGATAGAGTAAGAATAACTAACATTTTACATAGCACTTTATGATTTACAAAGCACAACCTCAGTTGAGCCCCACAATGACCCTATATAGCAGGTGCTGTTCATTAGAAAGCATAAGAAGACATGCATGAATAAATGGATGGATGCATGGATAACAAGCATTTCTTAAGCTCTTCCTATGTGCAACATCCTGGGTTAAGTACTGCAGATGAAAACAGAAAACCAGACACAATCTCTGCTTGCAAGGAGTTCCCATCCTAATAGAGGAAAAGAACATCCAGGAGGAGGTTTTAGCTTTAAGTCAAATGAGCCCAGGCTTCTATCCCACAGGTGATCCTCTCAGGAGGATAGAGATCCAACCAACAGTCTTCATAGAAAGAACCAGAGTTAGTGGGAACAGAAGAATCCTCTCTTTTTCCTTTGGATCATGAATTACAAGCAAAGTGACATTACAATGAGTCACCCTGTATGGGCCACGGTGGCATAGGCAGAGATGTTAGCCTCAAATAGAAACAAATCTCTGCATCCAGCATATTACCTTAGAAAACCACAAATTAATGTCATCTACAGTGAAATGTATTTTCATTTATTTTGTTAAACATTTCCCAATTATATTTTAATCATCCAGGAGTTTTGTGCTGCTTGAAGCCATGCTGGTCTCCAGTTTGACACCACTGGTAGTGTTGGATTTAGAAAAAACAGGTCTGAATTCATATCCTCCTTCTGACACTTACTAGCTATGACCCTAAGCAATTCACTCAAATCCCTCTGGGTTTCAGTTTCTTTCTCTGCAAAATGGGTGAGCGGAGGGAACTTAATGCCCTACCCCCAGTTCCCTTCTAGCTCTTGAGCTCATCCGGTGGCCAATAACAGCCTCAACCCAAGCCTCTGTGTCTTATTGTTGGGGTTTTGATGGCAAAGGAAGAGTGTAAATAGCAAATATTCTGGTCAGAAACTCGGAGAGTCTTCCTCTCCTAGACTGATATCTTTGTGATGGTAAATTGAGCTATTTTTTTGTTTCAATTCTTGCCCAGTCCTTAGTCATCAAGCGGGCAGGGCCTCAGACAAACTGAGATCTGAGAAAGACCTTAATTTAGAAAGCCCCTACTACTTCCTGGCCAATCCCCAATCATCTTGACCTTCCCCTTGCCACTGAACTTCCATGACTACGGAGGAGAAAGTGAGGCTGAAGACTTTGAGCAGAGGGTTATGCCCCACTCATATCCAATTCACACACAAGTCAAGACATCATCATCACCTTCCTGACGTCCTTGGTCCTCTTCTAGACCAAAGAAAGAACAGCTCTTGAGCTATGATTCTATGAACATGGATTCTATCTGTGACTTCAGTGTGATTTCCAACCAGAAACCCAGACAATCCATGAGGCCTTGCCTCCTCAGGCCTGGAAGAGGCAACCACAGTCACTTGTATGATTTACCTCAAATGCAGGTTGCTGTGGTCACAAACCTTAAATGTGAGCTATAATTATTAACCCCTATTACAAATGGGGCTTCATTAAATATATCTGATTATGAGCCCATTTGGAGGGATTTAAAAGAACAAAAGTGTGGACTTCTCCCACCAAGTTCAGCTATTTGTTAACTCTGTGAAATCCAGTGGCCTGTCCTAGACACAAGTAATTCTTTGTGTTTCTTCTTCCAAGTCATTATGTCAGATTTTAACCTTTCCACAATGCTTTTCCTGGCACTTCTCTCTGCCTTTGAAAAAGCAATAATTTTATTAGTTAACAAACATCTATTTTCTCTCCCTTTTATCTGCTCTCCCCATTAGAAAAAGAAAACAAAAACCATTTACAAATATTCATAGTTGAGCAAAACAAATTTCCACATTGACCATTTCAAAAAAAAGTTTGCCTCATTCTGCCCCATGAGTCTGGACTCTGCCTTTAAGTGGATGTGTTTGTAGACAGAAGAAAACCAGGTTCTGCCACACACCAACCACCTGTGACATAGCCTTTGCCCTCTCTTATCTCAGGGGACTGGTCTCCATCTTCTTGGGAAGAGAACCTCACTTGGAAGGAGACGGTTGTAACCCTCCTGTGGCTCAACTTCTTTTGTGTCTTCTGCCTGAAATGTGAACATACGTATGTTTTCTGAGGGGCAAGGTGGTTTGATTTTTTTTCCAGTTGTTTAGTTTTTGTTTTGTTTCTTTAAGTCTTGGTTGGAAATGAAGAATCTTTTAAGTAAGATCGAGATAAAGGTCTTTCATACAGTAAATCACACAGAGTCCAGCCAGGATGTTGTTACCTGCCTGATACACCCTGGACTTGGCACCATTTTCAAAGCAGGCACTGTACCCATCAGTCTCACTGGGATCCTTTTTGATCTGGTTACCTTGGGAGAATTTGGTCAATTGAAGTTGCCTATAATTTCCGTAGTCATGGGAGTACAGTTTTGGAACTTAGCACGAAGTCTGGCATGTAGTAGGTGCTTAATAAATGTGGCTTACTAACTCAGTTGGAAAGAACCTTAGAAGTCACTCTGTCAGTTGATCTGTTCCTGTTCCCTCTGGACCTCCTGAGACCATGCCCTGGGGAGCGTAATCCACTCATTTGTGGAATGCCCACCCTGGGGCCATGCTGCTCAGATTGATGAGAAAGTCTAGCATCTAGACAGACTTCAGACCCCAGACCATGCTTCTTCTTGGCTATCTTCCCACCAGACCACAACTGATTCTCCCATTCAACTTTTTGCCTCTGATTCTAAGAGCAGTTTTCAAATCTTGCGTGATTCACCTCACCTACCATTGCTTCTGGAAAGGGAATGTAAACAGATTTGGCTCAAGGCTCCACCTGCAGTCCCTGCCTAGATCTAAAAACCGTTTTCTAGCAACCATTGCCCTCTGTGTTCTGTCACTTAATTTGAAAACAAACTCCTTTACTGCAAAACCTGCCTTTTTTATGTTTGTTGTTAACTTTTTCAGGCATGTCAGTCGCATCTGGCTCTTCCAGACCCCATTTGAGGTTTTCTTGGCAGAGATACTGGAGGGCTTTGACATTCCCTTCTCCAGTTCTGTTTTACAGATGGGGAACTGAGGCAAACAGGGGCATACAGCTAGTAATTGTCTGAGGTCAGAGTTGAACTCAATTCTTCCTAACTCCAAGCCCGACACTCTATCTGTTCTGTCCCCTGTTCTCATCATTTAGCACAGTTTCTTGGACATAGTAAGCACATTAGTTAGTGCCTCTTCAGCATTCATCCAACCCCAACGTTTTGTAGTTGAGGAAGCTAAGGGCCCAGAGGAGGAACACACAGGTAGTGTAGACAGAAGAGCTGGTATCAAACTGAGATCCTCTATCTCCTCATCCTTGGCTATTTCCACCACACCATCCTGGATCTCAGGTAGGACCTCAGAATGGGGGGTGGGGGTGGGAAGAGAACAGAAATTTTAAATCAAAATCTCAACCAAACTGAAAAACCCCAATTGCTGGAGGGTATTACTCTTATTTGAGGAACTTAGGAGGAAGCAAAATTTGCTGAGATGAGATCCCTATATCAAGAGCCAGATGCCTGGCTTCTCCATATTTTTCCCAACAAGAGTCTATGAATTTGAAGGGAGGGCCTAAGGAATGGTCTCCACCCAACTCTTTCATTTTACAGAAATAGGCAAATGAGACCCAGAGGTAAAGCCATTTACCCGAAGTTACACAAGAAGAAGGAGGCAGCACAGAGTGCAGGGCCTGGAGTCAGGAAGACCTGAGTTCAAATCCAGCCCCAGAGACTTACAGCAGCTCAACCCTGGACAAGTTTTCCAGTGGATTAAGGCAAACCGAAATGAAAACTTGTCCAGGGGCATATGCTCACACTGAAAGTTGAACAATCAGGTTTCTCAGGTCATTTAGAATTAGCCCCAACCCTCTTCCCCCCTCAAAACTAAGTCCCCTGCCTCCCAGTCTAGTTAGAGAGTCTTTCTAGTAAACATCTCCCCTACAGAGGGAGACCAATAACAAATGAACAGATATATGTTCATTTAATTAACAGTAATTGTAACTGTGCCTTAATGTTTCCCAGCTCTGGGGTCTTCTGGTGGACAAAACAGGGAGATACCAAGAGCTACCATTGGTCCTTATTAGGGAAGATGAGTAGTGTTGTGCTTGGAGGGTGGGGCAAGGAATAAGGAGGAGGGGAAGCCAAAGGAACCTGGAAGGTGCCAGAAGGTCTTGGCTAGCAGAGGACGGCAGAGGACCTGCTGACTTCATACCCTTGCCTCCTCATGGGACGTGAGACCATCATTTACAGTTCCCCAGCCCAGCCTTTGCTTACATTCCCCTCATGCCTTCTTTACCTTTTTTTCTTAGAATGCCTAGTTTCCATAAATGTCCAAAAGGAATATACATGTGTATGTAACTACATGTATGTAGGTGCATGCTTGCATGTATGGGTACGTATACATAAACACGTGTGTGTATGTGTGTGTGTGTGCGTGTGTGTGTGTGTACACTGCCCCACTGCAGGCATCACGTCTTCCTTTGGCTGATATTTGAGCAACTTGCTGTTGTTCATCCTTCAGTTTTGAAATAGAACCAGTGACATCATATGATGATGCCTTGACCCAAGCTTGAGTGGGGAGGAAGGAGCCAGCTCTCAACAGACGCCTTGATGCCCCCTTTCCCTGCCAAGAACCTTTTCTTTTTTTTCTTTTTTTTTATTGACTTGTTTGTGTACTTTTAGTTTACCATATTCAGTTCCAGAGCCACTTGAGTTTCAGATTTTTCTCCCCTTCCTCCCCACCCTCCACCCCCACCATGGTGGCATACAATCATGTATAGGACCTGCAAACTCTATCACATTATACAATAGTCTGGTTGAATAGGTGTTATAGCCAATGGAGTGAACAATGGCAAAAGAGAAACAAAAACCAAACATTGAAAAGAGTGATAGCATGCATTGCTTCAGTCTCCATTTAACCTCTGGTCCTTCTGGATCTTTCTCTGAATGTAGACATCTCCTTCTGTCCTGAGACTTGTAGAATTATCTTTTAACTGTGCATTGCTGAGAGGAGTCCAGTTTTTCAAAGTTGGTCATCACACATATGATGTATCTGTGACTGTGTACAATTTTTCCTGGTTCTGCTCTTCTCACTTAGCATCAATTCGTATAAGCCTCTCCAGGTAATTATGAAGTCCATCTCCTTCCCAT
>CM053593.1:357149831-357166064 GCA_028646575.1 Pseudocheirus occidentalis
ACCATAACTTGTTCAGCCATTCCCCAATTGATGGGCATCCCTTAAATTTCCAGTTTTTTTGCCACCACAAAGAGAGCTGCAACAAATATTTTTGTACATATGGGACCTTTTCCCACTTCTATGATCTCTTTGGGCTACAGCCCCAAGAGTGGTATTACTGGGTCAAAGGGTATGCAATTATTTATAGCCCTTTAGGCATAGTCAAGAACCTTTTCTAAGTTATTTCTGGAATGGGCAGCCCTTCTACTTGTCTTGGCTCTGATTTCCCCTTCTCTCCTCACTCTCACCCCCAGAACATTTCATGGAACAAAAACCCATCAGTTGGCAAGACATTCAAGCATATAGGTATAGAATTTTAGGATGTGGATTTGGAGCTGGAAGGACAACAAAGGCCATCTAATCCCACTCTCTCCTTTTTTAGATGAGGAAATGGAGACATGATCATAAAAGTTATAAAGATCAGAGCCAAGATATAAAGCCAGGGTCTCTGACTCCAGAAGTTGTGGTCTTTCTGCTGGGCCATCCAACCAAAATATGTTAGCTCCCTGACTAACTTACAATGTTGTGAGAAAGATGTTAGTCACTCAGCCTCAACTTCTCCAGGGCTCAGTTTCCTCATCTGTAAAGTGAGAGGGGTTGGGCTTCTAGCTCAAAGTCTATGGCCCTATCTCTCTGTCTCCTAGTAGGTGTTTGGGGCTGTTGTTTTTGTTCTTTGTTCTTGAAGAGGACTTTAGGAATCTGCCAAATCATACAAGTGAATTGGATATAAGTGAGGCAGGGCTGTGCAAGGTCACCAGCCTCACTTTCTCCTCCGGAGTCATCTGGGTCCATTGGCAAGATACAGATCAAGATGCCTGAAGATGGTCCTTACCTGTGTACTACCTACACAGGTAATAATTGGTAGAGCTAGAATTTGAACCCAGGTCCTTGGACTTCACAATCCAGCACTTCTTCAACTGCCCCAACCCACTCAAGCTCTGAGAAGGGCATAGTTTATGATAACTGCTCACAAAAGTTATTTTACTTGGGACTTTCAAGAAATTGCCCAATATAATGAAAAAGATTGGGTATTCGATCTATTGTGCAAAATTTAATGAAATTTGACCCCAAAGTGTTTAATATGCATTTTTAAAAGAAGAACATAGTTTTCTAGCCTTATAGATACTACCATGTGCCCCTTAAGTCTAAACTTCTCCAGGCAAAATATCCCTAGTTTCTTCAGTAGCTCCTAATGTGCCACAATTTGGAGACCTCAGACCATCCTGGTCTCCAGTTCCACCTACTGTCCAATTTAATTTCCTCCTGAAAATGAGCTGTCCAGAACCAAATGTGACATTCTAGATTTGGTCTGACCAGGCCAGCATGCATCAGGACTGCTACCTCCTTCCCTAGTGGACACTTGCCTATTCATTCAGTCTACTTAGCATTTCTTTAGCTGCCATGTCACACTGCTGACTCATACTGGGCTTGTGGTCTACTGAAATCCTCAGGACTTTTTCACATGACTCTGACTCTGTATTTCTACAGTTGACTTATAATAAATGGGATGGACTGTTAGTGGTGCAAGTTTTTAAGGTTAAGAGAATGGAAGCACTGAGGGGCTGCATGGTGGGGAGGAAGGAACCCTAGCTTTGGAATTTGAGCCATGGGTTCATATTTCCAACTCTGCCTCTTAATCACTAAGTGACTGTGAGCAATGTGTGGGCAGCTGGGTAACCCAATGTATAGACTGTCAGGTCTAGAGTCAGGATGACCTGAATTTAAATCCAGCCTCAGACACTTATTAGCTGTGTTACCCTGGGCAAGTCACTTAACCCTGTTTGCCTCAGTTTCTTCATGTAAAAGGAGCTGAAAAAGGAAATGGCAAACCAGTCCAGTGTCTCTACCAAGAATACCCTGAATGGGGTCATGAAGAGTCAGACAGGCTGGAATGACTGGACAAGTCATTTCCTTTCCATGCCTCAGATTCCTTTTCTTTAAAATGGGCTAGAAGATCTGAGGTCCCAGTTCTAAATGTAAATCTTCCTCAGGAGGCTCTCCAGATGATCAATGCCCTTCCAAAGAAGTGATGCCCCAGATGGGATGTGAGTAAGGCAGAGGACAACAAGATTATTGCTTCCCTGATCCTAGACTTGATGCCTCCTGTATTACCTACCCACAGAATGGTCCTCCAAAAGAATTCGTGAGGGATCTCTGTGTAAGTTATCTGAGCCTCATCACTGAATGTGTTGTGGATGGAGAGCTCCAGAAAACCTGCAGAAGTCATGTGAAGCTCTGGCATAGGTAGCTGAAGAAATCAGGAGGTTCCTGATACAGATTCCAGGCTTGCCTCTTTCTGGGACAGTTAGGATTTAGAGTCAGGAAAACCTCAGATTCTTCCTAGCTGTGTGACCCTGGACAAGTTACATTTAACCTGTCTCAGCCTGTTTCCTCATCTGTGAAATGGGGCTAATAATAGCACCTACCCCACCAGGCTGCAGTGAGGATAAGATGACATATGTGAAGTACGTTACAAACTTTAAAACACTCTGGAAATGCTAGTTATTCTTAATAGCCTAGAGAACAGCTCATAAATGCTAGAGCTGGGAGAGACTGCAGACATTATCCCACCCAGCTCCCTCAGTCTTCCAAGGTAGAAACTGAGACTTTAACAGGGGAGCCGAGCAACCTGCTCAAAGTCACACCAAGAGTAAGGAGCAGAGAAATCTGCAAAAACGTGGGGAGGGTGACCAGAGGCTGATGGCAGAAGACCTTAAAAGCTCAAGAGGTCACTGCCAAAGTACTTCTTAGGCCCCCTAAATCTGTCCAGCAGTTAAATCTTCCAGTGACTCAGAGATAGATACCCTCACAATCACCGATGACAATGATGATTCAATTATTTATTCTTGATTAGAAACTGGTCAAATGGTTACAGAAAAAGGCTAGATTAATTTGGAGCTCTCACGCTGACTCAGGGGACTTGGGCAAGCTGATCAGTCCTTCGGTAGACTCTGGATTTAGAATCAGAGGAGCCAAGCTCAAATCCAAGTTTAGCCACTTATGATTTGGGGCCCCCTCCCTGGGCCCCAGTCTTCTTTTCTATAAAATAAAGGAGTTGGACAGTATGACCTCTAACGCAAGATTTATGACCTATGAACACTTTGTGAAATAATGACCCTGGGTTTGGAGTTAAAAGCATCTCCCTTTTAATCCTCACTCCGACACTTACTAGCTGTGTGACTTTGAGTAAGTCATTAAACTGTGATGGGCCTCGGTTTTGCCATCTGTAAAATGAAAGAATTGGAAGAACTGGCTTCCAAGGTCTCCTTCAGCCCTAAATCTGTGACCTTTATGATCTTATTACTTGATGTTTTCCATCTAAATAAAACTGAAAGGCGGCTGGTGTTTCTGAAGCATATAGAGATGTATAAGCTAGAAATGAATGGGGAGGGCAAAGGTTTGGCAGAAAACCACACAATCTGGACAAAAGAGAAGCAGCACGGGGCAGTGACAATGGCTACCTTGTAAGTCAAGAAGATTAAGTCTTGGCAATGTCAAGAAACCCAAGTTCAAGTCCCACCTGCATGACCATGGCCAAGTCACCTTTTTCTCTGTGTCTCTATAAAATGGGCATCCTAGTAGCAAATATCTTCAGTTTAGGATTCAGAGGGACCTCAGAGGTCATTTATTCTAACACTCTGTAATATTCCTTATGTTACAAATGAGGAAACCAAGGCCCATATAAAGGTGGATCCATGTGCTCTAGGTCCCACAGGTGATGACTAATTAAATTAATTAGAATGCAATTTAAATTGGAACATGGGTCCTCCAGCTCCAAATCCTGCTGTCTCTTTTTCTTTTGTTTTTGAAGACATTACTACTTTCACAAGCTTGATCACTGGGTTACTGTGAGGATCTAATAAAATTCTGTAAATAAAGTGCCTTGTAATTGTAAGGCATCAATGCCGGTATGAACTGTTATCTTGGCCATTTTCATCTGCAGACATGGATGGCTCAGATCGAATACCCCATTCAAACCCAGCACCCTTCAGGGCCCACCATGAAGATGCTGAACCACTTCTCTTGAAATTATTCCCTCCTTCCCCAACACCCCCATTACCCTCCACCCCCCCCCCCCAAATAAATGAAAAGGACGAGTCAAGGATGAGAGCACAGAGGTTTCTGTGTGCCCAGCTCAGCAGATTCACGGCTGACCCCTGCAGAGTTTGGACTCTGACCTGGCACTGACATTCTCTCTGCTCAATGGTCATTCACACAATGAATTCATCTGTGTAATTGCGCCTCTTTGCTCACTGTCCCCAGTTAACTCCATGTTTGCAGGTAGATTCAAATGCTTAACTTGAAAAAACCTGGGTTTTATTCCATTTCAGGCTTATCTCAGAGCCATTCATGCTGGAATTTCCTGGGCTTACCTTTTTTATCTTTTGCTGGGATTGAGAGTAGGAGGGAGGGAGTCATCCCATGTTTGACGGTTACTTTGGGGAACAGCTATGAACAAGGATTCTTGACTGGTCTCATGTCCTGCTCTCCAGGTACGAAGGCCTTTGGGAGCAGAAGCGACCCAACGAGAGGGCCAGAGGTGTGGGAGAAAGAGACTGGATGTGGAATCAGAAGGCCAGAGTTTAAATTCAGGGTCTGCTACCTACCAGCTGTCTGACCTGGGGCAAAGCATTCACCTTCTGTGGACTTTGGGATCTTGATGTGTAAAATGAAAGGGTTCGACTAGCTGACCTCCAAGATGTCTTCCAGCTCCAAATCTTGGGTCTTAGGATCTTCCTTGTATAACTTTAGAAACTCTTTATCCGTCTTTGGCCTTCGTTTGTCTTTTATAAAGTGAGGGGATTTGACTCAATGGTATCTAAGGTTACTGCCCATGAGACTTTGCCTAAGTCACCAGCCTCACTCTTCAAAATGAGAGAGTTGTGCTGGCCCTCAAAGTCTCCTTCCAGGTCTTAGCCCTTAGGTTATAAAACCTAAGACTCTAAAAGGTGAAAGTTCTAGTGATCAATTAACACACCTTTATGTGCCTACAATGACGTGTAAGGACTAAGCTAAGTGCTGAGGCTACAAAGAGGGATGTGAGAGTCCTGCCCTCAGGGAGATTACTTTCCATACAGAGAGATACACATAAGTAAAATACAAAATAAATTCAAGGTAATTCCTATGAGGAGACTCATGAAAAGTCTCATACAGGAGGCGCTGTCTGAGCTGAGTTCCACAGATAATGAGGAGAACTGAAGAATATTCTGCAAAATGGAAGACCAGACTTGGTTACCAGCATGGGGGCATTGCATTGTGGTGGAAGGATCCCCAGACTTAGAGGCTTTCCCTCGGACCAGTTCCATATCTCACTGAATCTAATTTCCTACTTGTATTTTCTTATTTCAATTCGTCAATGTAGCCATCCATCCATCAATTCATAAGCATTCACTAAGTGCCTACAGTGTCAATAAACATTTATTAAGTGCCTACTTTTTCCAGGCCCTGGGGATACAAGTACAAAGAATGAAACAACCCTAATGGCGATGAACTGACATTATATGTATGTGTATACACCCATATATAAATGCATATATTCATACTCTTAATTCTAATCCTAACTTTAACCCTACACACTCATATTATATGTAAACACACACACACTTATAAATATATATATGAATATTTGTATAAACAAGTTGTTTTTCATCCTTCATGCTTGAAGAGGATCAATGACATCGTGATATGGGGGTCAAGGCTCAGTGTGTCCAACTGTGACTGATCAATCCAGTACATCAATCCATCTGAGCACATAGGAAGGAGATGTCTCTAGATTTGTGCAGCTCTAGTTACTTTTAAGCTCCTGCATTTCTGCTTTGCTCATAAGTACAACACCTTCTTTGATGTGGGCACGCCACACTGGGCGACGGTCCTGTGCCAGTGTCTCCCATGTCTCACAATTGATTCCAAAGTTCTTCAGAGACACCTTGAGAGTGTCCTGGTATTGCTTCTTCTGACCTCCACGTGAGCACTTGCCTTGTGTAAGTTTTTCATAAAATACTCTTTTAGGCAGCATATTTTTTTGCATTGGAACAATGTGGCCAGCCCATTGGAGTTATGCTCTCTGCAGCAGAGTTTGAAAGCTTGGCAGTTCAGCTTGAGAAAGGATCTCAGTGTCCAGTACTTTATCTTGCCAGGTGATCTTCAGAATCTTCCTAAGACAATTCAAAAGACGTTCAAGGCTATAAGCCAAAATAAGTCTGGGTTGATTCTCTGCCACTTCCATTAATTTAGGTCTGACAATCAATAGCAAGAAAACAGAGGTTCTCCATCAGACAGCACCACACTATCCATATGCAGAACCAGGGGGTACAGCAAATGGAGAAATTTTGAATGCTGTGGATAAGTTCACTGATCTTGGCAGTATACTTTCCAGGAATATACACACAGATCAGCGGGTCTCAACCTGTGGGTCTCGACCCTTTTGGAGGTCGAACGACCCTTTCTGTGAAAGGGTCACAGAGGTCGCCTAAGACCATCGGAAAACATATTTCCAATGGTCTTTAGGAATGGAGACACCACTCCTCTATCCATCTCCAGGCGGGTCTGCCCACATGCAGATACGCCCACATATGAGTATTAAAGGCATTAGGAAGGTTGAGAACTACTGACGCAGAAGGTAAGGTTGAGGTACACATTACTAGAGCTAGCTCCATGTGTGGGAGGCTCTGAAGGAAAGTGTGGGAGAGAAGAGGTCTTAGGCTGCTTATGAGACAGAAGTCTACAAACCTCTTGTGCTGGCCTCACTGCTATATGCCTATGAAACCCAGACACTCTATCAGACCATGCCAGAAAGCTGACAAGCACATATAGGCATACACACACACACACACACACACACATGTATATGTGGGATAAATGGAAAGTTAATTCAAACTATTTAGATACTTATTACATTTAAATAAAATTGAAAGGACTAGAAAAGGCTTGATGGAAAAGATGAAACCTGAGCTGTTAGCAAGTTCTCCTGAGGCAGAGGTAAAGACAAGGGCATTCCAGACACATGGGCATCCTCTTCTTCCAACAGGATAAATCCCAGCACATTCGGGTCCTCTTAACCTATGGGACTCTTGTCCATGTGCTCCCATAATTCCTCTACAGAACATCCACTCGGTGTCCTAGGGCCTTGCTCTGTGTCTCCTGACATTCTATGACTACTAACACAACACATCTCCTCTATCAATGCAGGTCAGTTTTAGTTTCCTGGGGCACTAAGATGTTAAGTGACTTGCCCAGGGTGACCTGCCCATTATGTGTCACAGGCAACACTTGACTGTATGTGTCCCTGCCTCCGAGGCCCGCTCTCTGTCATTGCACCACACTGTCCCTCTGCACCACATGCAGTATAGGTGTACGATTTCTTATTACTGCCCCAAATCCTGCTGCCCTTAAAACAAATCACAGGAATACTCGGGCTTCTCTCTAAACCTCTTGCTTTTGAAGAGTGCCACCTAAAGGCCAGGTCAGGGAAAGATTTCTTCCTTCTTTTTCAGGATAGATACGGGGGCCGACTGGAGGGAGCTGATATCCCGAAGCCTGAAAGGATTAGCTTTCCGGTTTGGATCTCTGCCCCCAAAGTTACTAACTCAGACACGTCCTTTGACCTAAGCCCCCAAAGGGATCAAAGGAAAAAGGAAAAAGACCCATATATACAAAAGTATGTATAGCCTCACTCTTTGGGGCAAGAAAAAGAACTGGAACCTATCAAATGAGGAACGGCCAAGCGAGTCATGGTGGTAGTTGGCAAATGTGAATGGGTGGCATGCTCGTGTGCTACAAAAAGCGATGAAGGCGATGGTTTCAGAAAAACCTGGGAAGACTCGTATGAACTAAGGCAGAGTGAAGTGACAGCAACATTGTAAAAACAAACAGCTGTGAATAACTGAGGAACTGATGGATCCAGTGAAGAACCACGATCCCAGAAGGCTGATGATGAGGCATGACAGGGAAGTGACAGACTTGGGGTGCAGAGCGAGGCATTAATTTTATGGACGTGGGGGTTTGACTTCCTTGGCTATCTGTGTGTGTACATGTATATGTGTGTGTATTATGTGTGTATATTATATATGTGTGTATGTGTCTATGCATGTGTATGTATGTGTTATGTATGTATATGTGTGTATAGATATGTATATAAACACATACAGAGAGAGAGCAAGTCGCTACAAGAGTCTTCTTTTTTCCTTTGTTATCATGGAGAGGGGAGGGAGGATGGAGAGAAAATAGGGTTTTGTTCTTGGAAAAAAGATAAAATCCAACTTCCAAAAAATAAGAGTCTGGCCTTCTCCCAAGTCTCTCCCGTTTCCCCTCATTTGTGCCTTCTCAGCTCAGCAGGTCACATGCTCCACCTGCACTTGATGGAAAGGAGGCTGGGGTGGTTGGCATTGTGTGTGTGGGGGGGGGAGCCAAGACTTTGGACGCGTGTCAAGTTCTCACTCAATCATTACCCCTGCTGACATCAATGGAAATGAAATCGCGGGGAGCTCGTGGAGGATGCTGAAGAGCTATTCTTGATTGTTGGCCAAGGACTAACAAGTTGACATCCTAGATCAGGGGGGCTTAATTCCGGACATGGATCCATGGATAGAGTTCAGGGGAGCCTGTGAACTTGTTTGTTTTTAAGACACCTTTGTTGTCATTAGCTTTTAACTGAAATTTATTGTGTCCTGTAATTATTTAAAAACTGAGAAGGGGATCCATAGGCTTCACCAGGCTTCCAGAAGTGTCCATGACACAAAATCACCTGATCTAAGGGCTGGGGGGGTTCTTAGAGGTCCACTAGCCCAATTCTCTTAATTTACCAAAGAAGAAACAGAGAGAGTAGCCTACAGGGCAGCAGAGACAAGTGATCCATGAAGGTGAGTAAGGTGAAGAGAATGTGCACAAATGCACAGGCCTGTCCTGGGGCTTGGGTAGATGAGATTTGTTGTTGACTCCCACATGGAAATAAAAACGGCTCACCCTGTTTCCCAAGGATGTCAGGCAAACGTAGAGGGTTTGCATTCCAAAGCAGCTCCCTTAGCAAAGCACTAGGAGACCTTGAGAGCAAACGGACATCCCTTGAAATAGGAAGCTGACTGTTTGCTTATTTGGGTAACACTATAAAAAGGACTTTATGGGCTGGGATGAAGTCTGAGCTTTGGCCTGAGCCAAGGGCTGAGTTTGAAAAGCTACCAGAAAGAAGGTAAGTCCTTCAACCCTTGAGCCAAGCTCAGGAGTAGACAATAGCTTAAGTCTCTTCAGATCCCCTTGGCCTTCAAATTGGAAGCAGACTCTGAAAGAGTGTGCCCACTGCCTATGTCAGCTTGAGGAGCAATTGCCAATCTGATTCCATAATTCCTTTCAGAAAAGCTTTCTTAGGACAGTAACTCTTAGATGATATTGCAAAGTCTTTGCTTCTTAACATCCCTCTGGGTTAGCTACCTTGAGAATTGTTTTTAAAAATTGGGAATACTGAGATCACCCAGTTAATAAGTATCACAGACAATCCACCCCAAATCCAATAAATATTTACTAAAAGATTTGCGGTTTCATGTGCTATTATCTTTTTTTAATTATACTATGTTATGGAAATGCTTCTTTTATTCCATAAATTAAATTTTTTTTTTTAGAAAAAGAGATTACTATGTGCCAGGTACTAGCTATGCTGGGCACTGAGAATATAAAAAAATTGAAAAAAAGAATTAGTTCCTCCCTTCAAAGATCTTTTGTTCTACCTGAGGTAGCATTCAAACTCAGGTCTTCCTGATGCCAGATCCAGCCCTCCATCCACCATTCCCCTCCCTAGATATATCCCATGTCATTTCCTTGCTCAAGAAGCTTGATTGTTTCCCTAGGATAAAATAAAGGCTTCTCTTAAATTTAAAGCACATCACAGTCTGACTCAAACCTGTGTTTGCAGATGGACCTCTTAGTATGCCCTGTTGCGACTTTTCCATTTTAGCCAAGCCAGTCTTTCTGCAGATCCCCGTGCCCAGGATTCTATTTCCCACGTTTTTGCACAGGCAAAATTCCATGCCTGGAATGTGCTCTCTTCTCCCTCCTCCTTTTTGGAATCCTTCTCTTCCTTCAAGATATCACTTAAGTGCCCCTTCCTACAGGCTTTTCTTGATCCCCCAAGTTGTTAATGTAACCCCCAAACACAAAAATATTGTATATTTATTCTCTAGAATTTAAGATCCTTTAAAATTGTTTCATCTTTGTGTGCCATCAGAGCCTAGCAAGTAAGTGTTTCATAAAGGATGAGAGGGGAGGGGGAAACAGCTCTCACTATAAATTGCTTTTGCTTTGTCCAGGCATACCTCATTTTATTGTGTCTCATTTTATTGCACTTAGCAGATATTATTTTTTTTTACCAGTTGTAGGTTTGTAGCAAGTCTATTGGCACCATTTTCCCTCAACATGTGTTCACACTGTGTTTCTGTCACATTTTAGTCATTCTCGCAAATATTTCAAACTTTTTCATTATTATTGTATCTCTTATGGTGACCTATGTGATCAGTGGTCTTTGATGTTACTGTTGTAATTATTTTGTGATGCCATAAACTGTGTGCATATAAGATGATGAACTTAATGGGAAAATGCTGTTTGTTCTGACTGCTCCACCAATCCTCTGTTCTTGTCTCTCTCCCCCTCCTCCAACCTCTCTATTTACCAGAGACACAACAATATTGATCAAGTAATGACCCTCCAATGGCCTCTAAGGAAGAGTCAATCGAATTGGCAAGTTTGTTGTCTTCTTTTGAGAAATTGTCACAGCCACTCCAACCTATAGCAACCACCGTCCTGATCAATCAACAGCCATCAACATGGAGGCAAGACCCTCCACCAAAAACTTATCACTCACTGAGGACTCAGAAGATGGTTAGCATTTTTAACAAAAAAAAACATTTTTAACTAAGGTATATCTTTGGGTTTTCAGGCACAACAATATTGCACGCTTAATAGACTACAGTATAGTACAAACATTATTTTTATATGCACTGGGAAACAAAAAAAAATCATATGACTCACTTTAGTGTGATATTTGCTTGATGGTCTGGAACCAAACTTCAGCATTTCCAAAGTATGTGTTGTGTTGACTCTCCTGCATACATAATCTCTCTCCTTTCCCTCTCCCAGGAGAATACAAGCTCCATTAGGGGAGGTATTGCTTTTAGTTTTATCTTTATATTCCCAGTGCTTAATCTAATTCTCTGAGGATAGAAGTATACTAGGGAGTCTACTGAATGAATGAATTGCCAGCATATACATATACCACCATGGCATGACATTGTGTAGATTTCCGAAAACTCAGAGTGAAGCTTATCGGCTAAGAACTTGAGAATTGGTCAGTAGGGCTTCTTGAATCAGACATTGAGAAGCTTCAGAGCATTTTTTAAGCATTAGTAAATTATCATAGTGAGTCTAGAAAAGAAAGAATATGTTTGATTCTTATTTCCTAGGCAAGGGATCAGTGTTGCTGTATAGTAGAGGTGCCAAATATCCTGTCCTCCACTCCGGAGTTCAGGGTTCAAAATGAAATAGGGGAATATTTAACAAAATAAATAAAAATATAATAGGACATAGATAATGTTCATATGTGATTTTTTAAGTCAACATGCATCCTAGTATTCCTTATGTACAGCTTAGTGGAGCCACCCACCTGTTTCTAGTGAAAAGACACTGGACTGGAGCCAGAAGACTATGTTTCCAGTTTCTAGAATGTTTCCAGTACTAGCCTTGACATTTAATTAGTGGTATGACTTTGGGCTAGGCATATTCCCCCTCAGAACCTCCATTTCCTCCTCTTTCAAATGAAGGGGATGAATTAGATGATCTTTATAAGGTCCCTTCCAGAATGCTGTTCTTAAAATCAGCAAGACCTGAGTTCAAATCCTGCCTCAGACACTACCTAGCTGTGTGACCCTGGCCAAGTCTTTTAACCTCTCTCAACATTTTCCTCATTTATAAAATGAAGAAATTGAACCCTTTAGTATCTCAGGTCCCTTCTAGCCCTAGACCTGTGATGCTGTGGCCCTGCCATCCCAGAGATCTATGAGTCAGAGGCAGAATATTACCAAAAGCCATCCAGAGAACACCAGACTGGCTTTAAGGATGCTTCTCACTCCTTTCATTTTGTGCAAGGAAGACAGGGGCATGCTGGCAGTGCCAGAGATAACCTGAGGAATTCTTGGCAGAGTTTCTCAGATTTCATTTTAAATTGCTGTTAAAAGACATGAAAAACACTGTTTTAAAAAATTATGACCTTGAGAAGCATCAGAAAACACAAGCACTTCAATAAGCAAAGCCCAAGAAAGAAGGCTATACAAGTACCAGTGAATTTCTAGGTAGTCTGTTTTTTAAATGCGTACATTAAATTTAACAAGGCAATAAAATAATTCTCTCATTGGACTTCTTTGTTTTTCTTCTGTGTATTTAAAAAATCTTTGTTGCTCTTTTCTTTCTTTTTTAGTACTTCTCTCATTAACGAAAAGCATTTTATGGCAATGGTAGGATTTAGTAGAAAAGGCGTCAGAATCAGATGAGATAGGAGAGTTGGGGTGGGTGGGCAGGGTGCTTAGCTATAGCTCTACTGTCTTGCTGTGTGGTCTTATTATATAAAAAAATCTCTCCATACCTCAGTTCCTTCAACTGTCCAATAATGATGCTAATTCCCGCCTTTCCATAGAAGTGGGGGGATGTAACAAATGGGGCAAGGTATGTGGAAAGTTATGTGAAATGCATAGTTTCACAAACATAAGATATCCTTTCATATGTAATTTTGCTCATTTGTCATATCCCCACCAGGCTCATCTTCCTTGGTATAGATCTGATCATGACCATCCTCTGTCTAGAAAAGGTTCAAGTCAACTCTTTCACCTTGCATTTGAAGCCAAGCATTATCCTGCCAGTTAAGCTTTTATCTTGTTTCACCATTCCCCATTCCTTGTGCATGCGCCAAAGTGAACCTATCTCATTCCCCAGAACATACATATTCTTTGCTCATGAAGAGTCCTGTGCCTGGAATTCCTTCCCATTAATCTGTAAAGTTCAATGCCACTTTCTTCATGAGGTCTTTCCCAACTCTCCCTTCATTAAACTTTTGCTGGTAACAAAGGAAAACAAGCAAAACCAGCCTAGACAGTGACTAAATCTGATAGTATAATGAACATCCCAGACCAGCCCATCTCTCCACTGAGAGGAGGGAGGTGCCATCCATCGTCTGTTCTCTGAGACAAATCGTAATCGCAAATCTTTACAGTTTGCAAAATGCTTCATGTAAAGTGAGTGAATGGCACTGTTACAAGCTGAAATCTTATACTTGAGTGGTTTTCTGTTTGTGAAAAGAAAGAACAGAGGTGGGCTTTATAAGTCTGGAGATGCTACTTCAGGCACAGTAGTGATAACATGTGATGAAACTGCCTTGGAGAGACATTAGAGCACGCACAGAAATTCTGTAAAGCATTCTGGTCTGCTAACCACACAAATAGGAGAAACCTGGATTGGCTTCATAGAAAGAACCGGGTGGTGCCTTGTTGGTCCTTCATTTTTGAAGAGGACTGATGACATCATGGATTGATGTGTTGACTCATACATGAATTGGATTTAAGTGAGGCAGAGTTGCACAAAGTCATTGGCCTCATTCTCTCCTCCAGAGTCACCTAAGTCCAGTGGCAGGACAAAAATCAGTATAACTGGCAATGACTCGGGACACAGAGCATGACCGTGACATCTTCAATGTCTGACCAAGCTTTGAGCTCTCCACAGAGCCTGCTTCAGTCACCTTCATGGCCACTGGAAAATTGTATTCATCCGCCCATTCCACTGGGGGAAGTCTTCACATTCTGGGGTAGGCATCTGCCTAACTCACTGAGGAGCATTTGAGGACCATTGGTCACCCTCAACCTGATTTAGCTTGGCTGCTGAGACAATTTCGCTAGGGTGTGGCCACTGTACATGCTACAGTTTATTTGAGCCAAAGGTGATAGTCCTTCCTGAACACCCTGTATACCCCAAGTGTATTTTAAAAGGCACCAGAGACCAGAGTCTTTGCTATTTTCTCTTAAACTTCTCTCTTTTGGTTTGATTTCATGGTCAGCATCCACTGAGAAACAGTGCTCTAAGGGTAGAGATCTTGGGCCCTTCCCACTGGGGTTAAATGTGGCCCTGGGAAATGGGTCTTGAACTCTGTGTTTATTCTTTCCTGTTTTAGGGGAAGGGATTGCAGCGGTTCTCAACCTGTGGGTTATGTTCAGTTTGTAACAATGAAAATACATCTTGCATATCAGATTCATAACAGTAGCAAAATTACAGTTATGAAGTAGCAACAAAAATAATTTTATGGTTGGTGGTCACCACAATATGAGGAACTGCATTAAAGGGTCACAGCATTAGGAAGGTTGAGAACAACTAGAGAGACTCTGACCTTTTGAGTTTTGAAAGGTCAGAAGATATCCTGACCTCTGGGCATCCTAACATCCTAGCATCTGGGTTTTTTAGTCAGCCTTGCATCAATGCCCAAGGAGCTAGGACTGACCCAGTTCAGAGGCATCTGAAACAAGAAATCATCTTGTTATCAGTACTATATTTGGACACAAACTTGGTGGCACCAAAGTTATATACGAACTGAGTTAAGCTTGAGCCCACTTTCTGTGATCCGGGTGGTATAGGGAAGGTGTTCCTCAGCCAAGGTGTTGGAGGGAAATATTTGTACATTTGGTCTTCCTACGTTTTCAAAGCAATTATCTTTTTGGAAAAGCTAATTAATGTTAAATTGGACTGGACAGTCACTCACTGGTGGCTAATGGCAGTACAGAGAGAAGGAATACAATCAGAAATAGAGAAGAGCCTCTTTATATTAGTCTGAATTCTTCATATTTGCCATTGACCAACCAGCAATGTTTCTTCCAACCCACAATCCCTAGGCCCCCAGTTTGTTTCCAAGGTTGGGTTTTGTTCGTTTGTTTGCCATTACCCATGCAGTACTTCAGGGAATATTTTCACAGAAATAGTAGATTCTATGGTTAGAGATTTAGGGCTGGAAATGGATTTGGAAACCATCTAGCCCTCTTTATATAGATGAGGGAACTGAGACCCAGACATACAGGTAGCAAGTCAGGATTTGGCCCCATGAGTTCCTATGGAAAAAATCCTGGATCTGGAGCCAGGGACCCAGTTTGAATCCCAGATCTGTCACTGATGATGTTAGGCAAGTGACTTAATCCTTAGATATGGATTAAACAGCCATGAGTTTCCTTTCATTTCTTCAATCCTTCAAATAAAGGATTTTTTCCTACTAAATTTTGTTCAACTTTCCTTGTCGTAAATAACCTCCTTGGGGGCGGGGGGGGGGAAGTAGGAAAGACCCCCAGGGGTGGCATCCCTGGGACAAAGGGTATGAACTATTTTCTAGCTCTCCTTCTGTAGTTCCAAACTGCTTTCCAAAAGGGTTGGAATATTTTAAAGTTACATCAGCAGCGAATCACCCCACCCATCAGGGTTTGGATGAGTTTTGGTTCTTAGAGGAAGTACATCCCATTTATTTTCTATATCTTCACATTCAAGCTTGTTCCCAACGAGACCTAATTTTTGATCCTAGCAAAGAATCCTAATTTTGCTCTAAGCCCGGTCTCTTAAAGTTGCCCTTCCACTCACTTCTTCATACATGGGGCATCTTTTTGTAGCCCATGGTTGTTTGCCCTTTTTTCGGTTTCTGTAACCAGGAAGTCTGTGATTTTACAAGCCCTAAAACAAACGGTGTGAATGATTGTGGCGTTTAAAAATGTATAATAAAAGAGTTAAGGTCTCAAACAGGAGTGGCAGTTTGGGATTAGAAAGAGGATGGGAAAGACTGACAGCTGAGACCCCTGGCCCTGGGCTTCAAAGGCGCCAATGCTGGGCTGGAGGGAACACAGGAAAACATGCTAGCTGCTGACATCAGATGGAGGAGTCAAGGAAACAGAGGAGAAAGTCACCTTAAAGTTTTTGTAGCATATTCACACCCATGAGATCATTTGGACTTCATTAGAATCCCCCCCAAAAAAAGTCAAGGCAGGGATTCTTATGATTCCTGTGTTACAGAGGAGTAAAACAAGATATGAAATGATGTCAACCCAAGATCACACAGTGAACTGATGGCAAACCATGAAGGAAGGAAGAAACGAAGGGAGGGAGGAATGAAGGAAGGAGGGAAGGAAGGGAGGGAGGGAGGAA
>CM053593.1:357166564-357200214 GCA_028646575.1 Pseudocheirus occidentalis
AGAAGGAGAAGTAGAAGGAGAAGGAGAAGGAGAAGGAGAAGGAGAAGGAGAAGGAGAAGGAGAAGGAGAAGGAGAAGGAGAAGGAGAAGGAGAAGGAGAAGGAGAAGGAGAAGGAGGAGGAAGAAGAGGAGGAGGAAGAGGAGGAGGAAGCTGGATTACAATTACAAGCCTGTGCTATCACAATATTCATCATAGGATTTAGAAATCACCTGGTCCAACCCTGGATCATTTTTCAGATGATGTAAGTGATACCCATGGAGGTAAAGTGATGAATGAGCATCAGATTTGGATTCAAAGAACATGGGTTCAAAACCTGCCTCTGTTCCTCTCTCAATGATTTCAGGGTATCAATTTCCCTACCTGTAAAGTGGAAGGTCCTTTCTGGCTCTAACTCTTTACCCCAAGGTCACAAAGTTTGTATTAAATTGTAGCACCAGGATTTGAACTCAGATCTTCTGACTCTAAATCCCCTGTTCTTTCCACTGCAGCACACAGACTCTTATTAGCAGATTTCTGAAAAGCTTTGCACACTGATTTTACTGAGATGTCAATGGTCAGTAGCAGAGTAGATGGCTAAAACTTAATTGGCAGAAAAACGTCTGGTTTGGGTAGATGGTGCCTAGTTTGGAACTTGAAGGCCTGAAGACCAGAGATTTAAACCAGCTTCTGGTATTGCCCAGCTGTGTGACCCTTGATAAGTCACTTGCCTTCCTTATCTGTAAAATGAGGTTAGTAATAGCTTAGGGCAGCCACATTCCAGTGGACCTTCTGAGCCCCAGGTGTAGACAGTGCAGTTGCACAACAGCAGGTGTAGACAGTCTGGAGTCATAATTAATTGCCCCCCTCTCCTTAGCCAAAGATGCAGGCAGTCTGCAGCCCGCTCAAGGCCAAGGTCTTGCCCATTTGTCAGAACTGAAGCCCTAAGCCTAATACATAAATCGGCTCTCAAAGAGCCAGACTGGGGCTCAGATGCCCCTCCTCACTTCTTGGCTGTAAATTCATCATGTTGCAGGGTTTGGTAATTGTCCTCTACCCAAACAATCCATAGACAAAACTATCCAAAGCCTAGTCTGCAAATAAAACAGTAAAAGAGTCTGGACAATATAACTTCCCTCTGGGTGGGGCAAAGCCAACATTTCTTCTGACCATTGAACTTTCTCCCCACCTACCACACCTGGTGGAGGCTGCCAGAGCCTGCCCAGTTCTGGGTAGCACATTCAGGGAAACTCTTTTCTACCTGACTTTTATCTGCAATAGACTTTCTTCTTTCTCTCCTACCTGATTTGCATCACAGCAGAGCCATAACTAGCAAATTTGACCTCTCGGGCAGTTTTTCATAGTGTTCTTGAAGTGATGGGCAGGATTGAATAACTTTGAGGAAGGGGAAGAGCGGTACAGAGAAAAGATGGTGTGACACAAAGCCTCACCTGGAAAGACTAAGCTGCGAGAATGCAGTGAACCCATCCCTGTGGTTGGGGTCAGGCTAGGGAAGAGCTCACTGGTATGCCATTATCCCTTTTCTCCCTTCAATCCAAGATTCCAGTCACCCAGATCTCATCCAGGGTGGAGTAAGAAGAGATGCCATTGGAAAGGGGAGGGAGGGAGGTTGCCATGCCATCTTCCCTTCTCTTCTGCTATTCTCCCCAACCCTGGGACCTCCCAGACCCCATTTGGGAGTGGCTGGGTCAGATGAGAAGCACAGTTGTCCATAATGATTGGATGAGAGGGGAGTCACGCTGGCAACAATTCCAGTAAGATGGAGGACCATAAGGAGTTCTGTACACTAATCAAGGGTGGGGAACCCAAGGCCTTGAGGCCACACGTGGCCCTCTAGGTCAGTGGTTCTCAACCTGTGGGTCTTGACCCCATTGGGGGTCGAACGGGGTCGCCTAAGATCATCCATATTTCCAGTGGTCTTAGGAACCGAGACATCACTCCTCTATCTGTCTCCAGGCTGGTCTGCCCAACTGCAGATATGCCCACATATGAATATTAAAGGGTTGCAGCATTAGGAAACTTGAGAATCACTGATCTAGGTCCTCAAGTGCACCCTGCTGACCAAACCCAAATTTAGTCAAAGGGCTGCACTTGAGGATCTAGAAAGCCATATGTAACCTCAAGGTCGCAGGTTCCCCACCCCTGCTCCACACTTGGGCATGACCTGTCAAAGCATACAGGGAACCCTAGGTCTCAGCATCTGGCCTGTAGCTAGATTCTCTTAAAGGGTTGTGTCTCCCATTAGAGCGTAAGCTCCTATTTCAATTTTTAAAAAAATTTTATCCTCAGTACCTAACCCACTCTTTGATATATGGTAGCTGCTGAATAAAACTCATTCGTTCTAAAACTCTATAGAGTCGGTTACTCCCTAAATTTTAGCCCCCAAGGCCAAAATCCCCCATGGGGAGTCTTTCTGGTTGCAGCATTATATAATGGCACCTTTCTAAACAAGGTTATTTCTATGAATATGCAAGACAAGATGATGAGGCCCCAGGAAGGTGAGATGGAGTAGAAGGGGCCCTGGCTCCGAACAGGGAGGTCAGGGCTCTGGTCTCGGTCTCCATGCTCACCTGGAGGGGCCACCTTGGGCGAGTCACTGCCTCTCCTCCAGGTCTCTGTTTCCTCCTATATAGAATGAAGGGGTCAGCCTAAAGGACCCCCAAGGTTCCCTTCGCACTCAGACATTCTAATGAGTCCAGCAAGGACCAAAGCTGTGTAAGAGAAAATGAGGTTCAGCTTATGGGTCTTAGATTGTGTATCTGAAGGCAAACACAGAACCACCTTATGAGCTCATGAAGGTGGTTTATTCAGGTCACTTCTCTCTCTCTTTGAGTCTATTTTCTTCCTTGTAAAATCAGGGAGTTGGGCTAAATAAATCAGAATGTGGCTGGAAATCAGAGGCTGTGGGTCCCTCACTTTACCGATGAGGAAACACAGACTTAAATCCAGTAATCCCCTTGAGTGCTAGGGAGACTTATTGCTGTTCAGTCAGTTGTGGCTGACTCTCCATGACCCCATTTGGGCAAAGACACTGGAGTAGGTTTGCCATTTCCTTCTCTGGCTTATTTGACAGATGAAGAAATGGAGGCAGACAGGGTTAAGTGACTTGCCCAGGGTAACACAGCCAGTAAATGCCGGAGGCGTTTGAACTGAGATTTGATTTGAACTGATTTGAACTGAGATTTTCCTTACTCCAAGCCCAGAGTTCATGCACTGAAGCCCCACCTAGTTGCCCTTTCTGAAGATGTCCTGATAGTAGAAGGGGTGGGAAACCTGCAGCCTAAAGGCCACCTGTGACCCTCTAGGTCCCCAAGTGTGGCCCTTTGACTGAATCCAAACTCCATAGAATAAATCCACTTAATGAAAGGATTTGTTCTGTAAAACTTGGCCTCAGTCAAAAAACCACACCTGAGGACCTAGAAGGCCACAGGTTCCTCACCCCTGTAAGATCAATGACTTCATTCATATGGGAAATTCTCAGAAGAGGAACTTCCCTCTACCAATGTAGGTCTGCGCCTTCTCTGAACTGAGAGGTTGTGACCTGTCCAGGATCACACAATCACCATACATCAAAGGCAAATCTTGAACCCAGGTACTCCTGGCCTGGAGGCCAGCTCTCAATCCAGTGTTCCAGGCTGACTCTCTCCCTACTAAAACGGGCCCCAGATTACTGGGCTTCTTGAGTTCCTGTGTATCAGTCAACAAACATTTTCTCAATCGTTTCCATGTGCCAGGCATAGCGGGAGGGAAAGAGGAAAAGAGCAGTACTGGGTACTGGGGACCCAAAGGCAGAAGTGAAACAAAGCCTGCCCTCAAGGGACCCACATTCTACTGGAGGAGTTCATGGTGTGTGTGTGTGTGTGTATGAATTATTATCTTCATTGAAAGTCAGGTTATCTCCTGTTGCTTTAAGAATACCAGTCCTATTTCACCCCTACTTCAAAGCTTCATGCAGGAGCTGGGAAATGGGGAGATCCAGTTGGTTAGCATTGTGTGCAAACTATGCATAAATGGTCACTAAGAGAGGCCCTGAGGGGCTCTCCCAACCGTAAAGTGGGTGAGCATCAGCGCATAGACTTGGACCCATGTGCTTTGGCTTCTCAGAAACTTATTACTCACTTTCTTTCTCTTGGAGATGTTCACTATAGGTGAAGTTGTTTGCTTAGTGACCTTCACATAAATGAAGCTGCTTCCTCCTCCTCCTCCTAGCCCTCTTTGCATCAAGGATTCCAATTCCATTCCTCATTCATCCCTCCTCAGCTGTGTCCATTCCTAGGACTCCTAAGCCTCCTCCCCAAAGGAAATTAGGCTGTGGCCAAATTTAGAAAAAGTTGAAATAAAATAATTCATTATAGCCCTGAATTTAGAGGCAGGGGGAGGGAGCGCATCTAAGAATGTTGAATTTGTGGTCACAAAGGTCCTGAATTCAAATCCTCCTTCTGCAGTTGTGTGATTTGGGGCAAATCACCACTTCTTTGGACCTCAGTTTCACCATCTGTAAAATGAGGTTAGACCTGAGGCCTCCTGAGGTCCCTCCCAGCTCTACATCTATGGGCTAGTCCCCCACCCCTGCCCAGTTTTACAGAGGCCTATAGAGAGGTGACTCGTCCAGAGTCATATAGGTATATAACAAGTAGCAGAACCAGGATTCAAATTAAATCCATCTGACTACCCTAAGCTGCCTCAGCCTGGATAGGAAGAAACACGCATTTTTTGAGCAACAAAATGATTCCTGCATTTTATGGAAACCAAAAGTGCTTCTCCAGGAAGATCACACAAACAACCATAGAAGAGAAGGAGTAGGTAAGAATGGGTTATAGTCAGTGGTACGCTGGTAAATGTTTAACAACCAGCTTTCCGAAACAAACTTTAAAAATACACTTTTAAGGTTAATCTGTACTGTTAATATTTTCCCTATCAATTTCTTAAGCTGAAATAGTAAGCAAAATAATAAATCAAACCCTGATTTGTAGCAGTTGATGATTTCAGAGATTTCAGAGTGCTCACACCGAGAATTTAATAATCTTGGGCAAGTTGGGCAACTTTCAAGAAGTCTGCGGTCTTTGATGAGAAAGAAGATTATATCTTTGTTTTTACTCATCTCTAAATTAAATTGAGTGTTTTCTTTGATCGTAAAAAATATTATTCCGAGAAGGGTTCGAGGAAGAGCAAGATGAGGGAGAGGAGGAAGAGGAGGAGGAGAGGAGGAGGAGAGGAGGAGGAGGAGGAGGAGGAGGAGGAGGAGGAGGAGGAAGAGAAGGAGGAGGAGGAGGAGAAGGAGAAGGAGAAGGGAAAGAGGCGGAGGGGGAGGAGAAGAAATAATCTATATAGACCAATTGTCTAACAGTGATACTAAAGGACAACTGAGAGAAAAGCATCATGGTTGCCCAATCTTAACATTGAAAATATGCTCCGAACTTCCCTAACTTTCCTATTACAGCCCATGATTTCTTCATCTACCACTGGCAGGCTTAGGCAAATCCTTCTCGGATTCATTTCTGTTTCTGCCTTCTAGTTTTGAGAGTTTTGAGAGTTCTAAATCTCTCCAAAGGAGATCCTCTGGCCAAAACCCCTTGCTGGAGAGCTGGCTAAACTGAGCAAATTTTTCGTCTCCATTTTCTACTGATCACTAACTCCCAAGTCCCCACCGTTATGAAATGCAAGGCATCAAAATAGTTTCTCTTGTTTTACCTTCACAAAGCTTGAACCTTTACAATCTTTGTACCAATAGAGCCCAAGAGACCTTAACCACTTTTGGAAAACATCCAAGCAATAAAGACTAAGCACCAAATTGGTTCTTATGGAAAACCTGGGAGGAACCAAGAATCATAAATGAGCTTTATGGTCTCTGAGCTCAAAGTTTACAAAGGTTGAAAAATGGTGAACTGCAAGGACCAAATCTCTAGCAAGAGCATGTTAGAGCTTGTGTTTGTATTAAGTTACACCTTGCAATTCAGCTATGAAAATAAGCATCGGCCCTCCTGCCTACTAGGGTTTAGTTTTCATTAAAATCAACGTCTGGGACACAAACAAATACTCTGATTCTACTAACACGGTGAAAAAGGAAAACCCAAAAGCTACTGGAATGAATAAATGAATGAGTGACAAAGCATTTAAGTCCTTACTATGAGTCAAGCACTGTACTAAGTTGGGGAGGGGAGATACAAATGGGGGTCATGCCTTTAGTTCCTAAGGAAAACATACCTCTGCGCTCTAAGAAGACCTGATAGAGGAGTGTTCAGGCCTTGCATTTGCCATTTAATCTAGCCAATCACTGCTTGGGAATCCCCAAAATATCAATGACGTGTATTAGAGGCAGAACTCTTTCCATAGGAAAAGAAATACTAGTGAGTCATTTTCAATGCTACTATGGCCTTGCAAGTGCTAGCACCCCATCTGTTGCTGCCACAATCCCTATCCTTATGAATCATTGGGGGAGTTCCCTTTCTCTACCCATCCCCACCCCATTAGCGGATCTAAGCTGGTTGGGCTTTGTGCTTCCTGGACAGCTGAACTGGTTAGAAATCCAGACCAGAAGAACCATAGTACCCCAGACCTCTGCTGGTAATAAATAACCTTCAAAAGATCTCACCGGATAGTGCAAGCTCTGTGCCCAGGAAGCCTCTTACTCCCCAGCATGATGGCTTACCACAAAACTGCTAAACTTAAGAAATAATGTAAGCTGGAGAATCAATCCCTCTTTTCAATTATTCTAGAGAATCTCCAAATCACTAATTCACTGGCAGTCTTGATTGTGGTTTCATATCTAGGCATATTAGTTTATCTTGGTGACTAAGTCTTGTGTAGCCTAAAGTATGCTTCTTTTTCTGGTTTGTTCTTGGGGTGAAAGGGGAAAGGAGGACAATCCATATGGGTCAAGGGGAGAGATAGTGAACTAGACTAGTGTCATTTCAGTTAACATGGGACTCACTAAAATTCCCCCATTTCTGGATAACTGGACCCATTCAGGGCTACCCTTTCCCATTCCCCAAAATAAGTTGCCAAAGGATATACCATTTTAAGAATAAAGTGGAGGAGAAACTGTGTTAGTTTCCAAGTTAAACAAAAATGCAAGTATAATTTACCAAAATAAGTCAGAAGATGACATAAGCAAATTAGGGGAGGATGGAGAATTTATCGGTCAGATCTATGGATAAGGGAAGAATTTATGACCAAAAAAAGAGATGGAGTTAAAATGGGTAATTTCAATTATATGAAATTAAAGTTTTTGTACAAATAAAACCAATGCAGCCAAAATCAGAAGGAAAACAGGAAACCGGGTGGAAAATTTTCTAGCAAGTTTCTGTGATAAAGGCCTCATTTCTCAAATACATAGGGAACTGAGCCAAGTTTATAAAGAGCCATTCCACAACTGATAGTCAAAGGATTTGAAGAGACCATTTTGGGGAGAAATCAAAGCAATGAATAGTTACATAAAATGCTCTAAATACTGATTAGAGAAATGCAAATTAAAGCAACTCTTGAGGTACACCTCACACCTAGCCAACTGGCTAATGTGACACAAAAGGAAAAGGACAAATGCTGCAGGGAATGTGGAAAAATCAGGACACTGATGCACTGTTCCTCTTGGGAACTGGTCTGATCATTTTGGAGAACAATTTGGTTCTATACTCAAAAGGCGTACCCTTTAGCCAACAATACCCAACAGTATTGTCTGTACCCCAAAGAGATCAAAGAAAAAGGGAAGAGGAACTATTTGTACAAAAATATTTATAGCAGCTCTTTTTGTAGTGGCAAAGATTTGGAAATTAAGAGGAAGCCCATCAACTGAGGAATGATTGGACAAGATGTGTTATGTGACTGTGACAGAAAACTACCGTGCTAGTCTAATCTATACACGTACTATATAGAAAAAAACCAGAAAAAGTCTAACATGAACTCGCACAAAGTGAGTACAACCCGGAGGACGTTGTACAGCAATATTTCAACGATTACCAGTTGTGAGTTACTTACATACTCTGATGAATACAGGATCTAAGACTATTCCAAAGGGCTCGTGATGAAAAATGCCATCTCCCTCCAGAGGGACGGACTCTTGAGTACAGACTGGAGCATGCTGCTTTTCGCTTTATTTTTCTTGCATTGTTTTAAACATGGCTAATACAGACATGTTTTGCCTGACTTCATATGCATAACAAGCTTGCCTTCTCAATGAGTGGGGGAAGTGCTGGGCAGGGGAGAGAATCTGGAACTCAAAAAAATTTTTAAAGGTTAAAATAAGTCCATAGCAAATATACAAAATCTCACACAGTATGGAATTATAGAATTTGAGAACTGGATGAGACTCATCTGTTGTAAGAAAAGGGATTCAAGGGGCGGCTAGGTGGCGCAGTGAGTAGAGCACTGGCCTTAGAGTCAGGAGGACCCGAGTTCAAATCTGACCTCAGACACTTGACACAATAGCTGTGTGATCTTGGGCAAGTTACTTAACCCCAATTGCCCTCCAAAAAGCAAAAAGAAATTTAAAAAAAAAAAGGAAGAAAAGGAATTCAGTTAATCCCTCTTCCCTGAGAATCCTCCTGAGCACGCTCAATAACTGTACAAAGTTAGACGGTGCTTCTGAGAAACAAAGAGGTTACAAAACTGAAGAGATTTTTTAAAAAATCCAAATCCAACTGCCTTTCAGGAAATGTTGTAATAGTGACGTGAAAACAGTTACAGCATATGCAGCCATACTCTTCTTACTAAAACCCCCATTTCGTGTCACTCAAACGGAGAGGGGTTGAACAAGAGAATGAGGAAGGTGCAGGAACTATTTCAGGTCCAGTGCTTCAGTTTTCAACAGGAGTGCTATTGTTATTATTACAAAACCTTACTCCTTACATAGTACACACCAGATAAAAAGAAGTGCATTATTTGCTGCACAAAATCTCTACGCTCCTGTCAATGCTTAAATCACTGCTGTCAGACAAGTGAGGACAAACTCAAGAAAGCTGACAAATGCCAAACCCCAAATCTGAATCTGTGTGTGTGGTAAAATGTGATAAAGTCTCTAAGAAATGCCAACCCAACATATGTAATACATAACATGCTTGTACCAAATGAGACAGCCCATCGCCTGTGAAGCTAACACTGAAAGGCCGAGGGACCGGCCAGTTTATCTTCTGTAGGGTTCAGAGGTCTGTTCACCCGAACCTGAAGTCAGAGACCTCTTGTAGCACTCTCCAAGGATAAGCCTGGACAATGGTATGAAGCTGTGACCACACATTTATCCTAAACAAATAAAAATTCAAGGAGCCAGGTGTGTAGACCATTCATCTCCTTTGTAATTCCCTAGTGGTCTAAGGCTTTGTAGTTCACTGAGGAAGCCCCTAAATCACCCCTGTTCTTTTCAGAGCTCAGAAGTTCAGTGAGAGACTTCACTCAAAAGCTCCCACTCTGTGCAGAGAAGGCACCTGAATAAAGTAGTCATTGGGACAACCAAGTAATCAAGTGTAAACTGTCCAGTGCCCTGTTAAGTACAAGGCTCTCAACTAGGTCTGACAGAGGATAAACTATATTGGGAATGGAATTTAGAAGAATACGTTTATTTAGCTTTCCATTTGCATTTCTTTCAAAAGTGCAAAGTACTAGGATACATGTCACCAAAGCAAAGATATATAATTGAACTCTAGGGAAAACATTAGTGGGCACAGTGCTGCTGGCAGAGAAAGTAGTTTACATATGTATAATGGCTATTGAGAAGCTATTTCTAGCTTGTGAAATTTTTGGTTTGAATAGGAGCTAATTAAAAGAGGGTGGAGGGGGCAGTGGGCTATTTGTAAAAGGAGCCTCACTTTAAAACAGTCATAAAGTAACCAATTAGCTTAGCCAGGAGTTGTAGCAACAGATTTCAAAGGCCCTGGCAAAGGGAAAACCCCACCGGGCCAGAGAGGCAGGGCATTGCCCAACAGGGCCCTTGCAGGCTCTTCCAGCCCAGACCCTGGCTCTGCTCTGGGCATGCTTTCTACCTTTTGTCTCTTTCCCTCCGGCAGGCCCCTAGTTAGAGGTGGCTGGCCTGGCCGGCAGACGCACATCTCAAAGGATGGTAGTTCGGGATGTACGTCGATAGCCGGAACGCTTTGCAAGAGGAGGTCAATGAAAAGTCATTCCCACATTCCCCAAGGAGGCATGAGTTTTTAAGTTCTTTCTGCTTCTGCTCCCCAGAGCCCATTGAGCAAACTGACAGAGAAGGCCCCTTTCTCTAAGACAGTTTTCTTTGCTTCTAAAGTTACCCTCTTGGCACACTTCCCATCTCTTCCTTGGTCTCTCAGCATTTGGTCTGTCTTATAGCAAAGGGACACATGATTGAGCTGCACTGGTGTATATGGTCAGGATGCCTTCCAAATAGGCAATGATGGCCTTCTTAGCTGTATCACCTGAGGGCTCCGGAATCCCCTTTACATGCCCCAGGGCCTCTGAGAGCATCTTGTCTCGTTCCTGGGGGCTCTGCAGCGGACCTGTGTCATCTCCCTCCACTCCTGACTTTAAATACTGTAAGATGTAGAGCCTCACCATATCACCGCTCTGCTCCACAGTTTCTTGAATGCACAACAGATCTGAACTGTTGGCTAGGTTTAACAAGTGAATCAGGGCCTGGCAGATTTGTGTTCTTAGGCTGGCACAGTATTTAAATTCCAAAAAGTCTGTGGTGTCCTCACTCTTCTGTAAAGCAGTGACCAGCGCACTCCAGATCTGAGCATACTGTTCCATGGACCCATACTGCTCCCTCTTGTCTGGAATGGAAAGAGCAGTTGCAGATTTGATTCGCACTTTAAAATTCTTGCAGGATTTCACAACCGATGTGAGAGCACCATAGGCTTGGGCTGTCCAAGGAGCTGTTCCTAGAAACAGTAATGAAAACAAACAGGTAGTTTGCACAAGGATTGGGAAAGCAACACATGGCTGCCACAACAAAATTAGCCCCACCCTACTGAGAGGTTTTCTATTATAGAGTAAGCAGAAAAAACCAATTCCTAGGCTGAGAAAAACCCCTATGTGCTTTCTGGGTCTTCAACAGGTTAAGCACACTGCCTTCTAGAGGGCCACACTACCCTGGTGCTCAAAGCACTGGACTCACAGCAGGAAGCTTGACTTTTTAGTGCAGCAGCTTTGCCACTCACTGTCACTGGGACTCTGGGCCATGTTTTCTCCTCTGTGACACAAGAGGACAGAATTCACGATCTACCAGAGACCCCTTGCAGTTCTGTCTATGGCCCCACAACTGAATCTGACCACACAAGTCACTTGAAGATAAATTTCCTTTGACCTGCCCTGCCCAGCCCAACTCTTAGCTGACTAGAAGCCCACAGTCTGGAGAGTTTGCTCTATAGCAAGAAACAGGGAAAATGCTGGCAAATTCAAGAACGCCATCAGCTGGAACACTGGGCTTTCTGACAACCTGGCCCTTAGAATCAAATATAAGACAAAAAAATGTGACATGAAGGAAAACAGATTTTGGAAATATCTATGAGCTACATAGGCTGGCACTGGTAAATATTATTACAAGCTACAATCTAAAAAGAAGCCACCCACGGTATTTTTTTCTTTTCAAACAGAATCTCCTTTATCACTTTTGTACCAAAAGCCTAGTTGCAGTACTTTACTTGGAATTCAGAATTCTGTAGAAGTAAAAAAGAAAGCGAAAGCAAAACAAAAGAAATTTTTACTTACCCAGGGGCAAAGCAGAATTTTTAAATACATTTCCTAGAGCATAACACGCATTCCATCGGACTTTCATGGTGGCCTCACTCAAAACAGTAGAAATAAGGGCCTGAATTGATTCCTCAACGGTTTCTGTAAATCTGGGTTTCACTATGTGATACGGCTGCAGGAAGTGGAGCAGATTTCCCAGGGCCCGAACGGCGTTGCTTTTTACCTGATTGGAAAAAAAAAGGATCAGAAATAATTCTGCCTCATGGACAATCTTGAATCTTTTTTAACTTTAAATAATTTCCTAGGTCCTGAAATCTTGTGGAACAGGACAACAATGCTAGTGGGAGAAATTCGGATGTTGAAAGGTTCTGGAAATCTTTAAGGTGAATATATGATTCCAATCACCGAATTGATTCCAAAAATAAGGTTGTGTTTGAACATTATTAAAAAGCTCACCTGTCCCATTTCCAAGAATCATGAAATGTTAAAAGGTGAAAGGGATCTTAGAAGTCACAAGAAAATTGAGGCTCAGAGAAGGAAAATGGTTTGCCCCATGTTATCCAGCAAACTGGTGGAAGACCTGGGACTTGGGCATGGTGAAAGATAGAGGATTCTTTCCTTAAAAGCAGCTCACTGGCCCAGGTCTCCAGGACCCTGCCTGTTCTGGGCTCTTTCCACAATACATACTCTCTTGGTTCAAAGAAAACTAAGGAGTGATCCAAATTTTTCCTCCCACTGGCGTTTAAAAATGCTCAAGTCTCCAATTAAAGGTAGTTTATGTCAAATGTTCCAGGGAAAGACCTTTCTACCTTGTCTTTATCCTTGGAAGCTTCAGTTGCTGATCTCAACATTTTCAATAGCAAGAGACCGGAAAATTCTTCCTGGAAACTCTGGCCCAACATCTCCCTGTTCAAAGCAAAGCAGACAAAATGTCCAAAAAGGTGAAAGCCATTTGAATAGACACATATAACATTACACTCTCGCTCACTTAATACTGCTGTAAGAGCTACAGGAGTAGGTTGTTCTTATAAGAAGGCAAACCACATGAAACCAAGTGAAAAGGTTTGTACCCAGTTATTGTGACTGCACCAACAGATGTTGCAGCCTCAGACCTCATGGTCTGGAAAAAGGAGCTACTTACATGTTGACAATCAAAGTGTCTGTCAGGTTGCCCAAGGACCAGGCAGCTTTGGCACGAACATTTGGAGACTTGTCACGCAGAGACATCAAGATCGCATTTGCTGTGTCTGCAACAAACATGACATCCTACAAGAGAAGAACAATGAAACAACTTCAGGAGTTCTAAGGAACATCTCTGAAGCTTTCAGAGTATTTCATTTTGGTCACAAATCACAAACATGAAAAGTTTATACTCGGGAATTTATTAATGTATCAAGTTGAACTAGTCACTCAACAAAAATCCCAAGGTCCAATTCAGAGAAAGTTCTCCCATTATTCACTGTGCACTCTCCCCTGCCACCAATGCCGTAGGCTCCCAAGGCCACGGTTACCTCCTAAAAATATTTTGTAGCTTCCATACTGAGGGCTTTATATATCTACAGGTGCAGTACATAACATATACAGGTCAGTAGATTTCTAGGGATCACCAGAATGCTTTTCTTTTAAAGGGTCTTTAATCTTTCCTAAAGTCCCCCTTGGCCTTTCTGTGACAATTTTATTAATTAGGGTAAATGGCATTTTTAAATTATCTTAAAATGGTAGACTAAATAGACCACAGGATCTTAACTAGTTTTCTTAATATTCTAATGACTGCATTTCAAGCTAACTGGTTTCTTCTGTAGTCTTAAATATTTTGTTTTATGCATTTCACCACATTACTTGGAGAAGGGGACCACAGGTTTCACCAGACCACTGCCAAAGGGGTCCATGACACAAACTTGAAGACTAGAAGATGCCTGGCTTTAAATTATGCTAGTAATACAAGCTATTAATAAGATTTATTAAATTAGTTGTTATTTAACTTTTGAACTATCTGCTGGGGAAAATATTATGTGAAGCACCTGCTTTCAACAATATTATTTTTCTGTGACTACGTCAATTATTCTACGTGCCATGAACAAACAATATTTAACACTTGAAACCTTAGTGCTTCAAAGGTAGAAGAGCCTGCAGAGAACTCATCCAACTTTCCAGTTTCACAAAGGAAGAAATGAAGCCTGCACAATTAAACGACTTGCTTAATTGTGGTCTTTGTGCTAAAGACGTATGCTTGTCCCCCACTGGGGAGCAGCAGACAGTGGCTGGCTGGCCAGTGAGGATGGCTTACCGGAGCAAGAGCAGTGAGAGAATCTACTGCCTCATGCCTTCCACAGATGTACCTCTGAACAGTAATAAACAGGTATTATAAAACACCTTCAATATCACAATCAGGGGAGCATCATGACAAAGAAGATGAGGGCCTGGGCAGGCAGCCTGGCAATGGACATGATATGTCTGGTGTTTTAATCCTAGTGTTTGAAAGTGTTTGTGTCCAGAAACTCCTCACATTTAATACTCCTGTGATCAGAAAGTTGACTCTAGAAAGCAACACTAGGTTTGGAAATCTCTGAAGACCACTACTCTGTCCTCCCTCAGGTCTTCTTTAGTCTCTGCCCTGCAGCCTCTCTCATCCCTCTGTAGGCCCCAGCCTTTGCCCTACACTGAGACCATCAGCAGGTTACTGCAGGCCCTGTTTTCCCTTTACACTACGAAAAACACCACCCCCTTACTATAAAGCCCTGCCCCAGACCTCCTTGTCCTCCAAGAAGTTTTATCTAATCAGGCACCATCATCCTTTCCAACGTCATTCCCCAGTCAGATCTTCCTTCCAAGATCTCTCTTGTGCACTACCACAAAGCATTTAATCAGGTTTATCTAACACATTTCCCTCATAAAACTAAGTCGCTTTATTATATTGCCCATGCTTCTGATATGCAAGCACCTGGGGGTATGTGGATGGATGGATACAAACACACACACACACACACACACACACACACACACACACACACACACACACACACTGAATTTTTAAAATTCAATCCAAGCAGTCAAGTAATATACAGGATCTGTCAACCTATAATTATTAATGATAACAGAATATTACAAATGAAGTAATTATATACATGTCAATTAGAAAAAGGGTTCTCTGTATAACTTATATCTACATTTACAACAACATATTGGGATATTTTTAAAAGTCTACACACGCCCCTTGACAAGTCCTCTGAGCGCTCAGTGACCCAGGCAACTGCAAGTCTCTAAGCACAGACATGGTGCCAGTCTACTGTGGTACAGAAGCTTTTTCATGCTGGGTCCTCTCTACATCAATAAAATAAAAGGTCTTGTCCCCCAAAATATACCCACATTTTAAAAAGGCAAAAACCACAGTTGACCTTGATATGAACAAGCTGGGAGCACCAGCAGTGCAGAACACGGCCTGCACCTCTGCTCCCATATGCCTTCCATGGCACTAGGGGATCATCCTCAGACAGCTCTTTTGAGCAGAGGCATGTGGCATATACTTACCTGCCTGAGACAGGAGAAGAGCACGTAGACGCCCAGGGCACGGGCAGCGGCTGCTTTCACCAGAGGATTCTTACTGTGATTCAGTCCCAGCAGCAGGGTGATGCACAAGATCTGTCTGTCATTCTGCCATTATCAATGTTAACAGAAAGGTGCAAGTTCACAGAGAAACGCTATTTAACTCCCCCCAGCTGCTATGCACACAGCACCCCATGCTAGGCAGAGGGGGAGCAGGGGCCCAACATGTCAGTGTATCAAAGGACTCAGGGCTGGAAAGGAGCTTTGAGAGCATCTAAGGCCAAAGGGAGAGGGAGAGAGAGGCTCACGCAGCTCCAGTGGCTTAACACATGGTCCTGTCTAGGAGTCAGGGTAAAAACTGAACTCCACACCCCGGGCTCAGCAAAGCTGACACAGGGTGATGCGCCATTCCTGGTCCCTCTATTTCATTCCTGGTCACCTTCAGACAGACAGCTCAGGACATGAGAAATAGTCACAAATACCCCAGGAGACTGAGGAGCAAACAAGGCTGGACTTCAATTTCAATTACTAATCTAATGAAGACCTGGCTTCTACTTTTTCTGTTCTTTTTTTTTTTAACTCAGAAACATGAGCCTGCCCTCTTTCCTCAGAGACTGTATCAAACACCGGCCTGTAAAGGATGTTCACAATCCAATGTGTGATCGGACAGCAATATCTGATGCTAACATAACAGCCTTATCGACAAGGATGATGAAGAGCCATTTACCGGCAGGCTACTGAAAGCCTCTGGTAAGATGGAAGAGAGGGCATCACAGGAACTGGCCTGGAGAGTCGGATGCTGTGAATTTTGAAGCGCTCTGGGCAAAGGGCCATTCAGCATCATAGCCCAAAACATCACCACCTACAAGAGAAAAACTGATCAAGACACAACCTGGGAAAGAAGAGTCCAGTCTTTACTTCCTAAGTAAAATACAAGCTCCCTGAGGCTAGGGACTATTTTAATTTTATCTTTGTAGACAAACAGAGCGGCTAATATCAAGCAGCAGGGGCTTCATAAATTAGAGTTGACAGACTTAATTCTTAAAAATTCTGAGCCTTGAGCCCTGACACACTCTGGTATAGGAGCACATCAAAAACTAGAGGCACAAAATGCTTCACAACGTATGTGTCAACAGGTCACGCTTCATAGCATTTGTAGACACAACACAGTCCGATTAACTCTAATTAATCTACCTACAAGCAGTTATGAATCTGTGCCAGCCACTCACCCAAGTGCTACAAGACAAAATGACTAGAATCGAGACCCTGACTGAAACACAAAGCAATGGGAAAGCCCAGATAAACAGCCATTCACTTACCAAACTAACTGGGACTCTCTGACTGAGGGGGACAGTTGAGTCTGCTTTATATTGCTGGATTAAACCTGTCCCCAGCTCTTCTAGAAGCTGCCAAAAGAAACAAAAAAAGAACTGGATTATTAGAAAAGACCATTAGAATGAAAGCCATCATTTACTTGGCTTTCTTCAAGCTCAAGGTCACATCTAACCCAAGAAAAATGAATTCTCTACTGATTCTCATTCTTTTGCAAAGAGTTCAAGTTTCAACACAGAGGGTTCAGGTACTCAAGAAATCTAAGCATCAATCACATGCAATAAGCCTCCATCAACGCAATCCATCTCTGAATAGACACATAAAACTGCATGCCATAGGGGTCAAATACATGGCCTGCTAGCTACATTATAAGTGTAGCCCAAATCAGATTAAAACATAATTGGGAAATATTTAACAAAATAAAGAAAAGTGCAAGAAAACATCAATCATGTTTCTCTGTGATTTTCAAAGTCAATATGTGACTCATAAGGTGCAGTGGCCCCCATTTCTATCTGAGCTGGACCACAGGCCTTTATAAATTTCCCTACCTCAAACAGTGTCACCAGTAAACATGTTCTCAGTCATGACTACCTTAGGAAATTAAAGAACTGCTGAGTATGTAGGATATGAAACGAGCAGAACAAAAAATGATGAGAAAACATTACTTTTGCACCATGAAGCTGAATGGATGGGTCTGTTTCCTCCATGCACCTGCAGGCCACCTCACCAAGTTCCATCAAATAGCCCTGGGCCATTACAAAGTAGCCTTTCACCAGAAGGGCCAGCACCTACAGGCAAGAAATACACAGGCATGGGCTAATCAACCACTCTAATTTGAACTCACTGCAGGGAGAGACATTTCATGTCAGCTCTATAGAAAAAATGTTTAGAAGCCTAAGAAAAAGCACTCCACAAAATGTGAATGGAGCAGTGCCTTTGTGAAATGTGGGGGAAACTCCCTAGTGGAACTCCCGTCCATGGCCTCCTTGATCTCCACAGGGGGTCTATTCCCCCCCCCCCCCGCCGTGGTGAGGGCCTTGGGCACAGTGACCATGTCATCCTTCACTCTTGGTAAAGGACCAGCCGCATCTTTTTGGGATGACGTTTTTATGTGAATCGCTGTTGGTGAAGCTGCTGCCGATTTTCACTCACCATGTGCCTCTCCAGGTGACAATTCACAGCTATATCACACCACTAGATAAAGACTGTTATAGACGACTAGGTTTTGTTTCGTGGGGAGACCTGGCAGTGGCTGACGGTGCACTGGGCCTTTTTCAAACAGAATCTAGTCCCTTTCCCACCTATTAAATTCTGGGTGCAGTTCACAAACCCTATGAAATGTCTGTCAAATACACAAATATTGTTATTTTTTTAGTGTTATTTCACATTGTTTAGTTGTTTCAGTCACAGCCGACTTTTTGTGACCCCATTTGAGGTTTTCTTGGGAGAGATACTGGCATGGTTTTGCCATTTCTATCTCCAGCTCATTTTACAGATGAGGAAATTGAGGCAACCAGGGTTAAACGACTTGCCCAGGGTCACAAAGCTAGTAAGTATCTGAAGCCAGATTTGAACTCAGAAAGAGAGTTCTTCCCACCTCCAGGCCTGGCACTCTGTGTACTATGGAGCCCTCTAGCTGTAAACCTTTACAAAATTCAATGTAATATTCCATCCTCTCCACCCCATTCATGCACTGTCAGCTCCTTAAAGGCAAGGACTGTTTTTTACCTCCCTTTGTATTCTTGGTACTCCTTGCCTGACACACAGTAGGTGCTTAATACATGCTGACCTGGCTCTCCCATGATATTGCGATGGCGCACTACTGTCACTGGATCCAGGTTAAACCCAGCTCTGCTTCTGAGTATCCACCCCTGGGACAATATGAGCCTCAAATGCATCTGTGTAACTGGGCTGGCCTTGATCATCTCTAAGGCCCCTTCCGGTCAGAAACCCCATGAATGAAGCTGTGTGTCTAAACAGGCCCTTTAAAAGCCACTTCCTCGGTGCACGGCACCCAACAGGACTGGGGCCACCGAGGGGAAGAAGGAAGCTTTCACCAGCATCATCGGTGGCCCGTGAAACCGCTCTGCATCAATGAGCACTGCCTCCAGCAAGACGGAAACAAGACAGAGCCTCTCTCTTTCCAGCCCCCTGCCTCCTACCCACACCAAGACAGCAAGTCCATCTGTTAATCCTTCAAATCTTTCTTCAGTGGTTCTGAGATCCCAGAAGAGAATGGCCTCAGTGCTGGAAATGACCCAACAAGCATGACTTCCAGCAAGCCAATTCCCCCACGTGAGGAGACAGGAAAGAGCCTGAGATGCCCACCTCTGATGCACCACATCCACGGAGCCTGGCATCATGGTGGAGCCGCTGGCAGCAACACCTGACAGACCCTGGACAATGGCAGAGGAGAAGGACAAACGTTGCCCTTATTTTCAACAGAGAGAGAAAGAAGTGGAATCTGAACACTCTGGGCCCATGAGCTTGACTTCAGTTCTTCAGATTTTGGACCGATGGCTGATGAACATCTCTAAGGGGACGTGGTCCTTACAAAGAGGTGGCAGAGTTTATCATGCCAGACTAGGGGACAGAGAGGGAATAATTATTCACTAAGCACCTACTATGTGTGAGACACTGCTAAGCACTTTACAAACATCAGCTCATCTCCTCTTCTGACTGGACAACTATACCAGTAGAGGAGGGGAATGTGATGGGCAGAGTTCACTTAGATTTTAGCAAAGTTTAGATCATGTATCTCATGCTAGTCTTGTGGACAAGACAGAGAAATCGGGATCAGGAGATGACACAATCACATGGCACTGCTTCACTGTGTGCGTTACAGCCTTGGATGAAGGCGGAGATGACATGCAGATGACACCAAGCTAGGAGGGATCCCCGTAAGCCAGGACGGCAGAGTCAGGATCCACAAAGATCCTGGCAATTTAATAAGATGCAATTCCAGGGGACAGAGGCTCGGACAGGAGCAGTCACTGAGAAAGATGCGGGGGTTTTAGGGGCCTGCTTCCTCAGTGAGCCAGCAGTAGGATGTGGCATCAAAGAAGCCAGTGAGATCTTGGACTGAACTAATATCATGAGAATAGAGGTGAGAGGTCCGCTGTATTCTCAGACTGCCAGCTCTCCCCTCCCAGTGTGATACTCATCCAGTGCTGGGACCATGGTGTACGAAGGCCACAGGTAAGGTAAAGAGGACTCAGAGGATGGCACCCAGGAAGCTGATGGGCCTGAGTCCATGACAAATGAGGATGAGCTGAAGGCTCTGGCCATGTTTAGCATGGAGAAGAAAAGACTCAGGTGGAACGTGGTCATCATCTTCAGGTATCTGAAGGACAACTATGGTAAGAAGGGCTTAGACTTAGACTGTTTGGCCCCAGAGGGTATCATCAGAAAAAAAAAATGGGTATAAGTCACAAAGAGGCAAATTTAGATCGATATTAGGAGAAACTTCCTAATGAAAGAGAAGCGCTCTGCCTTGGGAGATGGGGGCTCTCCCTCTCTGGAGGTCTCCGAGCAGAGTCTGGACAGTTCCTTGCCAGGTACCTCACAGTGGAGACTCTTTTAAGGTACAGGCTATACTAGATGGCTCAAGAGGGAGAGGCCTTCAGAGGCTGACACTGTGCGCCTGTGAATTCCAACAGGAAGGAACGACTCCACTCGACACATTTAAATGATTGGTTCTCTCTGTAAATACAAGTATTAGACTCTCTCACCTGTAAGGCTTCTAATCGAACAGGAGATGGCTCATATATGCTGCCCAGGGTACAGCTAGTATCGCTATCAGAACAGGCATCTTCTCTGGGCAGGACAACAATGGAGATGCAGAGACGGATGAGCCAGCAGGGGTCGCCACTGGGGCCTGCTGAGTTATCTGTGGATTCCTCCAGTGTTTCTGCATAGGAAGCCTCTCTGCGCCAGTCAGAAGAGCTGAGCCACGATGTGGCAGAACTATTACTACTTAGCCCAGAAGAACAAGGCTGCTGTAAAAGCAGCTGCACTTCAGGCAAAGGAGCCTGAGCCGACACTATGGCCCCCAAGAGGGTCAGACTTGAGACCCGGACATTGACATCTGTGAAAGGAAACAGGGAGAGGTGGGCACCATGCAAACAGCCGGTATAAAACGGAGACAGAGGAAGTATACAAGGAGAATAGAAACATATAGCTGGAAATGACCCGACAGTCCAACCCTTTCTTTTCTCTGTTTACAGACGAGAACAAAACTTAATCCATTCCAACTTACTCTGATGCTAAAAACCCGACTTCCTAAGAGAATATTTATGGTTTCTATGTAGGCTATATAGGATATGCAAAGTTTCAAATGTTACAATTTTATTAAAGTAAGAAACTGGGGATCAGAATAACAAAGTCTTAGTCTTCATTTCAGTGTGGAATATAACCCTGACCAAGTTATTCTTTGCCTCTCTTTCATTAAAGTAAGAATCCTATTACCCTCCACCTACCCTAGGCTGGGTACCTAATAGATGTGAATAACTACATATCAGACAAGCGTAGCAACTGTATTATAAAAACATTCATTACTCATGGGTGGTTTGTGGGCAGAAATATGATTCTTTTGCCAGTATCAAAGACATAGAGATTGCCTTGAAGCAGCTAGGGAATCTACAGTTCCCTATCCCGTTTACTTCCAACGTTTCCCGATGATGTTGCAAGGGCAAGACAGGAGGTTCCAAAGTGACATCACCTTTCCTCAAAGGCTAGGAGATTCCCCACATGGGCTGAAGGTTGGGAATAATGAACTCTAAAACCCTATTGTCCCTTAGGGGGCACTCTTTGAATAAGTGCTCCCATCTTTCTGCTCTGAACTCATCTCACTAGGATGAGCCAATAGATAGGAAAAGGCTTTGAGCACACCCCATTAATCACCTATTATAAATAACATTGCTTACAAAAGCATGATTGAGCTGAACAGGTCACCAACCTTTATGGCGGATGTAGGGCTTTATCTGGTTCCACACCTTGGTCAGCAGGTTGGGTTTCAGACGGTTGTAAGGTGCATTTGACACTAAGTTTGCAAGGCACTGCAAAGCAGACATGAAAAATTGGCACCTTCACATGCAAGCCAATGGTTTTAATTAAGGCATCATAAGCACACAATGAAGCATTTAAGAAATAGTTAAAAACTCATTTACAAAAAACCTGTGTGGGGGGGGGAGATAAAAGGACTCCAATCTTTTACTTTGGAAGGATTATGCTGCACCTGAAATCAGTCCTTCATCTGGACAATATTTAGATCTGACTGAGCCAGTTTATATCTCTAGAAAGATAAAAAGTTTTCCAAAAGTGAAATTGTGAGAAGATGCATTCATACTTATAAATTACACTGTCTTAGTAAAAATCACGACTCAGTTATATTTCCAGGTTCCGAATTTTCCTTGCATAATTTTAAAACACTCTTAAGTCAAATGACTTTGACATGGTAAAATCTGTAAAGCCAGTTAGCTTATAGTGTCATTTACCTTAATTATCTGAGTAAGGGTCTGGGAGGATGATTCAGCCACCAAAGCCAACAGGAGACATCGATGCAACTCACGAATGCTGGAAGCAACGGTCACTGAGAAGGGGGTGAAAGCCCTTTTGTGCTCACTAGTGTCTTCAGCAACAGAGAGAAACTGCTTTGAACCATCCAAGATGGAGGACAACACTTGCAGAGCACAGGCTCGAGTCTGAAATTTCAAGTTAATTCACATTTGAAGAAGCAAATCATCTCTCTTTTTCAAATTTCTGGACCATGCCTAGATGTGGGCATCTCTTTTATTGTTAAGAGAGGTGCTTCTATGTAAGATTAGTTTCCATGTTAATTTTCTAGCTTCCACTCAAGTTACCTGATCCAAACAAAATGACATATTACAATTGAAGTATTTCTGCTACTTTACTTCATAAGACACATGACTTTTATATGTCACTTCAAAGCCTGAATCCTCTTCTGGACGGACTGTCACATATGAGAACAATCCTAAGGCTACAGCCCCCTACTTCCCAGTCTATTTTAACCTCTGCTCCATGCTCTTGAAGGACTTCTGATGACTTTCCTTAGGATTTCCTTTCAGAAACAATGGACACTCAAGGAAGGGATAGTTTTACATCTATTATGCTAAGGATGTAAGTGAACACATGAGGGGCTCTAATTTTGTCAGCACAGTAATCTCAAAGTTGCAGCCCCTCTGTGTCTTACCAGATAAATCAAGAGGTTGTCATGAAATCTGGTTCAATATTAACCCAAGGCTGCCCAGCAGCTAAAAGTCAGAGGAAGAATTTGAACCTAGGTCTTTATGACTCCAAGCCCAGCAGCCTGCCTACTACAGAGCACTGCTTCTACTCCTGAATATATCATCATATTAAAAGGGTAAACCTTCAGACACAAATCATAACTTGAATGAGCCCAATTAATGGGCGTGTAAACTGCTTACAAGGTGGTGATTAAGATCTCAGCTTCTCAAGGGCAAGGCCATCTCACCCAGAGCCTGGCCCAAGCTAAGGCTTATCTGCCAGTTAGCAAACACCACTGCTATAAAACAAGCCATTCCCTTCCTATGGCTACACAGCTGCTTCCCAGAAGGCAGTGAGCATATCCAAACAGAGGTCAGCACTGCATCACTCACGGTGAGTCACAGCTGACACCTTCCCTTTGGGGCAGCGGGCTTTGATCCACAAAGCTTTTGTCAAGAGGGAGAACAGGGGCATGGTGCCACTTCAGAAAGATATGGTGGGGGGGGCAGCTAGGTGGCGCAGTGAATAGAGCACCGGCCCTGGAGTCAGGAGGACCTGAGTTCAAATCCAGCCTCAGGCACGTAACACACACACACAAAAACTAGCCGTGTGACCTTGGGCAAGTCACTTAACCCCAACTGCCCTCCAAAAAGCAAAAAAAAAAAACAAAACAAAAAACCAGAAAGATATGGTGGTACAGTGACCAGAGTCAAGAAAACCTGGGTTTAGACCCCACCTTAGACACTTTCAAGCTGCGTGACTCTTGGCAAGACGCACTCAACCTCTGTCTGCCTCCATTTCCTCACCTCTAAGAAGAGAGATGATCCAAAACAGGACTAACCTTACAGGGCTGTGGTGAAAGTCACACCAAGCTGTGTTCTTAAAGGTCTCTGCAAACCTTACAGGACTATAAATGTTGGCTAGTATTTAGCCTAGCTCAGAACAGTTACATGACTGTAAGTCAACAGGTTCAGCCCTTCCCCTGGCAGGACGGCAGAGACCAAGATCCTGCACTACCCTCCATCCATGTGAACCCAACTTCCTGTTTCCTTTTGATGCCACATGATTCTCAGGTCAGCAATTAATGAGAGTTCTGTATTTAAATTAACTCAACTGGGTCAGAGAAAAAAATAACATTTAAGAAAATTTTAAGAGGTTAACAACAGTTTTCTTACCTTTGGAGAGGGATCTTTTAATGAAATCGTCATCAAGGACACAGACTGTGGGCTTCCTATGCCAGGTGTATCCGGAACAAAAGCAGACCAGTAGCCATAGAGAATTTTCTTCTCTATTGATTTTATTGTAGAGAGGAAGCAAGCTAAAGCTCCCTGGCGGACTTTGGCTTGGTAAGATCTTGAACAAAAAGAGACAAGGAGGCTTTAATAACAAAATGCACAAGAAGAGCCTTCACCCAAAACGGATTCCTTCTAATGAGATCAAATGAAACATGTCTGGGAACTTTGCTTTTAAAGAAATCACAAAGCTCATGCAGTGATTTTATCTCAACTACACAAAGAAGTCTAATTAATTAATAAGCTAGCACAAGACCTGGCATTTCAGAACTAACTTTTAGATGCTGAGACACGGTGCCCACCTCATCTTGCTCTGCAGGCCACCCTCGGCATCCGAATAGTCTGATTCACTGCTGCTGATCCTCTTCCATGGGGAAGAGCCGAGATAGGAAGAGGTTCGGTCTCGGGCTGTGGGGCTGCTACCATCGGGGGCCCCACTCGGGGTACTCAGGTAAGCAGAGCCCACAGCACTCCCTTCATGGAGGGTCAGCTTGCCCAGGGCACTGGCGGCGCCAGCTCCAATCTCCCCATTTGGTTCTTTCAGCTCTTCTCCTTGATGGCCTTTCTTCTGTTTGCCTTTTGCCTTCTTCCTTTTACTCTGATGTTACAGAACACAAGAAAACATCTGACATCTCTTGCCAAAACCCACCTTTCCTCCCTCCTCTGCACTCAGCACCTGGGGATCCCATGAGGAGCTCCTTCCAGAGCACCACTCACAGCCTGATGCTCCTGCACATGCCACCCCACTCTGCAGCCCAGCTCCTAGAGCCTAAGTTTTTTTCTTCTAGAAGCTCCTATTATGTCACAGAAACCAAGCTCTATGCAACCTCCACCTCCCCTGGCCAAAAAAAAAACCAAACCCATGTTCCCAACTGTCCTGACACTCAGTAGGAAGAATCGCTTTTTAAACAGTCAATAATCACAGCCTGGGGCATATGCTCAAGCTCCAGTTTTGTCAGAAGACATCAAGGACAGAGTTGGAAAGCAAAGAGGAGATACTGAGGGACTCAGGAGGGAAGGTCAGGGGGAATGTGGGGATGCCGTGGGGGCAGGGAACAGAATAAGGTCCATGGCCAAAAGCTGCCATCTTGGCAGCATTCTCGAGGAAATGTGGGTTCAGGAGGCCCAACTTGTGAAGAAGAGCACACTGGTGCTGCAAAGCCATGCCATGCGCTGCACCCCTGAGAAGTGCCCCACCCCCAAGTGACCCATCTACATACACTCTTTTAAATTGATTATAATAAAAACCCACGGTGAGTAAAAAAAAATTGTTAAGGATGGATCTTCTCATAAAAACAACAGAAAATGTTTACGGGCAATATATTTTGCAAAATAAATCTAAATTCTAATCCAATAAACTATAACTCTACCGCTACTGGTTTTGAGGGGTTCATTTCCATTGGTTCCTGTCTGACAGGTGATCTCCCATCATACTGAGGAAGAGGAGCCGGGTACAAAACTGCAGGCATCTCTATGTTCAATCCAGGAAGCCCATGAAACATATATTTCTAAATATTAAAAAGAAAAAAGAAAAGTCCCAAAATTCACAAATGAGGCAACCTTTCTTGTTGTTAATAAAATAAAGGTAGGAAGCAAGTTTTCTAAAATTAAGTATTTGCCACTTTATTCCTTCCCCAGCTCCAGAATGTTACGGTCACTAAATACATACCTGAGAGGTTTTTTGTTTTTGTTTTTTTTGCTTTTTGGAAGGGTTTTCACCCTTCCAAACTGCAGGGATACTGGGGTTAAGTGAAGAGGTTTGTTTTTTAAAGACACAATCTATTTAATCAAGTTTGGCATTCTTAGAAAGTTGAACATTTCCAACTGATCTTTCAAAAGGTCCTTAAATTTAGTTGTAAGATCAGTTGTTCAGGGGTTGTGTCTGTTATTCTGTGTGGGCCAAATGATCATCAGTGGGCAAAGGCTCTTAACATCACTTAAAAGTTAAGATGGTAAAGATCCTAGCCGTGAGAAAAAGGAAGTAAGGAACACGTGCCCACCTTTAATACAGCCAGAAGAGACCCGAGCTGCTCAGTCTGTGTAAGCTTCATCTTACCCCCATTCAGAAGGGACTGGAGACCTTTCAGTGCATTTTGTAACAACTGGAAGAAAAGAAGACTAAGTTACAAGGACAGTCAAACCTTAAGCCATCTGGCTACCAGGCTTCCAGACCCTCAAGCATTCACAACTGCACCAAATCCCAAAGGAGAGTGTTTGTAAAAAGATGTCTCTGCCAGCAGCCCAAGAGCAGCAAGCAATAACAAAGCAGCCAGGGACAACCACAGACTGGAAATGACAAAAAATGATGACAACTGTGTAGAGTCCAAGGAGCACAGCACTAAGAGTGCCAAGGTCTGGGTTCTAGTCCTGGGTCACTAACCAGGCATGTGTTCATAGGCACAGTACCAAATTCCTGACCCTCAGGCTCCTTTTCTCTAAAATGGGAATAATGTCACTTGTCCTCTTTACCTAATTAGGTTGTTCTGAGGATCAAGTGAGATAATGTATGTGAAAACATTTTGTAAACTCTGAAGATTAAATGAAGTATTATTAAGACACATGCAATAGACTGTGATTGGTCAGGTCACTAGTAGACTAGGCATTGGGTAAATGCTCACTGAACTGGATGCACTAAGCGGAAGGAGACGAGCCCTCAGACTAGCTGGTGCTCTTTCTAAAGGGCTAACCTTCTTTGTAAAAGCTGAGAAGAAAGGAGTGCAAAGAGCGGGCTGAGGGCTGAGCTGGAAAAGAAGGTATGTTTGTGGCAGCAACAGCTCTGAGCATGGGAGTGACAGAGGGGAAGAGCAGCAGATCTTCTCCTAGAGGGTCAGGGGGGAAGAGCTCAGCACGCTGGTTTTGCTAGGGGCCCTCGAAGTCAAAGTGCGGGAGGGAGGAAGGGAGGGGGAGGGGGGGAAAGAGAGACAGAGAGAGAGAGAGAGAGAGACAGAGAGAGAGAGAGAGAGAGAGAGAGGGAGTGTGTGTGTGTGTGTGTGTGTGAGTGTGTGTGTGTGTGTGTGTGTGTGTGTGTTTTGAGAGCAAACACTGACACCTCAGTAGACAGAGGTATAATTCGAGCCCTAAATGTTAATGTTTGTGATTCAGGAAACTTCTGTCCAGAACTGTCCCAAGTGCTGCTGAGCAGTTCAAGTTCTCCTATACTTTTTCAAGCTAAAATTACATAATTTAAATTTTTCACTGTTGTAACTTTAATCACTTACAGCTGCAATTTAAGCCAACTGGCCTCCTTCTGCAGCCGCATGCTTCATGTACAACAGTAACTTACATCACAAGTGAGGTACTGTGGAACACTGGGTTTCTACCTACCATGCAAAATGTGATATCGTCCATACCAGAAACTTTGGAAGACTGTAAAATAGCTAAGAAAGTTTGAAAGCAGACATTTCGGTAAGACTCATCCAAGTAGGGCTGTCCTGGGACACTAAAACACAAGCAAAGGAGGCAATTCAAACTCCAGACACTCTTGAGTTGAGCTTAAAAAACACCACTAAGCATGGCCCATCTCAAACCCCCGGAGAAGGAGACCGAACTTCACAGAACAAATCCCCTTAATTAAAGGATTTGTTCTGTAAAACTTGGACTCAGTCAAAAGGCTGCATCGAAGGACCCAGAAGGCCACATGTAGCCTTGAGGCCACAGGTTCCCCCCACCCCTGGTCCAGCAGAATGGCAGGCATCTCCCTGTTCCCCACTGGTGGAAGCCCAGGGTCAAACCCCAACCTCAGCTCTACTCAGAGGCCCCTTTCACCAGAGAGAGAGAGAGACGAAGGTCTTGGAAGGTCTCTTTGGAACTACCCCCAGACTCTCTGGACGTCCCCTCAAACATCCTGTGCGCCCTCCCCTCCCCGACTCCAGGGAGCAGTCTACAGTCACAGCTGCTGTGAAATGCTAATGCAATTCATCAGACCAGCAATCCTATACTCCCATCTGGCTGCTATTTTGAACTACAAACCAATCTTCTCATTTTATTTCACTCTTTGCATGCTTATATTTCATCATGCTTAGATCACATGCCCCAAGATCTAGAAAATGCAGGAACCTTATTACAGAAATTGAGGTTTTTTTAATACTGGTGGGACCTGAGAAATCACTTAGTCTATGGATTCTTATTTGGGGAGAGGGGAAAATTTCAAGGGCCAGGAACTTGCGTAGGAAAAAAAAAAACATCTTGATTTTTGCTCACCTCTCACTAAAATTTAGCATTTCCTTTCATTTTTTAAAAGCATTCATCAGCAAAGGGGATCAGGGGACTGGCTCCCCCAGACTACCAAAGAGATCCATGACCTCCAAAAAGCTGAAAACGCTGATCTAGTCCAGTCCCCTCAGTCTGAAGATGAAGAGACCAAAAAGCAGGGAAGCCAAATGGTTGGGTTGTGATTTCATGGCTAGGCAGGTTGGGGACCCAGGCCTGCGGGGTCCAGGGCCCTTAGGCCACACCAGCCTACAGTCACAAACCCTACCCTGGCACAGGGTCCTACCCTGCCCATAGCAGATACTAGATCCAATGAAGAACTGGACGGCACTGTGCTCTACCTGGACAGGTCAACCTGAGCCGCTACAATTTTCTATTTTTTCCTTTGGTTTGTGGGACCACAGAATGAGTTTATCAAGTTATTCTAAACTGAGCACTCAGGACATCCTATCTACATTTTTAAAAAGGGAGAAAAGTGGCTATGATAGATGCTAAAGACTGACAGTCCTAAATGCCCTTTCCAGATTTAAAAATAATTCAAGTTCAGGCCAGTCAAATAGAAAAGGCTGTGGTTTTCGATATTTCTTTACTAACTGTGCACTTCCTAACGGGAAGGTGGATTGGTGACTAATTCTCTATGCTATGGCAATTTCAAAGACTATTTCCTTATAAGGTAATTTTACAGGCAAAATCTAAAAACTACAGTGTTATGTGACACATATACTGGTAAGGAACTTCACAGATTCCATAACTCTAAGGAAACTCCAAGTGTGGGTTAATTTCTTACACTACCCCTAACTTCAGACGGGTTCTGCTTCCCACAAATGGCCCCACGTGGTATTTGGCCCCCATACCTGAGACATATGTTGGCCATACAGTGCACTGCAGCTCTGCTGAGGTCAGGGTCTGACTGGCTGGGATCACTCAGCTTCACCAAGATTCCAGTCTCCCCGAGCAAGTCTGGAAGGTACTAGAACAAATACAACAGCCAGAGGTGGCCCCAGAGAATGGATCAGGGAATGCTGATTTCTCTTTCTTTCTCTTTTTCTTTGGGTGAGACGTAAGCATGGATAGGGTGTACAAAAAGGCAATTAAGCACTGCAGGGCCCCTGCTATGTGTGTCTTACACAAAAGCAAGCCAAGAAATGCTAGATACAGCCTGCAGGCCCGCTGGAGACACAGAGTATTCAGATGATCAGGACACAGGTTCTAGCAGAAGTTCTCTGGCCACATCTGCAGCTACAGGAAGGCCTGTGAGCGAGCAGAGAAGCTCTAAGATCTGCCCACTAAGCCACAGACCAGACTAGGACCAACATATGCAATAGGGAGGTGCTCATACCCTGACCAAGGTTCTTACAATCCCAAGTAACCTCATGAGGCCAAGACAGCCACAAATGGTTTCCAAATTTTGGTTGCTATGTTTTCAAAAGCTTGATTTTCAAAGATATTTTATTAAAACCTACAATTCTAACTCATTAAAGCTACCGATGGCTCAGGATAAGAATGGTAGCCCTTGAGCAGAAAGGCTACAAATCTTCTCTATGATTTCTACAGAATGGGTAAGAACTGTGGAGAAGTGAGGGGCAACTGTGGGGAGAATATCCTCCTTCCCTCTTGCCACAGGAAAAAAGAAAGGGAACACAAACTACCTTCTGACATCTGGGGCCATTGTAGTAAACCAGAGCAGACAAGGCCTGAAGAATTTCCATGTGTGTCCAGGAGCTACATTGCTGAAAAGCAGAGATTGTGTATGCCAAAAGGAAATCCAGATTCTGTTCATCAACAATCACCTACCACCAGAGAGAAAAAAGACAGACATATTCAGCTTGCAAAAATATTTCCATTCTACATATGCCATGTTAACTGCACTCATCCACACACATGTGTGCAACTCGATTTTTCACATTATATACACACATCCCAAGCATATTCAATGTCTTTTCAGTCTGACTGCCTGCAATAGAAGGTACCCAATCAAATAGCTGTGAACAAACCTTCACTATGTTATAGGTGTAATAACAGTCCAAGGAGTCATAGCAAAGCAATCTAAGATACAGTCCTGACTCTCAAGGGGCTGAGAAATAACACTTAGACAGTAACTAGAAACAAGGAGCCCTTTCTTTCAGAGCATCTCTTGTACCTGTGTCCCTTCCCTTCTGCTCCTGACATTAGAGGCCTCCACCACGTCTCTGACAGATCTTTACAGCCTTTACCATTACCGGGGGATGGGGGGTGGGTGGGAGGGAGGCATTCTGGCTAAACTAGACACCCCGAGACGTTCTGCTCTCGCCCAGGCATTGTGATGCCCCAGCCTGGACAGGATCCCTCACTCCTTGAATCTCTTGGGTCACTCTGATTTTTCCTATGTCTTCATTCATTTTGTATCTTATGCTATAGCCCTACTGTACAGTTCTCACCACATTTACCCTCACTTGACTCTAGGATCTGGCACAGCTCATGGGACACAGCAGGTGCCTGATACGTGTATGTTCTATCAAAAATACTTCTGGACCAGACCTGTGAATTCACTGAAATGATTCTGACTAAATATGAGACAAAGTATAAGCTAGTGCCGAATGCATGGGTTTGATGTTAAGTGCCAAGGAACATCGGGCATCCTTTTCAACTGCCCAGGGCTATGGATATGTTGCCCCTGAGAGCAGCAAAGAGTCAAACCAATGACAGAGGCTGTCCCCTAAACCTCAGACTTTGGGGACACTCTGCAGACACTGCCCACTAAGGTTTCCCATCAGCATTAAAATCAGAGGTGGGCATAGTGAGGAGGGAACCGGCCTTGGAGTGGGGAAGGCCTGGGTTTAGGTCCCACCCACCTATGACATGCCCAGGCCATGAGACTGGACAAGTCACTCCCATCTCAGTGCTCCAAGACAGCAGTTGGCATTTCTAGAGCCTTGAAGGCTGGTGAAGCCTTCACATCTGGTAACTCATGTGATCTTCACAACACCCCTTTCATCCTCTCATCCTGTCCGTTTTACTCCTGAAAAAATGAGCACAAAGAGGGGTGACTTCCAGAACCTGAGATGAGAAGGCGCCAACCTGCATTGGGAGAGGGAGTTTCCACACCCAGGAGTTCCCTCTGCCAATCAAATTACAGGAAAATCTTCATTCACACAATCTAAGGAGACCACAGTCTAACTGCTTTAAGGCAACAGCCTTACGTGCTCATGTAACACATAAAAACAATCATAGATATACAATGAGCACAATTCATTTTGTGAAGACCTTTCAGAATCATCTCATTTAACAATAGCCTTACTGGCACTGCACTTTCCATTAAAATGCATCCAATATATTTAGCAATTTGTGAAAGATACTGGAGAAAAGAGGAAAGTCAAGATATCATATGGGCTGGGAAAAGACAGGTGGGATCAAATCAATCCTTTTTCAGCCTAGTAGGAAAAATTAGTGTTCAAAGTAGTCAGATATTTTATGTAGATCACAGGCTTAGAGCTGGAAGGGCCTGTACAAGTCATCAAGTCTAACCTCCTCACTTTACAGTTGAAGAAACCGAGGCCCAGAGGGTACAGTGGCTTGCCTAAGATATTAGAGGTATTAGGTCTGAGGTAGAATCTGAACCCAGTTCTCCTACCTCTGAGCCAGATGCTCTACCCCCTGCTCCATATTGCCACCTGGATCAAAATTAGCCACAGTCCTTTCCCGCACAGGAAACAAGCAACCCAAAAGCAACCAACAATGACACAGCTACCCGATGACAAGACATAGAGAAGAAATCAACACTTCAGATCATCCTCTGTGGACTTTTCTGGGTCAGTGAGAGAAATCTGAGGTAGTGACCCAAGGGCAGATGTTGCCATCAGGGAAAACCAGGGTTCAAATCCTGGCTCTGATGGTTACCATGATGTCACCATGGACAAGTCACCAAGCTCTCTAAGATCTACCTCCTAAAGACAGAGCTGGCCAGGAGGAGCCAGTAGTGGGTGCTGCCACACCCACAAAATCACTGACAGGTCCCTGACTTTTCTTCTTATCCAAATGCAAGCCCCGGGGGTGGGGGGTGCTCTTACCTGCAATCTGTTAAGTAGATGGTGAATAAGCTGAGAAACTTTGCTGACTAGATGTTCCTGATGAAGATGGACTAATCGACAAGCCTGGACCAGTAAGGCACTGACATCCTACAAAAATAATGGAAATAATAATAAACACAAAAGTAAATAAGACCTTTTTGTCCAATTCAAGCCCCCAAAACATAAAGCAAATCAGAGCTGAGATTAGCATTCCAAAATGGGAAAAAGTGAAGGAGGAGAAAAGGGCCATGAAGGAATGGGGACATACCCATAGTATAGAGAAGGAAAACCCAATAGCACAAAACAGGGCAGGGCAGAAAGAAGACGAGACCAAGGCTGGGGAGAGCAGGGCAGGCTGGAGCTCCTGCTAGCTGGTGTGAATACGTGTATATATATGTATGGCTATATCTATGTACATACGTGCAAGTATGTGTGCACTGTACAACACATATTTATAGATCGGATATTCTCTACACACACCTGCATGCGTACATACGGGTATGTAATACACACAGACATACAGACCAGGGGTCTGTCTAGCTCTTAAGGTAGTTGTTAACACAAAGAAAGTATAATGGTGGCCTGGGGAAGTCTGGTTAATATCTGTAACTGTGTAAAATAATATCCCTAGGATACAAAGAAAACCAGTTGTACTAAAATAAGAATGTAACTTTCCCCGCTGAAGTTCATGGACCCCTGAAATCTACACCCGGATCTGCTGAGGACTCATCCCCAAGCTCACACTCTAGACCCCAAGCCCCCTGCAGACTGACAGGTAACTGACAGCTGGCGGTCAATTACAGAATCTCCCATCTCCCCCTCCCAGGCAGACCGGAAGCTGCGGGAGGGCAGACTGAACTCTCACATCAGCTTGGAGCTGAGGACCCTAGGGCTGCTTAATACATGGATGATGAGCTGAGATAACAGAAAAGCCGGCACCCCGATGAAATAATCAAGAAAATAAGTAAACCAGACTTTGTGTGTACAGCCTGAGAAAGGGTCTGGCTTCTCGGGCAAGTCCCACAACCTCCTGGGCCTACCACAGTCCGGGGGTAAGCACCTACTATGTGCACTGGCCTGGGGAAGGGGGGGGGGGGTTGTTACAAAGGGAGGTGGAAGCCAGTCACTGCCCCTGAGGAGGGGAGCTACCAGAAGGATAGATGGAAAATGACCAACAGAGGCACCAGAAGACCTAAAGCGGGGGAGGGCTCCCGGAGAAGATAGGATTTTAGCTGGGACTGAAGGAGGCCAGGGTGACTCAGTTTACCCATTTGTAAAATGGGGAAGGGGGTTGGATTAGAGGGTCCCTGAGGTCCTTTCTGGCTGTGAC
>CM053593.1:357200714-357226407 GCA_028646575.1 Pseudocheirus occidentalis
CCCCCCTATGGTCGGTGCTCTATTCACTGCGTCACCTAGCTGCCCCAGGGCCTCCTTTTTAATAATCTCTGATCATGTTTCCCCACAGGGGCTGTTCCAAATCTCTCTTCTCTGCCGCTCCCCTCACCCTCTCTCCAGCTCTCTAAAATTGAGCCCTTCTGTATCATCATCATCGTCATCAATAAACACTGATTAAGCTGCTACTGTGTGCCAAGAGGCTCATCTCTCTCCTCTGTCTCCTCCCTCCACCTTCTTCATTTCTCAGATCTCACCTCCTAAATCACTGAGAAATTTGCGCCCATCCATAATAATATCTTCCCTATCCTAAAAAAAAAAAATCTTCCCTTAACCCCATTCCCTAAAGCTATGGTCCTATGTCTATCCTTTCCTTTATTACCAGACTTCTAAAGAAATAGTCTATGTCCGCCATCACCTCTACTTCACCATTTACTCATCCCAGCCTACAGAAAGTCAGACTGCTGAAGTGACCCATTGTTCCCAGACCTGCTTGTCAATCAGTGTTGGAGAGTGGTGTCAACCAATCCCCTGTTCTTTGTCACATAATCCTACCTGCAAATTGTCACATTCTAGCTACCTTGGGGAGGAACTGAGATGCAAGGACCCAATCTCTTTTGCAGATGAATTTTTGTTATCTGAATTGTCTTTTATCTCATTATAAGTTCCAAATAAAAACCGGACCCACCTTGAAGCCATCTCCAGTCTCCACAGAACAGCTTGTCAATGTGCTGCCACACTGACATACTTACAACAAAGTCCTTTTCACTCTCTTTGTACTGAGTTTTGCCTCATTAGTCAGGTTTGCCCTGTTAAAATGAAAATTTTCCTTTCAACAAAACCCTTGGAATCGGGTTTCTAACCATATCACTCTATTGAAACCTCCTTTTCCAAGGTCATATAGCATATAGTAAATTCTTAATAAATGCTTCACCAATAACCTATTTGTTAAATCTAATGGCTTTTTCTTAATCTTGACATTCTGAAACATCTTACAGTACTGTCTAAAGTGACTTCGCAAAAGTCCAACGCTAAAACTCCATTGTGATATAGAGTTGGTGCTGGGTTCTGAAGGTCTATGCTCTGACCAGTCAGTCAATACACTTTAAGCGCCTGCTGTATATCAGTCACAATCCTTAGAGCTGGGTAAACAAAGGACAAGGCAGTCCCTCCTTTCAAGGAGCTCACGACCCAACGGGAAGACAGCACACAGAAAACTATCTGTACGTGGTATAAATTAAAGATAAGGAAGAGCAAAGACTTTAGAAGCAAGGGGATCAGGAATAGCTTATGTTCAAACACTTTCCAGTTTATCCCACAAAATACTACATTTCCCCATTCCAGGACATTTCACTGGCTGATGCCCACGTCCATGCCTGAAATTCTCTCCCATCTCCTATCCATTTCCTAGATTCTTTGGCTTCAAGTCCTAGCTAAAGAAGCCATATGTGCCTAGCAGAAAACGATCTCCCACAGTGTTTGCTTGTTTTCTGGTCTCCTGTCTTCACTACAAAGCCTAAATAAATTTGGCAACCATATTTAAAAGGGCTCATTTGTCAGTGTGCTCTTTGATGTAAAACCACCAGGGGGTGCTCGTGAGCCAGGTCAGGGCCCTACCAGCCCCAAGCACTAAAGGCATTTACTTGTATCCATATAGTCAGAGTCCTCTTGTCTCAATTAATGGCACCTTTATGAAATCACTTCCTCCACACTCACCCAAACTGATACCAGTTAAAGACCTTAGCTTTAAAAGGCCAAGGTCTCCCACATCGCCCAGGGCCATCTCTAGTACTAACCTATATGGGGTCACTGGACGCAGATGGCTTTGGAGGAGAAAATGAGGGTGGTGACTGCACAACCCTGCCTCACTTAAATACAATTCGCTTGCATATCATGGCATCACCTCACTGATGTCATGGTCCTCTTCCAGAACGAAGGACAAACAGCAACCTCTGTGAGTAGAAAAGAAGCTGCCACTGGGAACCAAACTTCCAGATGGATAATATGGATTCCTTTCTTTTTCTTTCCTTCTTTCCTTCTTTCCTTCTTTCTTTCCTACTTTCTTTCCTTCTTTCCTTCCTTCTTTCTTTATTTCCTTCTTTCTTTCCTTCTTTCATTCCGTCTTTCTTTTCTTCCTTCTTTCTGTCCTTTCTTTCCTTCCTTCTTTCTTTCCTTCTTTCCTTCCTTCTTTCTTTCTTTCCTACTTTCTTTATATAAGAACAGCCTAACACAAAACCACACTGGTCTGGGAGAGTAATAAACCCATGAGTAAGTCTTTTTTTTTTTTTTTGCAGGGGGGAAAGGCAGGGCAATTGGGGTTAAGTGAGTTGTCCGAGGTCACATAGCTAGTAAGTGTTAAGTGTCTGAGACCGGATTTGAACTCTGGTCCTCCTGACTCTGTGCCACCTAGCCGCCCCAATTAAGTCTTAAAAATAGAGTTGAAATCTATTTTCAGTTTTTTAAGTCTAAATGTTTATTTTATTCTCTAAACAAGAGTCCTTGCTGAACAATTTCTTATTCCACTGAGTGACTTAGTCATGACCTTCCACCAACTTCTCACTTTTGGTTTAATTAGGAGAACTAGGTCTCACTGACTTCCAGCTTGAGGAGATGACCCAGAAAAGTAACAAAGTAAAATCCCTCCTAGAAAGCCCTTAGTAAAGAATGAATATATGTGTGTATATATATATATAGAAATATAAACATATATACCTACATAGAATACATGTATCATGCATATATATGTGTGTATAATATATACATACTTATATCTATGTGCATGTCTTTAAATTGGATATATTTGTTAATACAATTGGAGTAAAATTTTTTAAAATGAGAGGCAGAGTCATCTTTAGAACCAGGAAACCCTGGATTTAAACACTAGCTATGTGACCCTGGGCAAATCACTTTATTTCTTGGTAATAATCTTCTGGTGACTTGTTCCATATGAATTTTTAAGATGCTAATTTACAAAGGTGTTGTTGATCTGTACCAGTGGAGGGAATTTCCATGCTGGGAGCATCCTACACCAAAGAAATCATAGGTCAAGGCAACAAATCAAGACAATCCTCAGGATAGAGCTTTAGGGTTGTGGTATTGAATGAGAGGGAAAAAATGTTCTAGGTACATGTAGCTTTGGGATTGTATTAAAATTGTATCTTGTACTGGTCTACCTGACTAACTCCCCCCCCCCCTCATTCTGGGCAGTATTAGTAAGTTTATAAATAGCCAGTATAAAGTACCAGTGGCAAGAAATATAATTGCTAACAGGGAACCTAGAAATCATATATAGACTGTCCCAAAGATCAAAGGAGCGTGATTTGAAAACTATGTCATATATTAACCAAAAGTTACATCCTGGGAATATGTGCTGAATCAGTCATCTAAACTTAGCTGTCAGGGCCTTCAGGTCCTGTGATACAGAATTCTCAGATGACTTCCATATATTTGCAGTAAGATCAGCTGAACAGGGCCAGCCAGGTGGCACAGTAAACAGAGCACTGACCCTGGAGTCAGGAGGGCCTGAGTTCAAATATAGCCTCAGACACTTCACACTTATTAGCCATGTGACCTTGGGCAAGTCACTTAACCCCAATAGCCCTGCATTCTTCCCTCCAAAAAGCACCCCCCAAAAAAAGTTCAGCTGAATACCAAATGGTTCTGATCATTTTGAGATGCTGTGAATATGTTAACTTTAGAGGTTTACTGACAACTTTTGAAATTATTTGGATCAGTTAATGAACTGATAATAATCTCAAGGTAACACAGGTGGGAGTTAGTTTGTTGCCTTTCTGCCCCCCCCAAAAATGATAAAAATGAGAGTCTCAACTTCTGCCCTCCCATCCTTCCCACTCCCCCCCATCCCAGGCCAGTACTTTTCCATCTCCATCTGGGTCTATGCTGCTGAGAGCTCCCAACTCTGATCTACGTTTCTGTGATAGAATCTCTGTGCCTCTCCCTCACCCAATCCTCTTTCCACACTGCCTGTCCCCACAATGTCTGCCTCTATACCCCTTTTCACTGTTTGTGCACACCTTCTGTGATGTTGCTCCCACGCTCTCTGTGCCCTATTAAAGTCTGATTGCAACTTCACTTCCCACTGCTATTGTGGCCTTTCCCACCAATTACCCAAAGAGTCAGGTGTGCCCACTCCATTTCATTACTTTAGAAATTAATTAGCAACTAAAGTGTTCATTGGCAGAAGCTATTTCCATCTTCCCAGGGACATTTCTTGTACCAAAGAGGGGTATAGATTAAGTGCCAAGATTGTAACTGATAAAGTGAGCCCAAATACTGGAGTAGCAGCAGAAGTAACAATACAGGATGGCAACTCAAACCTAATGTTTTAACCTCCCTCTAGCAAGGTCTGAATCTGGAGTTTACAGCAGGAAGAAGGAATGAGGAAAGATGCCTAGTTTGTAGATCTAAACTGACTCAGCTAAGTTTGGATGCAATGTTTCCACCGATGACTTCCTGAGGAAGGATTTCTTACTGCAACCCTTCACACTGCAAAGGCAGGGGAAAACCCAAAGGACGGATTCATTCATTCATATGTTAGTTCATTCAAGAAGCATCTACCGTGTGCCAATTACTGTGCTGAGTGCACGGAACACCAAGACAAAAATGAAAATCCCTGCTCTAGAAACACTGGATTTTGTTGTGGGGAAAGTAACACCTACACAGAAAAGTGGATACAAAATACATCCAAAGTAAATATAAAGTAATTGCCAGGAGGAAAGCATGAACAACTGATATCAAGACAAACATTTATCCTCCTGGAGGGCATCCTGATATGTTTTCTGAAAGAGGTAGCTTTTGAGTCGAGCTTTCAAGGAAGCTAGGGGTTCTAAGAGGGACAGCTAGGTGGTGCTGCAGTGGATAGAGCACCAGACCTGGAGTCAGGAAGACCCACCTCCTTGAGTTCAAATTTGACCTCAGATACTTACTAGTTGTGACCCTGGACAAGTCACTTAACCCTGTTTGCCTCAGTTTCCACATCTGTAAAAGGAGTCAGAGAAGAAAATGGCAAACCACTCCAGTATTTTTGCCAAGAAAACCTCAAATAGGGTCACAAAGAGTTAGACATGACTGAAAACACCTGAACAACAAGGTAACAACAATGGGGGTTATCTGCAGAGATGACTAGCTGTGCATATTTGTCACAAGGGTTCTGTTCTCTCCCTTTTAAAATAAACATTAAGAATCTAGAATATAAAGCTCTGAAATACCTGCAACTAGGAATCAAGATATACAGGGGCTGGGATAGGGAGACCCTCCCTGCCCTACCAGAAAGTTAGAGAGCAGACCAGGGGAGGGGCTCCACAGTGGGATCACTGTTTTCGGGGTGGGGGTGGAGTAGGGGTAAGATGGGGAGAAAATTTGTAACTCAAAAATCTCATGAAAGTGAATGATGTAAACAAGAAAACAAATAAAATTTATTACATTAAAAAAATAAAATAAACATTAAAAAAAAACAAATGGCCACTCACTCCTAGAAGGCAACATTTACCTAAATCACTGCATACTTCAATTCAGCTCAGTGCAGTTCCATTCATCAAGCATTTATTAAGCTTTTATTGTTTATTATTAATTATTATCTAACCCTCACACTTCCAGGCACTGTGCTAGACAGGTTCCTAAGATACAAGTCCCACCAAATGAAACAGGTCCTGCCTTTACATTCCAGAGAAGTTTATACAGCATATAAGTAAAATAAAAACAGAGTACATTTAGGAATTGGGTGCAGTAGAGAGTAGTAACAACTAGAACTGGGAGGCAGAGGAGAGACCCCCTAAACTCAGAATGTTCTCCTTAGATTCAGGCCTGGCCATTTCACATTGTTCCTCAGGTGATTGTATTGTATGTCTTCCCACCCACACCCAGGACTCTGTGTGTTCAGCACTGTACTAGGACAAGTACTGCTATTCTAGAATCTTGGGTTGTAGTGATTGTCCTTAAGGAGGTTAGAGGTTTGTGGGTGGGGAAATAAGACTTAAAGAGAGGAAACAATTAGAGAATATTACAAGACAGCAGTTCTCAATCTGTGGGTCGTGACCCCTTTGGGGGTCAAACAACCCTTTCACAGGGGCCACAGGGGTCACCTAAGTTCATTGGAAAACACATATTTCTGTGGCTCTAAGAGCTGTTTTTATTCTTGAAGACATCAACAACTGAAATCACCCCCAAGAGAATCTACTAATGAAGCAGAATATTCACATATGTTCTGGACCTGCTCTTCATGCTAGGGTCTTGCTTTGGGATTGTGTGAGATACAGGAAGAGGTTGTGTGCATACAGGCAAAAGTAAGATTATATGGTATACAACTATGCTTAACAGGAGAAGGAAGCCCCACTAATGCAATGCCCAATGTCTCCGCTTTGATGGACAGTTGAGAAGGGAAGCTGAATCTTGAGTAAGAAATTAGCGGCTCTCAATATCACTTTTGAGGCAAATGAGTCAAAACAAAGTCAGCAGATAGCTAAGTCACAACATATCCTGCTGGATGGTGTAAAACTGATGTGCTTGGTTTTCTTCCTTCCTTAGTGGTTGAGAGACTTAAGAAAGAGCATTGCAAAGGAAGATGGAGAATAGTGGAAAGAAAGCCTTTTGTAACTCACATGACTTAGTGGCAGATTGGCCCTCTCCATGATTACATCAATCTTTCCATTCCTGTTTTGTGCATTTCCTGGCACACTCCTTAAAATGGTCCTGTTAGATTCTGGAAACCAGTTATCTTGTTCCCTTACTTCTTTTTCTTCTAGTCTAGACTGTGCTTCCCCATTCCTTTGATTAAGTTAGAAAATCCACCCTTTAACCAAGAAAACAATAAGCATTTATTAAGGATGAACTACATGCTAGACACTGGGTTAGGCACTGAGAATACAAAGACAGCCAGTCTTTGACATGAGGGAATTTACATTCTAAGGTGGAGGGGAGAACCACATACGGACACATATATAGATAAAATCAAAATACATACAAAATAGCTATCAAGGTGAACCTAGAGGAAAAGACACCAGTAACCAAGTGGACCAGAAAGACCTCCTGCAGAAGGTGGCAGTTGAGCTGAGCCTCAAAGGCAGGGGTGGTAAACCTGTGGCCCTCTAGGTCTTCAAGTGTGACTGAATCCAAACTTCAAAGAACACATCTCCTTAATAAAAGGATTTGTTCAGTAAAACTTGGACTCCATCAAGGACCTGGAAGGCCACATGTGGCCTCAAGGCCATGGGCTCCTCACCCCCTCAAAGAGAACTCAGGATTCCGAGAGGCAGAGGCCAGGAGGGAGAGCATTTGAAGTTTGGAAGACAGTCAATGCAGAGATGGGGGAGGCAAGAAATGTAAGGTCAGGTATAAGGATTGGCAAGTTAGGAGAGTATTCCTAGCTCTGGAGTGGTTGGATGGGAGGAATGTAAAAGACAAGGCAGGGGCTTTGCTGGGAAGAAATTTAAAAGCAAAGCAGAGGAGTCTTTATTTGAGCCTAGGAGTATGTTGGGTGTGGGAGCGTATGGTACAGTGAGACTGACATTTTAGGAAAATTATTTTGGGGTTAGGGAGAGAATGAATTGAAGAAGGGAGAGACTTGGGAGAGGGAAACCAGTCAGGAGGCAAATTGCAATAGTGAGGGCCTGATCTAGGGCCTGCTTGTGTGAGTGAAGAGAAGGGGGAATTACTCTCCTTGAGCACCAATATTGCCCCTTGTCTTATTCACGTCATGAGCTTTCCTTCTCTCTCTGACACACCTCTGTCTCTGTATTATCCTTTCAGTGCTCCTCTCCAGTCTGAGAGAAACAGAGGCCCTTCCTCTGAAGCTACCTTTCTTTCCCATGCCATGAACCCCAGCTCTTCCCAGCTCCAGAGGGGCCTGGATCATATGCTCTTTCCTTTTCCTCTTCATTGATTCCACTCCTATTTGAAATCATTCATTCCTGTTTGGGATGGAAAACCCCATCCAAAATTTAATCAAGAACACAGAGATCTCTTAGGATAAGAACAGGAAATCTTTATTCTCTTTCCCTGGGCGAAGAGGGCCGTCTTCCCCATGACTGACCAGGAGGAGGAGGTGCACAATGTGTGGTGAACAGAGTTTTTAAACCCTAACACAGCAGGGTCATATTTCCCCTATTGTCTCTCACTCCCTTTGGTTGGGGGAGTGAGCTCAGGCTGCCCCTACCTCCCACTGGCCAGGAGGAGGGGCCCACAGAGGTGAGAAAGTAGACAAAGGACTGAAGGTAGATAAGGGATCAAAAGACTCTTGAAAGGGCTTGCTGCTGACTGACAGCAGCAATGGAGAAGGAAGAGGGAAGTTAATAATCAAGACTGCCCAAGAAGTTTTCACTCCCCAGATATTCCCGTCCATTTACCTCCACTGAAAGCCCTTGCCAATTTTGGTTGACTGCTCTAGCTCCCATCCTATTTCTTGTCTTCCTTTTACTATCCAATTTTTGAGTAAGTAGTTCACAACCACTAGCACCATTGTTTCCCTAACACTTCCTGAATAACCCCCAACAATCTGGCTTGCATCCCCACCCTTCTATTGAAATTATTTTCTTACATTACCAATAGCTTCCTCCCCAGACCCAATGGACATACTCTCAATCATCATTTTCCCCAAGGCTTCTATCAGCATTTGACTATCCCTTCCTCTCTTCTGTCTCTCAATCCTACATCTTCTGCATGGTCTTCCAAAGTCTACTGTGTGCAAAGGACTCTTTTCTTCATCCAACAACTTTGCCCTTAAAACATCTTTGCTCTCTCCCCATCAGTTCATTTCTGGAATACTCAAAGCTCATGTCTTCACCTAAATCTTCTTGTATTAATTCTACTCAACAAATCATTCTTTTTCTTTGTATCCTATCTGAATACATGAGTTTAGTTTGTGCCACATTGTTGTGTCCTTGTTACAATGTTGCTTCATCAAAGATTAAATTGTTTTCCCTTTGTATACCCTCCCAAGTTAGAATGCAAGCTCTTTGAAAAGAGGGAGTTCTCATATGAGTCATTTTCATCCTCTGAGACACAACTTCAGTAGTCCCATGAGTAGCTGCCCAGGGTAGAATGTCTCATGCTTCCTTTGCATTTCCCCACTGTGGCCAGTGTCATGGCCTGTACCCAGCAGAAGCTAAATAAATGCCTATTCATTGAAAGTTTTCTCATATGATCTCACTGAGTACCACCTTTGGACTTAAGGCCTTTGCTAGAAATAGATAAGCTTATGGTCCTTGGTTCTTTTTCTTTCTTAAGGATAAAAAAATCCAAGTTGTTAGTGGCCCAAAGTTCAATAGAGAGAGACATAGGCTATTTCTAATGTGGTAGGAAGAGCCAGGTTAAAGAGTAGCATAAGCGATATTGTGCAGGAAATGAATAATGAGAAAAGGAAGTAGAGTTATAAGGGTGAGAGACAGACAAGCTAAGGGCTGCATTGGTACCTACCAATGAGAAGTCTCAGAGAAGGACCTCTAAATCTTTGGGCGGAGTCCCCGTGGAGTAGGATCTAAGGGGGAACCTAGCCATGAACATCACTGAGTGAAAAGACACGAATGGGTTACAATTCAAATTGCTAGAAGACACACTCACATTGATCCGGTCAGTGAACTTAAAGTCAAGATCTTGTAACAAATGGGGCACTGGGCTTAGATTCAAATCCAGTCCCAGACACTTATCCATTTCATGGCACTCAGTAAGTCTCTTAAACACTCTATGCCTCAGTGTCTTCATCTAGAAAATGAGGGGGTTGGACTAACTGATCTCTAAGCTGCCTCTAGTTCTAAATCTATGAGCTTATAAATTGCCAACTTAATAGAACTCTAACTTGACTCTATCCTAATACCATACCTATATGCCAACAAGTTCCTACCATATAGACACCACATAATAAACAGAAGGTAATTTGGGAAGGAGGGTACTAACAGTTGGGTTGAGAGAGTCAATTAAGCAAGGCCTCCGATAATCAGTCAATGAACAGGAAAAGTGAGCATATATATATATGCTCCAGCTGTCTTGACAAAACCACAAGCATGTCTCTGTTTTGAAAACAACCACTTCTAAATCTGTGATTTATTTCTCTCTACTTGGTGGCCCAGTGGAAAGAATGCTGGGCATGGAGTCAGGAAGACTCATCTGCCGGAGTTCAAATCTGACCTCAGAAACTTACTAGCTGTGTGACCCTGGGGAGGTCACTTAACTCTGTTTACCTCAGTTTCCTCATCTGTCAAATGAGTTGGAGAAGAAAATGGTGCAACATTCCAGTGCCTTTACCGAGAAAATCCAAATAGGGTCACAAAAAGTTGGACACAACTGAAAACAACTGAACAACACACACAGGGTAACAGTCTTGTAGTTATTTGTGTATCTGCACCAGTGTCATCTGTTTCTAAATGCAAACCTAGATCACCTGGCAGAATTATTTCCCTCCTGTAGTGGTGCTGTGATTTATGCAGCTAAGTGATCCCTCTTCCCCTTTCATTAGCAGAGTCCCTTCTCCCTTTGGGTCTAGACTTCCAAGTCCAGCCAAGCCCTCTCGCTAGAAGTGATTTTCCTTTCAAACCAGTCCCCAATCCTTGGGAGACAATGGGAAGAAAAATGGTGCCACCTATAGGTGCTCTGCTAGTCGATCCTCTGCCTACTAGTCATTCCCTCAGCTCCTGCCTACTGGAAGAGATAGTGAGTATAGGGACTATGCCTGCTTTGACTTGGTAACCTTCACATCCAGCACAATGCCAAGCATAGGCTTAATTAATCAATTATTTAATTAACTTAATTACTATAATTAATGCTTAATAAATTCTTAATGATTCCAGCATGGGAAAAAAGAAAGGAAAGTGGTAAAGAGCCTCATTTCTCAAAAAGTCACTCAGCTATCCGAGCCACAGTTCTCAGTCACCGATGGCCTAAAGAGACCCTACTATAAGTTTTCTGCCCTAAGAACTATGAAAATGAATCAATAATTTTCTTTTTCAGTCTTGAGCTTCCAACCAGGAACTACTCTGGCAAAATGCCACAACTGTAAAACTCAAGTAAAGTTTTCTCTGCCTCTGTCTCTTTTTTTAATCTGTCTCTGTCTCTGTGTCTATCTGTCATTCTTTCTTCTCCCTTCCCTAGGACCCCAATGTGGAGACATAGAGATTATTTTCAGGAAGCAGCACCTGCCTTCTCAGGAGAGAGGAAGGGAGAGAACAGTGAGGGAGAGAAGGAAGAAACTACGTTGTTAGTCTGTGAGGATGGCACAGCACCTATATATTCAGACACTTTTTCCATGCAGGTCTAGTTGTAGCCGCAACACTGAGGATTTCATTTCCTATGAAGTTTCTTTACACCTGGTCTCCAGCTCTTGCTGGTTATGGCAGCTCCCCTTGTCTTGGGGCTACCTAACAACCTCCCCACCCCCTTTCTTGGCCTCCTGAGCTTCTCTCATACTAGACACACTTTTTTTTTCTCCTCTCCAGGCTTCAGCTGCCCCATTAATCTTATAGACTGGGAGAACAGATCTGTGAGTCTTATCAGCCCACATCCGCCATATCCTTAGGGGAACAAATGAAAGAGAGAAATGCTAGTAGGATTTCTGCCCAAACCATCAGACATAAATCTCTAGTGTCCTAATTTTCTTGCCAATGTCAAGACAGCACTACTCTCAGATGATGGGATCATAGGTCTAAAGTTAGAGGGAACTCAAAAACCACCTAGTTCAGCTGTCTCCTTTTACAGATGGAAAAACTGAGTCACAGAAAGAAGACACTTGCCTGAAATCATCCAATAAGTAATAGAACTGGATCTGAACCCATGTTTGCTCACCTCCAAATCCAGGGCTTTCCATTGTACTTTCTGAACTATATCACATTAGCTGTTTCCATTCAAGGAATATTGTTTTGTGCAACCAAGCATTTACTAAGTGCTCACAATACGGTGGACACTGTGCTAATGTGAGAAAGGGGAAAGGATACAAAGACAACAGTGAAACATTTCCTAACTCTCAAGGAATTTACATTCTTTTAAAAAAATATATTCCTTATTATTTACTTAATTTGGGTTACATAAGCATTAGCAAACATGAAATACTTCAATATATAAAGAAAAACAAAAAAAATTATTTATGGAACTCTTGACAATCATACTATAATGGCCAATTGTTAAGGTAATCTGGGAATCTTTCCAATCTGCAGTCTGAATTAGGACAAGGAAGTGAATCCTGGGCTGAGGAATATCTCTCAGTGACCACCCCCTGGATCAACTTTCCAGTCTAGTTCCTCTTGTAGATGGAAAGGTGGTCACTGGAGATGGCCAAAGACCAATCTCGAGGGGGCCTCCATTGTAATAGTCAAAATAAAATAGCAAGTTTTAACAAAGTGATCACAGAGTCCAAATGAAAGTTTTAAGGAGCTTTAATTAGCCAGCTGGTGGCTGTTCCTTTAATTGGCATATTGGATAGCCACCAGCTGGCTAAATTAAAGCTCCTTAAAACTTTCATTTGGACTCTGTGATCACTTTGTTAAAACTTGCTATTTTATTTTGGCTATTACAATACATGTATATACATATAAGCATACGTGAATGTATGTGTATATATGTGTATGTGTGTATATATACATAGATATAAATATGTATATATGAAAGTCTGTGTTCAATTTTTTTCCCAACAAAAAGCTTCTTTTAAAATATATATATATATAGATACATGTATATATAAAATTCGGTTTCAGTATGGCAGTTCCAATATTGTTGGTATTCCTTATTCAACTTTCTTCAGCTCTTTATCACCTTATTGTTTCCTTTCTTTTCTTCTTTAGTAAGTAGCAGAGCTGGATGTGACCAAAGTTCTCCAACGTCAATTCTTGAACTCTCTACACTACAACAGGCCTGGGTCTGGATTGTTTCTAAAGGCTCAACATTACAAATGGGCAATTAATGGAAGGTTATTTATGGAGGGGTTTTATAGCCATCAAGTGATGACTGTGAAACCCGAGCTTAGGAGCCTTCTTACCTTGTATTGACTTATCTGTATACGTGTTATATCCTCTCTACCCCAATTCTTACCTATCCCCACCCAATGAAATGTAAATTCACTGAGGGCAACAACTGTTCTTTTGGATTTTTTTAAATGTCCCCCAGGAACCACATACATGATTTTTAAATCATTTTTTTTTCAATTATGTTTGAGTCTCCATGAACCCATCTGGCATTTTCTTGGCAGAAATATTGGTTTGGTTTGCCATTTCCTTCTCCAGCTCCTTTGACAGATGAGGAAACTGGGGCAAACAGGGTTAAGTGGCTTGCCCAGAGTCACAGAGCTAGTAAGTGTCTGAGGTCAGATTTGAACTCAGGAAAATGAATCTTCCTGACTCTGCCCCTGGCACTTTATCCACTCTGCCACCTAGCTGCCCTAGAAAGTACCTTAATGCCTTGTTAAGCACTTGCTGGTATTTAATCAATGTTTGTTTAATTGAATTGCATTTTCATGGGGGGTGGGGAGGATTCAAGTTGTCTGGTTATAATGTATTAATGATATTATGGAGCAATGGCATTGTTTGAAACAATCTTCTCTGGCTACCTCTGCCCATATCTGAAACTTCTGGGGATACTGCAGAGAGATGACCAACTTCTCAATGAATCTTTGATTTTTTGTATTTGGAAATTCTCTCCCATCATCCAGTTTATAACTCATCCATGCCTGCCCATCAGGAGTCTACCCAATATGCTGGAGGTCTTCCTTACATTCTTCTAATGTTGTGAAGGTACCAGTAGAATACTCTGGCTTATGATGTCATATGACATCAGTCAGCTCGTTTCTTTTTCTGTTCCTATCATACATTTCCTTGATATCTTTTTATCTTTTTTCTTCAAAGTTCTTCATTGGTTCTATGTTCCAGCCTGCTTCACCACATGCTAACCACCCCCAATATACTTCTGTGATGAAAAGTGTTATGCACTTCCAGCATTCCCAAGGTTCTATAGAGAACAGAAAAATTGAGAAAAATCCTAAGACAGAGTGACATGAGCTTGACCACTTGTGGAATATGTAATAGAGGAAATTTCTTTTCAGATGTGAGTTGAATGAGGAAGTCCTTGAGTTCCCTTCCAGTTCTGGAATCCTGTGATTCCCATGAACCCTGGGAAAAACTATCTTGGACAGAGTTCTATTATTCCACTGATTGACTTGTGGCCACTGCTCAATAAATACTTGAGGATTTACTACAAATTTGTTTTAAAGTGTTCCAGTGCCCATTAGAAGTGGAGAGGAGTTGATTTTCAGCCAACTTCCCAGCCCAGAGGGCCTAGAATGAAATCTCAAGGCATTAAATTATCAATAAATATACTCCTAGTCCCCAATCATTTCATTATATGCACCACTTTATACTGATGAAATTAAAAGAAGCAACCTACTTGGAGGAAAAAAAAATTAGACAAGCCTGCCTGTACAGGGTTCTAAATAGATAACACATTAGTCCTACAGACAATTACTTGACTTGGAGGCAGTACCAACTCAGAAGTCCTTTGTGAAGCCAAGCTATGCAGTAGGAAGAGGTCATTTCTCTCTTTCACCCCCTTCTGCCACTGGCCATGGCACCTAACCTTAACTTGCCCGTACAGCAATAAGAATTTGTTTGCTTGAGAGAACTTAAGACATATTTGACAAATAAATAACACTCACTCCAGACAGACACGAGTATAAAGGCAGACACTTTAGGGAGGGAGCAGCCTTGAAGAATGGAACCTTGGCAGCAGAGAAGAGAGCTGTGGTAAAAAAGATTCTGGGAACCCAGCTGACTATTCTATGCAGAAGTTTTGCTCCTAAATGGATCTGCAAAAAGGACTTCTAGGTCCCAAAGTGCCAGGGGGTGTGAGTTACCTTCCTACACATGTGTCTCACTTCCATTGTACTCCAAGTCTGAACCCATTCTTCACATGGAGGCTATGTGTATTTCTGGAAGAGTAAGCTCCAGATTTATATATATATACATACATATATGTGCATAGCTTTTTATCACGGCATTTTAATAAATGCCTTTGCTAAGAGCTAATTGTGTCTACTGGCTAATTGCAAAGGGACAGCACATTGGTGGGGGCTCACAAGCTATAGTGTTAGGAGTGGGTAGGAACAAATTACCTTTAGAACAGTGGTTCTCAACCTTCCTAATGCCAAGATTCTTTAATACTGTTCTTCATGTTGTGGTGACCCCCAACTATAAAATTATTTTTGTTGCTACTTCATAACCGTAATTTTGCTACTGTTATGAAGCATAATGTAAATATCTGATATGCACGATATATTTTCATTGTTACAAATTGAACATAATTAAAGCATAGTGATTAATCACAAAAACAATATGTAATTATATAATGTGAAATTTATTTCTAATTACAAATAAATGAAATTTTGTCTTGAAGCATGGTGTAACATGGGTAACAGTCTTAATATAACAACAGTAAACTACATTGCTACATTTTGTGACAGTATTCGTAAAAAGCCAACATCAGTGCGAAGGTTGAGATTGCTTCTTTCTCACCAGATCAGAAATTCTCAGGGCAGTCTTTGCAGGAGCACAATTTAGATCATCTTCCACAGCAAGTCTACTTCTGTATTTAGACTTGATAACCAGCGATCTGGAAAACCCTGTTTCACAAAGATATGTTGTTGGAAATAGAAGAAGAAGGCACAGCACAGTCTCAGACAGAACAGGATATGACTGCAAACACTTGATCCAGAATTTTGTAACTGGAATTTTAGAGAAATCAGTTCTTGCTGCATTGCTATCAATAAGTTCAACGAACTCCTCTTGTGCTGTCTCAGGAACATCTTCAACTTTGATTGTGAATGAGCTTCTGGCAAGTGCAAATGGGGTGTCAGGTAGGTTTGAAAAGTACTATGAAATTTCGTCTGCAGGCATGCACAAGTGTTCTTTCACAGAAATTCTCATTGTAATCCTTTTGTCTGGTTCAATGTCATGTTCCTCAAAGAAAGAAGGTAGGCAACATGTAAATTTTATTTTCATCCAATTTTTTTTCCAAAGCTGAAGTTTCATTTGGAATGATCAGATCTTTTCAGACAAATCAAGGCATGTTGCATTTGGTCCTTGCAGTGTTAAATTTAACTCATTCAAAATGGCAAAGATGTCAACCAAGTAAGCTATTGTCTGAAGTTCACTTTTATTGCTGGAAAGTGCTTAGAACTGCAGTCTTTTTTTTTTTTTTGGTGGGCAATTGACTTGCCCAAGGTCACGTGGCTAGTTTTTGGGTAGAGTGTCTGAGGCCGGATTTGAACTCAGGTTCTTCTGACTCCAAGGCTGGTGCTCTATTGACTGCACCACCCAGCCGCCCCTCGAACTGCAGTCTTGCTTTCTGATTTTAAAATGCTTTTAGTTCATCACGAAGCTCAAAAACACATTTTAAAACTTTTCCTCTTGACAACCATCTCACTTCAATGTGAAATAGCAGAGCATTGTTCAGCACATCCAACTTGCTGCACAGTTGCAAAAACAGTCGACTGTTTAAAGTGCTTGCCTTTACAAAATTGACAGAACTTAGGACACTTTTCATTACTTCTTCTAATTCTTGTGGCAGTGTCTTCACTGCTAATATTTGCCAATGAATCATACATACAGTGAGTTCTGATGACTTTTGATGATTCATTCAGTACCAATCATTGAAATCCAGATCAACATCCTAGCATAGCTGGAGCACCATCTGTGCAAACACCACAGACCTTTTCCCAAGAGATCTTACGAATCAACTGTGTCAAATACATCATGTGCAGTAGTTGTTATTTCAAGAGTTTTGCAAAAAAGAAACTCATCTTTAAAGTCACCATCATTAATATACCTCACATAAACCAGTAACTATGAACAGTTTGCAATGTCCGTAGATTCATCAAGCAGGATACTAAACAATGGAAGTGGAGCAGATTTAATTTCCTGGATTACCTGATCAAGAATGTCAGCAGACATATCATCTATTCTTCTGTGGACTTTGTCATTAGATAAGGAAATTGCACTTAATTTCATAACAAATTCGTCTCTAATCATAACTCAAACAATGTCTTTGGCACTAGCAACAGTAAATCCTCAGTAATGGTGTGAGGTTTCATAGCTCTGGTGATTCTGAGTGCCACCAAAATGAAGCTTCAATGGCTGCTATATTTTGTTTGTGGTACTTGTCACCAGCGTCAAGTCTGGCTTTCTTGAGTCCATTGTCTTTGCTTCTAAAATAGTTGGTATCTTTGCCGGCAAATCTTGGATTCTTGCTATCAAAATGGCGTTTTAGTTTGTTCGGCTTCATAGATTCAGCTGATAGAACTTCACAACAAATAACACATTGTGGTCTCTCAATTCCTGCTATAATTATTGAGGTAAAACCATACTGTAAAAAATCCTCACTATATTTTCTTTCCTTAACATTCTTCTCTACATGATGCATTGTCATCAGTTGGTTTGCTAATGAAAATAATATATAACAGTGGCTTTAATAATGCAAAAGATGATACATTGCATAGTTCAGTCAACACAGTTCATTAATGTTTCCTATGATTTACCATTCTGTGTGTTGTTGTTTTTTACATACCTATTACTATCATAAAGGGGCAGTATTCATATCAACCGCAGCTAAATATAAAAAGACCAATCAGCATCCAGATTAAGTACCCATGGTACAGATTTTTTTTTTGCAGTAGTTGATGATTTTATAATACACGATTTTACATTTACCCAGTAATTATAATTCATGAAGTATCATTTTACCTCCAATACTGCTGTTTTCAACACAACAGTTGCTCTCTACACAGTAGCCGTTCTCTACACATGTGTGACTGGTCCACATAAGTACATTATGGCACCAACCCTGTCACATACACCTGTATTTGTATGGGGTGTATGCGATGGGGTTGGCATGATGATGTCATCACGCCAGGTACTCGTATGTAGGTGTATCTGCATGTGGGCAGACCCACCTGGAGATGGATAGAGGAGTGGTGTCTCAGTTCCTAAGACCATTGGAAATATGTGTTTTCCGATGGTCTTAGGCAACCCCTGTGAAAGGGTCGTTTGAGCCCCAAAGGGGTTGACCCACAGGTTAAGAACTGTTACTCTAGAATCTTGAGGTAGTAGTAGTCACTATTTAGTAACCCAACTTGCAAGTGTAAGTGCAAATTCTAGGAATACCAGAGAGAAGATACTGCAGAGAAATACCCCCAGTAGCTACCCTCTTCTTTCTTGATGTACCAGTATGGTTGAGACCAACTAGTAATCTAGGGGAAAAGATTCTCTGAGCTAGGAATCTGCTAGCTACTAATGGTCCTCTCTTCAGGTAGTAGGCATGTAAAACAGGGATTGAACTCAAGAGCTTCTCTCACCTTTCCTCAGTCAGCTAGTTATCCACCTAAACTAACTGGGAGAAGTTATGGAATTCTGAAACCTAGAACTCTCTTTTCATGATTCAGGATTCCATCCTTTTCTGTTGCTTTGTTCAATTACTTGAATAGTTAAGTTCTTCTTTAGCCTCAACCAAACACTCTCTAACCACAACTTAAGTTTGTTTCTTCTTTTTCTGTTTGCTGTAGACATTGAGAATTTGCATACATTCCTTAAATAATCTGGGCCCCATTTTCCAGGCTGGGCACCCTTAGTTCCATTAACCTTTTCTTCCAGGAAACAAACAGAATTCTATAACTGAATCCAACTGTTGTTGGTCAGAGTGGCCCAAGTGTTGGTTTCATTTTATCAGAATTATAGTTCACTTATTATTCATGGAGTGTTAGGAGGTGGAAGATCCCTTAAAGGTCACCTAATTCAGCTTACTCATTTTTTTTGTAGAAATGGAAACTGAGGCCCAGAGAGGAAGGGAGATTGACTTGTCTAGGGTTCCACAGCTGTTTAGCTGGAGAGTTGAGATTAGAACCCAGGTGTCCTAAATCCTAGCTCAGCTCTCCCTCCACTAACTCTTCTCTACAACATTCATTTTTGCCTGGTGCCATGCTGGAAATTCTACAAAGACAGCCACCACTGTGTGATCAGCCTAGTCTTGGGATCATAGATTTCAACCTGGAAGGGACCTTAAAGGTCATCCCGTCCGTTCCCCCTGATTTTGTAGATGAGGAAATTGAGTCTTAGAGGAAAATGACTCCCCGAAAGTTACACATCCAGTAAATAGCAGAGACAAACTGTGGGACTACAAAGTCCATGTTCTTTCTGGTTCCTCATGTTACTTTTCAGTGGATTGTCAAATGGGGCAAGGGTAAATTAATATGGGAGGGCCCCCATGCTGTGACGATGATTTGGTACATTGCAGGGGCCCCTGAGGACTAAGAACCAAATGAGGCAACATGGAAGGGGCAGGAATTATGACTTCTACTATTAAGCCTCAGTTCAGGAATCCTTCTGCATCAGAATCCAAGGGTAGGCTTCCAGACACAATTCTTACGATTTCACTAGCAGGCTAGATGAAGGGCAGAGGCCCAGGCACTTTTTCAGCACTGTTAAGAGAGTGGGCAGATGTTGTCATTTCACCAGGCAGCTAGAGAGTAATGCTGGCAGCATAGTCATTTCCCTGAGGGTAGAAGTCAGAACTCACAGGCAGCTGGAGTGGGGGTAGGAAGTGGGGGGTCTCTTTCCTTCCGTGATCATGCTTCCTCCTCACCACTGAGTCACATCAAAGTGCATTTTAGAAAGAGGAAAGACCCCACAAAGCGGGGGAGGATTTCCAGTTCCTCATGCTCGGTAAACTTGTTTTCTAACAATAGACTCCATCATTGTGGGCAATCATATGCAGTTTTGTTTGGTCAGAGTAAGACATTGTGGGTACACTTAATCTCAGATCTTCTTAGATTACAATTCAGTATAAATTTGAGTAATATTGTCTGTGAATGGCAAAATTATTGTGGGGAAGAAGTAATGATTGATGTGGTTTTTCTTTATCCTTTGCAACCTAATCTATAAGACCTGAAAGGGTATGTTTACCGACGGGATGGAAAAAGTGATGGGAGCTTGCGGGGAAGGAGGAGTAATTGTGGGGACTACATTACTCAACTAGAATGTTGTTTAAGGTTGTTGATAATGCTGCTTCAGGAGGGAATCAGATTTGTTTGGTGGACTCGTGGGAAGATTCGTGTAGAAAACATAAAAGTCTGAAGGTGACATAGACAGGAAACAAGTGGGACACACTGGCAGCTGAGGCATCTGTCCCCATATATTGGTGGCACTAGATTTATGACAGCCAAGTTTGCCGTGGGTCATTTGGCTTCTGGAGCATTTTAGCAGGGTTTCCTGGCTTGGGGTTGCAGAGTTCAGACCCCAGTGGACCAGATCATTTTAGGATTTCAGAGTTTTCCTGTGTTCCTCTTTATCAATGTATCAGGGTCCCTGAAAATCACTGAAAGCTTCCACAGCATTTTCTAATCTCAATGAAGACAGATAATTGTGTTAGTCCCATACGTATGTAGCTAGAGAGAGAGAGAGAGAGAGAGAGAGAGAGAGAGAGAGAGAGAGAGAGAAAGACAGAGAGAAGTTTGTGTGTGTGTGTGCGTGTGTGTATGTGTGCATGAGACAGAGAAAAGCTTGTCTGTGTGTGTGTGTGTGTGTGTGAGAAAGAGACAGAGAAACAGAGACAGAGAGAAGTTTGTGTGTATGTGAGAGAGAGACAGAGAAAGACAGAGACAGACAGAGATGGAGAAAAGGAGGGGAAGGTAAGAGAGAGGGAGGAAGAAAGAGGAGGGAGACAGAGGAAGACAGAGACACATAAAGACAGAGACAGGGATACTGAGAGATAGAGAGAATGAACTAATGGAATCTGGAATTGGGGCTGGAGATTGAATGGGATGTGTAATTGATACCATATATAAAGATTCTACTTTTACTATGTGTTTATTTAATGTAATTAAGTTACTTGTATAACTAAGACTTCATAACTTCATAACTAAGAAGATATTGACCGGCACAGCATGCTAGGAGGGGAAGAAGTATGTGAGGCTACTGGGATGCAGACTTAGCCCAAGAGACTGAGTAAATCATAATCTTAAACTAGATAAAATAGGAACCCTGCAAAGCAACAGTGGAAGGTGTATGCCCTCATTCATAGCTATGCTTTCAAGGTCTTGATGCCTTGATTTGAGGGTCTATATGGGATCAGGAACTGGTCACGGTGTCTCTTACTTTTTTTTTTTTGCTTTTTGGAGGCAATTGGAGTTAAGTGACTTGCCCAAGGTCACACAGCTAATAAGTGTCAAGTATCTGAAGCCATATTTGAACTCAGGTCCTCCTGACTCCAGGGTCAGTGCTCTATTCACTTCACCACCTAGCTGCCCCTTATTTTTACAAGGAGGAAGTGGTTTCTTTGCTGTGCTCTGGGCTTGAAGAACTAGTTGACGCAAGGGGGTAAGGGGTAGAGTGCATTTGAGTAATAAGGCTTTTTGATGCCTATATCTTGAAATCTTGGTAGAGTTTAAGGGCTGTTAGTTTGAACTAGGGAATAATCCCAAACCTCCTAAGGAATAACTGTATAGCCAGAATTCTTGTAATGTTAATGATTTATTAAGAAGAAAAGGGCTTCTGAGAAGCCATACCTCCCCTTTCTCTCTACCTCCTCGCCACCCATCATAAACTTCAAAATCTATCCAATTATCTTCCATAAATACTTCAGCAAGGTATGGACAACTCCCAGTAAACTTTTCTTAAGTAGGCTCTTCTCTAAGAAGACTCTGGTAAATGAAAAAACAAAACCAAGATTAAAGCCAGGACCTTACACACTGAGTGAGCCTACAGCTGCCCTGGCCTGTCTCAATGCTTTCCACTGTCCTTAGCCACCATATTGACAGAAGTGTCTGACAGGAGTGATAAGGTACAGACTCTGGGACCCCACCTTGACCTCTCCTTGAATCTTTGAGGCTCTGGGAAACCCCTTGAAGTCTGATGGAATCTTCCCACTTGATGAGGCATTTGCAGAGGCCATAGGAATTTCATTGTGGCTGGGCCCAAACCTTTGGTACTAGCCTGGCCCTCCATTGTCCATCTGCTTCCCACCCTGGAGCCTATCAAAATATTAATCCACTCTTGCATTGACATCATTAACTCCACCTAAAGTCCCACCCCAAACTCATTACTGGAGTCTGACCTTATTGGCTCCTCCTGAAGACCTTCCCCAGGTTCCACCTCTAAATGACACCTAGATTCCACTGTATATAAGACCCCATCTTCCCTCCATCCGTGTGAGAGCACTGTGGAATGGCTTGGCACAGACTTGCTCTGTGTGAAAGCTCCATAGAACAACCTAGCATAGACTGGCTCCTTAAGAGTCTACTCCATTTGGCCAACTTGAACTTTCAATAAACTTTACTTTTTCTTTGGCTGAGAAGACTTGAGTGGAATTCTTTCTGCAGGACCCAGCAGATATATACCTCTAGAAGTCTAGAGCAAAGCAATGGAAGATAATAAAACAATACCAGGTATTCAAATAGCCCTTTACAATTGGAAAAGCATTTTACAAATATGAATACCCTATGAGGTTAGCACCACAAGTATTATTTTCCCATTTTACAGATGAAGAAACTGGGATTTAGTGAGGATAACTAGGCAGACCAGGGTCACAAAGCTAGCTAAGGGACTAGCCTCACTGTCAGAGTCTAGATTCTTGTCTGGTAAATCATGAGATTAATCCACTGGGAACCCTGGTTCAAATCTAGAATTGAAAGGGACCCCAAAGGCTATCTAGTTTATAAAACCACAGATCTAGAGTTGGAAGAGACCTCCTCATTTTTCAGATGAGGAATGTGACCCCAGTGAACAGCACACAGGCAGAAAGCATCAGAGATAGTATTTGAACCCAGATTTTCTGAGGCCAGAGCCAACGATCATTTCACTATGCGACATTGCCTTCTCCTTGGCTCTACCACTTAGTAGCTATGGAACACTGAACTTCCTGTTTCTGGGCCAGTTTCCTTCCCTAGAAAACCAGAGAGAGCTTGATTCAGTGACCTCAAAGCTCTGTCCATGTCTATGGAAGTGCTTAGATGAAAGTGCTGTGATTAAATATTTCCTGAAAATGAAAGAAGCACTTAGACTATTTGGTATTTTTAAAGAAAAAAATTACTATTTTTCTATGGTTGTATTCCCTGATCAATCAAAAGAAGGAAGATAAGGAGACAAATGAAACCTTAGAGAAATCCAACTTTCCCTTTAAAGCCAACATTTCCCTTGAGAAGGGCAGTAGAGGGGTTGAGGGTCACAGTGTGATGAGGAGACCCCCCCACTTCCCTCCACTCCCTCAAGAAGGAACAGAAGTCCAGAGATACAGATAGGCTTTTGTTCCTTGATGGTTAACCAGACTGTTCAGGAAAATCTGTTGAGTCAATGGAATGAACTGGGGGGAAGGTGGGGCAAGGAATAGGCTAGGTCCTCTTACCTCAACAATAAGGTGTGCACAGACATCTTCACATCCATTGCTGAAACAGCTTTCACTGAAATCACAGTCCCAGAGTCCACTATAGAGGTCTAAACAATCTTCTAACATTAGAAAAGAGCCAAAGAGAGAAAAGTAGCCACATTGTAGGTAATAACAAGCTATGCATAAGGATCCCTAAAGGTGGTATATTGACTTAGAAAACCACATGCTAGCATTATCTATGTCCCTTTGATGAGTAGGCTCTGGGATGCCCCCCCCCCTTGAGCTCCTTGAATCTTTTAGGTACAGACTCTGGGATCCCACCTTGAGCTCTCCTTGAATCTTTGAGGTACAGGTTCTGGGAAAGTAAATCTTTCCAGGGAAGGCATTTGCCTGAGGTCATGGGCCTTAAATTGTGGCTCTGCCCAGGTCTTTAGCCCTCCTTTGTTCCAATAGTTTCCCACCCTTAATGTTCCTGTTCCCACCCTTGAACTAGCCTGGCTCACCATTATCTATGGTCTCCAGGTAGCCTCCAGCAACTTCCCACCCTTAACCACTCATTACTGGAGTCTGACCCCATCTGACTCTTTCTGAAGACCCTCCCCAAACTCCTCCTCTAGACCACCCCTAGATTCCTCCCACAACCTTTGTGTATACAGAACCTCATCTCCCTTCCATGTAGTGTGAGAGCACCATAGAATAGCTTAGCACAGACTTGCTCTACAGAATGCCCTAGCACAGACCTCCTGTGTCCTGCTTGCCCAATGCAAGCATCACAGAGGATCTATTCAACATGGCGAACTTTCAATAAACTTTACTTTTCTTTGGCTGAGAAGACTTGAGTGGAATTCTTTCTGCAGGACCCAGCATGTTGGTATTTTGGGGTCTCAGGCAACCCTAATCCTCTTTGGATAGCCTCTTCACCCTTGTATTTTTTTTTTGTTAAATATTTCCCAATGATATTTTAGTTTGGTTCCTGGGGGCATTGATGTCCCTGGCCCAGTGTTTTAAATAACTATCAAGAGGAAAGTAAACAAGATGACAAAGAGAAAAAAAAAAATCACTTCTGGAATCAGAGGACCTAGATGATCTTGGTCAAGTCACAGCCTTTCCAGGCCTCAGTTTCCTTATTTGTAAAGGAACGGGTTGTTTGGGGAATTGTTAAACAAATCATGGCATTGAAGTGGTTAGGAACCAGTTAAGTAGAAACTTCATGGACTTAAGAATGAAGTAGCCAGGAAATAGTTAAGTCATGCTTTGTGAAATTAGAAATCAGTAAGTTAGAAGACAATGAACCTGCCTATGGGCCAGCCTGGGGTTTGGGAACCAATCTAGGTCTTCATTTTTCTTCTCCTACATGCCCAGGTCATCATGCCCGGTTCCCCTCTCTGCTCACCCTATAATCCTCTACCTAAAGATGTTCCTATTGTTCATTCTTCTTCAGGTTCTGTCATTATGCCCTGTAATCACAAACTCCCTTGCCTCAGCAACTTACTTGTACCTCCAAACAATGGGACTATATGGTATAAAAGATTCTGTACTTCTGAATTACAGGACTGCTCTCCATTTCCTTCTAATTGGCCTATGAGAAACAGCCCAGCTGCTAATTCTATTAAAGCTCCTTAAAACTTTTCATTCGGACTCTGGTCACTTTGTTAAAACTTGCTATTTCATTTGACCATTACAGCATGTGGGTGTAAGCAAATTATCATGCTGTAAGAAATGATCAATATAAAATGGGATTCAAGGAAGCCTGGGAAGACTTATATGAACCAATGGAATATAAAGGAAACAGAACTAGGGAACAGGGCCCATAATTACAACAATGTAAGAAAAAGAGAGAGAGAAATTGAATATTGTATAATTATTATGACCAAATTTGGTCCTGGAAAAAATGAGAAAATGTACTTCTCTCTATTGCAGAGGCTGGGAGGGAGGGAAGGCGTGTAAGTTTGGGATATGTTTTGATGTGATGAGTGTTATTAGTTGATTTCACTGAACTGATTTTTCTATCCTCTTTTTAAATCTTTGTTACAAGGGATGCCTCTGAATAAGGGAGGGAGGGATTAGGGAATAAGTATGATGTAAAAACAAAACCCATTAATACAAATAAGAATTTTTTTTAAATGAAGGTCCATTCCAGCTCCAAATCTATGATACCTGATTCTAACATCATCAAAAACTTCAAGTCTTCCTGTGTATTTGCTAGTTTCAAGTATTTGATCAGAGCTGTTAATGAATAATAAAGATGTCTTTTGTGGTGGTGGTGGTGGTGATGGTGATGGTGATGGTGATGGTGTGTGTGTGTGTGTGTGTGTGTGTGTGT
>CM053593.1:357226907-357243419 GCA_028646575.1 Pseudocheirus occidentalis
GTGAATTTTATCTAAAAGACATCAGTATCCAGAAAGAAAAGATTCAACAAAATTATTCCTGTGTTCAAATGCATGTAGGTTAGAATTTGAGGTGAGGGAACATACATTTCACACAAACTCAGAAGATTACTATCATTTTCTCTCTGTCTCTCCATGCTTGTCTCTCTGTCTCTTTCTTTTTTCTCTCTGTCTCTTTCTCCCTTTCTCTACCTCTATATATTGATTTATGTATATTGATATAATTGTTGTGAATTGCAGAAGAAGGAAAATTGTAGTCTTAAGAGTTAAGTAGTGGTGTGTATGTCCAGGAGAAGAGAGAGGATGACTCCCCTCTACATCTTGAGGACACCTTATGAATTCCAGTTCATGGAAGTTTCCAGAAACTTCAAATCATTGCTCTTCCTCCCCACCATCCTCATATAGACACCTGACCCTTCCTGATTATTTTCTGGGCACATCCCAATGCAGTCTCTATCAGTCTAGACCAAATCCAGAGTAGAAGCTTCTATTCTTCACCAACCATTGTGCTTCTCACTCATTTTAACTTGTTCCTCCTCCCCAGACCTTTTATGCAAACATCTTCCTTCATGCCTTCTGATGATTTTCTTCTCATTCCTCCTTTCCTCTGCTTTGTACTCTCTTTCCCTCTCTCTCAATACCCAGCTCCAAGCAATCCCCGGGCTTTCATGCAGACACTCACCCTGATCACAGACACGGACAGGAACTCTCTGCTGAAGAACCAGAGTGGATGATGAGCCAGGGACAGGAACACCTTTTATAGGGCATCCCAGGCTCAGTTGTTATCATGAGATCAGTTCTCTAGGAAGAAGAGTGTCTTTCACAAGTCAGGGCATGTGTCAGACCATTCCTGACATTATCTAAATAGATATACATTGATATATGCCAGCACATGGATTATTGAGTTTTTCAGGATGCTAGAAGACATCTCACTTAATTGACTCATTTTATAGGTGGACACACTGAGTCCTGGAGACTTGGCAAATGCCTTGTACAAAGCCACAAAAGGAGGAAGTGTATTTTCTATGGTTTTTCAGTCTTTTCAATCTCATATAACTCTTCCTGCCCCTATTTAGGGCTTTCTTGTGAAATATTTTGAAAAGATTTGCCATTTATTTCTCCAGTTCATTTTATAGATGTGGAAACTGAGGCAAACAGGGTTATTTGATCTGTCACACAGCTAGTAAGTGTCTGAGTTCAGATCTGAACTCAGGTCTTCATGACTCTAGGGCAAGTGCTTTTAGCTACTGACCCTCTTAGCTGCCCAGTAAGTAGAATAGCAAAGTCTTAAACCATTATACCCCCAAATCAAGTCCATGTTCTTTTCATTATTCCCTGCCAAAGTATATCTGAGACAATTTCTATAGTTACAGTTAGAGGAGATCCAGAGTAGTTGGAAATATTCTTTGAAAAGATTGGAAACCCTCAGCTCAAATAACCATTTAGAGAATTGCCATGAGGTCTAGTCATCGGGTAAAAGCTCTAGTCCACAGGGCCATGTGACCTTTTGCCCTGCTGTCCTGTATGAGATGCAGGATGGGAAAGCAGACAGAGCCTTTGATTGGAATCACAGTACCTGAAATACAAATTTGAATCTGCCTCTTATTACCTGTGTGAGGTAGGACAATTCATTTCAACTCCCCGGCTTTGTATTCCTCATCTCTAAAAGGAAGAGATGGAAAATATGTAAAGGGAAGAGAGAAAAATCTGATCTCTGAGATCTTTCATCTTTACAACTATAATTCAACAGTAGTCTCTTGGACCATTTCACTTTGTCCTGAGCTTCACCTTGAACTAATTCTATGGGGTATCCACATTTTTGCTCTGCTACTACACCCAACTACCCTCTTAGAGTCCTGTATCATCTGTTTTTGTTCCCATTAGTATCGTATCTATGCCCTATCTGCATGAATCTCTCCTAAGAACTGTGATCATGCCACTCATTCCATAGACAAATATTTCTTAATGCTTTTTAGGTTATTACAGACCTATGACCCAGCCAAGACTCTGGAACACCTTGGGATAGATATAGCTTCCTCCTCAGCCAGCATCAAGTCATCTCCCAGGTCGATTATTGGTTCATTCTCTCTGTCTATTTCTGTCTTTGTCTCTCCATCTCTGTCTGTCTCTGTCTGTCTGTCTTTCTCTTAGACACAGCCACATAAAAGCTCATGTTTCAAGTCAAAAGTAAATAAGAAATCCAGCTGGACATAATGAGTGAAATACTGAAACTAGAGAAGACTTAAGTACACTTCCTTTGTTAGAGATTTATCAGCTTTATGAACTTGAGGAAGTTCTGAGGCTCAGTTTCTTTCATCTGCAAAATGGGGACATGGGGATAATAATCATACCTATCTCATGGGGCTTTTGTGGGGATCAAATGAGATGATATATGTAAGGTACTTTGTAAACCTTAAAGTACTATAGAAATGATACTATTAGATCTTTTGGCTGTCCTCATGTGTTGGGACCCTTAGAAGTACTTGTTTTAACAGCAGTTATCATATCCCCTTCCCTCATTCAGGTTAATCATCCTCACTTCCTTCACTTTCTTTAGCATGGTCTCAAGCTTCTTTATCATCCTGGATATTCTTTAAAAAAAGAAGATCTAGCTAATCAATATTTTAACTGAAATGTACTCACTAGTAGTGAAAACAGTACTTCAAGTGTGATATGACCAAGGTAGAATATGGTGGGACTTTCAAGCCTTCCTAATCTTAGGCATGATTGTCTTAATATAACTTAAGATTGCATTAGCTTTCTTCTCTGATTTTATATATATATATATATATATATATATATATATATATATATATATATATATACACACACACACACACACACATACACACACATATACATATATAAAATTGAACTTCCCATCCACTAAAACCTTTGGCTCTCTTCCAGACAAATTTCTGCCAATCTATATACCTCCTTCAACTCTCCCTTAGGAAACTTATTTTTGAACATAATTATAAGACTTTACATTTATCACTGACAAATTTCACCTTACTTAATTTGGCCTAAGATTCTAGCCTTTCAGAGTATTTTTTGGGGGGCATATTAGATCTATCAGCATAGGAGCTATCTCAGTTTTGTGTCATAAGCAAATGTGATAAGTATCTTATCTACAGGATATCTTTAAGTCATTGTAAAGGACCAAGTGTAGATGCCCAGAGCACTCCAGTGGAGACTGCTTTCCAAATTTACATCAAGTTATGAATAATGACTATTTGGATATGGAAATCTGACCAGTTGCTAAATTTATGTGTGCATGCGTGCACATTAGTCAATTCCTATTTATCTATCTAGCCAATATCTATCTTTTCCATAAGATTGGCATGAAGCTATAATATGCTTTCTACAATTTAAAAAACATATAGCATTCTACTAGTCCTAGAAATCTTGTTAATGATGAAATAAAGTTAATTTGACATGAAAAAGTAAGTAAGAATAGTGATATTCATCCTATTTCCTCTACACCCCCTGGAGAATGTCCCTCCCCCTAAAAGAAGGTGGAAAAGGCATCCTAGGACATGAGGCACTGTTTCACTGTTGGCACATAACATCATGTCTCACTCTCATTCCTTGTTCTAAGGAATAGTTCATTGGTTGGACAAAAGGGATGGATTCATTTAGATATGAAGGAAAAGACCATAGCTGAAGAGAAAATTTGCCTTTAAAATACAAGAATCAAGAGAAACATGAAAAGGTAAACAGGAAAGAGAAATCATAAGGGCCTTAATAAAATTGAACTGTTTACATTCCTACATGGAAAGATGGTCATTCTAACTCATGAGACCTTTCTAAGTATTAGGGTATTTGGAGGGAATACGCACACATATATATATATATAGATATAGATATATAGACAGATATATGCCTATATAGATGTACATCTATATAGATATATAGACAGAGGGCACAAGGTGAATTGAATATGAAAGAATGATATCTAAAAAATAAAATTAAGGGGTGAGAGAAGAATATATTGGGAAAAGAAGAAAGGGAGAGATAGAATAGGGTAAATTATCTCACATAAAAGAGGGAAGAAAACTCTTTTACAATGGAGGGAAAGATGGGGGAGATTAGAGGGAACGAGTGGACCTTACTCTCATTGGATTGGGTTAAAGAGGGAATAATATACACACTCAATTGGGTATCTTACCCTACAGGAAAGTAGGGGGAAGGGAAAGGGGGGGTATGATAAAAGGGAGAGCAGATTGGGGGAAGAGTCAGAAGCAAGCACTTTTGAACAGGGACAAGGTCAAAGGAGAGAAAAGAATAAATGGGGGTGGGATAGGATGTAGGGAAATACAGTTAGTCTTTCATAGCATGGCTATTATGGAAATGTTTTGCGCAACTGCAAATGTATAACCTATATTGTACTGCTTGCCTTCTCAATGAGGGTGGGTATGGAAGGAAGAAGGGATAGAATTTGGAACTCAAAGTTTTTAAAACAAATATTAAAAATTATTTTTACATGCAACTGGGAAATAAGATGTACAGGCAATGGGGTATATAACTCTATCTTGCCCAACAACAGTGGTTCTCAACCTGTGGATCGCGACCCCTTTGGGGGTCAAATGGGGTCGCCCAAGACCGTCGGAAAACACATATTTCCGATGGTCTTAGGAACTAAGACACCACTCCTCTATTTCCAAGAGGGTCCTCCCACATGCAGATATGCCTACATACAAGTATTAAAGTGTTGCAGTGTTAGGAAGGTTGAGAACCATTGCCCTACAAGAAAGTGAGGGGGATATAGGAGAGGGGTGACAGAGAGGAGGGCAGAGTGTGGGAAGGGGTAATCAGAATGCATGCTATCTTTGGGTAGGCAGGAGGGGACAGATAGGGAGAAAATTTGGAACTCTTGTGGAAATGAATGTTGAAGACTAAAATAAATAAATTAATACAAAAGAATTGACTAAACTTCTAACTTCTGTACATTTTGTTTGACTTTACCTTCATATCTAAATGAATCCGTCCATTTTGTCCAACTAATGAACTATTCTGTAGAACAAGGAATGAAAAAAAAGAATTGTTGCCAAATCAACCAACAGGCCAGTTGAGTCTTACAGTCTGTACCCTTTTCCACACTCAAAGTCCTCCATATCCGCATGGAAGAGAAGAAGGTACATGTTCTCATTTCTTTGTTGCCAAGTTCAATAATTAATGAATTATCTTGTAGTATTTTTTCTGCAACTGAAATACAACTTATATCTATGACCCCTGGGATAAGGACATTTGAGGAAAAGGGAGAAGGAGTTGGTCATGAGCACTGCAATTGGGAGAATTCCATTAAGATGAAAAGGGGACAAAGAATGGGAGACCTCAGAAACACCACAATTTTGAGATTTGGGGACTGCAACCAATAAGACAGGCAACCCAGTGTCAGTGCAAGAGAGAGGGCTTTTCTAAAATCTGAGAATGTGGGGGGTGGGGCAGTATTGACTATGCCTCTGCTCTGGGTCAAACACACAGCCAGGACTTCTATAGAGAGGGAAAGGGTAAATAGGGATAGATCATGTGTCATTAAGCCAACCCAATTTTAAATGATCTAACAGAAAGAGCTAGAGTCTCTTCAGTTCTCTTATAAGGCTCTGCTCCAAGGAGAAGGTTGTTTCCCTACCTGATTAGCATCTCTCTTTTTTTAACGTGGGTTTGAGCCTTGGCCTTTCTGCAGAAAATCAGATCCAGAGATATCTGAGACTTGGCACATTTTTCCCTTCAGGAAAGGGTGGTTGTCACAATTAACTGATTTCCACATGGACATTTGATGTGTCCCTTTGAATCAAAATGAAAGGAACCTCACCTACTCTCCCAACTCCACCACCAACAGTCACTGCCTGTGTAGTCTCTCAAGAAACAAATCAGTGTAATCCATGAGACCATTACCAAGAAGGGAGCCTTGAAGGAAGTTGGGAAAGAAAAGAGAATAGGAGGCAGCTGTGAGCAGAAAAAAAACTTTATTATTGCTTAGGATAAATGAGGAACAGAAAGATGGTTTGATTTCTAGGGGTTGGTGGGGGGCTTTGAGGTAAAACAATGTGACTGGCCTTACTTGTCTCCATCCCCTAAGAATCTATAAACAATTCAAATGAAAGCAGAGAGGGAGGAGGCTAAGGAGTAAAGAGAAAGGCATGCAGTCAATCAATTGCCTCTTCTGCTCTTCTTGGGTTAGGGTATTGGATCAACAGCAACCCCCAGAGCTGCCACAGCAGCCCCCAGAGGTCCCACAGCAGCCCCCAGACTGCTGGCTGCGCCCACTGCCACTGTCACAGCAGTCAGACCTCTGGTGCCTGCGTCTGTGGGATCTTCTGTGATGGGAAAAGAGGCAGCAGCCACCCCCAGAGCCAGAGCTGCAGCATCCCCCAGAGCTGGACCCACAGCATCCTCCAGAGCTGCAGCATCCTCCAGAGCTAGAGCCACAGCAGGAAGAGACTGGAGGAGGGCAGGGAGCCTGGGGAGGGCACTTGGGGGGACACTTGGGTGGGCATTTAGGAGGGCACTTGGGGGTCTGACACTTGGGAGGACACTTTGGGGGGCACTTAGGGGCTTGGCACTGCTGCTGGCTTTGCTGGCAGGACATCTTGGTGGGAGTTCAGTTAACCTGAAAGACAATATAGGATTTTTTCAAATGGATGAAAATTGGCCTTAAGAGCTTTCTTCATTAGAATTGATCCACAATGTGATAGTTAATTTTGCCAGAAAGAAAAGGTTTAACAAAATCATTCCTGTGTTCAAATACATGTAGGTTAGAACATGAGTGGAAGAAACATACATTTTACATCAGTTCAGGAGATTATCGTCCTTTTCTCTCTGTCCCTGCCTGTTTGTGTCTGTCTCATTTCTTTTCCTCTCTGTCTCTCTATATGCATGTATGTGTACTTATTTACCTGTTAGGAATTGCAGAACTAGGACAATTATAGAATGGTCTGTGTATCTTAGAGAAGAGAGAGAACAACCTCCCTCAGCATCCCGAGGACACCTTGAATTCCAGTTCATGAAAGTTTCTAGAAACTCAGATCATCAGTCCTCCTTTCCAACTCCTTCACACAGATTCCAGACCATTTTCTGATTGTTTCCTAGGGACATCCAGGCTACTTGACTATCAGTCTAGACCAAATCCAAAGTACAAGCGTCCATCCTTCACCAGACATTGTACTTCTTGCTCATATTAACTCTTTCTTCTTCCTCAGGCCCCTCTGTACGTGCATCTTCCTTCATTCCCTCTGTTCTTCTCCTTGCCATTCCCCCTTCTCACTGCTTTGTACTCTTCTGGCCTCTCCTCCAACAGCCTCCTCCAAGCCCTCCCCCAGGCTCTCATGCAGACACTTACCTTGATCACAGATATGGCTAGGAACTCTCTGCTGACAATCCAGTGTGTATGAGGAGCCAGGGACAAAGGCACCTTTTATAGGGCATCCCAGGATGAGCTACGAGCATGAGACCCAGCTCTCTAGGAAGAAGAGTGTCTTTCACAACTCAGGGTATGTGTCAGATAATTCCTGACATTCTCTAAACTGACATACCAATGCATGTTGATAAATGTGTTAGCACGTGGATCTCGGAGGTGTTGGGAAATGTTAGAAGACATCTCATTGAGTTGACTCATTTTTTAGATGAAGACACTGAGGCTGTTATACTCTGCAAATGTCCTGTATTAAGTCACAGAAGTAGTAAGTGTATTTGTTGTTCAGTCTTTTCAATCGTGTATGAAATTCATGACCCCAGTTGGTGTTTTCATATCAAAGATACTGAAAGGAATTTTCATATCCCTCTGCAACTCATTTTACAGATGAGAAAACTGAGGCAAAGAGGGTTATTTGACTTGCCCAGGGTCACATAGCTAATCGGTGTCTGAGGCTGGTTCTGAACTCAGTCTACCTGAATCTAGAGCTGATCTATTCACTGACCCTCCTAGTTGCCCATTAAGTATATGAGCAAAGGTTTAAACCATTTAAACAGCTAGAAGCACCTGGAGCAGGATTTCAATTCAAAATCTGGAATCTAATCAAGGGATACCTAATTCACAAATAACTATAATTCAGTGTAAAATAATGCAGATATTATAAAGTTCCATGCTAAAGAATGTCAGGGCAGTGACAGATTATTTCTGCCTGGTATCATCAGGAGTATTTGATGAGTGAGGTTTTGTGTGATGGAGGCAGGATGGACATTATATGCACTTTACTCTTAGAGTCCTGTATTGTGTGTTTTTGTTCCCCTCAGTATCATCTCTGTGCCCCATCTACATGAATATCTCCTAAGCACGATGATCCCCTTTTTCCATCATAACATATAGCCACCCATTCCGTAGACAAATCTTTCTTAAAGCTTTTTAGGTCATTGCACCTGTGACCCTGCTGAGCCCTTGGAACACCTTGGGATAGATAAAGCTTCCACCTCTCCCAGAATGCAGTCATCCTCCAGGTCAATCACTTGTTCATTCTCTCTGGCTCTCTGTTTCTGTCTTTTGTCTCTCTATTTCTCTGTCTGTCTCTGAGACATAGCCATATAAAAGGTCATGTTACCAATCAAAAGGAAATAAGTAAACTGTTTCACTATTGGGATCTACCAACCCATCCTACTTCCAAGTCCTGTCCCAAACTCTTTTTTGTTGATTTTTGTTCGTATTGTGTGTAAATCATCCCTGAACAGGATTTGCGAATCAAACAAGTGATCCGGCAGTCCCATGCACAGAGAATGAGGTGATAATATCTAGAGAAAGACACGTGACTGTGATTGGTCTGAATAAGGTTAGAGGGCATGGATTTTAAGGAAACTTGGTCCATAAAAACCTAAATTTGCCATTAATTTTTGCTTATAATAATAAAAAAAGATTTTTAATTCCAAAAGTATCCCCTCCACCCCCCAAAATGAAGGAATTAAGAATCTGTTTCCTTAAAAGCAGCTTACCTTGTTTACCAAACCCAGGATCCATGTTAACATTAAAAATATTTAATGTTGCATAATACTGCGGCAAAAACCCTGGAGATAGTCGGGGGCTCTGGACTGAGGTCTGGTTTTGCTGTTTTTTTCCCTGTAGGACCTTGTTTAAATCACACTCTCAGAATCTCAATACACTCCATCTGTAAAACGAGGAGATTGAATTCTATGACCCGTGAACTCCCTTCTGGCCCTAAATTCATCATCCTTTGGTCTTACTATTTAAAGTGACTTATTCTTGGGGATATCTCTGTAGAGAGGTCCCTTTATTCTTAACTTCAGGAATGAAGATCCTGATGGCGCTGATGACTGATAAAGGTAATGAGGACCGGTTGAGATGCAGGATGTAACTGAGCTTTGTCAACTTGGAAGCGCTATTTGAATGCTGGGTTACTCTAGGTGTAGCTCTCTGATGAAGAAGACAGCAATGACGATGAAGATAACAGGAAGGGATCCAGTTCTGCCTGTCACCTCATCCCCACCCCACTAGTCAGCTACAATTTTAGACGCTCAATACAAAGTCCGTGACTGGGAACCTTAGGGAAGTTTTAAGATTGCCTGTACTTCTCCCACATAATGACTAGCACAGTAAAGAGGGTTCAGTGGTTAGGTAATGTTTAAATGCATTCTATCAGCTTGGAGACAAGAGGATGATGGCTCCAGTGTTTTCTCTGGGTTCTTGTGATATCAGGAGTGAAGAAGGAGCTCCTTAGGTTCCTGTTTGGCGATAGGAGAGACAAGGGTCTTCATAGAGACTTAGAGGTCCAGAATGGAAGGGTCTGGGAAAGAGGTTCTGCCAACAGAAACACACGTCAATAATAAAAGAGGTTGAGAAAACTGGGTGGGGGTAAAGTAGAAAGCTTCAGATTCTATAGGCACTATAGTTAGGGAGAGTCTCTTTTCTCCCTCTGCGGGAGGCAGTGGGGTTGACCCCATCATATGGAGTATAGGAGGCCTCGTGTGTAGAGTGCTGAACTCAGAGTCAGAAAGACCTGAGGTAGCATCCTGTCTCACCCCCTGAGTGAATTTGGGTAAATCATTGACTTTTTCAGCCTCAGTTTCCTCATCTGTGAAACAAGGATAATGGTTATTAGCTCACAGAGATGCTGTGAGGATCATATGAGATCATGGGGATAGGGTGCTTTCAACCTTAATTTGCCATTGAAATGCTAGGATGATGATGATGTCATGCAGTCGGTCTAGCTCCTGTGTAAGGCTCTGTGGTTGGGAGAGGGCCTTTCCATCAGCATTCCCCAGTCAGAAGAGGCAAAAGTGGCCAGGCAAACCATATTTCCCCAAACCTGTGGATTCAGGGGAGACACAAGAGGGAAAACCTTTAGGTTCTAACCTGCATAATTGCCCTCCATCATACATTCTGAATAACTTTTGCTCAGCTGCAGTATCTCACAATTTCTACCTCTTTCATTGTCTGTTGGGGAGCTCTCTGCTTAGAGGCTGGAATCTTTGGACTTTTTCCTTGTGTCTGTCTGGTCTCACTCTCCTCCTCCATCTACCAAATCTCCTCATCACCCTTCTTTTTGTTCCCCTGGGGTGTTTTGCTTCCTTATTGATGCCTTGCTCATTTTCTCTAGAACTGCTCATCCCTCTGGTTATGGGGATGTCTTCCTTGTTGGTGGCTCCATTTTCTTCACCAAATTTTGGTTGGAACTCTTTTTTAAAAATAGATTTAATTTTAATTTTTAATTTAAACAAAAAACCTTTCAAATAATTGTCTTTCCCCTTAACATTCCTTGCATAGAAGAGACAAAGAAATAAAAAGAATATTGATTATTATTCATTCATTATAGCATCTGAATTCAAGTACTAATAAAACTGAGTTAAAGAATTAATATGTCATTCTAGGAGAGCAGTCTCAGTAGTGTCCCATGGAGAGATGGGGCTATAAGTGACAGTATTGGATTGGGTGACCTCTGAGATAACTTCCAGCACTCTCATTGCCTAAGCAGCTCTTCATGGCCAAGACTGATGCTGTGGGAATGTGGCAAAGAACTACGAAGCTGTCTCAGTGGCCAGGAATACAAGTAAGATACCTTCATTTTCTACTGAAATATTTCTCTCCACTCAGCATTGGCTTCACAGCATCATGGGATCACAGGATGTTAGAGTTTTAAGGGGCCCAGTGAATTGACCATCCTGGTCAAGTCATATAGAAAAGGAAATCCTACTCCAGCATTCCTGACTAGTGATCTTCTAGTCACTGTTTACAATTCCACTTTTGGGGGATGTGACACTTTTACATTAAATCTTTATCTTTAGGTTCTGGCTTTGTGATAGTTTTGGATTCTGGGGACCTGGGTGTAAAATATTGATTCTTATATTGTGTCATGTTTATGGGTAAGTCATCTTATGTCTCCAGACTTCAGTTTCCCTATCTGTCAAAAATGGATGAGATACATTGTTCACTCCATTGGCTATAACACCTATACAACCAGACTATTGTACAATGTGAAGGAGTTTGCAGATCCTATACATGATTGTATGCCACCATGGGGGGGGGGTTGGGGGGGATGAGGTGGAAGGGGAGAAAAATCTATAACTGAAGTGACTATGGAACAGAATCTTGTAACCTAAAAGTGAACAAACAAGTTAACTTTAAAAAAATAATAATAAAATAAAATTTTAAAAAATGGATGAGATAATTTGTTCTACATACCTTAGGAAGTTTTGGAAGGGAAATGACTTTAAAAAAGCTAAAGCTCCATGTAAATGTGAGCGATTGCCATATGTGCTCTTATTAGACAGGTAGCTCCATGGATAGAGCCTTGGACTTGATATTTAAAAGGTCTGAGCTTAAATTCTGCTTCACACACTATTAGCTGTGTCACCTTGAACAAGTCACTTCTTTCAGCCTCAGTTTTCTCTTCCATAAATTGATGGTTATAATAGCACACACCATATAGGGATGGTTGGCTGGTTGGTTGCCATCTTTAGTTCTCAAAGAGGATGAAAATGATATCTCTGTACTAGAGTCAAGCTCCAATGCATCTGATGTGACTGATCAGATTATTATGAGCTGAGATTGCTTTACCACAGGTCAGGCAGAAATAGTCCATGTGAACATTTGGAGTAGATTATCTAAATCTGAACATCTCACATTGATTTGGAGCTCCTTGAATTCTTCTTTGAAACTGGGGCATAGTATTTTCTTTGATGAGGGCATACCTTACTGGGCAGTTCTGGGCCAGTGACTCGCATATCATGCAATCAATTCCAAAGTTCTTCAGAGATCTTGAGAGTATCCTTTTATCACTTCTTCTGACCACCATGTGAACACTTGCCTATGTGAGTTCTCCATAAAATAATCTCTTTGGCAAGCACACATTTGCATTTGAACTTTTGGCCAGTCTGTCGGAGTTGCCGTCTCTGCAGTAGAGTTTGAATGCTTGGCATTTTAGTTCAAAAAAACGACCTTAGTGTCTGGTATCTTATCTTGCCAGGTGATCTTCAGAATCTTCTGAAGACAATTCAAATGGTTTACTGTGAGGCTCAAATGAGAGAATATATATAAAGCAAATTTGCAAACCATAAAGCCCGACTAAATCCTAACTATTGTTATTGGGACTATTATGGGCACTTGGCATGATGCCTCACATATAGTAAATCCTCGCTCAATAAATGCTTATTGACTGATTGTTAATCATGAAACTCCAATTTTTGTTGTTCAGTCACTTTTCAGTTTTGTCCAACTCTTTGTGACCCCACTTGGGGTTTTCTCAGCAAAGATACCATCATGGTCTGCCATTTCCTTCTCCAGCTCATTTTACAGATGAAGAAAGTGAAGCAAACAGGGTTAAATGACTTGTCTAGGGTCACACAGCCAGGTAAGTGATTGAGGCCAGATTTGAACTCAGAAAAATGAGTTTTCTTGACTCTAGGCCAAGCACTCTATTGGTTGTGCCACCCAACTGTGCTAAAATTCATATACATAAGGAAAAGTAAAATCAATAATTATGAGTTATCAGCTTATTTTATAATAATCACATTTATGAGATCATTATTACATAAATGCAATAAGGGACTGGGACTGGCCATTGAAAGTCTAGTGCTTATAAGCATACACAGAATGCTTTTCTAAAATAAATAGTTGCTATGTGCCAAGCACCACACTTAACACCTTACAAATATGGTCTCATTTGGTCTTCATAACAACTCTGAGAGGTAATTGCCATTATTGCTCCCATTTCACAGCTGGAGAAACAGAGGCAGACAGAGGGTAAATGACTTTCTCAAGGTGACAGCATCTGTTGATGCAATGTCCACAAATAGACTTGATTTCCTGTTCATTTAGGAGCCTGTTGAGTGAACACCACATTATGAACTGACAATGTTTACAAAGAGATAACTAGATGATTCTTCCTTCCTGCCTATCTATAGTCAGATGCAAAGGGAAGAAATAAAGTAAGTGTATGGGTAGGGGAAAAGGCTTCTTTATCTGGGACACCAACATGTGGCCCTTGAACATGGGTATTTGTTCTTACTTCTTACTTTAGATTTGTTCCCCCATCCAATGTGAAAAAAAACACATCATGATAAGTTGTGACTTTATGATTTTGAAAAGATCAGGAAAGCAAGCCGTTAGAGTTCTAGGAGACAGTCAATGATAGATTTTGTAGACCATCATGCCTAGTGAAGAGCAAAGTTCTGCTTAGCTCGATTTGCTATGGTATTAAAGAAGCCATAAAGGAAGTATAGCAGTTCTTTCATTAGCTATGCTACACTAAGAAGTGAATTTGGTGAGTATGAATACTTTGTGTTAACTGCTTTAAGGATGGATCCACTCTCTTCAGGGCCCCAGGTGTAATAAAGATGATTGGGCCCTCAGGCATTGGGGGTGGAAAAATATTTATACTTTTGTTTTTGCTCAAAAGAAGACAACAATTTGAAAATAGCTAAAATTAAAACCTCAAAGAAAAGTGCTAATTGGACCCGAGTCCAACAATAATTTCCAAAAAAAGTAAAAGAGATAAAAGTAGTGGAGGAAAAATTAGGAAAATGAATGAAAGTGAAGCAATAAAATTATGAAAAGATAATTAATGTCTTGGTAAAAGAGACACAAAAATACAAAAAAAGTGACACCTTAAAAATAGAATTGGCTTAATGGTGGCAAAAATTTGCAAATTGAGAGATACTTTTCAATTGGGGAATTCCTAAAGAAGTTATGGTATGTGGTTATGATAGAGTATTCTTGTGCAATAAGAATTGAGAAGGTAGGGAGTAGTTTCAGTGAAAGAAAATAGCAGGACAAATGAATTGATGGAAAGTGAAGTGAGATGGACTGTCAGATCATTGTGTACCATGACAACAATGTTTTAATGACATTCAACTGCCAAAGACTTGGCTACTTTGATCAATATGATGATCCAAGACAAATCCAAAGCAATCATAATGAAATAAATGCTATCTACTTCTAGAGAGAACACTGATTAACTCTGAGTGTAAATTGAAGTACAATTTTCTCTTCCTTTCCTTCCTTCTTTCTTTCTAATTGGTTAAAATTGAAAGATATTCTGCAGGATGTCACATGTATAAATTTGTTTATTTTATCAGTGGGTGGGGGAGGGTAGGAGAGAGTCAGAGAATTTACACTCAAAATTTAAGAAGAAAAGAATGTTTAAAATAAGTAACATATTACCAAAAATGCAAGGATTATAGTAATCAGTTTATTACAGAGTAATCATTCTTGGATGTCCAAGCTCATGTGAAGCAATTGTGTCTTTAAATATACAAAAGTATTTCTGTCAAATGAATTTTACCCTTACATCCAGATAGACATAAGCAATTAAAAACATAAGAAAAATTAAGTGCTAATAGCTATGTATTAGCTGAGAAACCATACACAAACCAAAAAGTATTGGGGGGGGGGAAGACAGGGTGAAGGAGAAGAGCTAGAAAAAAATCTATCACTTTATGTTCTAAGAGCTCCAATTCATTTAAATGTTGACCAATTAAACTTAGACCTTAAAATACAGGATGTGGGTACGGTTTAAGCTTGTTGGTCCAAACGTTTACTCAAGATGTAGATCTTTAAGAATAAAATGATACAGAAACAACTGGATGTTCTTCACCTTGCTTTCATAGATGTTATGAATTTAAAATGATTCTGCTTTAAAAAAAATTCTCCCACAAGTCAGTATAATTGTCCTCCCCTACCCCAGACTGTCTAATACCCACCCCTGCCTTTGCATTGGTTTTTTTTTCTTGTTTGGGGGTTTTGGGGGGGTGGTATAAGGCAAGACAAGCAGAAATAAGGGACTTATCCAAGGTTGTACAGCTAAGAAGTGTCTGAGACCATATTCGAACTCTGGTCTCCTGACTCCAAGGCCAGTTTCACGGCCTGCCACCTAGCCGCCACCTTTGCATTGCTTATCCAATTAAGTCAATAAAGAAAGATTTTAGTCTCATAACTGGGTTATGGCTGAAGAACACACACACACACACACACACACACACACACACCTTTGCTAGGAATCAATGTTGGTATCAGAAACGCAGTATTTCTCTATTCTGTTGTTCCAAGGATGTACAACATGCAGTGCTGCTCTATCAGGTAAATGTGTGCACAGGGGAAGATGAGGCATGGGCTCATAGAAGGCAGTCCTGTCCTTTCCCTTTCCTGTCTCCTACCCACTGAGCAATCCCTTATAAGAAGGAATAAAAAAGAAAAAGAAAAAGCTTTACAAAATCAACCACCAGGCCAACCAAGTCTGATAGCATGTGCCCTACTCCATACCCAAAGGCCTCCATATGTGCAAGGAGGAGAAAAAGGTGTATTTTCTCATTTCTTTGTTGTCAAAATCAGTCATTAAATGAATTAGCTTATAGCATTGTTATTGAAACTAAAATATAACTTAGAGTTAGGGCCTTGGGATAAGGAGATTTGAGAAAAAGGGAGTTCAGTAGAAGTCCATAGAGTGTGTGACAATGGAAGACAGGACCTGGGGGTTGAACTTGGGTTATAGAATTAGGGCTATCCCATTAAGAAGAAGACAGGCATTTGTGTTCTCTGTCCTGAGGCTTCAATCTTGGGCACCTTTTGCCCTTTAGGGAAGAGCGGCTACCACAACTAACTGATTCCTACACAGACACTGTATGTATTCCCTTAGGTCTGAATGGAGAGAAGCTTACCCAGCCTTGCAGTCCTACCACTAATAATCACTGCCTGGGTAGTCCTTGAAGGCTATGTGTATCGGTCCATTAACAAGAAGGGAGCCTTGAAGCAACTTATAAAGAGAGAAGAACAGAGAATAGGACACAGCTGTGGCCAGAAAAACAAAACAAAACAACTTTATTATTGAATCAGGATAAATGAGGAGGAGGAGTTGAATTATGGAATTTATTACGAAATAAAATGAAGTGATAGGACTTGATTCTCTCCATCCCCTAAGAAGATTTGAACAGTTTAAATCCAGGGAAAGAGGCAGGAGGCTAAGGAGTGAGGAGAAAAAGGAGGAGAATCAGTAACCCCTTCTGCTTTTCTTAAGGAAGAGAACCAGATCAGCAGCAGCCCCCTGAGCTACC
>CM053593.1:357243919-357276331 GCA_028646575.1 Pseudocheirus occidentalis
ACCCATATGTACAAAAATATTCATTGCAGCTCTCTTTGTGGTGGTAAAAAACTGGAAACTTAGGGGATGCCCATCAATTGGGGAATGGTTGAACAAGTTATAGTATATGAATGTAATGGAATACTATTGTGCTGTAAGAAATGGGAAGGAGATGGACTTCATATTTACCTGGAGAGGCTTATATGAATTGATGGTAAGTGAGAAGAGTAGAACCAGGAAAAATTTATATACAGTCACAGATACATCATATGTGTGATGACCAGCCTTGATAAACTGGACTCTTCTCAACAACACACAGTTAAAAGACAACTCTACAAGTTTCAGAGTGGAAGGAGATACCTACACTCAAGAGAAAGATCTAGAAAGAGCAGAGTTTAAATGGAGACTGAAGCAACACATGCTATTGTTCTCTTCCATGTTTGGTTTTGTTTCTTTTGTTTCTTTTTTTTTTTTCTCTTTCTTTTCACATTATTCGCTCCATTGGTTACAACACTTTTATACAACAAGACTATTGTATAATGTGAAAGTGTTTGCAGATCCCATACATGATGGTATGCCACCATGGGGCAGGGGAGAAGGGAGGGGAGAAAATCTGAAACTCAAATGATTCTGTAAATGAATCTTGTAAACTAAAAATAAATAAACAAATCAATAAATTAAAAAAAAGACTAATTCAGAAATATCTTCACTTTTGTTTTGAAGAAAACAATTTTAGTGCAGTCTATTTTCTTAGAGGAGAATGTTGGTTCCATGAAAAAGTCAATTTTATTTCAGTTTATTACTTGATTTGGAATTACCACCTGAGAACTGAGCATGCATTAATAGGCAATCATGCTTTGTAATTGTTGCCCCGAAGCCAACTTAATCTGTCTCCTTGTGTTGTCAAATTTTCCAGATACATTGTACCTGGAGTATGTAGGTGGCTCTGAACATATTGAAGACAAAATTCTTAGGTTAACACAATTTGTTGCTTCTGCCCCTTGTTGGACTCCATGTGTATTTTTGGGAAAAGAACCAGCAACAAAGACAAGTGCCGGTCGGTCTGCAGATTGAGAAGCTGTTTGTACAGCTGGCATCTTTGTCAATATCTTGATCAATCAAAGGCAGCTTCCAAAATGTGGTATAGATAAGGATAGAAGCAGCAATGAGTATGGAAAAATGTAAATTCTCTGCTCTAGAGGTTCCTAATTTGATATTCTTATTAGACCTATAAGACTTGAGCTAGCTTTCACTACATGACCTGGTTATTGGCAAAGCAAACTTGATCTAGGATCCAGGCAAATGAGATTTTCTTATCTTAATGCTCTTTAGAAAGAAAGGTATTTTTTTTTCCATTTGTGGAACTAGGTGACCTACAAGGCTCCTTCCAGCTCTGACATTCTAAAGGTTAAGTAATGTAAATTCAACTATTCCATTCCAGTCAGGTAATCCCACACCTATGTCTTCTAATGTCACTCTCTCTTCTCTCTCTATCTCTTCCTTCTCTCTCTCTCTCTCCCCCTCTCTCCCTCTCTCCCTCTCTCTCTCTCTCTCTCTCTCTCTCTCAGATTACTTCCCTTTTTAGGAATCCCATAAACCATGAATAAGCCTTTGCTTTCTAAGCATCTAGGAGTGCTTAGAAACTCCCTTTCAGAAGGAACTTACTGATATCCTTTTTCAGTTTCCCTTTCCTTTCTCAATTTTATTATCCATGGAGAAGAGGAAGGGAATGCTGGGGATTCCTAATGTGTCTAAACCTGTAATGTAGACTGCTATTCTGGGTCATGCATGAATAACATAGGCAGCAGGGTACTGTGGGAACATTTCTGGATTTAGGGTCAGAGTGTCTGGGTTCAAATCCTGGGTCTAATGCTTTGGACCTTGGGGGAGTTTGGAGGACAAGATATCTAAAATGGAGCATGTCCCCTCAGAAAGGACACTACCCTCCATTCAGCACTTTAAAGATACCAGTAATTGCCAGGTTATTTGATTGGGAATAGAATTTCTCCCACGGTATATAAATTTGTTTTCCAACCAACAGAACCAAACCAAAAGTCAGCTGACATTTATAGCTCTCAGTTTTTCTTCTGGAAAAAGTTTCTCCTTTGTAAAATCAGAGTTGCCCCAGATGACTTTTAAGCTCTCTCTGACTTTAACTCTACAATCCCACAACTGAATTCTTTTTTTTTTTTCCTTTTTGGAGGGCAGTTGGGGTTAAGTCTGGTGTGCCAAAGTGTGCCAAGTGTCTGAGGCCAGATTTGAACTCAGGTCCTCCTGACTCTAGGGCCGGTGTTCTACCCACTGCACCACCTAGCTGCCCCCCCCCCCTTAACCCTTAACTCTAGATAGTAGGAGATAGTTGATGAGAGACCCAAGGCCAACACATGTAACATTCCTTTTCTACTTTTCAAAAGTATGTGTAAAAGTAGGTGTGGGAGCATCTGAGTGTTAGCCCCTCCAACCCCCCTCTCACCAACCCCTGTCTCCTACAACACTCACCTCACCAACTGTCATCTCGTCTCCTCTGACTGGATCTCCTCCAATCCCCATCATGAGTCTCTATTTCCCAGCCCCATTTCCACTCCCATTTCATTAATCACCATTTTAGCAGCCCCCACCTCAGCAACCCCTTCCTCACTGATGCCACTACTTATTCAACTCTGCTGCTATGTCCACTCCACTCCATAATCTCTTCTCCTAAAACAGGAGACAACTAGACTGATGTTATGCAATCAAACTCACAGCCAGAGGAAGTGAAACTAAATTCTATCCAGTCTCCTAGATTGGGATCAGAGAAGGGATTTCCCTAATAGTTATGTGTTTTGGAAGCGTTTCTTGGAAAGTCACCCAGGATCCAACACCTGTGATTCCCATTTTTCCAAAGAGACACTCCTTTCTAGCACCCCTGACCTGTATTTCCAGTAGCTAATACCTACTATTTCTTAAATGCCCAAAGCAAAGAAAGCTTCCCCATTCCCTTCCTGCGGCCAAACCTGGGACTGTCCTCAGTTTCGGACCCTACACTAGATTTTCTGAAGGATATTGGACAAAGCTGCTTCTCTTCATTTGTCCTCACTCTCCTGACTGTGAAATGGGAAAGTGCTTCTTGGCTTCTCTTTCACTCCATAGTTTTTCACATTCCGGGGTCTGTGAAAGTAGCAGCAGTTGTAATTCAGTTGTGTCTAACCTTTCCTGACCCTGTGGACCTCTGTCTACGAGATTTTCTTGGCAAAGATATTGGAGTGGTTTGCCGTTGCCTTCTCCAGTGCATTAAGGCAAACGAAGTAAAGTGACTTGCCTAGGGTCACGGAGCTAGTAAGGATCCGAGGCTGAGTTTCAACTCAGGTCTTCCTGACTCCAGGCTCAGCGCTCTAGCCACTGTACCACCCAGCTGCTGTGAAGGTAGAGGACATCATAGCTAACCTCTTCCTCTCCCTGCCATTTCTCTGTTTTCTACTCATCAACATCATCATCACCTTAGGGAATATGGCTTAAGAGATCGGTCAAGTGGCACAGCTGGTTAGGGGCCAGGGTTCGATGGGTTTTGTCCAGGGCATCACGCTTCTACCTTTTTCTATTCTGCCATGTTTTAATCTGAAACATTCATGTGTATTTCTCTGTTATTAATTTTGGTGATAATGGAGATTTGTTCTACTCTACTTCTGAGTAGGAAGAGAGCCAAGCACCCTGCTGCTTTCCTCCCCCTCTCTGGCTTCTCACCTTCACCACATGACTTAGATATTTGCCATCTGCAGCCAGAGAGATCATGGGTTACATGTTTGGTGGCCAGATATGTTTGTGCAACTTGCCTTAAGTTCCTGACGTGATCCACCACAAGGGGCCTTAGGGGGGAGGGAGGAGAGTGTGGGAGATGCATTGTATGAGCCCAGATGGTTTGGTTTCAGACTCCTTATAGAAAACTTGACTTTTCTGCTTCAGGTTGTTTCCCAGCATAGCCTAATTACAGGGGTAGGGAACTTGCAGCCTTGAGGCCAAACGTGGCCCTCTAGAATTCAGTCAAAAGGCCACACTTGAGGACCTAGAGGGCCACCTTTGTGGCCACAGGTTCCCCACCCCTTTAAATTTTGAAGTTTGATTTTGGCACCTTCTCACCTTCCTTTCAGTATTCCCTTTCAACCTTCTGACAGCTCTCCATTCTACCCTACATTAGAAAGACTCTAGTATGATCCAACTGCCCACATAATGCCTTCCAGCTTTCTAAGCTACAGTATTAGAGTTCCTTCTTCCTCCTCCAATCAGGTCTATCTTTCCCTTAAGTGTCCCAGCCCCCAAAATGATCTCTTCCTTTTAGAACCTGAAATTTATCATTTACTTCAATTATGTATTAAAAAAAACCCAACACCATTCTGAGAAGGAATCTATAAGTTTCATCTGACTGCCAAAGGGGTCTTTGACATACAAAAAGGCTAACAAGTTCTGACCTACAGGATTTAAAAGTTTTCCCTTTAATAGTTACTGTTTCTGGATTACTATATCCAAATATTTGACTTATTTTTATGTTAACTAACTACTTGGAACCCAATCTCCACTAAGATTCTACCACGCTATAAGTGTGCATGGAAGTGTTCTGGATTTTTATTCTTGGTATTTAACTTCATGTATTAGTATTTAATTTCATGGCCTCTATTGAATTTTTATTTACCTCTGGGTCTGGGGCGATAATGATTCAAGGGGAAAGCAAGTTTGGGAACTTTGAACTATGTCCCTTTACTGGCACATTCAGAGAGTTCCTACTTGGCAAGAAGCATCATGGGATATGGCAATGAGACAAAATCTAAATGTGGTTTCCAGAATGAGTTGTTTCTGTTTCCTTCCCGTGCCCCAGAGAGGTGAACCTCCTGGTAGCAATGGCCACACAGGGGTTATCGTGATCAGACTGACTTTGAGACGGAGGCCACGAGGCTGAGATACACCCAAGAGGGTGGGAGGCAATTTTGGGAGAAGCTTGGAGGTAGCATCTGGTAAAAGCTTCTGGCAAAAGCTGGTAAAAGCACTTAACTTTTTTTTTTCATTTTCTATATGATCAATAAGCAATATGAGGCCACCCTAAATCGATGGACCTGTGCCCTCTGAATATCCCAGAGGTTAGCATGGTACCTGGCACAAAGTAGGCACATATTAACTGCTAGCTGACTGATTCAGGAGGGTCTTCCTGAGAGAGGACACAACACATGTGGGAAGGAGCTTGAGAATGATAGATTTTATTATTATAATTATTTCGCTGTTCTTAAAAATCAGCTTTGCAGGTCATTTCGGAGCTAAATCCCAAACTTGGACAACATGGGTTTTACACTGCTTATTGCTTACTAAGGATCATTGGTTAATTATTAGAGTGACATATTGATTTTCTGTAGACTTAGAGAGGCAGTACAGGAATTGATTGGGATCCCTCATATTTCAGTGCCTTGTGACAGATGTCCCACTCATTTCATATTGACTCTTTACTATCCGTCCTATGTTCCAGTCAAACTAGCCTGCTGGCTGTTCTTACACATGGTATTCCATCTCCTGCCTCCAAACCTTTGCCCAGGCTGTTCCCCGATGTCTAGAATGCTCTTTCTCCTCACCTTTGCCTTTCAGATGTTTAACTTCCTTGAAAGAAGAGCTTGGGTGCTGTCTCATTCCCCAGACCTCTCCTGATCCCTCTTTTTCCCAGCTGTGAGTGCACTCAATATTTTAAATTACCTTGTTTAACATTGTTTGTATTTGCATTCATTAATCTGTGCACCCGCTATATCCCTTTAGTAGGTCTTAAGCTCCTTAAGGGTCAGAACAATTTCATTTTTATCTTTGTATCCATAGGGTTGACACACAGCGTTTAATGAATGTTTGTTGAATTGAATTTCTCTACTCCCTTTCCACCAAAAGCCCCATTCTTTCAGTAGAACCAATCTCACTGATGTAGTAGGGAGAAAAAATATGGTTTTACAAGCTGTTCCCATTTGTATAGGACTTAGGGAATAATCACTCACACGTTAAAAGGCGACATGCGGTGTTGGATGGAGCGGCTACTGCTCTTACTCTACGCTAATAGCTCCCTTTGCTAAGGACCAGCTGGGTCTTCTGGCTGGAATTTACCAGAGGGGGGTTCCTGAGCTCCACTTCTAGGAGCATCCACCCACAAGTTACCCCAGAACCTGAGACAGTGCCTGCCCTTTGGGGACCCAGCCTTCAACTTCAAACATTAATTAGGGGGAATAACCCAGAAGGCTGCTACTATACACACATTTTGAAACCTTGGACAAATTATTCCAACTCTCTGAGCCTCAGTTTCTTCATCAATGAAATAGGAACAAGAATATGTTCACTAGCTATTTCACAGGGATATTTATAGAAAGTACTTGCTAAACCTTAAAGCACTATATAGTTGTGCTTTGATTATAACAAGCAAGTGTTAATACTCTGTCTCTCTCTGTCTCTTTGGCTCCCTCCCTCCATCCTTTTCTCCCTCCCTCCCTCTCTCTCTCTCTCTCTCTCTCTCTCTCTCTCTCCCTCCCTCCTTCCCTCCTTTCTTCTCTCCCCTCTTTCCCCCCTCTACCCCCCCCTCTCATTTCTCTCTGTTTCTGTTTCTGTCCCTCTCTCTGTCTCTCTGTGTCTCTGTCTTTCTTTTTCTCTCTCCATCCACCATCCCCTAATAAATACAAGGTCTCATTCTTGTTATTTCCTACAGACAACAGAAATTGTTCATGCCTGTGGCTATTCAAGATGAGTTATAACTAGATTTACAGAATTCTTAAACAGTCCTTCATCTTCTTTGTTGTGGGTGTAATGGCAAGTACCCAGTGTGGTCACTTGTTACACTTAGCAGAGGTGGAGAAGAAGGTCACAGATAGTCAGCCTGTGATGGGGGTAATGAAATGACTCTACTGGGTGGAGGGAGACTTGAGGAGAGTGGGAGGCTTCCCTTAAATGTCTTCTTTCTAGCTAAGAGCAGAAAGGAATTCAATTTCTGTCAGCAAGTTTTGACTGAAAAGAGCAGAAGCCTGAGTTCAGATATAAAAACAAGTGTGGTTTGTTTTCAAGGTCCCAGACCTTTGGGTCTCCTCTCTCCTTCTGTGGCAACTACTCATACTGGGTGCTTCTCCACTGAGTGTCCTATGACTCTGTTCTGTCTTTTTTTATGGACATCCTTTACTGACCATCTTCCTACTTTTCCCTGCAACCCTCTCCTGTGGGTTCCTGTTCTTTCCCTTCCCACAAGCCCACAGGAATTATCCTGACTGGAATCTCTTCTCTTACCCAATTCTCTCTACTTTTTCATGTCACCTCACAGATCTGGTACGTCAGTTTCTCATACTTGTACAAAGGGGAACAAGGGGGCTCCCTCTCCAACCCACAGGATCTAGAGTTTAGAATGAGGAAGACTTGGATTGTTCTTTAAAAAAATGAAGTAGATTGAATAGCTAAAGCCGTCTTAGGTTACATTAACAGAGACAATGTCCAGGACTCAGAGGTCTTCCTATATACTTGGCTATACTCAGTCTCTAGAGTCCTGTTTATTTCTAGACATCATATTTTGGGGAGGGTCTTGATAAACTAGAGGGTGTCCAGAGGAGGGCAGACTTCTCAGAGAACTGGGGATTTCCATGTAGGGATCAGTTGGAAACAAACAATTAGGGACATTTATTCTGGAAAAGAGAGGGCTTGTGGGGATGTGATAGTTGTATTCATGTATTAGAAAGACTGCTTTGGAAGTAAAATTTTTTTCTGATTGGCTCTAGAGGGCAGAGCCAAGAGCAATTCAGTCAATAAGCATTTATGAAACAGGCACTGTGCTAAATGTTAGGTGAAAGTTGCAAAGAACCAGATTTAGGCTCAGACAAGGAAAATTTCTCTTGTCTCTATAGAGGCTCCAGTGTCTATGAATCTGGAAATCATCTGGTTGATTTCTTTCCAAAATCTTGAGAAGAAATATTATGTGTTTAACATTCCATTAAAAATACCTGGAATGGAAAATAACTGGAAAATATTTGGGAATCTACCTACAAAAAGTATAGGTGGGAATTATATGAATATAACTACAAAATACTCATTACAGAAATAAAGACTTCTAAATGATCAGAGAGACATTAACTGCTAATTGTTGGACTATGTTAACAATGATGATAATGCTACCTAAATTATTTTACATATTTAGTACTCAACCAACCAAATTACTGAAGAACTGCTTTATAGAGAGAATAACATTTATCTGGAGGAAAAAAAAATCAAGAACTTCAAAAGAAGAAAAGAAAAAGTAAGAAGGAAGAGGTCATAGTGATGAGGTATAAGCTTTGGGAGCCCCCTTGAGCTCTCCTTGAATCTTTGAGGTACAGACTCTGGAAACTCCTTGAAGTCTGATTAAGTCTTTCCACTTGATGAGGCATTTGCAGAGGCCCTAAGTATTTCATTGTGGCTGGGCCCAAACCTCTGTTACTAGCTTGGCCCTCCATTGTCCATCTGCTTCCCATCCTTGAGCCTATCAAAAGATCAATCCACTCTTGCACTGACCTCATTAATTCCTTTTGGAGACCCTCCCCAAACTCATTACTGGAGTCTGACCTCATTGACTCCTCCTGAAGACCCTCTCCAAACTCTTCCTCTAGACTACCCCTAGATTCCTCTGTATATAAGAATCCCATCTCCCCTCCATGTAGTATGAGAGCACCATAGAATGTCCTAGCACAGACTTGCTCTGTTAGAGCACCATAGAATGACCTAGCATAGACTGGCTCCTTAAGAGACTACCCCATATGGCAAACTTTTAATGAACGTTCAATAAACTTTACTTTCTTTTGGCTGAGAAGACTTGAGTCAAATTCTTTTGGCAGGACCTGGCATGTTGGTATTTTTGGGGTCTCAGGTAACCCTAAACCTCTTTGGGTAGCCTCTTCATTTTTATGGTTCCCTGACTGGGAAACACTGCCAATCTAAAGCTCTTTTCCAGCCAGAACTGGAAAGTACGAAAGCATCTCTCTTTCCCTATTGCATTGCCTTCTTGTTCTCCAAGTACCTTGGAGGTGTGGTTTTTTTTTGCATGTTTTTTGTGTTTTGTTTTGTTTTTGTGGGCCTGACCTCTCATGTCCCATTAGGTCAGACAGCTAGGTACTCAGCCTGACCTCAGGTTCTTGGTCCTGTTTGTTTATGTTGGAGAAAATGGACCTGTGCACAGCTTCTGAAGAATGGAGGACAAGGAGAGATGCCTCATCTGGAAGTGTAAGCCAGATTCTTTCAATTCTCTCAGGGCTAGGGAATTGGAAGAACTTCAGGTACTTTTTTGTGGGTTTTGTTTTGTTTGTTTTTCGAGGCTTACTCTCAAACCTTTCTTTATGAAGGAATGGACTTCCAGGCCCTATGCCAGTAGCTCCCAAAAGTTTGCCTTTGGGTTGTCTTTTACAACATTGGGAAAAATTTAGTTTCTCTAGAGACATTAAAAAGGAAGAGCTAGTGTTTTTTTGCAACAGTTTGGCCTACCTATCACCTAGAAAACCATGAATTGTGGCCTGTTTCTGGGACTTTAAAAGACAATACTCTCTTGTAGTTAGAATTGTACTGTTGCAGAGAAGAAAAATGGCTAGAAGCTATTTTGTGAAATACTTGAAGCTAGAGCCTCTCCACAAAGGGACAACGGGGACCAATTAAATGACCCTCTTCCTATGGCTTCGGCCCCAGCCCCTCCCCCATCAACAATTCCTGCTCAGGTCCCAGTCACCAGTCCCACTGAGGCAGCTCCCCCAGCCCCTTCTGCTGCACCCCAACCCTTTTCCTCCTGGGTTCCCTGCCCTTTTCCTCTAGCCCAACACCCCTCATTTCCTGATCACTACACCATCCATATCTACTACCCTGCATCACCCAGCATGGCCCCTCCCCCCTCAGGGACCCCTACTCAGGTCCCAGACACTGGTCTTGCTGAAGTGCCTCCCTCTGTAGCCGTTCCCCCTGAGGCAACACCCACTCAGGCCTCAGGTCCTACCCCTACAGCAACACTAGGGATATCTTCTCTTCTGATCCCTTCCTTTCTTCAGGTGCTGGCTGACCTTTCCCCTTGCCGGCCGGATCCCCCAGTCTTTCAGTCTGATTCGGTTCAGTCAGCACCCCCCAGTCACTCTCTCACAGGAAGTGGGACTTCCAATCTCCCTTCCCAAGCCCCTGTCCCTACAACACCTTCAGGACTTTTTCCCTTAAGGGAAGTGGCTCTCTCAGCTGGTGGGACTAACTAGAGTGCATATCCCATTCTCCATTTCAGATCTCAGTCAAATTAAAGAGAAGCTGGGTAAAACCCCTCTGGGAGCCTACGCATCATCAATAGTAGTACCAGATCTCATATTACACTTCAAAGCAGTAATCGGAAAAACTGTTTGGTATTGGTTAAAAAAAATACAAAAGTTGATCAGTAGGACAGATTGAGAACATGAAATCCAGAAAAGCAAATGAACACAGTAGCACAATAGTTGGTTAACTTAAATACCCAACCCAGATCCTGAGATAAGGGCTGGCTGTTGCTGGGATTCTCAAAAGAAGAGACACAAGCTATCACTGGTTAATGGGGAAATTTGTTTCACTGGACTATGTATAGTTGTAAAGAGCGTTTTCTTTTTCTTTTTTTATGATTTAATGGGGGTGGAGGAGAAATGATAAGTGCTAATGAGCAAACATAAAAACAAATAAACAAACATGAAACCTCCCAAAGCCCTCCCCCAACTATGTAAAATCACCAATAATAATAGAAATGCAAATTTGAACAACTTTGAGATTCTACCTTGTAGCTATCAGATTTTCAAAGATGACCAAAAACATAAATGTCAATGATTGTAAAAAGGTGAGTGAGATTGGTGGTGCTCTGAAATGGGCCAGCCGTTCTGGAAGGCATGTTCAAGCTAGATGTGTATTTGGTTTGCTTGGCTTTATTTATTTGCTGCAGGGAAAGACTTTGTATGTATATGTGAGACTTAAATGATAGTGATATTAAAAAAAAAAAGGAAAAAAACATGGTAATGAATTGTCATGGGCCACTTGGGTACCAGCCCCAAGTATGAGTGGAGAAGTGAGAGAGAATTAACCAGGAGGGTAGTTCGAAGGAAAGAGCTCCATTTAATGATAATTCAAATAAGATTTTTAAAGATCCAAAAGACAGATTCAAGTCTTCTCATCAATCAGCTTAGTTTGTCACATTCTGGGACATTATCATAGTTTTATCTTTACAATAGTCGGCCACATCCTGGAAGCAGCCCAGATAAAATCAGGATCCCTAATTCTAGGCACTGAAAAGTCTTGGGAAAGCCAACAGGTCGTTGGAAAGTCAGGTAGCCTTTTTAAAGGCATAACAAAGAGTATAGATCTGGCTTCAAAGCATCTAGATTTGTCTAGATGCAATCATTGTCTTTAGTCTTTTATATCCTGGAACCAACCCAGAATGGATGATTTAATAAGGGACATGTCTTTTTAGGTGTCTGAAGTTTTGGGGGCAAAGGCCTTGATGTCAGGGTCTCTAAAAAAAGTCCTTTAAAGTGTATTCCCAGGGCCCCAGCCTTTTCAAGCTGCAGTCACCTGGAGAAGTACACCATCAGGATCTTTTATCTGAGTCCTGGTTTTGGCCTCTTTGGCTCTCCACAATGAATCATCTAAAAATATAAGAAAAGAGCAGAAGACAGGTATTAAGAGTGCAAAGACAACAAAGGTAGTATTAGAACTATTGTGTAAAATTCGAAATATATCAAAATAGCAACATGCTAAGCACAGAAAGAAAAGATTTTAGGTTTCAGATGAAATCCTCTCTGTCTCTGTCTCTGTCTCTGTCTCTCTCTTTCTCTGTCTCTCTCTTTCTCTCTGTCTCTCCCTCCCTCCTTTCCTCTCTCCTTCCTGCTCCTTCCATCTCTCTCTCTCTCTCTCTCTCTCTCTCTCTCTCTCTCTCTGTCTGTGTCTGTCTGTCTCTGTCTCTTTCAGTTAAAAAGCACTTACTCTGTACCTAGAATTGTGAGAAGGGCTGGAGATAACAAAGAAAGGTCAAACCAATCCCTCCCCTCAAAGAGCTAACATTCTATCTCTATGAAAATAAGGAGGTACATACAAGGTATAGACAGAGTAGGGGAGGGACTAGAATTGGTTCTTTATTTAGCGAAATGTACATGCTGGTTAAGTTTACCATAATGAAAAGGAAAGTTAAAAATTGAAAATAAAGTGAGTGGGTTAGACTAGCTTTCTGTGAGGTCCCTTTCAGCTCTATCAGATAATTTGCTCACTTAATAGCCATTTCTAGTAGTTTTATCCTGAGTAGGTCACACCTCTTCAACAGACTCCCCTGGGGACCTGCTTTCCTTCCATGCTTGGCTGAGCTGGAGAACAGCCTCTGATTTTCAAAGAGAAATTCTCCAACCCACACATTCATTCTACTCAGGGAGGGGAAGGATCTGCCAATAAACTAATCCAATGTCCCGAGCTTGCCCTCGGCATCTGGCAACTTTCCAAGTCTCATAGAGTTCTTGGTGTGGGGGGCAAGAGAGCTAGAAGTCTTGGAGTTATAAGATTTGTAGACCTGGGAGGGACACTGATAATTGGAGCCTTCAACATTCACCTCACTGCTTTTTTGGAAAGAGTACCAACTATCGAGTGTTTCTCAAACAAGGTCTGGACTCTCTCTGGAAGTAAAAGATGGAGGTTTGGGGACTGTGTTGTGGACAAAGGGCTATCAGTGTATCTGCTTTAGAAAATACTGGCTTTTCTCTATCTAGAGGGATTTCAGGGAGAAACAGGAGGGCCAGGCTAGGAGAATGGCATGGGGCTTTGGGAGAAATGATATAGTGGAGAAAGAATGAAGTTTGCAGTTGGAGGAGCATGAAATCCCAGTTCTACTACCCTCTATAGGATCTTAGGTAAGTCATTTCCTCCTCTGGAAAATGAAAGCATTTAGCTAGATGGTCTCTGTTTCCTTCTAGCTTTAAGTGCTGGGATTTCCATGACTGATCCTATCAACCTCTGGTTTCTTTTCCTATGTGACCTACTCTTTCAATTTCCCTGAGCCCTACAACAGAAGGGAGGCAGAATTTTCAGAATTACATTTTTAAATAATTGAAGGAAAGATGACATTTCAGTTAGAGGTTAGTGAAAAATAAAGATGTGCTTTTCCCATCTGGGTTCACATTACACTCCACTCCCCATTTCCCTCCAAAAACCAAAACCCAACCAAACCAATCAATCCTGTCAATGATCTGTGGACCTCAGAACAAGAACCCTTAGTCTATACTCTGTTTGTTCTTATAGCTTTCTAAATATGGGAGCCCTGAATGTTTCTTTATCAGAAGGTCTAGTCTCTGAGAAAAATCACGAAGATAAGAATGTAGAAATGTTTTTTAGGAAATGTCACTATGGTGTCATGGAAAAGACAGAGGACTGTTGGAGAACCTGGGTTCAAATCCTGATTCTAACTTATTATATGTGTGACTTTAGGGAAGTCATTAAAATATCTGTCTGGGAAAATGAAGGGATGGCAATAGATAGTCTTTCCAGATTGAAATCTACCAGACAAGACCCTTTGTTACACTGATAAAATGAAAGGGTTGGTCTTGATCTTTCAGGATTTTCAAATATTCTGAATATGAGATGTTTGGCATTCTAACACATAACCTGTTTTTTTCTCTGAATTTATGTTTTGATTTTTGACAGAGTACTTAAGTTCCTGAATTTTAGTATGTAAAGGGGCAGGGGGGGAATGTTGACAGAGCAGTCCCTAGTCAAGCATGACAGACAGTAAGGTATTTCTTTGTGTGATATTTCTTTTTGAAACATGTGGGCATGACCACTGGTACCCATGAACTCCTGCTTGATTCCCAATGATTGGGGCTATTTCCAAGATGATTGATTGAGAAGTATGAATTTTGACTGGAGCTTTCCTCTCTCTCTCTCTTTCTCTTTTCTGCAAAAGTGAGCCGACAGATCGGCAGTCTCTTTTTTTTGGACTTTTTTGTCTTTCCCAGTTCAGAAAACATACTGCATGCAGTAGAGTTAGCCTGATCTTAGGGAGAGATGTTAATGCCTTTTCCTCCACCAGGAACTAGATGTGAAAGCTTTGGGGTAGATACACATGGGAGCTGTACTTTCTGGTGACTTGAGAGGAGAGATTCTGAGAGTGAACTTTCTAGGTGCCAAGAGATTGACGGCAATTGTATTATTTCCTGCAGAAGCACAGGACTGAGGCCACGTATGTGTGGCTAGTTCGTGTTGGTGGACCACAAACTCTTGTGTGAAGGAGGGGAAATTTTGAACTCTTTAGGTATTGTGACACTAGAATCTAGTCTTTTAACTAGAAAAGATATTTCCTAGGCAGTGCCAATCTAGGAGGTTGTCTCATACTCAAATTAGAGAATTCCTGAATTTAAAGTTTGGGAGTTATACTTGTAGAGAGCAAAAGGGATCTTCCTGATGTAGTGGGGATCTTGGAGAAAGAAGAGAATTATTCAGTCCCAAATACAGGTCCTGAGCAGTCCCTCACTTGGAGAATAAAACTACCATATTGGGGGGTGAGGGAAGGTAAGAAATCTGGACCTTGTCACCAAACTCTCTCCTCTCACATTATTATACGAATTATTCAGATAGTGCTTGTCAGATGGGAAGAAAATAGCTTATTCAGCAGCCCTAAAGTGTGCGTGCGTGCGTGCATGTGTGTGTGTGCGTGTGTGTGCGCGCGGCGTGTGTGTGTGTGTGTGTGTGTGTGTGTAGGAATCCAAACCACAGGGTAGCGCTAAGAGTCTGGGAAGGACAGTATTAGTCTCTGGGGAAGACTATAGAGCTACCAAAGTGCCTAAGGAGAGGTGATAAACTATTGAGTGCTCTCTCTGTTTCTGTGAGTGCCTTTTGTGTTCCTCTCCCTGTTTATGGATTGCTGCAAGTCCTTTGCACCTTTTGCAATCTTTTGCTGTGTTGAAATAACCTCTGTCTAACACCCAATATCCATATTGTAGCTTTGAGTGAGGTCATGTAGGGAAATAGTTTTTCATCAACCAAAATACAGGATTAAGTCATCACCTTTTGTTGCTAATAGATATACCTGATAAAGCAAAATGGATGATATTCTGGCAGGGAATAGCAACCTTTTCTCCTTAGCTTATCATTTGCCCTGGATCAGCTTCATTTACATGTTAAGTCAGAGATGATCTTGGGAGTGTTGAACCCTCACATCAGATATAACCAAGGGCTTTGATTTCCACCCAGGTGGGAGTCAAAAAAGATTTAATCTTATCCCGTGGGCACTTGTAAGGTTTGTGTTAGCTGAGTGTGTTCCTAAGGAACTATCAGTCTGTTCTTTCCCAGAAGAGCCCTAGCTATTATGTCCTGGCAAACTGAAGTAGAGATGGCACAAGGGCTTCTGAAGTAATCTGACAAACAGTAGCAGAGAGCTGTGCCCAGAAGAGAGGAAATGGGGGCGGCTAGGTGGTGCAGTGAATAGAGCACCAGCTCTGGAGTCAGGAGTACTTGAGTTCAAATGTGGCCTCAGACACTTAATACACACACACACACACACACACACACACACACAAACCTAGCTGTGTGACCTTGGGCAAGTCACTTAACCCCAACTGCCCTCCAAAAAAAAAAAGAAAAGAAAAGATAGCCCCCCCCCCAAAAAAAGCAAAGAAGAGAGGAAATGTGTGTTTTGACAGCTTCTGAACAACACTTCATGGAGATCAGCAGGGACCAGCAAAGTAATAAGCCTAATGGAGACACCAGTATACCAGAAGAGAAACACACCAGTGAACTCCATGTACTGGTCATCATTACAAGATTAATGAGGACCAGCAGAGTCTGGTGAACCACTGTGGGGAGGTATGCCCAGCAGAAGCACTACACCCAATGGGGAGCAAGTCTAGTAGAAGCAACATGATGATATCTTCAGAAGACACTGTTGACTATACAGAGCAAGGGGTATAAGTTGCCTATCCACAAGAGGCCAGTCACATGTGTTTTCTACATGTGTCTTACTCTTACACATGATCACTACTGGCTGATGGCATGTGGACTAATGGGAGAATGTGCACTGGAAGGAATGTTCTATTAGAAAGTTCTTACTGTCTCATTTCATTAAATAACTTTTCTTTGAAATGATGAGCTGCCTGGTTGATGGAAAAAAAATAAATGCATTGGTAAGAAATCATAAGCTGTGATTTTGGGTAGATACAGCTCCACAGAGAGCCTCAAACCTGAGAAGGGAGTACTCAAGATGTTACACTTATACAAGGGTTAGGGACCTCTTCTGTTCACTTTTGGGGAAAGTTATACCCAGTCTATCTTTGGAAATTTTCTTGGAGGAGATCCAGGTCAGAGTAACAAGTCAAAGATAAAGCAAAACCTCTTTTTCTTTTTGGGTGGGGGGAGAATCAGAAAAAGTTTGTAGAAGCCCACAAGTCTTTGGGGAGACCCTGGGCTTGGTGTTTCAATACATATATTAACATCGTTCATTTTTTAAATTTGCATTGATACTTTGTTTTCTATAGCATCTTCATTTATGAATAAATACCTTCCTTCATCTGTTTTGGATTGTGGAAGACCTGAGTTCAAATCTAGCCTCAGATACTTATTGGCCACTTACTTGGGGCAAGTCACTTAAGTTCTGTCTGCCTGTTTCCTCAGCTGTAAAATGGGGATGATGATGATGATAATAACAACAACAACAACAACAACACCTACCTCTCATGAGTTTATTGTGTGGATCAAATGAGAGAATATTTGTAAAGTGCTTGGTACATATTGTTTCATCAATGTTTGTTCCCTTTTCTTTCCCCCACCTCCCATATAAATTTCATTATTATTTTTTCCTAGCTCTGGAAAACAAAATAATCCTTTGGTAGTTTGATTGGAATAGCACTGATTAAATAAATTAATGTACATATTGTCCTTATTATATTACATTAATTATATCATATCATATATCATATCATATTATAATATTGGCTTGATCTACCCATGAACAATTAATATTTCTCTAGTAATTTAGGTATGTCTTAATTTCTTCAGAGACTATTTTTGGATTCACATAATTCATGTATATATCTTGGTAGATTCATTCCTCAATATTTTATAGTTTCTGTAATTATTTTGAATGGAATTTTGACCTCTTTCTGTTTGGTTTTGTTGGTCATATAAAGAAATACTGATGATTTATATGGATTAATTTTATATCCTGAAATTAGATGAATTTATTAATTATTTTAGCTAATTTTTGGTTGACTCTTTAGAGTGTTCTAAGTAAATCATTATATCATTTGCAAAAAGTAGTAATTTTATTTCCTCCATTTTTCTTTATTGTCTTATTGCTGTAGTTAGAATTTCTAGTACTGGATTAGATAGTGGTGATGATATTGGACATGCTTACTTTATCCCTCATCTTACTGGGAAGACTTCTAGCTTTTCTCTATTACATGTAATGTTTCTCCTTGGTTTTAGAAAAATATAATTTGTTTTATTAAGGAAGAATGTATTTATTTTTATGCTTTCTAATATTTTTTAAAAAGAGAAACAGATATTGGACATCTTCAAATTCTTTTCAGCATCTATTGATATCATGTGGTTTTTAATATTGATACTAGTAACATGATTTATTATATTTACAGTTTTCTTTTGACCCAACTTTACATTCCCAACATAAATTCAACTTGGTCATAGTGTATAATATTTCTAATATACTGTTATAATCTATTTGTGATATTTTATTGAACTTATTAAATCAGTATTCATTAGAGGTATTGATCTATCATTTTCTTTCTCTGTTTTCTTTCTTCTGTTTAGGTAATAAGACTGTATTTGTATCATAGAAAGAGATTATAAAGGTGCATTTCTTTGAATATATTGCATGGAATATGTGAAATATTTGAATTAATTTTTCTTTGGTAGAATTCATTTGGTAAAATTCATCTGGTTCTGGAATTCTTCTTTAGGAATTTATAACTTGTTCAATTTCTTTTTCTCTCTTTCTGATATTGTGTATACTTCTTTTGTTAATCTGACCATTTTACATTTTTGTAGGTGTAATGTGGGTCTGGCACATATGTAGACCATATTATCTTGCCAAGATGGTATCTCTAATTGGAGAACACTGTGGACATTTTATAATTGGTTTCAGCTGGTCTACCACATAGTTGAAAAGTTTTGTTTTTTCTTCCACTGGCTGTGTAGCCTATACTTATCAGCATCTTTGAAAGGGACTAATTGAGTCAACTGCTTTCTCTTTGGATCTATTGCTACATTTGTGAGGAAGTGAAGTAATTCCTTCACTTATTGCATCTTCATTTACAATGAGAACTTGTAGTAAGAAAAAGAGACCTTGAGGTCTCTTCTCCTCTTCAAGGCCACATGGCCCCAAGAAATGGGCCTGGGTCCTTCATCTTTTTATTTGTTCTTTTGCCATTTAGGTGCAGGGAATGGAGTTTCTAGACTTAAGAATGACAAAGGCTGGGAGTGCATGACATAGGAATCTAGGAGTCTAGGAATCTCTGTCAGATATTGCAGCCAGCCCAGCATTGAGGAATCTTTCTTATTCCAGCCCAGCAAAATCCAGTATGAATGCCACCCATGGATATAAACTTGGTGGGACTAATACTATGTAGGAACTGAGCTAAGTTTTGAGCCTAATCTCTACCCCAGCCCTTAGAGACTGAGTAGATGAAAGAGAGTTCATGACCCTGAAATACTAGAGGAAATACTTATAGTTTATTCTGTCTATATCTTCGAAGGAAATATGCCTTTGAAAAAAAAACATGTCATCCTACATGATTAAATGGATATGGGGTACTCATGACTAGCCTCCTAAAGTTAGTCTTGAGCCAATGGTAGAGATAAAAATGCTCACAACCTCACTGAAGGTACATGAGAACTTTGAGAGGGAGATGTAACAGCCTGACCCTGAGAAAGAACTGTTATATATTCATCTACTTCCTTTAAATCAGTGGTTCTCAACCTTCCTAATGCCACAACCCTTTAATACTTGTATGTGGTGTATCTGCATGTGGGTGGACACACCTGGAGATAGATAGAGGAGCCATGTCTTGGTTCCTAAGACCATCAGAAATGTGTTTTCTGATGGTCTTAGGCGACCCCTGTGACCCCTGTGAAAGGATTGTTAGACTGTTAAAGGGGTCACTACCCACAAGTTGAGAACTGCTACTTTAAATGATCAGTTTTATTAGCATATATTTGGGCAAAATAGTCTCTGATAACTTCCATTATTTCCTTTTGAATTTGTTGTGAACTCTTGTTTTTAAATTTTTTTACATGAACAATTTGGTTTTCCTTTCTTTATTAAAATAAATCAGATTGGTTGTTTATTTGTTTTATTAGTTTTTTTTAAAAAAACTAAATTTAATAGTTCATTATTTTTGACTTTCAATTTTATTAATCTCTTAATTTTTAGAGTTTCTAATTGATTGTTTAGTTACGATTTTTAAATTTGTTGCTGCTCAAGTTTTTTTAAAAGTTGTGTTTTTAATTAATTGTTCTCTTTACTGATAAAAAAATTTGAAGACATCAATTTGCCCCTAATAACTGCTTTAGCTTAATCCCATAAATGTTAGCATATTGTCTTATTATTTCTTTTATGACATTTTCTAATTTGTCCTTTGATCTATCAGCTCTTTAGGATTATATTACTTAGTTTCTTAATTATATTAAGTCTTTTTTTTTTTTTTTTTTGCTTTTTGGAGGGCAGTTGGGGTTAAGTGACTTGCCCAAGGTCACACGGCTAGTTTTTTGTGTTAAGTGTCTGAGGCCGGATTTGAACTCAGGCGCTCCTGACTCCAGGGCTGGTGCTCTATTCACTGCGCCACCTAGCCGCCCCAATTATATTAAGTCTTAATTAAAACTTTTAAAGTTCTTTTCTCAAGAGCCCTGTATTAAATATAATTTTTATTACATTGTAATTAGTAAATGGTATATTTCATATTTCTGCTTTTCTGCATTTTTAGATGAAGCCTTTGTACCTCAACATGTGGTCAGTTTTGTAAAGCTGCCATGTATACATGGGAAATATGTGAATTCCTTTCTATTTCTATTCAGTAATCATCAGAGATCTATCATGTCTAATTTTTCTAAATTCTATTTAGATCCTTAACTTCTTTCTTGTTTATCTCTTGGTCATATTTATTACAATTTGAAAGACTTTTATTATTCTTAGGCTAAAGAAAGATCTCTGACAAAGGATAAAGATCTCTGACAGAGGCATAAATCTCAATAATCAGGGATAGCGAATCAAACAAAAGATTTGTACCTGAGGACAGTAGCTAACTAGACTTGCTTGACATTAGAAAGAACTTGGTAAAAGAAGTCAGAAATCTCCTTTTAAAAATAGATGCTATTTCATGTGATTTTCATACCAATCCTGAGACTAAAAAACCCTCAAACTATGTTATTTCATCAATTTTTTGCTTTGAACTAATTTTTAGAATCCCTCCTTTCCTTCAAAACGTAGCGTATTGCCTTTTAGATATAACTTTTTATTCACACATTTTCTCCTCTGCTAGAATGTAAACTCCTTGAGGTCAGGACCTGTCTCACTTTTGTCTTTGTATTCTCCATACTTACCCTGTTCCTGTATAGACTTTGTGCTAAATAAATGCCTATTGATTGATCAAACCCAAAGGAATGAATCTCTAAGATGAAATTTCAGATACCATGACATTCTGCAGGGGTCCAGGAAAAAGACTTTTGGATAGGGAGGGACTTCCTGTTACTCCTCAAATCACATAACTGAAATCACCTCTCTAATCCACCTGTCTATTAGGTCGATTCTGGTACTGGAATTGGACCTACTGAGTTTGAGACCTTCAAAGAAATCATAGGCAAGATGGTTATTCATTGATTAGTTCTGTAAGGAAAAAAAGAAACATTCAATTTAGGGCCATTTCTTAAGTACCCACCTAGTGCCAGCTGTTGGAGTGAAGGGAAGGCATTGTGAGATGCCCTCACAGAGCATGAAAGGTCAAGATGAGAAATTGAACGAATCCACCAATGATTGGAATCCAGGTTGAAAAGGAAACATACCTCCTTTACTTTCTCAGTCTTTTGTTTCATACACAAGACCAATCAGAAGGAATTTCTACAAATCTTGATGACTGACCTTATCAGCTGTCATAACATTCTCATTTATTAGGAGATGGATTTAAGGACAAAACAGTAAAAGAGGAAATGGTCCGTTTGAGAGACTGCCTTGTATGGTGGATAGATAGTTTGTCTGAAGGCTCCTGGAGACATGTCTCTGACCCAGTGTGGCCCATGGCAAGTCCTTTAACTGCCCAAAGCCCTAATTTTCTAAGACCACAAGTTAGAGAGAAGCTGCTGATTTCCATTGGAAGAGGGATCAACTGGGGTTGGGACACAGGTTTAGTTCATGTGTAGCTGAGAGTTCAGTATCCATAAGGCAGGTAGAGTTTAGGGTGATAGGAGTATGCCAACTCTCTGGAAATAGCCCAGGCAGAGTAACAATGAGAAGTCTATTGAGGGAGCTGGGTGAGTCCAAAGAAATTCTTCAAGGTCTAACTTCATGGAATGTGGTCACGTTGTATCTTGTCCAGCCCCAGGTGGCTGGCAGATACGCCATCTGGTGGAGGAGGGGTTCTGGCTCAGGGAATCTGAGAACTGGTTTAGGGGACAAGAGGTGGTATTGGTGCCAGGAAGGCCCATCCCTTGTGCAGTAATCCAGACGGGAGGAGATGGTGATTTAGGCACGACCTCATGGCAAGCTCAGGAAGGGTCTGGTCTAATCTGAGTGCGGTGTGGTCCTCACTGTTCTCTGCATCTGCTGCTCTGCCTGGTTTCAGTTTCACAGGAAAGGATTCCCTTCCCCAAGCTCATCACTTCAAAACTCTCCACCAGGTTGCTAATTCAAGCCTTGATTGACACTCCCTTTCTCAGCCTTCTCTCCCCTCTATTGAGAGGCTGGAGGGAGGAGTGCCAAACTCCTGCTAAGTGCACTGGTTCTCAACCTTCCTAATGCTGCGACCCTTTAATACTCGTATGTAGGCGTATCTGCATGTGGGTGACCCTTCTGGAGACGGATAGTGAGCTGTGTCTCAGTTCCTAAGAAAATATGTGTTTTTCACTGGTCTTAGGCTACCCCTGTGACCCCTGTGAAAGGGTCGTTTGACCCCCAAAGGGGTCATGACTCACAGGTTGATAACTGCTGTTAAGGCCTTCCTTTAGAGAGGACAGAAATTGGACTCTATATAAGATCCTTTTTTACCTTTGCATCTACTGTCCTCCCTGGTTCCAAATCCATGGAATAATTTCTCCTGTGGTGTTCACCTCTCCTCACTCCAATCCCATGCTCCCCCCTCTTCCTGCCTCATTTTGGATGCTGTCTCCCCTTTTAGATGGTAAGTTCCTTGAGGTCAGGGACTGTCATTCTTTTTATTACTTGTATCTTCAGTGCTTAACACAGGGCCTGCTTAATAAATGGATTGGACTGGGTTGTTGCAGTGGCCTGGGAGGCTCTGTTCCCCAAAGCCCCACTTCTTCTCTAACCCATGCCTCAGTTACTTTATTTTTAAAGCATGGTGACCTGCTCAAATAAGGGATCCAGTTTCTATGAATATTGATTTCTGTTCCCTTCTCTTGCCATGCCCACAGAGCTTATCCAGAGCAGGGTCCTGGTCACTAAGGAATCAAGAGCAAGGCCAAGCTGAACATTCCTCCACTTTGGCTTGGCTCCCAAGCTTCTCCTCATCACGATCATGAAGGTCTTGGTGGTGGCCTTCTCCTTCCTCCTCCTCCTCCTCTCTGTCTTCTGCTTGGTGATGTCAGCGGAGCAAAGTAAGTTCATTTTCCTTTTCTAGTTGCTTTGAGGCCCCTCTCCTGGGTTCTCATTCAGCTCATTCCTTCACAGCTGACTCAGATGACGTCACCCCCTGCTGCAACAACTTCGTCAACCATCGGATCCTGCGATCTCTTGTCATCGGTTATGTTAGGACTAGCTCCCGGTGCCCCAGGCCTGGAGTTTTGTGAGTGCATCATGTGCTGACTTTCTCTGAAAAGACAAGAGGAAATGAGGTGGTGTGCAACAGGGCATAGAGAGCAGCCTCTGACAAAGGCTGAGAATCTCCAAGGAATCCAAGGGGGAACAAGATTTAGACTTGTGTTTCTTGGTCCTGTCCTACAGGACTAGGAGCAATGGGTAGAAATTTCAGAGGGGCAGATTTAGGATCAACATAAGGGGACAAAACCCCAACAGTCCCTTTAGGATCATGGCTCTAGAGCTGGGATGGTCCTTAGAGACCATAAAGTCCAACACCCTGATTTTACAAACAAGGAAATGGAAACCGAGAGAATTAAAGAGAGCTTGTCAGGGCCACACAGATGGTAACCATTAGAGGTGGGAGGTGGGCCCTGGTTCCCTGACTCCTGTTCCACTCATTGCTTTGGCCCCTGTATTGAAGCACCTCCTAAATTTGGAATGGTCATAGGTTCTCCTACAGCAGACATTGTCAGTCAGAGGCTAATGACTTAACCTGAGATGTTGTAGAAAGGAATCTGGTTTCCACATAGGCTAGACTACTTGGCTTCTGAGATCCCTTTTCCCTTCTGATATTCTGGAACTCAGGAAGTTTCTGGCCTCCTCAACTTACTGAAAGGGAGGATTTGACCCTAAGAAGGCAACATGGTGGGCTGGAAATGGTAACTGAATTTGGAGTCAAAAGGTGTTGTTCACTTATTTTTCATTGTGTCCAACTCTTCATGACCCCATTTGGGGTTTTCTTGGCAGAGATACTGGAGCAGTTTGCCATTTCCTTCTCCAGCTTATTTGACAGATGAGGAGAATGAGACAGAGTTAAGTGACTTGCCCAAGGTCACACAATTAGGATGTGTCTGAGGATGGACTTAAACTCAAGTCTTCAGAACTCTAGACCTGGTACTCTATCCAGTCTGCTACCTCACTGCCTGGGAGGGAGTTCAAATCCCAGCTCTACCATTTATTATCTTTATGACCTCCTTGGACGTCTCCTTTCACTTTCTTTGGGCCGTTTAGACTTGATAGCCTTCTATGGTCCCTTCTATAATCCATAATCATTGGACAGGATGACCTCTGACCTCTCTTCTAGTTCTAAATTGATAATGCTATGATCATAAATTAAAATATTTAGATATAGTGTTATAATTATAAATAGTTTAATATGTCACTGTAATGCAACATAATATAATAAAAATACATACCAGTTATTCATATTACAGGTCACAGGTTGCCTAACCTTTAGGAAAGAGCCATCTTTCACTTCTCAGAAGCCTTGAAATTATTCTGGGGGGAGGTAGCAGTGACACCTGCAATGGGAGAAAAATAGGACTCCCCAGAAAGTCCATGCCCATCACATCCTGTGGAAAACCATGCATGTTTCCCCACTCTCAGAGAATCCTCACAAACCTCAGGGTGTGGATGCATCGGAGGGATGGGGGATAGGATTGAGAGACAGAAGGGACCTTGGAGATCATCCAGGTTAGTTCCTTTCATTATAATGAGAAAGAAACTGAGGTCCCAAGAGCTGATGAGGGCTTTCTGCGGTCTGACAAGGAGTGAGTAGGAGAGATAGTCTTTTGGTTCTAGAGCAAGGGCTCTTTGTAGGACACCACAATACCCCTGGGGGGAGTTGTGGTAGGGAATATTGTGTGGTGGCAGAAGCTGGTTTGGAGATTTTGGATAAGGCTTTGAGACCTCCCAGTAGACCAGATGTCCTAGGTGGGAGTCTCCTTGCTGTACTGGATCTGATGGATTCTGGGTAGGAGCTGCTTTCATTGAAGGTTGGGAGAGAGAGCCCAAGGAGTATACCCAGCAGATGCTACAGCTCTGGGGAGATGAGGGCAAAGTCAGGGTGCAGAAAGGGAGAAATAAGAAAAGAAGGACATTTAATTTTAGCAGCTTCTCTGAATAGACTCTGCCTACTTTTTAATCCTTAGGTTTGAAACCAAACAAGGACTGAAAGTCTGTGCCAATCCAGCTGTCCCCTGGGTCCAGAGGTATATGAAAAGTCTGGGTTTCCCCTAAGCTGGGGGACAGGGTGACAGGTGAAAGAGGACAAGGAAAGTCAGCTGGAGCAATCCTGTACCCTTTTGCTAGTGCTGACCTGGTCCTGGTCCCCAGGACTGTAGGCAGCCTCAAACCTGTTATTTCCATCCCAGAGGGATGCATAGCAATGGGTCAAGCTGCCACAATCTGGGGGAGAATAAACATTTTTGCAAGCAAAACTCTCTGTTGGTTTTCCTGGGGATGTGGGTTGAATGGATTTTAGTTCTCTTTCCTACCTTCCTGGACTAATCCATATCAGAGACTCTTCTCTCCAATCACGCAGAGGATAGGGATACTGGGACAGGCAGAAGGCTCAGGTTTATGATGAGAAGGAGCTGATATATATGTTCCTTCTACCCCCAGTTCAGGATTACTGTCTATTCACTTTCTGCTCTTCTCCAGACTTATCTTTGTTTTTCAGTGACTGGTTCCCCCCACTCTGCTGCCCCCTCCCTTCTCTTACCAATCACACAGTCTCATAACCTCAGTTTTGTATTCTATTCCTCATTTGAATCTGTTTTCAAATCTTTTCTACCTTCAAAATATCTTTCCTTTAGATCCCCTTTTCTCTACTGACATGGCTATCACTGGTGCTGGCCCTTATCTATCACCTTTTCTATGGACTATATTTATCTTTCTGCCTCATGTCTTTCCCTACTAATTTGTCTCTCACTCAGCTGCCAAAGTGATTTTCTGAAAGCACGTATCTGATGCCATGTCAGCTGAGGAACTGCAGAGGAGGTGCCAACCTGTGATGGTAGAGGGAGTTTTCTTAGGACATACACTTCTATCGTTAAAATCTCAACTCTGGTTCCTATCCTTGTTACTTTCCTGTTTCAACATATCATTTCCTTCCTCATCCAGAGATTCTGTCCTGATCCAAAGGATGAAAAAGAAAGAATGAACATTTAATCCCTTGATTACTGATTAAAGAATGAAAATGCATCTCCTACTATGTGCTAAGCACCGAGGTTGTAAATAAAAGGAAGTGATAGCAAAAAAAAGTTCACTTATTTTTAATATTCTTTTACAAATTTGAGCTCCAAATTCTCTCCCTCTTTCCAGTTCCCTCCCTATCCATTGAGAAGATAAGCAATAGGATACCTATTATACGTGTGAAGTATGTAAAATGTTTTCCCATAGTATCGGGGTTGAAAAAAGAAACCAAGAAAAATACAGTTACAAATCTGCTTCAGTCTGTACTTGCAGCCCATCAGCTCCAGATGGAAGATAGCATTTTTCACCATGAGTCCTTTGGAATCCTGTTGGATCATTGTATTCATCTAGGGAGCTAATCTTTGAGTTGGCCATATTTGCAGCGTTGCTATTCCTGACTCTAGGTTCCATACTCTAGTCACTGAACCGCCTTATCTTATGGAGGGGAGAGTGTGCCCCGCCTTTTTATGAGTGGGAATGTGTTATACCAATGCTTTTACTATACATTTTAGTAAATGTCTTTGCTAACAGCTAATTAAATTTACTATTACTGAGAAAAAGTGATGGGGGTTTGTGAACTATGTAGTGTTGGGAGAGGCCACAGTCAGTTTTGTGGTTTTTTTTGCTTTTTGGAGGTTGGAAGGCAGGGCAATTGGGGTTAATCTGTATGGGGAAAGTGAAAACTTCTCTGGCAGTTTTGGATTGTTAACTTCCCTCTTCCTCCTCCATTGCTGCTGTCCATCAGCAGCAAGCCTCTTTGGAAATCTTTTGATTCCCCCCTTCAGTCCTTTGTCTGCTTTCTTGCCTCTATGGGCCCCTCCTCCCAGCCAGTGGGAGTCAGAGACAGCCTGAGCACGCTCCTCCAACCAATGGGAGTGAGGGACAACGGGGGAAATATGACCCTGCTCTGTTAGGGTATAAAAACTTTGTTCCCCCACCACCTTGGTACTTCTCCTCCATGAGATCAGTCATGGGGAAGACTGCCCTCTTCTCCCAAGGAAGAGAATATACTCCTTTTCTTATTCTAAGAGATCTGTTTTTTTTTTTAATTACAGGTGAGCTTTTTTTTTTTCATCCCAAACAAATCCATTCCAGCAAGTTGGGCAATGAATCCTCAGGAGACCAGATAGCCGCCAGCAAGACTCCAGGCATTCTGCTGCTGTTTTCGTCTCTGTGTTAATGTTGCCCTATTATTTCCACAAATGCCCTCACTTTCAGCAGATTAAAAAAAACACAAACAAACCCAAGAACAACTCAGAATCTTACTAAAAGTCCAATACAGGTTTATTTTAGAAATGATATTTATTCTTTTCATGATTCAGGTGAAATGTCTGTATAAAGAGGAGCCATCCAGGAAATCAGTTCCTCAACTATTTGGCACCGTTGCTTCTCTAGTTTCAGGCTGACGACATACTTCCATACCCAGGTCTCACTGGGGTTGGCATAGTGCTGACGACTGCCCCTGGTGATGAAGCTGGAGGGTAAAAAGCAAAGGAGACAGGTTGGAGAATTCTGCCCCACACTTCTTCAGCAGAGCTTGTGGACTTTACTACTTGCCTTTATACTGACCCTCAATCCCTACTTCCACTCCTTTTGTGTCTCTATGGTTAGACTTTCTTGGATTCTCTTTCCTTTCCTCCAATGTCTTTCTCTTAGAATGGATGCAGGACTTATTGGGAGTTGTGGCAACCTTCCAAGGAGAGTACTGAGTGTGAAATAAGAGGGCAGTGTGACCTTGGGTAAATCCCTTTAGTCAGTTAATGAGCATTTATTAAGTACCACCTATATGCTAGGCATTGTGTGAAGGGGTATGGGCTCTGGACCCTCCACTCCCCTCTTTGAACTTTCCCATGTGACCTAGTACCTGGCATTTTGCCTGAGGCATCAGCTCAGCCCAGAATAATCCTTTCAACTGTCCTTTCCTGGTGGTTTACCTAGCTCCAACCTTCAATTCTTGATTACTCCTGACCCAGCCAAACATTCAGTTCTCTGTTTTCTACAACTCTGGCCAGCCCTTTATTGTCAGTCACCTCCAGACCACCCCATGCTATTTCGTACCCTTAATCCCATCTAGACCCCTACTCTTATCTCTGGGTCACCCCAGCCAACTGGCTACTCCTAGATCCCATTCAAATCTTCCCACAAATCTTTTTCCCTTATAAAAGGAGTCAGTCTTATCTACCAAATGCACCAATTCTTTTTTTAAAAAAATTGATTTGTTTATTTACTTTTAGTTTACAAGATTCAGTTCCACAATCCCTTGAGTTTCAAATTCTCCCCTCCCTCTCTTCCCCACCCATGTCGGCATACAATCAAGTATAGTATCTGCAAATACTTTCACATTGGACATTAGTGTGGTTGTATAGAAGGGTTATAACCAATGGAGTGAACAATGGGAAAAAAGAATGACAAATGCTGGAGAGGATGTGGAAAAATTGGAACACAAGTGCATTGTTGGTGGAGCTGTGAGCTGATACAACCATTCTGGAGAGCAATCTGGAACTATGCCCAAAGGGCTATAAATAACTGCATACTCTTTGACCCAGTAATACCACTTCTGGGGTTGTATCCCAAAGAGATCATAGAAATGGGAAGAAGACCCATATGTACAAAAATACTTATTGCAGCTCTCTTTGTGGTGGCAAAAAATGGGAAATTAAGGGGATGCCCATCAAATGGGGAATGGCTAAACAAATTGTGGTGTATGGATGTAATGGAATACTATTGTGCTATAAGAAATGGGGAGGAGATGGTCTTCATATTCACCTGGAGAGGCTTATATAAACTGATGCTAAGTGAGACGAGCAGAACCAGGAAAAATTTGTACACAATCACAGACACAAAGTATGTGTGATGACCAGCTTTGATAAACTGGACTCTTCTCAGCAACGCACAATTATAAGACAACTCCACAAGTCTCAGGATGGAAGTAGATGTCTACATTCAGAGAAAGATCTAGAAAGGACAGAGTTTAAATGGAGACTGAAGCAATCTACATGCTATTGCTCTTTTTCATGTTTGGTTTTCAAATGCACCAATTCTTAAAATCTTTCCCACCCCAGCCAGTGTTTTAATAAATCTTGTCTCTGACTGAAAGAAGGCTTGAGTTGAATTCTTCTGAGGCAAATGAGTGCCTTTTGCCCCTGAATTTCAGGGTTCCTGACACCCGTAGACACAAAGAAAGGTGAAAAAAGTCCTAATTGTCAAGGAGCTCATAGTCTAATGGGGGAGGGAGGAAGATAATGTGTAAAAAACCTAGTTACATACAGAGTAGATGAATGCTAGACCCAGAAGGGAAGACATTAACAGAGGGACCTAGAAAGACATCATCTAGAAGATCAGATTGGAGCTGAGACTTGAAGGAAGAAGCAGAAAAGAGGGAGCAGAATGTTACATGCATGAGAGATAGCCATCACCTAGACTTCATTTTTATGCCTATGAGAGAGTAACTGGGGGGTCATGTAATTGGTCCCTGTTGCCCCTTTGTGGAGAGGCTCTAGCTTCAAGCATCTCACACTCTTTCCTGAGAACCATGTTCTGAGACAGTTCAATGAAGGCCAGCAAATAGGCAGCTTCTAACCATTTTCCTTCTCTACAACAGTATAATTCTAACTGCAAGGGAGTATTGTCTTTTAAAGTGCCCAAAAGAGGCCACGATTCATGGTTTTCTAGGCGATAGCTAGGCCAAACAGCGTTGCAAAAAACACTAGCTTTTCCTTTTTAAGGTATCCAGAGGAGCTAAATTTTTCCCAATGCTGTAAAAGATAACCTAAAGGCGAACTTTTGGGAGCTACAGGCATAGGACCTGGAAGTCCCTTTCTCCATAAAGGAAGGTTTTGAGAATAAGCCTCGAAAAACAAATAAAACAAAAGAGGACAAAAAATCTACAAAAAATACCTTGAGTTTTCCCAATTCCCTAGTGCTGAGAGAATTGAAAGAATCTGGCTCACACTTCCAGATGAGGTGTCTGTCCTTGTCGTCCATTCTTCAGAAGCTGTGCACGTGTCCATATTCTCCAATACAACCAAACAGGACCAAGAACCTGAGGTCAGGCTGAGTACCTAGCTGTTCAACCTAATGGGACCTGAGAGGTCAGGTCCACAAAAACAAAACAAAACACAAAAAACACACAAAAAAGAACACACCTCCAAGCTACTTGGAGGACAAGAAAGCAGTAGGGAAAGAGAGAGGCTTATGTACCTTCCAGTGCCAGCTGGAGAAGAGCTTGAGATTAGCAGTATTTCCCAGTGTCAGGGAACCATAAAAATGAAGAGGTACCCAAAGAGGGTTAGGGCTGCCTGAGACCCCAAAATACCAACATGCTAGGTCCTGCTGAAAGAATTCTACTCAAGTCTTCTCACCCAAAGAAAAAGTGAAGTTTATTGAAAGATATGGGGTAGACTCTTAAGGATTAAGTCTCTGCTAGGCCATTTCATGGCGCTGTCACCCAGATGGAGGGAAGATGGGGTCTTATTTACAGAGGAATCTAGGGGTGGTTTAGAGGAGGAGCCTGGGGAGGGTCTTCAGGAGGAGCCGATGAGGTCTGACTCCAGCAATGAGTTTGGGGAGGGACTTCAGGTGGAGTCAATGAGGTCAGACTCTAGTAATGAGTTTGGGGAGGGACTTCAGGTGGAATTAATAAGGTCAATGCAAGGGTGATTTGATTTTTTGATAGGCAAGGGGTTTCCCAGAGCATGTACCTCAAAGATTCAAGGAGAGCTCAAGGGGGCATGGTCCCAGAGCCTACACCTCATCAATATGAACCATCTCACAGTCTACTGTCACCTTGCATCTGAATTCTTTGAATGTTTTCAGCTTTTCTCACCCTGATCCTTCACCTCCTCTTGGCCTTGCTCTTCACAGGCTACTCCAACACCACAGCTTCTTTGGGAGGCATTTTCTGATCTCTGTTCCATTGATCCTTTCTCAAATTTGGCACATCCAAAGTAGAACTCATTTTCTTTCCTCCCAAACATGTCCCTTCTTCTAAATATCTCTATTTTCTCAGAGATACCACCATCCTTCCAATCACTCAGGTTCCCAATATCAAATCTTCTTGACTCTTCCCTCTCTGATCCCACATATCCAATCTGTTGCCAAGTCTTGTCAATTCTGTCCCCATGACATCTCTCCTATCCATCTCACGAGTTCAGACCCATATCATCTTTTACCTGAACTATTGCCATGGCCAGATGAATGATCTATCTACCACCAGTCTCTCCCTTCTCCAATTCATCCTCCCAAAGCACTTGTCCTAAGGACATTCCTGAAGACTATGTCACTCTTCTGCTCAATAAACTCTAATGGCTCCCTGTTACCTCTAGGATCATATGCAAACACCTTTGTTTGGCATTTAAAACCCTTCACATTTTGACTCCAACCTGAGTCTCCAACCTTATTATTACTCCTCTTCATATATCAGACAGGCTCGCCAAGCTGGCCTTTTCACTTTTCTTCATGCGCAACATCTCTCATCTCCCTGACTTTTTACTTGATGTTCCTCATACCTGGAATGTTCTCCTTGCTCATCTTCAACTCTTAGAAGACTTAGTTTCCTTCAGATTACATCTCAAAGGCCACCTTTAATGTGGGACATTTCCTGAAACCCAAGCTGCTAGTGCCATCCTCAGGCATTATGTATGTGTGTATATATATATATATATATATATATATTGCTGTGGCCAGCACAGTCTGGGCCTAGCTTCCAGCTGAGTAAAACAAAAAGAAGGAGAGACGGGGATGTATTTGATAGTCTGTTTATTACAGAACCATTACATACTAACCCAAAGATACAAGAAAATCATAGAGTTTATATGCCTTATTGCAGGGAAGATTATGTGACTTAGGACTAGACTTTTCCCTACCCCAGCCTTATTATTACTAATTACTAATATTACTAATCACCCATTAAGATCTTATGCTAGGACCATATCTGGAGGCACAAATAAACCAGGAGTCCCAATCAAGACTTGCAAATTAACTTTCTGTACTTTCTTTAAATATTCAGGAAACCAATGAGAGCATCCACCCAACAAGATTATACTCTCCTTGCATATCAGCCTAATGACCTTGTAGAACTGGGGAGCTGTGGCCAAGGCCCCTGAAAGTCTTGGCCTGCTACATTATATTGCCTAGATTTCCTCCTATTTTTCCTCTTCTCTTTCTTCTTCCTAGAGAGCCATCCCTTATAAAATGCATTTTAAAGAAGGAGAAGGGGAAAAATAGCAAAATAAAATAATCACATTGTTAGGTCTCTGATACCTCACGTGGGAAGGAGACTCCTAAAGAGGGTCGTTGATACTCCAGTCCTCAGCTAACAGGAGTACAAGTGATCACCTGGAGGCAGCTGCACCTGCTTACAATAAGCAGGATAATCTCTCTGCCTTCAGGGTGAGACACATTGGCTCGCTGTGTCGAGGACATGGCCAGGGGAGGGGCCCTAAGGGGCCCTGGAGAAAGGACTTAAA
>CM053593.1:357282138-357305996 GCA_028646575.1 Pseudocheirus occidentalis
GTTTGTGTGGGAGCTGCAGTGCTTTGCTGCTTCTACGCTGCCATCTTGGCTCTGCCCCCCGATTATTTCCTTTTGTTAGCATATTAAATATTTTGTGGAGAGCTAAATGAAGCAGATTGGCTATTGGGCATTAGGATCAACAAATGTTTAAGTATCTACTAGATGTAAGTCACCCAGGATAAAGAACCAAAAATAAAATAGGAGCTTACATCCTTCCAGAAAATTCTGGTACAAAGCAGAGTTTTCGAAATGTCTAGTAATGAAAATGGAGAGGGACAAGACAATGAGAGACAGATTATGAGGGTAAAGAGAAACTTTAAAAACATTTTCGACTAGTCTTATGTCTTTGCCTATTTTGTCTCCTGAAAAAAGAAAGCCATCCTAGGTAGAATCAAGCTTGCCAGTTTAGTGAGTGTTGCCATGTAATGCAAGACATTAGAAGTAATCATGACAGCCAAGTCGACTTTTACTCATTGGTAATAGGACCAGTAACATTTTGACATTGACACTGGAAGAGAATTGTGGGATGAAGAGGGACTTGGAGCAGAAGCCACCTTGGTTAATCTGTATCCAAGCAGTAGGAAGGACATTGGGGATGGGGGGGCGGGAAGTAAGGAGGTCAAGAGGTCATAAGAGCTTTATTTTAGAAACCATATTTATTCTTCAGGTGGAGAAAGTTCAACATTTTTGTAGAAATGATTTATATAGGAGTGGTACTCTTCAGTCTTTTCCTTCTGTTTCAATCTGAAGATGTATGCTTGTACCCACTCACTTCTGGGGTTGGCACAGACCTGGCGACCTTTGTTGGTGATAAAGCTAGAGTATGAGAAGCAAAGAAAAAATAAAGACTTTAGCACCAGGATTCCCTTCCCCAAGACAGTTCCCAGGCCTTTCTACTTCCTATGACCATTGTCTTTACATAAAACTTTAGGACTTTGCCTCAATCCCCAGGTGGTGCTGTGCCTGAAGTGCTGAACCCAGAGTGAGGAAGAGGTATATTAAATCCTGCCTTTGATACTTACTACTTGTGTGACTCTAGGGAAGTAACTTCAGTCTGCCTCAGTTTCTTCAACTGTAAAATGGTTAGTACCTACTTCTTAGAGATGATTAAGTCAGAGGATGTGTGTAAATCACTTTGTAAACATAAGACAGCTGTAAAAATGCTAATTATCATCCTCTTCCTCCATCTCCTCCTCCTGTTCTTCCTTCTTCAGTGACTCCATGGGAATCCTCTCAGAAACCCCCCCTGGTCTTTATTTCCTCTGCTCTCTCCTCCTTCCCTTTCCAGTGGAAGAAGTTCCTACTAGTATTAGAGAAGCAGCAGTGGGAGGAGAAAGAAGGTTCCATTTGGACTTAAAGGACCTTGTTTCATATCCAGGCTCTGCTACCTACTCTCTGAGAGACCTTGGGTAAGTCACTCTCACAGCTTGGGGTTTAGTTTCTCCGTCTGTAAAGTGAAGGGGTTGGACAACATGGTTTTTTCTAAGGTTCATTTTTATTCAAGATCAAGGATCTTGTCCTCCTCCCTGTGCCTCTGCAGAGGCCAGGTCAGAAACCATGGAAGATCCTCCCATAGCTCTTTCCCTCTGTGATACACAGCCCCAAGACCACTGGACACAAGAATTAGAGATTATTTTGTCCTGGAGTCCTGGAATGCATTCCTCCTACATCACTCCCTTAATCCTTTTTACTTCTAGCACCTTCCCTCTGTTGATTATTTTTTATTTATCCTGCAGATGGCTACTTTATTCATATTTGTTTGCACGAGTGTTAAAATTATATCTTGTTCTGGTCACCCTGATCCTCCCACCCCCAACTCAACCCTGTCAGTATAGTAGGATTTTAAAGGCAGTCAGTATAAAGGGGGTAAATCAAGAAATTAATTTGTGAAGGGAAACCTAGAAACTGTCCCAAAGATCAAAAAACATAATTTACAAATTGTATCATATATTAACTAAAATTCACATCTTGGTAAAATGTACAGAATCAGGGGAAACCAGCTAGGATCTCTGTTAAGTTTCTTGTCCTCTGATAAATTCCAGATGAAAGTTAAATCTCCACAGCCACAGACCAATGGAACATCAAAAATGTGTTGATAACTTTGAAATGTAATGTTGACATTTTACTGATAACTTTGAGATGATTTGGATATCTTAATGAACTAACTCCAAGTTGGCAGAGAAAGGAATTAGTCTGTTTCCCTAAAAATTTCCATAGAAATGAGACCTTCAAACTCCTGCCCCTTCTTCCCAAGTTGCCTTCCCTCTCCATTGTGTCCGTGTTGCTTGGTGCTCCCAAGTCTAATCCAATGTTCTGTGGGTGGTTCTCTCTGCCTCTCCTCCTCCTCATGCTCTTCCCCACACTGCCTGCCTTGCTTCACCATCCCATCTATTCCCACCTTGTCTGCCTCTGTACCTCTTTTGTCACTTGTCTCTGCCTTTTTGTGCTTTTTTTCTGCCTCTGTTTAAATAAAGTGTAATTGCCAATCATGGTCTTTCCTGGCATGTAACCAAAGAACCAGATGTGCCTGACTCTATTTCATACTTTCATAAATTAATGATCAATTCAGTATGTTTGTCTCCACCATTGACTGTGAGCTTCCTGAGGGCAGAGACTTATATTTTTGACTTTCTTTGTAACCCCCACACAGAGCCTGGCACATAGGAGACACTTAAAAATGCTTATTGACCAAATGAATTAACGGGGGTTCAAAGTTTATTCAGCCTTAGTCAATCATCTGATGTCCCTGAGGGACTGCTTCTCCCTCCTGAATCCTTCCCTACTCCTTTCTGCACGCTCCTCATATCCTTTTCTCCAGATGGAGGCTATGGAAGTGCCACTCACATGATTCCTGGCTTGAGGCAAAAGCTGCTGGTGTCATAGAAGTCCACCATGTGGCTGTATGGGATCCGGCGGTGGACATAAGAGTGGCAGCAGGCATTTGGAGTGTCATATTTAGCTGTAAGGAAAGAGATGATGTGAAGACACCCTGAGTCCAGGTGAACACCACCTGATTCTTTGAGCTTCTGAGACAGTCAGTGAAGGAAGGAGATGGTTCTACATTTCTAGTAGGAAAGAATTGGGAAGACCAAGGCCTACATTTCTTCCATCTCTTTCTCTCTTTTTCTTCTACGTCCTTCATCTCCTCTCTCTTTTCACAAAAACTCATTTTTCTTTCTCCAGGAGATTAGACCTTACTGTTCTAGTAAAGAGGAACAGAAGTTCAATGTGGGTCATACACAGGCCCACTATTAGAGGAGGATCCATCACTCAGAAGAACCTTGAACATTTCCTGAGGGGACTTGACTGAGAGATAGGAAAACTAATAGAACTCGTTTGGATTTCTTTTTATCTCGGCTCCTTGAGAGTTAGTTATATCATCTTGGGCAAGTTATTCTCTCTTTGTGTTCCAGTCTGTAAAATGGGACTACAACTCATGGTATAGTTGAAAGAATACTAGATTCAAAGTTGGAAAATCTGGTTGAAAATTTCACCTTTGAATCTTGTAAACTAAACGTAAATAAACAAATCAATGGGAAAAAAAGAAAATTCCATCTTTGTTGCTTACTATCTTTGTGACTTTGGATGGGTCACGATCTCTCTATGACTTGCACATAGTTGTATAGCTAGTGTGTCAGCTTGAACACAGGTTTTCCTAAAGAATATTGTTGCATGACAGATGGACCCTTGTTTCACAGAGAACTTTGGAGTTCAGATCTGGTCTTAGACACCGGCTATGTGACCCTGGGAAAGTCACTTAATTTCTGTCTGCCTCAGTTTCCTCATCTGTAAAATGCAGTTAATAATAGCATGTATCTTCTATGGATTATTGTGACAACCAAATGTGATTGTCTATAAAGCTCTTTGCAAACCATAAGTGCTATGTAAATGGTAGCTGTTTTTGAAGTGTGCTGTGTCCTCTAGGCAAACAAGTCTGTATGCTTTGTTAAGAGATAAGGCTCCTAGTACTTTGGGTATACTCTCTATGGTAGAACTATGGGAAGGTATGGGCAAGAGTCACAAAGGACAAGCAGGCATGGATGGATTGTGGTCTTTTTCATTAGAAAGAGTGCTGGCATCATGGAGATCACAGATGCACTGGAGTGTTGAAGACACAGATAAAATTTTAGTTTATGAGGTACTTTCAGAGAATTACTCATCTCATTCTTATGAATGTCTTGTTTGCCTTTGCTGCTTCCTAGCTAGGTGGTTCAGTGGATAGAGTGCTGGACCTCGAGTCAGGAAGACTCATTCATCTTTCTGAGTCCAAATCCAACCTAAAACACTTGCTAGCCATGTGACCTTGGGCAAGTCACTTAATCCTGTTTGCCTCAGTTTCCTCATCTATAAAAAGGGGAGAAGGAAATGGTAAACTGCTCCAATATCTCTGCCAGGAAAACCCCAAATAGTGGCATGGAGAATCAGACAGAACTGAAAAAAGATTTAACAATAGCTCCCCTCTATGTGTTATCTTCCCTCATTAGTATGAGGGCAGGGCCTGTCTTACTTGAATTTGTTTACCCAGCATTTAGTACAGTGACTGGCACCTAGTAAATAAATAATAACTATTATTAATAATTATTGATAAATTATCTATTTATCATCTATGTGTCTATGTATCTATCTGTCTGTCTGTCTATCCATCCATCCATCCATCCATCCATCTATCTATCTATCTATCTATCTATCTATCTATCTATCTATCTATCTATCTATCCTGTCTGTCTGTCTGTCTGTCTGTCTATCTGTCTCATCTCATTTAGTCTTTTCCACAACACAATAAGATAAGTAGTATGGGGAAGTCTTATTACCTCCATTTTACAGATGAGAAAAATGAGGTTCAGAGTGACTTACCATGAGTTACACAGCTGGTAACTCAAACTCAAGGTGTTTGTCAGCCCAGAGCACCCTGAGCCTGGACCCAAGAGACCTTGATCCCTTGTCAAAGTTTCCAGGGATTATGCTCTCCCACCTTGGGAAAAATACACAGGGCAACTCTTACCATATACCCCAGGATGGACTGGTCCATCTCATGCTATTTTCCCAAGATCCAAAGAGTTGTATTTAGAGGGAAACAGAAGAACCTCTTGCCTTCTCAGAATGGAAAGGGAGGAGAGAGTCCCAATCCTCACTTCATAGCAGCATAGGTAGTTTTGTTAGGGATGATTGCCACAGATCCCATGCTTATCATTAACTTTTGATTCCAGACTTTTTTTCACAAGTTGATGATTAAAATGAAAGAAAGAAATCAGACTTACCAAAGTTTTTAATTTCAAAGCAGAAACCAGGCATTAGAATGATGAGGATGGAGAGGAAAGTCAAAGAGACTATGGTCTTTGGAGGTGGAAGGAGAGCACTTTGAGGAGCATTCCCAAAGTTCCAAGTATGCTTGTTCTCACAGCTCTGAAGCCTAGGCTAGGACCCTCCCCTTTATAGACAGTAATGACTGAGAAGGAGCAGGATGAGAAAACCTTCTCAAACTAGGTAGGAACAAGATGTGTTTTTTTTTAAAGTACTGATGGTGGCACATTTTTTTTCTGAAATAAGGGAAGTGAGATTGAAATGAATGAGGAAGCAGATTAAGTGATGACTCTGGATTTCCAGATCTGAATATGTCTAGATCAAATCATGGGGGAATGTGAATGAATGAGTGTGTATGTGTGTATATGTGCTTGTGAGGGAGGATGAAAAGAGATGTAATACACAAAGTATTTTACAAACCTTAAAATGCTGTATGAAAGTTAGCTACTAATGGTGGTGGTGTTAGTGGTAGTGGTGGTGGTGATGGTAGTCTAACCTCTGACATCTTAAGCCTGTCTCACCCTGGGTCCTTTCACTTCCTCTTAGCCTTGGTATGAGCATTTTCTGATTTCTGTTCCAGCTGACCTCTTCTCAAACTCAAAACTGGCCCATGTGTTATTTTCTTTTCCTCACAACCACACTTTGACAATTCAGGATTTCCCTATTTCTATCAAGGGCACCACCATCTTCCCCATCCTTCAGATTCCCACCCTCAGAGTCATCCTCAAATTTTCCTTCTTTGTCACTTTGCATATCCAATTAATTGCCAAGTCTTGTCAATTCAACCTCCTTCCTGAGGGCAGAGCCAAGATGGTGGAGTAAAAGCAGGAACTTGCTTAAGCTCCCACCCCAACCACCTCTAATACCTGTAAAATATGACTCTAAACAAATTTAGAGCTACAGAACCCACAAAGTGACAGAGAGAGACAAATCTCCCACTGAAGGCAGCCTGGAAGGTCAACAGGAAGGGTCTATTGCATTGGGCATAGAGTGGAGCACAGTCCTGTATGAGCCATGCCAGCCCAGATCCACAGTGGCCCAGACACGTGGCCCAGACAGGCCAGAGCAGACTTCTGGAGAGTGAATGACTGGCAGCTATGGCAGTTTCCAGACTTCTCAACCCACAAACGCCAAAGAGAAAATAAAAGGTCAGTGACAAACTCTGCTGATCCTGGGTGAGAGAAGAGTGCTGTCTGGCTCCTGCCCCTGGGGTGGCAAAGGTGATGGTGGCTGCAGCTGCTGCTGCTTCTGGCTCCTGGCCTACAGAGCATAGGGGGACCAAGTGACTGTGCAGAGGGCATTTGCAGAAATCTCTCTGCTGGCACTGAGGCAGGATTCTTTTGCTTTGCCCTGCTTGAATCTGGGGTAGTGGTCCTGGGGTAAGGAGCACAAGTGTGGCAGAACTTGTCGAGACTGAAAGAAAGTCCTCCTCACAGTTCTAAGTTAGTGCCTGGAAAAAACTGTGACAATAGCTGTGCAAAGCCCCAGCAATTTGGGACACAGCACTCTCCGCTCTGGAAGCAGACTTCTACCATGGCAAAGAGCTCAAAAGTCAAGTAATTGACTGGCAAGATGAGCAAATAGAGGAAGCACAACGAGACTACAGAATCCTTTTTTTGGGGGACAAAGAGGATCAAAACATAGAAACAGAAGAAGACAACAAAGTCAAAACTCCTGCATCAAAAGCCTCCAAGAAAAATATGAATTGGTCGCAGGCCATGGAGGAATTCAAGAAGGATTTTGAAAATCAAGTAAGAGAAGTAGAGGAAAAATTGGGAAGAGAAATGAGAATGATGCAAGAAAATAATGAAAAACAAGTCAAGAGCCTGACTGAAAAAAATAACACTTTTAAAAACAGACTAACTCAAACGGCAAAAGAGACTCAAAAAGCCAGCGAGGAGAAGAATGCCTTAAAAAGCTGAATTGGTCAGATGGAAAAAACTCATTGAAGAGAATAATTTCTTCAAAATTAGATTGGAGGAAATAGCAGCTAATGACTTTATGAGAAATCAAGATAGTATTAAACAGATCCAAACAAACAAACAAAAAAAAGAAGGCAATGTAAAATATCTCATTGGAAAAACCACTGACTTGGAAAATAGATCTAGGAGAGATAATTTAAAAATTATTGGACTACCTGAAAGCCATGATAAAAAAAAAGACCCTAGGTATCATCTTTCAAGAAATTCTCAAGAAAAATTGCCCTGATACTCTAGAACCAGAGGGCAAAATAGAAATGGAAAGAATTCAACCTCCTTCTCAACTCTCAAAGCTTTTCTCTTTCAGTAAATTTTGCATTCCACCCCCGCCCCGCATCAGATCTTCATTATTTCTCTAATTGGAGCAAAGTGTAGAGCAGTCAAATCTCTGTATCTTCTGTCTCTTCTCCTAAATGAGGAATTGGGGGAGTAGGAACCACCAATGGCTCAGAGGGAGAGAGAGGACAGAGCAGCACACAGAGATCAGAAGTAATATTCACTTACCTTCCCCATAACATGCGCAAGATGGAATCTTTTCCTATTTTATTTTCCCACGAGTTTCCTAGAGTCATGTTCAAAAATGACTTTACCAAAGTGGTAAACTCTGGAATGCAGCCAGAGCTGCACCATTTCTGGAATCTGATGTCTGCGCTCTTCAGGCAGATGCTAGGAGTTCAGGGATCATAATTCCAATGAATGTGATGAACCACCACAACTAAACAAGATAAGGGACACTTTGCTGCCTGCTCTTCTCTTCTTGAGGTCAAATGGCAACTCTGTCCAGGGCAAAATCACCTCCTCCATTATAAGTAAAGAATTGTAGTAGGTGGGAAGGAAAAGAGACATAGAAGAATCCCAGGGTTTAGACAGTGGCTTTGGAGTCCTGATTGTCCCAGAATTTATTTTTATTGCCAACTCAAGTGTTCTGTATGTTGCAATTCCTCATGGTAAAAAATGCTGTGTCATGAATGGGGAAACAAATTTGAGAACCACTGATATGCATCTTTAAGAATATGCAAAATGAATCAAATTAATTTATAGGGGGAAGTTTTAGCAGCTTGAGAGATTAGGAAAGTCTTTGCATGGAACTTGCACTGAGCTTTGAATGAAACAAAACATTCAAAGAAAGCAAGGTGGAGGTGAAAAGGGAGTCCCTTCCAGGCACCAGGCACTTCTGGACAACCTGTGCAAATGTATGGAGATGGGAGATGCAACACTTTTTATGAGGAATAGCTGAAGGTCAGTTTGGCTGGAGTGTATAATGTATGGTGGGAAGTAATGCTGAATAAGTCTGAAAAGGTAGGTTGGAGTCAGATTAGAGAACCAGTAGAATTTATTGAGTGAGTGACAAGGTCAGAAATTTAGGAATACCACTGGGGTAATTGTGTGGGGAATGAATTGGGGAGAGGAAATACTTGATGAGGGAAACCCATTGGAGGAAGAGCCATTCACTAAGACATGGTAATCCTATACTCAACATACTTTATTTTTGTCCTTGTATCCATAGAGCTTATAATGTCTAGCACATAGTCGGAGCTTAATGAATTTTTCTTCACTTAATGAATGAAATTGGCATTATTATTATGATAACCATGAGCAGACCTTTGGTGACAAATGAAAGAACACAGGATATGCAAGGTGAAGGAATTTCTTGAGAAAGTCTAGACTGGTTCAATTTCCTGTCCCCTTTTTCTTCTTCCCCAGCATTTTGATCAGTTGCTTCTATGAGCACAGGGCGTCAGCAGGAGGCCCTGGAGAAATATGGATCTCTGTGGGACAGTTCCTTGCTTTTAAAATTTTTGTTAGAGATTTTCCTTTCACTATTTCATCCCATATTTCTGGAGCTTGGGTCTCTTTCTCTAGAATTATAGAAGTAAGGAGGGCCACTTGGGGCCATTCAGTCCAGCATCTCTTTTTACCAATGACGTACATGAGGTTCAGAAAAGTGTGTTACTTGTCCAAGGTCACATAGGAAGTTTAGACCTGGGTCTTGCAGGTTTTCTCTCTCTCTCAGGGAAACTTGTGAAAGTCATGAAAGAGGCTTCAGCAAGGTTGAAGCAAGTACTGAAGCACTGAAAAAGAAAGGGGAAGTCTTTTTGAATACAAAGGAAACATTCCATGTCCCAGAAATGGTCTGAGGCTTGGATTATTTAACTTTATGTGATTGAGAACAGCAAAACCAACAAATTTGGGATAGGGCATAGGTGGCTTCCATTCCTTTGTCTCCAGCTAGCCATCTGTATGAGGCTTGCCTGGAATCTGGGAAGGGAATGGGTAGTATAAATAATGTGAAGGAATCTAAGATTAATCTGACCCAAGAGGCAGGTTTTGAGCAGGAAGGCCAAAATGGCAGCTCTGTCCAGGGAAAAGCCACTTCCTTCATTGTAAGTCAAGAACTCTAGGAGGTGGAAGGAAAGGAGACATAGAGGAATCCTAAAGCCCAGGTAATAGGTTTAAAGTCCTGATTGTTCCAGAACTCATCTTTGCTGCCAACTTGTGTTCTGCATGTTGCAGTTCCTCATGGTGAAGAATGCTGTGACAAGGAGAGGCTTGATCTTTCCTACCATCTGCTGCTCAGAGGTGACAAACTTCACAGATAAGGCCCAAGGCTTCTGTTAATTCCAGGCTAAACGTGGTTGCCTTTACTGAAATAACGAGGTGGTACTCTAGCTGAGAACATGGTCATCTCCAGCCCAGTCAGAAGCTGGAGAAGGTAAAGCCTGCAGCAGCCCATTGAAGAGTGAGCCCAGGGAAGCCAGCAGATTATCTGTCAGAAATGCTATGTCCTCTGAAGAGGTCCCAGGAATGCTCAGACCAGTGTGGCAGCTGAGACTCAACAGCCAAATGACCAATTCAGCAGCTCTGCTGAGCAGACAGCCTACCTTCCTGGTACATCCCAGCAGCAGCAGAGCCTACTGATGATTTGGTTCAACAGCTAAAGAACCTGCTTGGCCCCAGCAGTGGATCAACCCATCTAGCTGAGACACTACTCTCCAGGAAGAACCATCCTAGTGAAGCAGCAGAGTGATTTGTGCATCATTAATGCCCTATCTTGCACTAAACTCTCTAGACAGAGAACATCAAGGTCCTACTATTCCAGAGTTGTGACTTGCATTGGCCTATGTATTCCCCATTGTGCTTCACTACCATTGTACTTGAATTTTGTGACTACTCTTCCTTGCCTCCATCCTCTTCCCCAGATGACTCTGGATGGGAGAGAGTGCTCCCAGATTTATTATCCTTCATAACTATTCTTCTTGCTAGGCTATCTGAGAAAATACCTTTTCTAAAAGCTATTTGGGTCTGCTGGTTGATTTTTAAGGGGAAGTACAATGATAAGGACTCATTAGATGCAGAATTAGGAGTAGTCACTTATAGGATTACCTCTAGAACTTGGGGTAGCTGTTGTTCTTTTGGAGATACAATCTACCAGATCCAGAGTGAATCAAGGAAGTGATCTTTGGGCTAGTGCTACAGTTTCAAGGAAGTGAATTTCTGTTTGATGCAAGGGACAAGCTTCTTAACAATCAGAGGGGTGTATCTCATAGAGTAGTGAGTTTCCCTTCGCTGGAGGTCTTCAAAGAAAAGCTTTAGTCCTTGTTGGAAATACTGTAGTCAGTATTCTTGCTGGGAAAGGCTGGGACAATATGGTCTCCAAGGTTCCTTATAAGTCTCAGATTCTGTAATCATGAACTTATTTTCTTCTGTGTTGGGCTAGGCTTTCTAGGATATTGATTTTTGTAAGTCTATAACCAAACCAGGGGATTTCTAGAATGTCTGATCTTCTAAAGTGGTCCTGTTTCTTTCTAAGGGTTCTCAAACCGAACTCTATTGTTTCTTGCATACAAAGACAAATTCCTGAGAAAGTTGATCTATTTAGGTATAGAATGTAGGCTCTTGAAATGGAAGGTACCTTCAATCAAGCTCAATAGTCCCACCCTTTATTTTAAAGAGGAGGAAGGCAAACTACAAAAAATGCAAAGCAGCTTACTGGAAGTCATGCAACTAGTGAAGAGCAGACTTGGGATTTAAGTACATCCTCTGATTCTGAGCTGAGCAGCTGGTGACTCAGTGGACAAAATGCTGGGCCTGGAATCAGGAAGTCCTCAGTTCACATCTGACCTCAGACACTTACTAGCTGTGTGACTTGGGCAAGTCACTCAAGCCTGTTGGCTTCAATTTCCTCACCTTGGTGAGGGGAGCCTGGGATTCATAGGCACAAAGACTCCCCAGGAGGTCAGATGACAGGACAAAGTGTTCAGGGGTTCAGACTACCCTTCCTTTTCCATCTAATTGTGTTTCCCTAACATCCCCATATAATTCCTAACAGGCAGAGGTCTTGATTTTTTCAGACATACAGATAAAAAACAAATTGAGTCCTATTAAGTCTAATATAAGTTTATTTTTAGAAATCATATGTCTTCGGGGCAGCTAGGTGGTGCAGTGAATAGAGCACCAGCTCTGGAGTCAGGAGGACCTGAGTTCAAATCTGACCTCAGACACTTAACACAAAACCTAGCTGTGTGACCTTGGGTAAGTCACTTAACCCCAATTGCCCTCCAAAAAAGCAAAAAAAAAAAAAGAAATCATATGTCTTCTTCCTCTAAGTAAAGGTCATCGTCTGCATAGGGAGATGAATGAGGATCATATTCCCTTTTTTGGAGGACTGTTGCTGGCTGAAGGGAAATGCCACAGTAGCTGGCATTCCTTGGGTGGACACAGAACTGGCGTCCTCCTCTGGTAATGACACTGTAGTGGAAGAAGAAGGACAGAGAAGATGAAGAATTCAGCCCTGGGCATCTCTTCCCCAAAAGAACTTACAGACCTTCCTGCTATCCATGTCTATCATCCCTATACAGTATTTCAAGACCCTCCCTTAATCCGTACTTCTCTTCCCTCTATGACTCCCTGGAGGGCCCTTGAGAAAACCCTTCTAGTCTCTCCTTTCCCTCCTCTCTCCTCTTCCCTTTTCAATAGGAGCAGATCCCATTTGGAGGCTTATTGGAAGGCATGTCCTTTGAGAAAGGGTTTGGAGTCAGCCTGGATTCAAACCTAGCCACCCTCCCTTACTAACTGACCTTGGGCAAGATTCTCCTCTTCTGGGTCTCAGTCCTCTCATGTGTAAAATGTCTAATTGGCCAGTAAGTTCCATTCTGGCTCCAAAGCAATGCTCCTATTGTTTGACCTGGGCATATATTGGGTCTAGCTCAGGTAAAAAGCTAAATGGGTTCCTCCTTAGCTCTCTCTTTCTAGCCCCAATACCAGCCCTAAGACCTCTGGGCACAATGAATAGAGCTTATTTTGTCCAGGAATCCCGGTGTGCATTCCTTTCTCATAACTCCCACTTAGCAAGGGCACAAAATTCTATAAACTATCTTTCTCTAACCTCTATCCAACTCATCCAACCTCCCTGAGGGGCTGCTTCTCCCTCCCAAGACCTTTCTGGCTTCTCTCCATCAGCTCCTTTTCTTCTTTCCCTCAGATGTGAGCTGTGGAAATATCACTCACATGACTCCTGGCTTGGGGCACCGGCTGCTGGTCTCATAACAATCAACTACATTACGAATCTTGCGAGAGGAATAGTGGAAGCAACAGGCATTTGGGATGTCATACCTCTCTAAGGAAAGGAACAAAGTGGGGACACAATCATTCTGAATCTAGGCAATCCTCAGATGATTCTTCTGATTGCTGAGAAAGTCCTCAAAGGACGAAGTGGCTCCACGGTGTTTGGGGGATGAATCTAGAGGACTTTAGTCTCTCACTTGATCAACAAGAATTTGTTTGCTTACTATGTATCAGGCCCTGTGCTAAGTGGTGAAAATACAAAAACCAAAGCAAAACAAATAATCCCAACCTCATTCCAATAATGTTATAAGAACAGATTTGTACATTGTTGGGTCTGAGTACCTGCTGTCATGGTGGAACAAGCTGCTGCCTCCCGTTTACCAAAAATATTTAAGAAAAACAATAGCTTACCTTCTCCCATATTCAACAATATTTCAAAAATCTCTGACATTGGCTTGTTTTCATTCAATTGTTCTTTCAGTACTTGGGACTATAATTCATCTGGAGCCTAGCTCCTAGAATAATCACGTAGTAGGTACTTAATAAATGCTTTTAAATATTTTTTTAAGTTAACATTGGTTATTTTGTATTCTTCTTAAGTAACATCTTTTTTCTGATGACATAGGAACATATGTAGAAGTAGAAGTAGAAGGAATCTTTGAAGTAATTTAATCCGAGTACCATGGACCCTCTTAATCTAGAGCTAAGGCTCTTTATACTGTGCCAAGCTATCTCTCCTTACTTCTTTGTCATATTTCCGTGCCATGCCATAATATGTTGCTGCTTACTCATATTCACTGTGTACCTCTCCATTGCCCTTAGGGTCTGAATTCTTCAGAGACTTTAGTGTTACATATGTCACAGACAGCAGAATGATATTTTAGGTTGGAATCCTTCAATTGGGGTATAAGCATCCAAGTGTGGAAATTCCTTCCACCCAGACAGACCAGCACTGGTCTTGCTTAGAGTCCTTGAGTTGCCAGGGTAACTGAGAAGTTCAGTGAATTGTTTATTGGTATACAGATAATATGGCTCAGAGGCAGCCTCAAACCTAGGTCTTTCTGAAGAATTCTGGTTTTTATAAAGCCAGCCCTTTGCTTCAAGGAGATGTTTGGGGTCATTAGAACTGTGTGATTTCCCAAAGACAATCCAGTCTGGGATACAATTCTGTATCCAGCTGAAAAAGTCTCCAAGTTCTTTGGGAGTAGATTTATAGGAAGGCATGGACAAGAATCTTTTAGGATGTGAAAGCATGAATGAGTTGATGTCCTACTCATTGGAGGGAATGTTTGTTCACATCAATGAGATCTTTGGTCCACTAGAGGTTTGGCGATATACTGGCAATGTTAAAGATTTTAATCATCAATAAAGCACTTACACAGAGAGTATCTAATTGTTTTTTTTTTATCACAACCCTATGAGGTAAGTAGTGCAGGGATTATTATTTTCATTTTACATATGAGGAAACTGAGGCTAAGGGAGTGAAGTGACTACCATGGGCGACACTACTGTTTCCTCTCCTTCCCCTACCCATGATTGTGTTAGGGCAGCCCTGAGCAACCTGAACCTCTCTGTCGGTCAATTAATCAATCAACAAGCATATTTTAAGTGTCTGCTCTATGCCAGGCACTGTGCTAAGTGCTAGGGATACAAAAAGAGGCAAAAAACAGTCCTTGCCTTCAGGGAGCTCACAGTCTTATGGGGGAAACAACATGCAAGTAAACAATTACAAGGAGCTATTGACAAGATTAGAAATACCCAGTAGAGGGAAGGCACTACAATTAAGAAGGGTTAGGAAAGGTTGGGACTTGAAAGAAACCAGGGAAGTCAGGGCTCCCTTGTTCTGGGTCAGAGTATTCAAGGGCTATGATTTCCCACCTTGGGAAAGACACACGGACATGTCTTCCCATGTGCCCTGAAAATAGACTGGTTCATTTCATGCCAATTTCTTGAAAGTCAAAAGGATGGATTTTGAGTGGAGCAGGAGAAGTTCCTGTTCACCCTGGATGGAAAGGGAGAAAGGGCTCACCTTTCAATTTTGCAGCAAAGCCAAGAAGGCCAAAAGGAAAGGAAATCATTAGACTCACCATACTTCTTGTCTTCGTAGCAGAGGCCAGGTACCAAAATGGTGAGGATGGAGAGGACTACCAAGGAGACCATGGTCCTTGGATGTGGAAGGAGAACTCTTTCAGGAATAGACTCAGAACTTGCAGGCTGCCCACTGCATAGCAACCCCAGATATGAACCCTCTCTTTATATATACTTTATGACTGATAAGGAACAAAGATGAGAAAACATCCTTAGCTTGGTTACAAACACATTCTTGAAAATGTTGAGTTACACAATCTGTCTGAAAAAAGGGAACTAAGATTTGAATGAAACAGGAAATAGAGGAAGGAGTTATGACTCAGGATTTACAGACCTAGAGGGTATCTGGATTATATACCTTAACCTTCCCCCTTCCCTCATAAACACACATACATTTCTCTTGCTAATGGAGATTTGTTCAATCCTGTAAATATGAGACCCTCTTTCAGGAGGAGTCCATGAACAGGGAGGGCTGAAGGTGATTCTCTTAGCCTTAGAAGTTGTATTAGAATTTATTTGGATATTCTTTGACTCTATTCCATCATATTGCAGTGGAGAAAATCATGGGATGATAGAGTGATGGCTTGAGTCAGGAAGATCTGGGTTTGAATATTTCTCCAGATACCTATTAGTTGGGCCACTCTGCAGAAGCTGCTTCACCATTTTGAATATCAGTTTCTTCATCTGTGAATTGGGAATAATAATAGCCATATTACTTATCTTACCAGTTTCTTTTTGGCTGGAGATGGAGTGGTGGTTGTGAATTTTCTTTTAGAAGGCATGTAAAACTTATTTTTACATTGGCCATGTTGAGAAAGAAAAACAATGAAAGGAAAAGATATGTTTCAATCTGCACTTAAAAATCATTCTCTCTTTTCAGGTTTCTCTAACTATCACTCTGGTTCTCATTGATAGATCAACAATAGGTCCCAGCCCAAGCTGGGTGATTGGTCCCTGACTGCTCAGACTGAATGCAAATAGCAATTGTTTCTGTTTGCCCAGAAACCCTGAGGGTCTTCCTCTCCCATATATATATATATGCATACATGTATGTCTATATATGTTATATGTGTATGTGTGTGTGTGTATATATTTTTTGACTAGGTAAAAGAGACCATTCTTTGCCTCATTTCTTACCTAGCCTTAATCACTAGATGAGCACTGTGTCAGTCAAACTGAGACCTGTTAAAGATCTCAGCTTCAAAAATCCAAGTTCTCCCACTATATCCAGGGTCATCTTCAGTCATCTTGATATATATCTTGCCATTGGATCCAGATGACTCTGGAGGAGAAAATGAGACTGGTGACTTTGCACAGTCCTGCCTCACTTAAATCCAATTCACTCGCATGTCAAGAATGCTCCTGATGACATGGTCCTCTTCAAGAATGAAGGACAAATAACTATACCATCACATCATCTTTAAAAAGTGACAGTTTTGTTTCCTTGTTGCCTATCTTATACGTTTCTCATGAGGATCAATTGAGATGAAGTGAATAAAGTGCTTTGAAAACCTAAAAATGACATATCAATTTAGCTAATATTTCCTATCAGCTTGTCAAACATTCATTTTTTAAACACACATGGGTCTAGTGTACCTGTTTCATTTAATTGATTTATTTCTCTATTTTTTTTTTTACTCAGGACCAGGTAATTTGTAACTGCTCTGTAATTTGTTTTTTCTTACTCTCATTTAAAATTTAAAACTTTTTTTTCCTACCCTATCCCCATCCTTTCAATTTTACTCCTGATCGTATTGGAAAGGTCTCCAATGTTTCTCTATTACATATCAATCAATCAACCAACATTTTAAAAGTACTTACTATGTACCAAGCACTAAGCTAATATAATGTTGATACTTGGTTTTAGATAGATACTGTTGACTATGAAGATCCATTTATTTCTTTATAAAAAAATTGGAGAGGAAACTGACCTTGGAGTTAGTCAAGTTGGAATTCATGTCTTGCTTTTGACACACAGTGCCTGTGTGAAATGGGTGGGTCTCCCTCCCAGGGTTCATCTCTTTAAAGCTACAAGTTGCAGGAAACTTGTCAGCTTACATTGGTAGAGAGAATTTCCTCATCTAGCATTTTCCAATGTCAGTTAAATCAGAGGTCCACTCCCTATCCCCATCTATTGATTTTTGCCGTGTATAGTGTCTTTAGCAGAAATGGTAGATGTCTTTCATTCTCAAAGAGGACCAAAATGGACCAAGGCACAATGTGTTGTACTATGATTGATCAGACCAGTGTAAACTCAGAAGGCTCTATCATGGATCGGGCAGCAGAAATGGCATTATTATTATTTTTTTTGGCAGAAGCCTTTTCTGCTTCTTTTTATATGTCGTGTTATTTTTTGCTTAAAGGTTTCTTAATGTTTTCCCTGATACAAATCTATTGTGATCATAACGTATGACCCTTCTAATTAATTGCTGTAGCCTCTTTGCAGATATTCTACTTAATCTTTTTGTATCTTTATTCATTAGTGTTGTTAGTCTATAGTTTTTTTTAACTGTTTCATCTCTCCCTAACTTACAGTATTAATATCATGTTTGTATTATACAAAGATACAACAATATCTATTTTACATGTATCTTTACATGTTTAATGCTTATGCTTTTCTGCATTTGTTCTGTCCCATGCATTTTGATTAATCAATCAATATTTATTGAGCACCTACTATGTTTCAGACTCTGAGCTGAGAACTGGGATACAACAAGAAGCAAAAGGCAGTCTTTGCCCTCAAGGAGCTTATGGTCTAGTAAGGGAGACAACATGGTATTATGGGAATCTGAAGATCTTCCCTTCCCCTAGGCCCTTCGGTAGGCTTAAATGGCTCTGAGAACCTTCCCTGATTTGAAAATATACTCTGCCTCCTAATAGGCTGAATGTGAGCACATGGACCCCTGGGAGAGCAACTTGTTCTTCAGCAATGCCCACTCCTTATTACTTTGTGATTGGGCAGTGGGTCAAGAGGGCTGTGACATTCTCTGATCCAGGAGAAGGCTATACACACCCTGATGTGAGGCTCACTTTGGAAAGAGTTGTGTGATTTGGCTAGATGAGACTCTGGGCAGCCATTGAGCCCCCCCAGCTTTGAAAACACAGATGTTGGTCCTTCCCTCTCTGGTGACTAACTAGGTATGGATGTAATGGTCAGATGGCTGGAAGCCCATCTGCTGATCTGTTTCTTTGTCAGCTTGTAACATCTGTTTGTATTCTCTGAAGTTCAGGGTGTTGACTTTCCCCCCAACTGAGTAAATGATATATGTTTGATTGATTAAAGTAAGATTTTTAACCCATTTTGAGTTATTTTCCTTTAGAAAAGCAGATCTAAGAACCTGTGCTAGCAGCCATCCTGGGTATGCCAGGGTGCTTGCTGCTACACATGGAAACAAAGCAAGCTATGTACAGGATGAATTTTGTTGCTTTTATTGTCCAGTTGTGTCTGACTCTTTGTAATCTCATTTTTGGAATGTTCTTGACACAGATACTGGAATGGTTTGTCATTTTCTTCTCCAGCTCATTTTACAGATGAGAAAACAGGATAATTAGGAGATGATCAACTGAAGAAATGCTCTGGAATTAAGTGGAGTTGGTGAAGGTTTTCTGTAGAAGGTGGGATGTTAGCTGAGTCTTAAAGCTTAGCGTCTTGACTGTCCTTTAGCGCTTAGTTCAGATGCCATGTTCTCCAAAAGCTTTCTCTTCTCTGGCCTGTTGTCAGTTAGTAAAGGCTCATTCCTCCCATGCCCTGGTCGTTTTTCCTCTGCATGTTGTATCCTCTAAGTAGTATGTGAACTTCTTGAGAACAATCGCTGGATAATTTTGTCTTTTTTATGCCAACACTCAGCACGGTGCTTGTAAGAGGCATTTCACGTAAGTTTGGTGAATTAAATTGCCTAGAATATGCATGTGTCACAGTTTACAACAAAACCAGATACTACTTCAGAGCGTAAAAAATCATTCCTACCCCATCCCTTGGGACAAACCTATACAACGAGAACAAAACTGACCAAGGAGGACAATGTGGTGTAAGACGAAGATCCTTGGATCTGGTGTCTGAAAATCTGGGTTTGAATCTCTTCTATGCCGCTGGCTAGCTTTCTGAGAATGAGCAAGCATCTGTCTCTTTCTGTCTCTATCTCTCTGGCCCTGTCTGTCTCTGACCCTCCCCCCTTTTGTTTTAGAAAGAAATGTCTTTATTTATGATTTGGTAAAGAAGAAAGACCTCCTTGATTGGCATCCATTTCTTTGTTGCCTCAGCTATAGAAGGAGGAAGTTGGACTAAATATACTAATATAGTCCTATGTACATAAATACAAGTCGCCCAAACATCTTAAAGCAGCTTTTAAGCTTTTAACAGCAGAAAATTATACTCACACTTTTTGAGATGCTGCATGTGTGAATCAATTCTTCCGAAAGGGAGATGAGTCTATGATCCTAAAAGATTATTTTAATTGAGGTCCAGAAAAGGGATTCAGCAGAAATCACATAGAGCAGTGGTTCTCAACCTTCCTAATGCCGGGACCCTTTAATACTCATATGTGGGCATATCTGCACGTGGCTGGACTCGCCTGGAGAAGGATAGCGGAGTGGTGTCGCAGTTCCTAAGACTGTCAGAAATATGTGTTTTCCGATGGTCTTAGGTGACCCCTGTGACCCTTGTGAAAGGATCATTCGACCCTTAAAGGGGCTGCAACTCACAGGTTGAGAACCGCTGACATTGAGAGTTCCCAACTGAGCCCAGTTTTGAAACAGGATGCTATGTATAGCCGTGGTAGATTTCTCTGAAATCAAAGTGCATGGGTTTGAATGCTTCCTCTGATGCTTCCTCTATATACGTCTGTGGGAAAATCACTTCACCTGTCTCAGCATCCATTTTCTTTTTTGTAAAATGAGGCAGGAGGGTTAAATGGTTTCTGGGGTCTCTTATGGTTCCAAATAACTGATCCTAAAATTTTAATTCAGGTTTTATGAATTCAAACATGGGGTTTTTCACATGAGAGAAAGGGGAAGGAGAAGGCAATGGAGTTAGTAGAGGAAGAGAAAGTCAGGTCTAAGAGTTAGAGAGTAAGGAAAGATTTGTTGGGAGAAGAATGAAGCCCCAAAAGGAAGGAGACTAGAAAATGAAAAGGGGAGCAATCCTGGGTCCTGGCAGAAAAGCACATGCTAGCATTCACAGACCGCCATGGATTTTAAATTTTATTTTATATGTTTATTCTTGTCTTACGTTTGTTAATAGTATAGAACTTAGACCTTTAAAATAGTCATTCACATAGTAGTTATCATTTCTAAATCATCAAAGTCAAGTGAAAGATAAATCAATTATAATGTGTTTCAACTACTATTAAGATATTTTGCAAGTCAACTGGAACTATCTCTTGATGAATTACTTCACTAAGGTCTGGTTATGATTAGAATATGGCTGAGTTATGAATACAATGAAAATGATAAGCATGGAGCGGCCTGGTAAGACATGTCAGTTAGAGCCAAGTGAAGTCATGAGAACCAGGCCAGAAACATACACAGTGGTTACCACAATGTGAATGGAAGGAATGCTGCCAGGCATGGGGTGCCACAGGCATGCCAGGACAACATCGTGAGGTGGGAGATCAGTGTCACATGGGATGAGGAGAGAGCAAGCAAGTTTGTCTATCAGGGTGGGGAACTTGCAGGTTGGAAGCCACATGTGGCCCCTTGACTGGATCCAAACTTCACAGAACAAATCCTCTTGGTAAAAGGATTGGTTCTGTAAAACTTGGACTCAGTCATAAGGCCTCACCCAATGACCTAGAGGCCACAGGTTCCCCACCTGTAATGCCAAACAAAGGTAACTTCCAAGGTTCTGAATACCAGCATAATAACTCTCTATTTTATTCAGTGACAAATTAAGGCAAAAATGTTAGCAGAAACAAGAAAATCAAAATACAGAGTAACTCAGTCATTTAGCAAGTTCTCAATTCAATCCCAAAGTACACAGTGAAAGTATCCCACCCCTGGCTGGTACATTCATTAAGCAGTAAGTTCTCAATTCAGTCCAAGTACTACTCCACCCCTGGACAGTACATTCATTTAGTCAGTCACAAAGTCTCTCTTCCCAAATGCAGATTAGTTTCCAATCATAAACAAAGTACATTCATCTGGTCTGTCACAGAGCACAAAAAGTCAAAAGCTTCCCACCCCTGGATCACAACTGAGTTACAATACCATCCATTAACTCCAAGCACTTTCTCAAAAGGGGCAGTGGAAAGCACAAAAGGCCATCAATCTCAAAGCTACCCCAAGATATATAAGATATATCACAGCATTTAATACCCAAGGAGAGGTCTTTTCTTCATCTTGACAGGAGGCAAGTTCTCAGCAATTTCTGTTCCTGGGGAATCAAAGCCTAACAAAGCCACAACACACATTGCCAGTGTCCTCATCAAATCACTTTCTACCTGCAGAACAGTCCCAGAACCCCTGAAAACATCAGCAAGTCTCTCTTCCAGGATTTCTGTACACATACAACAAGAAAATCCTTCTTCAGGGCTTCTGAACCAACAGCAAGGTTCCAGGACCTCTGCAACAACAGCACCGTCTCTCACCAGCAGACAAATCTGGCAGAACAACATCAAAACAGACAAAATACCGGCATCACAGCCATGCCTCCTCAGTTCTTGGCAATATGGGTGACAATTCTCAAAAGTCCTAGGCAGATCCAACTGGCCCTCAGCAGTCTCTCAGCAACTTTGAACCCTAGCAATTCTCCTCTCTCTCTGTTTCCACAATACTGTTATCCAAAAGTCCTTCTGGCCTCCTCTGCTTGGTCTTGTCTTTAAATCTGGGGCACCAGCTCCTCCCAGTTCAACCCTCTCTCTTCATGTCAACAAGTCCATCCCACAAGAGGGATTCACAAGCTCTAGGTTTTAACACTCAACCTGAAAACCAATCCTATACAGGGGGATCTTTAAATTCCATTGCCATTACACCACCCCAATTTCTTCTATGTGTAAAGCCTCTCTGTTTTACAGATAAGGATACTGACACACAGAGAGAAGTGATTTGCTCCAGTTAAGACAGCGAAGAAGTTAGCAGCACCAGGATCTCATCCCAGACCCTCCTTTGCCCCCGTTGTCCCTCCAGACAAGGCAGGGCATTTCAGACGGGTCCCTACTGTTTTCCTCCTTGCCTTGCACATGATTCTTACGGCACACAGCAACCTGAGCCTAGTGCCAGGAAGCCCCTGGGGCCTAGTCAGAGTATGCAGGGCCAATGCCCACATACATATTATAAGAACTTCCTAGTCCCTCTCCTTTCACTTTCTTGAGAATGAAAGACTTAGATTTAGAGGATAGGAGAGTATTCCTCCCCTCCTTCTTTAAATGGAAGGGAACATTCCCACTTATGCAGTAGGCCAGGAACTGCTGCAGGAACAATTAATTGGTACAACTCACATGTTCCAGTCTATTTCTCCACAATTTAAAAGAAAAAAAAAGTGATTTTATTCCCTTGCTGGAGATATGTAAAAGAGTCCAGACATGGAAATGATCAAGATGGAGAAGACAGGCAAGGAAACCATGGTGCCTAGAGACGGGAAGGCAAGACTTTTAGGAGGACCTCTCAGGAGGCCTGTTCTGACTGTTCTGACAGCTGGGCTCAATCCTGTTTTTATTTATGGGCATCTTGAGAAGGAAGAGGAGGAAATAGCTTCCCAGAATTGATTCCCACTCCATTGTTCAGAAGGAGGCATGGCGGCACAATCTTCTTGAAGAGGGGAAGTGAGATTAGAATGAAAAGGAGGCAAAGGGCTGAGGGACCTTCCTGGAATGGAGGGTGGTCTAGAGCACCAACAAAAGCAGAGAATCAGCTGGATCGAGGGCTGAGACGTGACCATGGTAACTTCAGAGAGGGCAGTTTGAGTTGGTGATGCTGGCAGCCAGATTTTCAAGGTCTGGGTAGAGTGAGTAAAGGCAGTGAGTGACAATGGCTTTTTCAAGGAGTTTGTGGGAGGAAGACAGGAGAGCTAAAGAGCAGACCATAGAGGGAATAACAGGGGCTGCGGACAGTTTTTATAGAATGAGAGAGCTTTGAGTATTTGAAGGCAGTGTGGATGGAAGCCCAGTAGAAAGGGAGGTGAAGAATCCTGAGAAGGTGTGTTTAGGGAACTGGAGTCATGGAATGGGGATCTGTAGCAGCACAGATTTAGAGACAGACCTTAGACACCATCTCCTATGTTCAGGGTGCTGGGCTCAGTGCTGTGGAGGATACAAGGATGGATCATGCACTCACCTGCCTTCTAGGAGTTGAAAGTCCATTAAGAGAAGTAGGGGGAAAAGATCCACATTCAGGGACTTCCAGTCAAAGACCAACTAACTGTTTCAAGAGAAATAGGAATATGGTGCTTCCCTCATTGGATGTTTTCTCGTTCCTGGCCAGTGGATGGATTGAGAGGTTTGGGGTCCTAGGGAATCTTCTGCACAGGCACTGGCCACTACTTTAAGCACCTGCCAAAAAGGCCTCCCAGGATGGCTCCATTGCTCCTCCTCAGAGCTTTCCTGGGCTTTGGAAAGCTCATTGCATTCAACCCAACCAAGCCCAAGGCCTCCCTAGAAGGGCAGACCCAGGACCTCAGGCCATTGTTCCTCCCTCTCTTCTGTATAGGAGCTTCCCTGACAATGCAGCATGATTCTTCTGCACCCATTCAGTCCTGGCAAGGTCCCCGACTTTTACTGTTTTAGAAAAAGATATCAAAGCCACCTGTGGTTACTTATATCACCTTGTTTAGACTCCCAAGTCAGTGAGTCTGATCAGAATATAACTGTGTTATAAAGAAAATGAAAATGATGAAGCAGATTGACAGAGCAGGCTGACAAGGCTTCTATCCCCCAGAGCCAAGGGAAGGAGAGAGAAGCAGAACCACAGCCCACACAGTGACTCCAGCAGTGT
>CM053593.1:357311096-357380565 GCA_028646575.1 Pseudocheirus occidentalis
ACAATGAAGTGGGAAAATTATCATTGTTTGAAATGGAAAACCAACTTTGTAAACCTTGACTTTGTCAATAAAATGAAATGTAGAAAATCTCCATGGGAGAGAATTTTTTTTCCTTAGCAAATTATCTTATTTGAGAAATTTCACATTTTCCCCCATTCTCCCAAGAGATACCATGATTCTTCATACTCTAAATTATTTACATCTTCCAAAATTTACTTTTTAACACCCACTTTTGCCTTATATATTCAAGTATTTCAATTAGACAGTGGCTTTTTCAAGGAGTTTGTGGAAGGAAGACTAGAGAGCTAAAGGACAGGCCATAGAGGAAATAACAGGGGCTGCGGACAGTTTTTATAGAATGAGAGAGCTTTGAGTATTTGAAGGCAGTGTGGATGGAAGCCCAGAAGAAAGGGAGGTGAAGAATCCTGAGAAGGTGTGTTTAGGGAACTGGAGTCATGGAATGGGGTTCTGTAGCAACAAAGATTTAGAGACAGACCTTAGACACCATCTCCTATGTTCAGGGTGCTGGGCTCAGTGCTGTGGAGGATACAAGGATGGATCATGCACGCACCTGCCTTCCAGGAGTTGAAAGTCCTTTAAGAGAAGTAAAGAGAAAAGATCCACATTCAGGGACCTCTAGTCAAAGACCAACTAACTGTTTCAAGAGAAATAGGAATATGGTACTTCCCTCATTGGATGTTTTCTCATTCCTGGCCAGTGGATGGATTGAGAGGTTTGGGGTCCTAGGGAATCTTCTGCACAGACACTGGCCACTACTTTAAGCACCTGCCAAACAGGCCTCCCAAGGTGGCTCCATTGCTCCTCCTCAGAGCTCTCCTGGGCTTTGGAAAGCTCATTGCATTCAACCCAACCAAGCCCAAGGCCTCCCTAGAAGGGCAGACCCAGGACCTCAGGCCATTGTTCTTCCCTCCCTTCTGTACAGGAGCTTCCCTGACAATGCAGCATGATTCTTCTGCACTCATTCAGTCCTGGCAAGGTCCCTGACTTTTACTGTTTTAGAAAAAGATATCAAAGCCACCTGTGATTACTTATATCACCTTGTTTAGCCATTCCCCAGTCAGTGAGTCTGATCAGAATATAACTGTGTTATAAAGAAAATGAAAATGATGAAGCAGCTTGATAGAGCAGACTGACAAGGCTTCTATCCCCCAGAGCCAAGGGAAGGAGAGAGAAGCAGGACCACAGTCCACACAGGGACTCCAATAGTGTCATTGGAGAGAGCAGCAGTGGCACAAAGGTATGAAACTTCAGTGAGCCAGCCTGGTGCCAGAGAAGAGCACTAGGAAGGCAGGTGATGCCTCTCTGTCTTTGGGGAGGTGGATGACTATGGGTTTGGACACTTGACTGCCAGCCTTTCTCCTTGTGGTGATTAGCTTTTCTGAAATGCTTTCTCCCTCTCTTTTCAGTTCTTTGTTCCAGGAGAAGACTCTGGGAGGGGAGACAAGAAGGAAACTTGTATTTCTCACTTCCCAATCAAGTTCTCCTGTCCCTTCTGGGGTGTGACCAAAGATGTCCAGTCTTTTTCTGATGTATCAGGTTTCTCTCAGGGAATGTCTAAGTCTTTTTGAGTGATAGACCTTCCAGTAGCAGGGGCATATAATCCCAATCCTGTTATGGCTCCCATTGACCCTTCCTTCACAGGATAGTATGTGAGGGAAGGGAAAGAGAAGGGGAAGCAAGAGAAGAAGGAAGAGGAGAGGGAAGGAAGGATCAGGACAAGAAGAAAAGAAACCGAAGGTGGAAAGGAAGGAGAGAGATGAAGTGGAGGAAAAGGAGGAAAGGAGAAGTGGGTTTAGGTCCTTCAGATTCTTTCCCACTAGAAATGCAAAGTCATCTCCTCTTTCCTTGTCCCTCATGTGATCAGAAATCATGTGGAGTAGGGAGGGAGGGATATATTGGAACTGAGAGCTGTAGATGACAGAAACATGGAACATAACAGTAAGTAACTATTTTGGCAACCGATGTCCTTATAAGTCCAAAACGATTTTATTTTTGAAGCCATATCTATTTGTCCAATGGATTAATGTCAAAGTCTTCACCTTCCTCCTGTGTTTGTTTGGTCATTTATTTCTGCTCTTCTGGCTTGGCACAGACCTTGTGGTCCTTCATCTTGGTGGTGTGGAACTATGAGAAGCAGGATATAAAAGGTGAATATTTCAGGTGCAGATTTCTCTTACCCATGTGGTCCCCACTGTCTTCCTTCCTTCTCTGCCCTTCAGATCCATGCTCATTAATCTCAGACTCGTCATCTCCCTGCAGTGTTTCAAGACCCTCCTCAGTGTTTGTGTCTGCCCCTCAGTGACTCCCTTGGGATTTGATCAGAAATCCTTCCTCAGCTCTCTTTCTTCAATAGCCTTTTCTTCCCCTCCCCTTAGAAGCCTGAGAGGTGCCTGAGGAAGAAGAGTGGTAGGTTTATAGTAAGAGGACCTGTGTTCAAATTCAGTCTTTCTCCTCTTTTATTCTTAGTATCAGCATTTTCTTAGGCACATTATTTCTCTGTCTTGGTCCTCAGTTTCCCCCTCTGTAAAAAAGTGAGGGAAGGGGTTAAGAGGGTCTCAAAGGTCCCTTCCAGCTTGAAATCTGAGATCATGTGATCCTGTCTGTCCCTCTGCAAGGCACAGCCTACTTTGCTTTCTCATTTTCTCCTGTGCCCAGCCAGAGCACCACCCCCATCATGTCTGGGCATGACAAATGCAGGTGTATATATTTTTTTCTGAGCCCTGATTTGCTGTACTTTGCAGTCTCTTCCCTTCTCTTTGCTTAGCAGGGGAACACAGATCTAGACCTTCCTTTCTGTAGCCTTAGCTTCCAATGTCCCTGAAGGGCTGCTTCCCAATGCCTGCCCCTTCCTGCTCCTCTCTTCTTTCTTCTTCACTTTCTCTTTTTCCATTTCTCTTTTTCCTTTTTTCTTTTCCTTCCTTCCTTCCTTCCTTCCTTCCTTCCTTCCTTCCTTCCTTCCTTCCTTCCTTCCTTTCTTCCTTCCTCTATTCCTCCCTCCCTCTCTTCTCTTCTCTTCTCTTTCTTTCTTTCTTTCTTTCTCTTTCTTTCTCTCTTTCTTTCTTCCTCCCTCCCTTCCTTCCTTCCTTCCTTCCTTCCTTCCTTCCTTCCTTCCTTCCTTCCTTCCTTCCTTTCTTCATTCCTTCCTTCCTTCCTTCCTTCCTTCCTTCCTTTCTTCCTTCCTTTCTTTCTTTCCTCTTTTCTTTCTTTATCCCTTTCCCTTTCTCTTCCTCCTCCTCCTCCTCTTTCTCTCTCTCCTTTCCTTCAGAAGTAGTCCATGCACCCCTTTACTCACATGATTGCTGACTCAGGGCACCTCTCTTGGGCATTAATATAATGAGCTACTATATTCTGTGGAGTCTTGCCCCTGACATAAGAGAGGCAGGAGAGTGGTGGCTCTTCTACACTTATACTTGTGAGGAAAGGGGCAACACGAGCACCAGGCAATTTCATCTGATTTGTCTGATCTCAGAGAGAGCAGTGATGGAAGAGATGGTTTTTGTGGGAAGGAATCTGGAGAACCTAGGTTCATGCCTCCTCCTTCTCTTCTTTTCCTCTTCTTCCTCCATTTCCTCCTTCTGAATCATCTCTCCCCCCTCCAATTATTCTGTCTCCTTTTCCTCCTTTTCTCTCCTCTTCCAATGATCTCTCTTTTCCTTTTCTCAGATGCTACCCCAGGGGATTGGGCTATGATGGACCAGGCAGGGAATATGAGCCAGAAAAGACCCAGGATCTTACCTCTCTGGAAAAGGAGGGTCCATTACCCAGAGAGACCTTGGGCATTTCATGAGAGGGACAAGATGAATGAGATAGGGTGGGAGGATTTTGATCACATCCCAAGAGGGCCTAAAGATCATGTTTGAGATGTAGGAAAACCAAGGCCTCTTCTCTCTCTCTCTCCCTCAGGAATGGGAGGTCTTGAACAAGTTACCCAGCCCCTCTGAAGCTCTATCCCCTATCTGTGAAACAGGGATGATCCTTTTGGTCCCGTTTCAGCGTTGCTGTGAGATCACTGAAGACAAGTCTGTACGTTGCTTGGTTTGAATGTGTCATTACTGCAGGCCACAGCTGCTACCTGCCTTGGACCAAAAGTGATCTTAACAATCAGCAATTCCTTGTTCTTACTGGGAGATTTCCCTTCTTGTCTTAATACACTTCTTTGATGCTACTAGATGATAGATTGAGGCCTGAAAATATTTTTAAGGTCTCCTCATGTATAAAACTTTTCAGATTTAACAGATAAGGAAACTGAGGAACAGAGGGAAGAAGTAACAGAGCCAGGATCTTATTCCAGGCCCTTCTCTGACCCCTGATCCAGCACTCTTCCGGTAAGTCCCAGGCTTTCTCTCCTTGTTTCTCTAGAACAATTTTCTGTTTGTAACAGGGTGCAGGCTGTTGAGTCATTTTTCATTTCAGTTTTTCAGAGATGACTGTGGTCCATGATTCACAGCCACAGTTACCAAGAGTTACCGGTTTCTGGAGAGGTGCTTCCTAGGTCTCTGAGTTTTTCATAGTTGGGACTTCCTCAAGCAAAGACTCCCTGCACTGGTACAGCCTAACAAACTGTCTCATTTGTTATTTTACAGAAGTTGCTGGGGAAGAAGTTGTGTTCATGGTTACATGGCTAGTATGAACCAGACTAAGGACTGGAACTCAGATCTTCAGGAAGAATATTTACATTGAAAAGATGGGCTTTTGTTTCTGAGACAGGCTTGGGGTCATTAAAAGAACTCTGAGTTCTCATAAGTAATCTGTCTTGTAAACTCTATTTTTCTTCAGCAGAGGAAGACTTCCAACACTATAGGTGGACTCTTCCATGGTAGATTTACGGGAGCACATGGACAAGAGTCTTAAAGGATGGACAGGCATAGATGGGTGCGATCATTGTGGTTGGAGTGAGTGCCCCATTAGTGAGTACACAGACCCAGTGGAGTACAGGACAAAATGCTGTCATAGAGCATCTCGTTTGGTCCTTATCATTATTCCATAGGGTAGAAAATGTAGACATTTTTAATCCTCATTTTACAGATGAGGAAACTGAATCTCAGAGAAGTTAACTAACTTGCCTAGAGTCACACAATGGTGGGACTAGGATTCAAACTTGGACAGAGCCTTTGATTCTGAATTGTATGGCTTTGTCTCCATATATGAGAAAAAAATAGTCTTGACCAGTGGATAAAATTCTGGGAAAACAGAACCCATTTTGACCCATTTCTCTGATTGTGTCAATCCCACCATCAGCCCAATCCTTCTAACCTCCAAACAAGGGAAGGCATTATAATCTTGTCCCTGCTGTTTACCTTCTTCCCTTGCCCATGATTCTGCTAAAGCACAGAGCAGCTTAAGCCTGGCCCTAGGAAGCCCCTGGTCCCTAGTCAGTCCCACATATCCCAAGAATTGAGTAGCCCTTCTCATTCCACTTTCCTGAGAACCAAGCAGTTGGATTTAGAGAGGATCAGGAGAAGGACCTTCCCCCTTCCCCTTCCCCCAAATGGAAAGGAAGGAGTGGTAACCATAGAAAAACTCTAATTATTCAGTAGACCAAGAATTGTCAGGAGCAATTAACTGTTATATCTCCCACTGGCAGCTCCCACTTTCCTGACTCTTTCCCTATAATTCAAAAGAAAAAAAATGTGACTCATGTGATAACCTGAAGCAGAGGCCAGAAATGGAAATAATAAAGATGTAGAGGTCAGGGAAGGAGATGATGGTCCTTGGATCTAAGAGGAGACAAATTTCAGGAGGAGACCCAGGTTTCTCAGGATGCCTGTTCTGACTGCCTCCCACCCAGGCTCAGACTCTCCATTTATGACCTGTAGATGATTGAGAAGTGTTAGGTCTCTGATACCTCACGTGGGGAGGAGACTCCTAAAGAGGGTCGTTGATACTCCACGTGAGATGGACAGGTTGAACCAGTCCTCAGCTAACAGGAGTGCATGTATTCACCTGGAGGCAGAATGAAAAGGCTGCACCTGCTTACAATAAGCAGGATAATCTCTCCGCCTTAGGGGTGAGACACATTGGCTCTCTGTGGCGAGGACATGGCCAGGGGAGGGGCCCTAAGGGGCCCTGGAGAAAAGACTTAAATACAGGCTACTTGGAGGCAGGGGCAGTCCAGTCCAGCCACACTAAGATAGAGGATGAACTCTCAATAAAAGCTAGAAGCAAGTCCTGTGTCCTGAGTTTCTCTGTGCAGCTGTTTCTCCCGGAGTGGACCGGGAGCCGGGGATGCCCGAGGCCTGTTGAGGTGGGTATAAGTAAGCCCTATACATCCTGACCCAAAAAGATAACCCTCACCTGAATAAAAAACCACTAACAGAGAAGGAACAGGATTTGACAACAGTCACTGAAGGGACATGAAGACTATTCTTCAAAAATACTGATGGTGGCACTATCTTCTTGAAATGGAAGTGAAATCAAAAGAAAAGGAAGCAATGGACTGAGTGACCTCACATGTATTGTCTCAACCATCCAATTTCCAGCCTCTCATCCTATGCTGGGGCAGGATGAGACTGGGGAGAAGGAGTCCTTTTTGCTTTTTAATAAAAGGAAATGTAGTTATTCCCTCACATAGGGAACTGATGATAGTGGGATCAGGGCAAGGGACCCCCGATCTGCATGTCCATGAGGAAAACATGAAATAGTCTAACTTTTAAACCCCACCCAGGAGAGAATAAACATCAACCAGAGATGACCAATAACTGCCGCTGCAGCTACTGAGTCCTACTATTGGTTTTAATTGGAAGGATTTCCTGCATCTAAATTCTTCCATTGGAAAAAAAATAAAGAAAAACAAAGCCCTTTATAACTAATATGCATCATAAAGTAACTAATATGCATAAAAAAATTCCCACATTGGCTATGTCCAAAAAATGTCTCACTCCTCACCCTGAGTCCAATCTACCTCTGTTAGGAGAAGTGTAGCATACTTCAACGTCCCTCCTCTGGAATCCTGGTTGTTCAAGGCATTGATCAGGGCCCTTGAGTCTTTCAAAATTCTTAATCTATGTTGTTATTATATAAATTGTTCTCCTGGTTCTGCTCCTTTCACACTTCATTAGTTCATATGTAACTTTGGGTACTTCTCTGAAATCATCCCTTTTGTCATTTCATAAAGCACAACAGCTTTCTTTCTTAAAAAAATTTTTTTTTGCCTTTTTTTTTGGAAGGGGGAAGATAGGGCAATTGGGGTTAAATGACTTGCCCAAGGTCACATGGTTAGTTTTTGTGTTAAGTGTCTGAGGCCAGATTTGAACTAATAGAATGTAAGCTCCTTGAGGACAGTCTTATTTTTTGTCTTTGTATCCCCAACCCTGACCAGTGTCTGTCACATAATAAAGGCTTAATAAATGCTTTTTATTTCATTCAACCTTAACATAACTAAAACAAAACTCATTATCTTTCTTCCCAGTCTCACGTCTCTTCTGTCCTTCCTGATTTCTGAAAAGGGTACTACATCCTTCTAAACTTAGATTCACAACTTTTTTGTCATCCTCTATTCTACCCTCTCCCTCATCTTATGCATGAGGTGTCAAGAAAACGAAATCAATGATGATCCCAAGAATGGTTTCCATGTCTCCTTAAAGCATCAGTTCAACCTGTGGGTTATGTCCAATTTGTAACAATGAAAATACATCCTGCATATCAGATATTTACATTATAATTCATAACAGTAGCAAAATTACAGTTATGAAGCAGCAACGAAAATAATTTTATGGTTGGGGGGGGGTCGCCACAACATGAGGAACTGTATTAAAGGGTTATGGCATTAGGAAAGTTGAGAACCACTGCAAAAGGGAAACGGGCCCCGGCAATATAAAACAGCATCCACTTCTACCACTCCAGGTGAAGTAGGCTTGAGGTGGAGGAGACATGGCAATGTCCTCACCTATTTGAAGGTTCATCTCATGGAAGAAGGATTAGACTTGTTTCTGCTTGGCCCCAGAGGGTTGAAGTAGGTATAACGGACTGGAGTTGCAAAGAGGCAAATCTGAGTTTGAGAAGTTTTCCTAGTAACTGGAATCATCCCAAAGAGGAACAGGCTGCTTTGGAAGGGAGAGGGTTCCTTCCTCACTAGAGGACTTTGGCCAAAGTTTGGATGACTGCTTCTTGAGTATGTTGTAGAGGGGACTCTTATTGACTTATGTGTTGAACTAGTTGTTCTCTGAGGTCCTTACAACCATGTCTCTTTCTAATTTCCAATTGTCAAGAGCATTATGCTCCTTCAACCAAGGTCACCGTACTTTTGATGTCTGTGAGCTGGGTTCTCATTGATGGGGACATTCCCTGAAATGGTGAAGCCTGCATATCATCCACATCTTGGTCTGTATCCATATTCTTCCCCAAATCTTCCATACAATTTTACTGACCAGTTGGTGGCCTTTCTCTACTTTCCATCCAACATTTTATAGGTACCAGAGAATATGGGGCCATCCATCATCTCTCACAACATGAATAGGCTACCTCCTTTTCCAATCATATCTCTTTGATGATATCTTTTTTATTTTTCAAGTTGCACATATTTAAAAAAAAATCTATCCTCATTTCCTCTCTCCCTACTGAACAAATTAAAAAATGCAAAAAATTCTGTGTCCCCCCTCCTGAATAGCTGGGCAAAACAAATTTACCTATTAGCCATGTTCAATAATGTCTGTTTTTTTCCTGAATTTTAAGTTTCTCACCCCTCTGTCATTTGATGCTTGGCACATTTCATCTTCCTTCTTTTGGAGTTGTATTTTACCATTACTTTGATGGGAATTCTAAGGTCTTTAAGTTGTAAGTTTCCTCAGGTTTCCATTAAAATCCAACCTTTTTCTCCAAACCTTTTCCTCATCTTCCTTAGGACTAGAACCTCCTCTCTGAGATTCTCTCCAATTCATCCTGTGTATATCTTGTTTATACATGGCTATTATCCATGTTGTCTCCTCTGTTTGACTTGTGAGCTCCTAAAAGGCAAGGACTGGTATTTTGTATCCCTGGCACTTATCATAATGCCAAGCATAAAGTAGGTGCTTAATAAAAGCTTATTGGCAACTGATTTCAAAGTTGTTTTTCTCTTTAACATTGTTATTGCACAAATTATCCTTCTCGTTCTACTCACTTCACTCACTGCTGGGAATCTTGTAGTGTGCACAGAAGTGTAGGCATTTGGGGTGTTATATGTGACAGGGCTGTGAGTCTCACAGATATAAGCGAGGACTCCACATGTGAGGAGAGGAGGCTGCTGTGAAGTTCTAAGGGAAACAGAATAGACGTCTCTAGCCTCATCCTCCACCTGCTCCTCCTCCGCATCTGTGCAGGGGGATGGGGCATCTTTCTCCAAGGGAAACTTTCATTCCTGCAAGGAAGAGAAGCAGTAATTTTTTTGCTTACCTCAGAGTGATTGGGGGTACCAGACTAGGATTCTATCTGCTCCCTTAAATATTGTTTATCTAGGGGATATGATCAGGGTCCATCTAACTTTTGATTGCTTTGTCACTCTGGGGAGAAGGGGAGACTCCAAGCTCCATATCCAAGGCTTAATCCCTTCCCTATCTAATACATCAGTTCCACAATGAACACACATGCAAAGGAATCAGTTTATCTAATTCATAGTAAAACAGAAATCAGAGGTGGTTTCTATAGGGGAATATATACCAGACTACAGAATGAGGGAGTTCTCTCATTGGGATTGAGATAACTAAGCTTAATCAAGAGAGAACACCCTAGATCTCATCCGAAGGCAATCTCTCTAAAGTCTCTAGAGTGACAAGCTAGGAACAGGGACACGATGGAGACTTCCCAGTCCTCCCATGTCTTCCCAGAATCTTTTCTTTCAGTGCTGTGAAGTGGGATTGGCCTTTTCCCTCTTCTCACTAAAAATTGGGTGCCTACTCAATGCTCCCAAAGGGAGACTTCTGATTAAAGAGACCCCAGAGGAGAGGACTGTCTGAGAATGGAATATCTAACCTCCTCTTACTAACTCTGATCCCATACTTTATACAGGGTAGGGCCTTCATCTTTACCAATAAGGAGTGAGTCCCTCCCCAGTGGGCTTTGGGACTGAGAGAAACAATTACTAAATAACCATTTTTGGGGGGAAAATCTAGGGTTTTTCCTTTCCTATTTCCACATTCCCAACTATGTCAAATCGGCATCAGAAGGACATTGCTGATAATGAAACTGCATTAACTCTCCTAGCGAAATCCATCGCATTTCTACTCAAGCTTGGGAGTGGCAGGGTGGTGTAGAAACTTTGTCTAGATTGCCTGGGGCTGGCAGTAAAAGTGACCTAGTTGTCCCTCAGCCCCTCATTAGAATAGGTCCACCTCTCATTACAATATTCATTCTCGCTGATTGTTAACATCTTTTGGGAACGCTTTTTCTCCCAAGAATATGTAAGGGTCAAGAAGCTACCGTGATTCATCTTTGGTCCATGAGTGACAGGGGAAAGAAGAAAGGTCTTTTTTGTTTGTTAGTCTAGATCTAGAAAGGGAACATCCCGGTGTGTAAAGTGCATCCACTGAGGCAGGCTGGCTGCTGTTTGTAATTTACAGTAGTAGAGTGTTGCTGGCAGCACTGAAGGCTCAATTGTTCATGCTCACGAAGCCAATATGTGTCTGAGGCAAGATGTTTACTGAAGAATTATTGATATTTTTAAAATGGGTCTTTGTTTCAGGGAAATTTCTGGGGTCATTAAAAGAACTGTGTAATTTCCAAGCGTAGCAGATTCTGAGTGTTCCATCAGTGTCTATCAGAGGAAGACTCCCAGAACTTTGGTTGATCCTTCTGTGGTTGATTCATTGAAAGACATGGGCACGAATCATACACGATTGGCAGATATGGATGAGTTGTGAGCTTATAATCATAGAATCATAGATTCCAAGTGGGAAAGAATCTAAGAAAGGGGAAGAGGAAGGAAAAAAAAAGTATTTATTCAGCACTTATTATGTTCTGGGCACTTTGCTAAGAACTTTACAAATATTATCTTAGTCCTTGTTACAACTGGTGAAGTAGGAGTTATTATGATTCCCACTTTACAATTGAGGAAACTGAGGCAAGCTGAAGTTAAGTGACTTTTCCAAGGTCACAAGGCTAGTAAGTATGTGAGGCTATATTTGAATCTAGGTTCAGGGCTCAAAATAGAGGCATCATAAGTGCCTTAAATTACTCAGAGTTACAAAGCTAGTAAGTGTCAAATGTTGAATTTAAATCATGGTCATTGCTACTCCACACTGCCTATGTGGTTTTTGTCATGGGAAGGAGTGCCCTCATCAGTGAAACTGGAAGCTTTTGGAGCATTTGCAGTTTTACCACTTTAATAGTTTGTAAAATGTTTTTACAGCTATGCCCTAATTTGGTCTCTATTACAACTCCCCGAAAAAGGTAGCACAGGTTTCTTTATTCTCTCTTTATGAATGAGGAACTGAGGTTCAAAGGTGAAGGATTTTGCTCAAGTTGTCACAGCTAATAAATGGTATAGCTGGACCTTAAACTCATGGCCTTGGATTCTGAAATCTTGGGCTACCTTGTCTCCATGCATGGGAGAACTAATTAAGATTGGAGGAAAAAATCCTGGGGAAAACATAGTCCCGGACATCCCAGTTCTTCCTTTGTTCCATCTTGCACCCAGTTGGGGGAAGTCATTGCAACCATGTCCCTGCTGTTCTTCTTTCCAGTATCCTTAAATTTGCTAGGGCACAGGGTGGTGCGTGCAGTCCTGATCAGCCTGAATCTAACTGTTCCTTGGTGTCCAGAGGTTATATCCTTGCATCCTGGGAAAGACTCACTGAAACAGTTCTGTTCTCCTGTATACCCCAGGGTGGACTGATCCACATCAAGCCACTTCCCAAGAGCCAAAGAAGTGAATTTAAAGAGTGACAAAAGAACCCCTTGCCCTTCTGGGATGGAAGGTGAGAGAATCTCCTGAGGATACCCTTAATTTCATAGCAGCTCAGGCAGTGATGTTAGTGATGACAGATAGTGCTCCCAAGCCCATCATTAGCTCCTGCTATTCCTCACTCTGGTACTGGGTCAAAAGGCAGGACAATCATGAGATTCACCAAATGACTTAGCTTCAAAACAGAGGCCATTTATCAAAAGGAGTGGACAGCCAAGGAAATTATGGTCTTTGGAGGTAGGAAAAAAGCACTTTCAGAAGCAGATGCAAAGATCCCAGCATGCCTGGATCCGGGGCTGGGACTTTGCCCCTCTTTATAGGTATTATATGACTAAGAAGTAATGAAGATAAGAAAATCTCCTTAGAATGGGTTTCTCCAAAATATTGACAAGTGGTACAATCTTCCTAAAATAAGGAAACTGAGATTAGAATAAAAAAATAGAAAGTATCTGGAATAATGTATTCTCCCCTGACACCATCATTAATAATGAGGCTTGGTTTAACCCCTTTAAATAAGAGATTCTCCTCAGGAATGGGCTATGCATAATGAGGGCTAAGGGTGGCTGTCTCAGTCCCAGGATTTCAAAGACATAATGTTTGGATGTGCTATTTGTCCATTCCAGTTCAGGGTAGGGAAGGGTTGCTTGGGAAGATGGATAGAACCCTGGGCTTGGAATCAGGACATCAAGTCCAATTACATGGCCCTCACTGCTCTAAGTGCTGGGGATTTAGTGAAATTAAAAAGACAGTTCCTGTTCTCTAGGAACTCACACATTATTATTCCCAATTTTTTTTTCAGATTAGGAAACTGAGGTTTAGATGGGTCAAGTCACTTGCCCAAGGTCACATAGCTAAGAAAGTGTCTGAAGCAAAATTTGAACTTGCCACTCTTTTTACTTTTTTATCTTTGTTTTTGTAGTTGTTGTTAACTCATTTCAATTATGTTCAATTGTTCATGACCCTATTTTGAGATTTTACTGGCAAAGATACTGGAGTGGTTTGCTATTTCCTTCTCCATTTCATTTTACAGATGAAGAAACTGAGGCAAACAGGGTTAAGTGATTTGCAATTAGTAAGTGTCTGAGGCCAGATTTGAATGTAAGAAGATAGGTCTTCCTGATTCCAAGCTCTGTGATCTATCCACCATGCCACCTAGCTGCCCTTCATTTGGGGTTTTCTTGGCAAAGAGATTGTAGTGGTTTACCATTTCCCTCTCCAGCTCATTTGACAGAGGAGGAAACTGAGGTAAATAGGATTAAGTGACTTGCCCAGGGTCACACAGCTAATAAGTGTCTGAGACGGGATTTGGACTCAAATCTTCCTGACTCCAGATCTGGTGCTCTATCCACTGTGCCATCTAGTTATCCAGGGATAGGAAATTGGCAGCAATATTTTTTTAAAATTTTTTTTAATTTTGCTTTTTGTAGGGCAGTTGGGGTTAAGTGACTTGCCCAAGGTCACACAGCTAGGAAGTGTGTCAAGTGTCTGAGGCTGGATTTGAACTTAGGTCCTCCTGACTCCAGGGCCAGTGCTCTGCTCATTGCACCACCTAGCTGCCCTGACAGCAATATTACCAGGTATAATTTTGATAGGCAGAGATAGATTGCCATAGACTTCAAAGCTTTATTAATGATTGTTAACCATGCAGGTATGTATAGTTTTAAGGGTTCTAGTAAAGTACAAGCCACAAACCTAGACTGTGTAACACTCACCAGCACACAACATGATGTAATGTTGATACAAAAGAAGGAAACCTAATGCTCAATAGGAAATAGATAAGAAGTTTAGGAAATATGTTACAAGCCCAGCACAGAGGTATAATACTGCAATGATGGGAGACTTCTATTATATACACAACTACTGGAATTCTGTGCTATAGGCAGAAGAGCTGCTAACTTCTTAACTTGTCTTAATGATAATTTCTTCATTCAAAAGGTGAAGGAATCAACAAGGAGAAATTCTGGATTCTCACTAATGGGGGAGGATAGGGCAGACCTTGTTTGCTGGGGTGGAGATTATGGGAACTTTAAGGGGTTGGGAAAAGAGTGATTACTACCTTTTAGAATTTGTGATAGAGGAGAGAAAAGATGGACATAGGGTCTGCATGCTAAATTTTGGGAGAGCAAGTTTCAAAGGGTTAAGAAGAAGGAATGGGAAGGATCCCATAGACTAAAATTTTTTTATATAAGTCAGCCTGGGATAGTTGGGAAACCCTCAAGAAAGAAATTTTGAAGACACAAAAGGAAAAAATTCTGAAGAAGAGGGAAAATGAGTTATCTAAAGAGACCAGTGTAGACATACAAGTCATTCAGCAAATTAGTTTTTTTGTTTCTAAATAATATTTTATTTTCCCAATTACATGTAAAGATCATTTTTAAACATTCATTTAAAAAATAGAGTTCCAGATTTTTTCCTTCCCTCTCTCAACTCCCCCCTTCCTGAGATGATAAAACAATTTGCTACAGGTTATGCATGTACAATGATGCAAAATATATTTTTATATTAGTCATATTGTGAAAGAAGACAGATCAATCCCCCCTCCACCCACAAAAAAAACCAAAGTGAAAAATAGCATGCTTCTATCTACATTCAGATTTTATCAGTTCTTTCTCTGGATGTGGACAGCATTTTTCATCATGAATTCTTTGGAATTGTTTTGGATCACTGTATCTCTGAGAGTAGCTAAGTCATTCAAGCTGATCCTCATACAATGTTGCTGTTACTGTGCACGATGTTTTCCTGGTTCTGTTCACTTCACTTTGCGTCAGTTTGTGTACAACTTAAGATTTTTTAAAGATCCATATAGAAGGTGGAAGAAAGATCAGGCAATGGAAGATGAGTGTAATAGTTTGGCACGATCCTATGAAAATAGTGTCAGGGTGCTAAATCCCAGAATGAACTGAGATTGGTAAAGGAAGTCAAGGACAACAGAAAGGGTATTGTAAGCAAATTTACAATTTTAAGCAAAATTAAAGATAAAAGGAGTATCAAAGAAATTATAGTACCACTAAAAACAAAATACACAAGTAACATTAAAAAAAGAAAGGATAGGATTGAAACTTCAGGTAGATGGGACAATAAGAAAAGCTAGACTTAAAAAAAATTGATTCCTTTCATATTCTTGACTTCTTTGTTCTTCCAGATGAATTTATTACTATTATTTTTTTCTAGCTCTATAAAATAATTCTTTGGTAGGTCCCTGAAGATTTTTGAGGAAGAAAATTATATAATTGGACCATGCACTTCAGGAAGATTATTTTAGTTGTTACATAGAGGATAGCTATGTCAGAGAGAAAAAAGGTTTGAGCTTATAATTAAGAGGCAATTTGAATAGCCTAGGTTAGCAGTGATGAAGGCTTGATCGGAGGTGCTGGTTATGTGATTGGAAGGATGTAAGAGATATGTGACTGGAGGTAATGTTGATAGGAGCTGGCAGCTGATTGGAGCAGGACCTGGAAGCTGACCAGCACTCTTTCAACGGCAGGATGCTGTCTCTCCTTGGGAGCTCCCCCAGTACGTACGTCCTTCATTTTTGAAGAGGATCATGGCATCAGGGAAGTGATGACATGATTTGCAGTTGACTGATTTAAGTGAGGGAGGGCTGTGCAGGGTCATCAGCCTCGCTTTCTCCTCCAGAGCCATCTGGGCCCAGTGACCAGACATTCATCAGGATGACTGGAGATGGCCCAGCATGCAATGGGAGACCCTGATGCTTTTAGGCTAAGGTCTTTTCAGGTATTCACTTAGAGTGAGGTAATGCCCATTCAGTGAATAGACCTCTTTGTTGTTGTATTATGCCCCAGTGAGTATAAAATAGGGTTGGATGTACAAAGTTTGCTTTTAAGGAGAATATCTTGTATTGTAAAGGAAGATAGGACTGTAACTACCAGTACTACTATGGAAAAGTATTAAGCCCCTTCCTCGTTGCTATTCCCCAGCCCCTTCTATGCTCTGATCTCAGGGAGCTCTTAAGCTCTGCTAAAGGTTTTCGACTTTCTCTAACATTCTTCCATTTAGCCAGAAAACCTGACGTAATCATAGACTCATCCAAAAGAACCTGAAAGGACCTCAGAAGCCACATGGTTCAACACCTGCATTTTCCAGGCGAGGAATCAATCTAGTCTAATACTCTCATTTTACAAATGGGGAAACCAAGACCCGGGGAAATGAAACTATTTGTTCAAGGTACCATAAGAAAAACCAAAAGACAGCTCCACGCTCAGTCCACAGTAGCCTCATCGATTTGTTTTAAGAATATATCTTTATTCTCTTCTAGGGCTCTGGGCAAAGAAAACCGTGGCTCATGTTCAGGAGCTATCTGGGAATCAGTCACTGTGTCATACAGACACTAGCACCAAGGGATCAGCCATTGAGGTGATGAAGAAGGGTCAGGGAGATAGAGGGAGAGAATGGCACATGGGCTCTCCCTACAAACCCTTGATAAATAACACAATTCAACACAGGAAATAAGTTATGAACATTAAATATTATAAAATAGTTTAAATTAATATCAGGGGAGACTTGAGTCAAGGCCAGCTTGACTCAGATGTTGCCACTGGGGGCAGTGGAGACTTTTCTAGCTCTGGCAGTTTATTCCTCAGTCCAGCAGGAACTTGAACTTTTTCTCCCAGGCTTCCAGACCTTCCTTCACTTCAATTCTTTAATGTACTTCTGGACCCATGGCTCTCTAGGGTTGGCACAGGCTTGATACCCCCTTTTGGTGAGGAATCTGGGGAACAAGAAGTAAAAAAGTTAAAAAATAGAGAAATTCAACTTCTGGGGAAAGAAGAGGAAATTACCACCAGATCTGGGTTTCTATGTCCCTCTGACACCAAGGGCAGCTCAGGCCCATTCTCCTTTTTTTTTTCTTGGTGGGGGAGAGGGAGGGTGGGTCTCATCCCTATATCCCTGAGAACCCAATCCCTCCCTCAATCCATATTTATTCTTTGGGGGTAGTGGTTCCCAAAGTATAATCCAGGGAATACCTAGAGTCCCAAAGACCCTTTCAAAAGTATTAATTATAATTCTAAGATGTTAAAATTTTTTAATATGATAAAGATAGATAGATATAGGCCAGACAAACAACAGCTCTTTGCCCCCATCCCTCAAAATTTTTTAAGAATATAAAGGGCTCTTAAGATTCAAAGACTGGAGAAACATTGCTTCAGGGAACTTTGGTCTTGTCTTTGTTTTTCTTCTTCCTAGTCCTCATCCTCAAGTGAGAATATTTCCAAACTGTCCCTCTGTGCTCCAGCCTAGTCTTGAAGCCACAGAGCAAGTGATTTGTTTTCATTTACTATCTCTCCCTTATGCTCACCTAGAGCACCAACCCCAATGTCTCAGAATCATGGGACAAATGTATGCTTTGCTCTGGGAGACCTGGTTGAATTTTTTTTAAATTAATTTTATTGGGGCTATAAACTATCTTTCTTCATGCTCTGTCCCAAGGAATTTTTTTTTCTTTCTGGATCCTGACAGCTTCCCCCCACATAACCTTTGCCTTTCCTTCCCAGACATGATCGTTGGCACCACTACTCACATGATGGCTGGCAAGGAGCATTGACTGCTGGTCTCATAAAAACCCACCACAAATGCTCTAGGAATCTTCCGGGATGTATAGGAGAAGCAGCAAGCATTGGGAGTGTCAGACCCAACTGTAAGGAAAGAAACATTGTGAGGTCTGTGTCATTCTTTAGCAGAAGTGGGGAATAGAATGACTCAACGCTGCTGGACTTAGAGTGATGTGGAAAAAGCAAGGGAGACTTTACCCCAAATATACTTCCCTCTCTTTCTTCTGAATGGTATCCTGTCATAGTGAACAGAACTCTGGGCTTGGAGTTAGGAAAACCTAAACTTTGAATTCTGCCTCAAAAACTTATTAGGTTCGTGTCCCTGGGCAAGTCCCTTCCCCACTCTGTCTCTCAGTTTCCTAATCTGTAAAATGGGTATGATAACAATAACATTTCTCTCATAGGGTTGTGGTGAGGAACAAATCCCGTGTCTGGGGATGTTAGTAGGAAATACCTCATTTTCGAGACAGAAGCATATTGAGGAATGGCCCAAGTCATTTTGAAACCTTGAGTGGATTTCATGCCATATTTTTTTTACTGAAGAATCTCCATCCACAAGTTACAGGTGCTGTTCTCTGGTCCCTCCCTCCTCAAAATTATCTCTCCTCCCAGTTAGAAAGAGAAGGATGGTTTAAAAAATGGGAGAAGGGAAAACATACTGACCTATTAATGAAGACGCCTGGTAACAGAAGGCAGTGGCCATGATGAGGACAGAGAGGATAACCATAGACTTTCTCATGATGTTGGCGAAGGGTAGGAGTTCTAGGAGTGTGATAAGCCCTTCAGCTGGGAGAGACTTCTGAGTTCTGACTTCTCTGGCTCCCACTGTGACCCACTCAATGCCCAGCCTCTTTTTATAGGGGATACTGGAGCTTAGGAAAGATTGGAACGTAGAAATTTTCTTAGTAAAGTTGATGTCATGATGCCACTTGCACAACCAGAGGGCACCCTGTGTGACCACATGACCCCAGAATATCCAAGAATAGTCATGATCTCTGCTATTGGTTCTGAAGTCTCAAAAGGAGGGGGCGGTGGGGAAGCAGTTGTAGGGGGAGGGAGTGGAAGGGGGAAATTAGCTTTTCTAATAAGTTAGAAGGGTGTCAGGCTGTCACTATTAATAGTTGGTTCCTCTTCATGAGAGCAGAGCTATATGTTAATTTCCAGTTAATTTCCCTTCTAAGGAGTTGAAATTTTTGATGTGCCATATGCTAGTTCCAACCACAGACAAGAGGCTATCCCAAAGTCTGATGATTAAATAAACAACATTAATTTCCCCACCTTAGAGAGAAAGAGAAATGCATTGGGGAAGACCAAGAAGAATGGGGGTGAGACGATGAGGGAAAGGGAGATGGAAAAATTTAGGTGAGGGCTTCAATCATTCATTGGAATAAGGATAGGGAGTGGACCTGTGATTTCTTTGGTGTAAGGAATTCCCAGGAGAGAACATTCCCTCTACTATTCCAGGTTAGCACCTTCTCAGCAACTTAGAGAATTGCTAAATGTCACAGCCAGGCTTGTGAGAGGTAATACTTGAATTCAGGTCTACCTGGCTTTGAGCCTTTCTCTAGAATACCTTGCTTACTTGTAGAACAAAACAAAACAAAACAAAACAATACAATACAAAATAAAATAAACGATAGCTCTGAGTACTTGAATTTGCCCACTACAAGCAATCCCAGATGTACTCCGACCATTGACCTTAACCTAAAGGACCGACCAATTGCATTGCTATTCAATCATTCATTTATTCAAAGAACATTTGTTTCCATCTCATTCTAGGGACCAAGAAAAACTTTTTTTTTTTGGACTAGCCTTGTGATGGTATAAAAGACTCCTTGATAAGGAAGCTCACTCTACTAATGCAGAACAGTATCTGATCTTATGGAGTTGCCTAGAATGCTGAGAGACCAAGGGACTTGTATAGCTAGGGCATGTTAGAGGCGAGAACTTGACCCCAGATCTTCTTGGCTTGGAAGATAGCTCTCTATGTGCTATGCAATATTGCTTCTTGTGGTAGGGATACAAAGCTAAAATACAACCCAGTTCCTGCCACCAGGGAGCTTACATTCTATTTGAGGTTGGAGGGTAGGGTATAGTGTATATAGACATAAATCTAGTAGAGGTAAAGAGTGATGGTACCAAACAATAAATACTTATCTAATAAATATGTCAAGTATTATGTCAAATGAGTGATGTAGGCAACTATGAAAGAGAGAGTACTTATAGCTAGAGGGTGAAGAAAGGCTTCTTTCTGAGTTGTCACAAAGAAAATGAAGAATCTTGAAAAACAAATATGAAGAGAGGGTAAGTTCCAAGCATGGGGAAAAGTTTTGTGAAATCCCAGAGATGGGAGATGGCATGTCAAAATCAAGAAAAAACCAGCCAAGTAGTCTATCTTGACCATAGTGTATAGAGAATAAAGGGGAGGGATATGAAATAATGGTTGGAAAGTAGAATGGACCCAAGTTGTGGAGGGTCTTAAATGCTATGCTGAGGAGTCTGTATTGGGTAACTGAACGTTTTTGAGCATTCAGTCAGTTGAAAACATTCATTAAGCACCTACTATGTGCCAGACTATATGCCAAGTACTGAGGACACAAAAAGAGACAAAAGGTTGTCCCTGCCTTCAAGGAGCTCACCACTGAATGGCATGTGAGTGGCAGGTGTGTATGTGTGTGTATGTGTGTGAGAGACAGAAACACAGAGACACAGAGAGAGACAGAGAGAGACAGAGAGACATGGTCAGACCCACATCTTAAAAAGATTCTTTTGGCAACTGTTCAGAAAATGATTTGGAGGAGACACTGGAAGCATGGAGGCCAGTTAAGAGGCTATTAAGAGAATACACACAAGAAATGGTGAAAACCTGAACCACAGAGGTAATCAGTTTGAGTAGAAAGAAGAGGATGGATACAAGAGATGTCGTAAAAGCAGAAAAAAAAACCAGGACTTGGCAACTGATTGAATGTCAGAGAGCAGATTCAAAGGTGAGTCTTAGGGGGTTTACCTCACACCTCTTATATTATTAACAATAACAAAATATAAAAATGGTAAGTGTTGGAAGGTGTGACAGGCACACAGATGCATTATTGATGGAGCTGTGTATTTCTCCCAACTGTTACACAATTTAAAACTGTGCTACAAATCCCAATAAAGTGATTTTGACTTAGAAATATCACTACTAGACATATGCACCAAGGAGGTCAAAGACAGAACCCAGTAATCTCATGCATACAAAAGTACTTATAACAGCATTTTTTTTTGTAGTAGCAAAGAAACTGGAAGGAAATTTGGAAACAATCAAGCAAAGTGTGATATGTGAATGCAATAAGAAATCACTCTTGTGAGTTTAGAGAAACCTAGAATGAGTTCTACGAACTCATAGAGTGAAGTGAGTAGAACTGAAGAGGTGTAGTGGGAGGGGTCCCTTTGTGGTCACCAAAAATGAAGAGGGTGAGAGGGAATAGATTTCTAGGAAATCCTTTGAGGGTTCTTAGTCTGAAAGAATTACCGGGTCCAAGATATCTTGGCAAGTTTGTAAAAGTTTATTACGCTTTTCAGTGGGCAGGGGGGTGTCAGAAAAAGCCTGCAACCTGCAGGAATTAGGGATACTGATTATATAGTAATAAAACCATAAATCTGATAGCCATTATGCTAACTAGGTGAGTAAAGGAGGGATTTGGGAGGGGTTAAGGAGTGGTCATCACTTAAAGGGACATATCAACTGCGCGGTTGTGTTGCCCATAATTCACTGGGAGAAAGCCTGAGGTGGAGCTATCAGGAGGTGTGGTTTTTGCCTTGAAACATCACTGAGTCAGCCAGTGGTCAGTTCTGACTGAGAGGTGCCCAATTTGTTAGCCATCAAAGTCCCTTTTGACAAGACGGATGTTAGGAAGCTGGGCTAATTGGTGATGCAGTACATGTCTAATTGTAAGGAGTTACCTTACTGATAATGCATTGAAAGTTTCATAGTTTGCAGCTGGCCACTAGAACAAAGGAGGTATACATTTCTCTAACTAAGGATTTGTTTATAGAATGCTTTTGAAGAATTCATAGGTATGGCTTGTTATTATACCAGGCAAGGATAGTTATAGCTGGCAGAGTTAATGGTTTCAGGGAAAACGCTTTTAGGCTGGGGGAAGGAGAGAGGCAGAGTTAATGTTTTATGGCTAGGGGGAAGTGTGACTTTTACAACTTAATTGCACAGGCTGATGTTACAAACACAGATAACTGAACACAAGTGAGATTTTTACAGACTGAAGTTACTACAATGTTACAAAGTTACAAAGGCACCCCAGCACCCCATCAGAACTAGGAAAAGAAAGTGCATAGTGACTGCAATAATGTAAAGACAAAGCTGAGATATTTATGAACTTTGATCAGATTTCAAAAGATCAGTGATGAAGCATTCTGTTGACCTTTTGTTGACCTGTTGACCTTTCAGCAGAGAATCATTAGACTAGAGGTATAGAAAGAGACATACCTTTTTTTTAACTCATTCAATGTGTATCTTGTTTTTCTTGGTTGTACTTATTTGTTACAAGAGAGGGTTCTTTGAGTGAGGGGAGTAATTTGGAAGTTATAGTGATATGTTGATAAAAAATAATAAAGCTTTTTTTGGTTTTGTTTTAAAGAGAGTCTGAATTAGAATAGAAGGTAGTATCAGCAATAGAGAAAGGGAAGTTAAGAGAAAGGTGATAAGTTCATATTTGAACATGGTGAGTTTGAGATGCCAACAGTACATCCAGGTGGTCAGGGATGGTAGGAGAAGTTCAGAGGGAATGTGTAGATTTAAGAGTCATCTGAATAGAGGAGATAATTGAACTTATAGGAGGAGATGAGCTCACCAAATGAAAGAATGCAAAGAGAAAGGATCTTGAGCTGCAAGAGGATTAAGAGCCAGCAAAGGAGACCAAGGAAGGTAGTCAGACAGACAGGAAAACCAGGATTGAACGGCGTTAGAGAAGTCAAGTGAGGAGCTGGTGGTAACCAATGTTGAAAGCTACAGAAAGAGGATGAAGGGTTGAGGAAGGACTGAAGAATTTAGTAAATTTAAAAAAAGCTTATTGTCAATCCGTAAAAAATGAAACAAAACTATTTCAGTGCACTAATGGAGTTGGAAGGTAGATTGTAATGAATTGAGGTATTAGTCAGAGAGAAAATGTAAACAGCCAAGATATACAATTCTTTCTGTGAGTTTAGTAGAGAAATAAAAGAAGCATATAGGATGATAACTTGAGAGGAATGATAAGGTCTGTTGAAGATCTTGTCTAGGAAAGCGGAGACCTCATTGGACAAAAAATGATTGGAAAAACAGGACAGTCTGGTGGAAAATGGGTTTAGAGCAACACCTCACATCATATACCAAAAAAGTTCTGCTCAAACACATCAAATGTAGTTAAAATTAGAAAGGAAATTGGTAATTGGGAGGTAAAAACAAAATAACCCAAAACAACTCACAGCTGATTTCTCTGATAAAATCGTCTTATCCAAGATATACAAAGAACTGATTCAAATTTATGTACTAAGAGCCAGCTTTTAGAAGATAAATGGTCAAAGGATAGCAAGAGGCAATTTTGTTATTGTTTTTTTTTTTTGTGAGCACTTTTTAGAGGGGGGAGGGCAATTTGGATTAAGTGATTTGCCCAAGGTCACAGGGCTGGTAAGTGTTAAGTGTCTGAGTCTGGATTTGAACTCAGGTTCTCCTGACTCCAGGGCAAGAGGCAATTTTGAAAAGAAGTTATTAAGAACCATATCAAAAAAGCTATGAACTGCCATATGAAAAAATTCTTTAAATTACTAATGATTTAGAAAAATGCAAATTAAGCAACTTTGAGGTTCCTCTCATGCAACAGACTGGTGAAGATGACACAAGGGGAACATTACACATGTCAAAGGGCTTATAGGAAATAGATATACTATTACAGTATTAGTAGACTTGTGAATTGGTCTAGCCTTCTGAGAAAGCAATTAGGAACCATGGCCAAGAGGTTAATAAATGTTCCTACTCTTTGACCCATATATGTTGTTATTAGGCTTATGTCTGAAAGATATCAAAGAATGAGAAAGAGGATCAAAGTTTACAAAAATATTTACTGCAACCCTTTTCATAGTAGCAAACAAAAAGGGAAACATTTTTCCTCCTAAGAGGAGAAGTATTCTCTTATGGGGGATGGCTAGACAAATTATGATATATGAATATAATAGAATATTATTATGTTGTGACACAATAATAGAGAAATAATAAAGAAGTGACAAAACGACCAGTTTCAGAGGAACTTGGAAAGACTTCTATGAAGTGATGTGAAGGAAAGTGAGCAGAATTAGAACAGTTTCTACAGGGACAATGACATCAGGGAGAAAAACAACTTTGAAAGACTTTTGAATTCTGTCAAGGCAAATGACAAACCCCAAGTCCTCTTTTTTTTTGGTTGGGGGGGAAGGCAGGGCAATTGGGGTCAAATGACTTGCCCAAGGTCATACAGCTAGTAAGTGTTAAGTTTCTGATGCTGGAGTCCTCCTGAGTCCAGGACCAGTGCTCTATTCACTGTACCATGTAGCCATCCCAACTCACCTCTTTTCAGAGAGGTGCTGCTTTTAAAATGCCGAAAGACATAATTTTTGGCCAATTGGTAAGACAATGTATAGTGACGATGAAGATTTTATTTTGTGGAGCTTTTTAGAGGTTCAGGTAGAAGGCATCAGGAGGGACAGATTATAAAAGTATACATAAATGGAACTATATATATATATTTTTTTTTAAAAAGGAAAAAGGAAAGCAGAACAATTTCTGTAGGCAGCAGGGAAGGATCTAATAATAGGAAGAAATTAAAGATGGAGGGGTGGGTAGAGGATTGTGGTTGGATGTGTCAAAAGGAACTTAACTCCAATTTGACCATCATGGTTTTTTTTCCCAATTTTAGTCATTTCAACTAAATAGTTCTATCTCTCTCTTTGCTGAAGACACTATATCCTAGGATATTGCCTACAAATTCTTTCCCCTCTTAATAGTCCAAGTCCATGCTGAAATCCACAGTCAAACATCACAGTGGAGCCTGAGGCCCCCTCAGCCTAACTGGAAAAGTTGAAGTCACCAATTACCCCCTCCTGACTCACTTTTCAGGGACACCCCCATCTCACTCGTGATTCAGATTCTAAGAGCTGCCATGAATGAATTGAGGAAGGCAAGAAAAAAAGGAAATGAAAATGCTGTGTTACCATTCAGATAAAGATGAGGAGGATCCCTGTGGCCTGGGGGGAGAGGGGTTTGGGGGGTGGTCATTAAGAGGAAGCCTAGAAGGATTTAATTGCTAAATCCTTTGGCTTTTCCTCAGTCCTCCTTTGTATAACTTTTAACATTGTTGATCACCATCTCCTCCTGGTCATTTGCTCCCTCCTTGGTTCTCTAACATTGTTCTACCCTGGGTCTCCTGCCTGCCTGACCCCTCTTCTTTCCTCTCCTTTTCTGGATCTTCATCTTCTTCTTACTCCCAAGGCTCTTGTCCTGGGCTCCACTTTCTTCTCTTTTTACATTCTTTACACCTTAGCTCTTCTCAGATCCAACTCACTCATTCTACAGAGGAAGAAACTGAGGCCCAGAGAGGAGGAATGATTTACTCAAGGTCACACAGGCATTAAGTACTAGAGTCAGGAATCACCAATACTGTATTTGGGCCCCAATCTTATCTGAGAAACACCATTGTGCCCTGAGACTGACGTAACCCTCACCTTGGTCTGGTAAAAGGTCCTCTTACCTAAGGTCTACCAGAAGAGCAACTGATAAAATACTGCCTAAGATTCAGCACTCCTAACCCAACCCAGGAGGTTGGATTCTTTCAGTCCAAGTCTATTCAGCAAATATTATGTGCCTATGAGGTACCAGGTGATGCACTAGGAGCCAGAAATACAACAAAAGACATTACATTCTTCTAGGGATCACACACATGGCATGGTGGAAAGAGGTCTGGATTTGCTCTCTTCCAAAAGAATTTCTCCTCTCTGACTCTGAGTTTCCTCGTAAATAAAATAGAGAGGTTTGTCCCTGAAGCTCCTTTCTAGTGCTTGGTTTTATGGGTTAGATCCTCCATAGATGAACTACTTTAAGATAACAATTGATTACCTTGACCTCAGTCTACACCTCCCCCATGCTTGTCCTGGCCCCTACCTGAGATGTTGCCAGAGACTGTATGACTTTGGGCAAATTACTTCTCTAGGCATTTCAGTCTTTTCCATCTATGAGGTGGGGATGGCCAGTTCTAGGCCAGAGGTTAGGTGACTTAGGTTATAATTACAAGTCATTAATAAATCTAGTATGTAACTTTAGTCAAGTCCTGTCCCATCTTAGTGCCATAACTTGACATATAAGGGTCATATTACCTGCTCACATGTTACTTCACAGGATTATTATGAGGATCAATTGTTTTGAAAAGCACAAAGTCCCATTCAAGATCCTAGTTTTGCTTCTCCCTTGGACTGGCAATATGAGTTCCTGTCTACTTCACAAACCTGTTGAGAGACTCAAATCTTAGTGTGCGTGGGCTACTTATGTGACCTTGGGAAAGAAATTTGAGGTCTCTGGACCTCATTTTCCTTATCCATAAAATGAAGGTATTGGATTGTGGTTTTTTTTGAAGTCCTGTAGAGCCTTAAATTAGTGATCCTGATGGGGTGCTTAGGTGCCTGTGCTTGAACCCCAGTTTGTAAAGTCACATTTCTCTCTAGCCTCAAGTCTCCCTAGTCCCAAAACACTGTCTCAGGCAGTTTGTCCCTAGCTCAAACGCAGCATGCCCTAACAAAATACTTATCTCTCTTCCTGTTACAGTGGTCAGCTGCATCTATAGAATTTAGTAGTTTCACCCAACTGTGTACTGGCTGAAGCAGCTGTGTATGGGTATATATCTATCACATATATCATAGACTCAGTCATGTATATACTCCTTAGCTCATTATACATATCCTGGATCCCTTGTTAGCTTGAGACATATGTATACTCCCAACATCCATCTTGTCAAACAGGACATTGATGGGTAACAGACTGGGCACTTCTCAGTTATCCCTGACCACTAGCTGACTTAGTGACATTTTAAGCCTAAAAACACACCTCCATTTCCACCCCAACCACCCCCCTTGGGCTGTTTCCCAGTGAATTATGGGCAATAGACCGGCACAGTGGATATTAAAAGTGCATGTCCCTTTAAGCACTAACCACTCCTTAACTCCTCCCTAATCCCACCCTTACTCACCTAGTTAGCATAATTAGCACAGGTTATACCACGGATTTTTCTGTAAAAATATACCTATGACTCCTTTAAGTTTGCAAGTTCCCTAAGAACTCTTGCCCACTGTAAAGCATAACAACAAATTTTTACCAACTTGACTCAGAATGCTTGAGCCTAAGAATTCATTCCAGACTACTCACCAAGGGACTCTGGTCATAGGGGTCCCTGAAACACCTGTATTTATCCCTCATCAATCTCATGAATAGATATTCTAAATTGTAAAGAGCTTTACACATGGTAGGTGCTATTATTATTAATTATTATTGTTATTATTTGTTATTTGTTGGTGCTGGTTGTTAGTGGATACTGTGATGGTTCATTTTCTCCATGTACTACATGCCTCACAGGGTGGTTGGGAGGATGATAAAACCCCCACAGTAGATGTGAAAGTACTGGAGAACAAAAATTCAAAGGGCAATACTGGGTAGATGACCTCTAAAGTCTCTTCCTTTTTTAATAGTGTGATGATCCTGTGACCAAGAGTTCACATTTCAACGGGACTTTAAAGTCTGCCAAGTGATTTCCTCACGACAATTTCATGATCAAGAACCTGAAGGTGTGATTGGAGAGGACACAGATATTGTGAAAAAATGCAGCAAATGCTTAGATGAGAAATATGAAAAGTGTGAGAACTTTGGAGACTGGAAAGGTGATGGTGCCTTTGACAAAAACAGGGAAGTTTGGAAGTAGGGGGCTCATCTGGGAGGGGAAAGATAATGGGCTTAGTTTGGGACATGTTGAGTTTGAGATGCCCACCAAACATTCAAGTGAAGACCTCTGCTAAGGGGTTAATGGCAGAAGCAAAGTTCTAGCCTCACTTCCCTGACGCCCAATCTAGTGTGTTCTTTCCTCTTCATCAAGATGGTTTCTGAACGCATGCTTTATAATCTTGGGCAACTTAGTTCTCTTTTCTATACCTGTTTTTCCTAGCTATAAAATGGGGGCAGTCAGCTGTAGTACAGATATCTAGGTGTGTAAAATGAAAAAGACATGGAGAAAGTGGATGATAATTTTGGAACTTTAGTTTTATTATAATCGATTAGTCTGGGACTAGAAATTATATCCTGGTACATTTCCTCTCCTAGTAATAACAACAATAATAACAGGATTAGTAGCTGATACTTACGAAATAGTCTAAGATTTGCAACCAACATACGTTACTTATACTTTCTCATTTGAGCCTCACAACCCATCGAGGGAGCTACCATGGTTTATTATGACCCCCATTTTACAGATGTGGTTTGTACAGGGACCCCAACAAGTCTCAGTGTGGGACTTGAATCTCAAGACTGTCTCCAAATCTAGCCTTCTAACCACTACATCTTAGTACCTCTGCCCAAGGGGAAAAGGCAGAAAATCCACCAAATCTGACCAGCCTTGCTATTTGAATTTCTGGCTGAAACTCAAGGGCAAAAGCAGAAGTTCTCTCTTGCTTCCTTGTGCCAAATGGGAATCTTAGACTGAGGCTGGTTTCCTTCTCCCTGTTTCTGCAAGGGTCAGGAGAATGTAATGAGATTCGCTTTCCTTCTCTGTCTCCTTCCTCTCCCACAGTCAGGCAGAAACTAAGGTTCCCTCCAGGCCAGATCTGACTTAAGATGCAACTTAAGTGGGTTTACTCTAGCATTTGACAAGGACCATTAGGTCCTTGTCTCTTTGAGGACACTCTCTGTGTGGCTTTAGTCTGTAGTGGGACCCCCCTCCTCCCCCCAATCTCTGTATATCTCATGTGCCTCAATTTTGGCATAAGGACGTAGAGGGAGGGAGAGACAGACAGAGAGATAGACAGACAGAGATAGAGAGACAGAGACAGAGAGAGGCAGACAGAAAGAGACAGAGAGAGAGACAGAGACAAAGACAGAGAAAGAGAGACAGACAAAGAGACAGACAGAGACAGAGACAGAGAGATAGAGACAGACAGAGATACAGAGAGAGATAGAGACAGAGAAACAGACAGACAAAAAGAGACAGAGTCAGAGAGACAGAGACAGAAAGACAGAGAGGGGCTCCTTGGTTATAGAAAACCGCAATCTAAGATAAAAGTGAGAAAAGGCAGAACTCTGTAAATGGAATCACCTGCCTTAGTGGAATGGTTTCCAAATATATATATAGCAGCGTATTCCTCATACCCTCTTATATGAAAATCAAATTGACATGGCCCCTTTACACTTTTAAAAATTATCTTTTTATTATAAATCTAAAACAATCAACAAACATGAACATTTTATCACATAAAGAACAGAAGACAATATATGAAACTAAATTTTTGCTATACTTTTCTTTTGAAAATGTATAATAGGGGTGGCTAGGTGGCACAGTGAACAGAGCACCAGCCCTGGAGTCAGGAGGACCTGAGTTCAAATCTGACCTCAGACACTTAACACTTACTAGCCATGTGACCTTGGGCAAGTCACTTAACCCCAATTGCCCCATTCTCCCCCCTCTAAAAAACCTCCCCTAAAAACCAAAACAAAGAAAATGCATAAAATTTATCACAATAGTATCAAAACTGCCATGCTGTTTTTTTCCCCTTCTAAACTTTCTTCTGTTCTCCCTGTATGTTGTTCTAGCTGCTCTTTACTTTTTCCTCTTATTTTTACTTCACTGCACACAGTAACCATCACTCTTTATTTCTCACTCCTTCTCCAAAAGAAGTCTTCCTTTGTACCCAAAAGGTATAGTTAAGCAAAAGAAACACAGCGGACAGTGTCTATAAACGTGTCTCCTCTCCCTCTTCTAGTCCGTCACATCTCTGCCTAACCATGGGCAGTGCGTTTCATCATCAGCATTCTGATGGCATGATTGTCATTGCACTGGTCAGCATTCTTTACCCTTTCAAGGTAATTTTTCTCTCCATTATCATAACCGTTGTGTGTATTTTTTCTCTTGTATCTGTTGACTTCACTCTGGACCAGAAGCTATTGAACACAACAGCATAATAATCAATCCAAAGAGAGCAACAACTGGAATTATTATATAATTATACATAATAGAATTATTATATTATAATATGATATAATTATAATATCCATATATTGCCCAGGGTCCATACTTGCCCAGGGTCACTCAGCTAATAAGTATCTGAGGCGAGATTTGAACTCAGGTTTTCCTGACTTTAAGTCCAATACTTTATCCACTGAACCACCTAATGGATGGTTAAATGGATGAACGGATGTAATGAACAAGTACATTTCATAAACAAATTAAAGGAAAAAGGGAAGCCCCTCTCTGTCTTTCTGTCTCTGTCTCTCTGATTCTGTCTCTTTCTGTCTGTTTCTCTGTCTCTATCTCTCTCTCTATCTCTATCTCTCTCTGTCTCTCTGTCTCGGTCTTTCTCTGTCACTCTGTCTCTTTGTCTTTCTCTTTCCTTATTCAATAAAAGCTTTGGGGAAACTGAACAGCAACCTGACATAAACTGGGTTTTGAAACAAACATCTCATATCATAGACAATAATAATAATAATAATAAACAACTAGCATTTATATTGTACTTACAACCATGGAAAGTGAGTGTTATTAAAAAAGTGGGTGTTATTATTTTACAGATGAAGAAACTGAGGTATAGAAAGGTCAAGTGACTTGCCCAGTGTCACTCAGCTAGTAAGTGTCTGAGGCAAGATTTGAACTCAGGTTTTCCTGACTTTAAGTCCAATACTTTATCCACTGAACCACCTAATGGTTGATTAAATGGATGAACTGATGAAATGAACAAGTACATTTCATAAACAAATTAAAGGGAAAGGGAAGGAAATGTTTTTCACAACTGGAAATGGATAGGGGGAAAATATTTAATCAAATAAGGAGTGGAGATAACCACAATGAATGAAATGGAGGGCATTTGAAGGTGTTACACAAACAAAATTAATGTACTTAGTATTAGAAGGGAAACTGTTACCTGGGAGGGAGTGGATCTTTGCAGTAAATTTCTCTGGTATGGTCTGATATACAAGATCTAGAGGGAATTGATTCAAATATATAACAAGAGCTGTTTCCTAATAGATAAATGGTCAAAGGATATAAAAGGCAATTCTCAAAAATAATAAAAGCAAGCCATCAATAACCATATGGAAAATATTGTCTAATAACGAATGCTAAGAAAAATGCTAATTAAGGCAGCTCAGGGTTTCCAACACCTACCACAGATTGACAAAGATGAAAAAAAGGGTAAATGACAACTGTTGGCAGGGGGGGGGGGAGAGAGATGTGGGAGGAAAGAAAAACTAATACCCTGTTGTTGAAACTGTGAACTGGTCTAACCATTATGGAAAGCAATTTCAAAGTATACTCCCAAGTCAGTAAACTATGCATATCCTTTGTGCCAGCTATACCTTTACTAGACAAGTATCCCAAAGATATCCAGACAATATCGAACAAAAAGGCTTGTTGTAGCCTTTTTTGTTGGAGCAAAGAGCTAGAAAGGAAGGAGGCATCCATCAATTGGGAAATGGCTGAACAAATTTTGGTGTACAAATGTCACAGAATATTATTGAACAGTAAGAAAAAATTAAAGATAATAACTTTAGAAAAACTGCGAAGAAATGTGAATGGGAGCAAAAAAAGTAGACAGAATCAAAATGATAGTATAATATAATATAATATTATAATTATAGTATAATATAATAATTATATTGTATACAATTATAATTAATATAATGTAATTATAACATGGTATGATAAATATAATAAATATAACATAACATAACATAATATTATGTTATATTGTTATAATTATAATATTGTAAATATTGTAAAGGAAAACAGCTGTGGAAGAATAAAAGACTATGATTAGTGCAATGACCATTTATTGACTCCAGAAGCCTGAGGAAGATCATGCTCCTCAAATCTTGGTGAAGAGATGATGATAGGTTCAGAAGAAGACCTATGTTCTGAATCCCGTCCAAAATGTAGTTTTGCTTGACCATACTTATTTGTTCTAAGGAAGGACTCTTCTTTGCAGGAAGAGAGGGTAATGAAAGGGAGTGGGACGTAGTGGAAAAAGAAGGGTGGAACTGATACTTTTAGAAATAAACAGAAGAAAACAGAAGAAGGTTCAGAAAGGGATATATACAAATAGGGCATTTTTGAAACTATTATGTTAAATTTAACATCCTTTTCCTTAAAAAAACTAAGCAATACATAATAGAGATTTGTAGTTTTGTAAGTTTCAACATAATTTCACAATCCTCTGTTTCTATTCACTGTATGCGGAAGTGCTCGTGTCTGTTCATGTTTTTTCAGTTCATGATAATAACAGTAACCAAAAAAAAAAGAATTTTAGCAGATATCAGATGGAATAAAAGTTGGATATAGTACCTGGAACCTGATCTGTATACCTCTTCTGAGAAGAAGGGGTTGTTCAAGATAACAGAGCAAAGAGGGGCCTGGTAGACAAAGAACCGAAAGAAATATTTGTGTCAGAAATGGACAGCTCATCTCTGAGGAGGATAGAAGTTGGGTCTCCTGAACCAGAAAGAGAGAACTCTCCTTTTAGTAGGATTAAAAGCTAGATCTTAAATGAAAAAAAGGTACATCTCTGATCTGGGTTAGGCCAAAGCAAGTCCACTACACCTACCAAACAGAGAAATACTTCTGGGGGCAAGATGGGTCAGGTAGCACAGCAGAGGGATGCCACTGGCCAAACTTATGAATCTTCTCTGAAAAGGACCCAAGTCCTCCTGGGATCAACCATAGGGAAACTCAGATTATCTGTATGTAATTAATTATAGCTAACCTTAATATTATACTTTAAAGCTGATTAAGCACTTTATATATGTTATTTCATTTCATAACAACAACTCTATGAAGCAGATACTGTTGTGATCTCCATTTTATAAATAAGGTAACTGAGGCTGAGAGGTTAAATAAATTGTCCATACATAGCTAGTAAGTGTCTGAAGGAAGATGTGAACTCAGGCTTCTTGAGTCCAAGTCTAGCAAGCTCTCCATTAATGCCATCCAGATAGATGCTTGGCATCTGACCTAGAAAAGGAGGATGTGCTGATGGGGAGGTAATGACTGAAGGGCTTGTAGATCTGCCAAGCTCAAAATCACATGGTGGATTTGTGTGCAACACCTTGAGAGATATTTGTGAGGCGACAAAAAAAAACAGACCAAGCATTTGCTCTATTTGTTGAACCAACATTTCAGCAAGGTGAGTGGGGGTGAAAATGGTGGGAGATCCCTTTGCTTTCATCATTTAAAAGAGCTCCATGATATCAAGGATGTTAGAGAGAGGGGAAACAAAGCCTGAAGAGGAAAACATGATGGGGCATGAGATGCAGTTGAGTAGACAAGGACTTCTACAGGATCCTTCAGATTTTGAAGAGTTGTTAGAATTAATCAAATCAGATTAAGTCACCAAGCATTTATTAAGCACCTATTATATGCCAAGCACAGTGTTGTGTCTTGTAGGCACCAAGAAAGGCAAAAACACTCCCTCTTCTCAAGGAGCTGACAGTCTAATGGGGGAGAACATGCAAACAACCATGTACAAACAAGATAGATAAAGACAAATGGGGAAGACAAATGGGTATCTTTCTTGTAGAAGGTAGGACTTGAACTAAGTGTTGAAGGAAGCTAAGGAAGCCTGGAGGCAGAGACAAGGAGGGAGAGCATTCCAAGCATGGAAGACAGCTAAAGAAAAGGGATGGAGTTGAGAAATGGAGTGCCATGTGGGAAGAGTAGTGCAAAAGCCAGTGCCACTGGATAGTAAAGTATGTGGAGAAGAGTTGAACGTAAGACTATCAGTGTAGGAAGGATAAGTGGAATGGATGATTTTATATTTGATCCTGGAGGTAATAGGGAGCCACTGTAGTTTATTGAGTAGGGTAGTGAGTCACATGATCAGAGCTGAACTTCAGGAAGATCACTTTGGCAGCTAAATAGAAAATGGATTAGACTGCAGAGAGACCCAAGGCAGAAGGAAACTACTGAGTAAGCTTTTGAAATAGTCCAGGTGTGTAGTGATGAGGGCCTGCACCAGGGTGGCATGTCATGGGGAAAAAAAATTACACAGTGGCTATGAAACTTCCCACTGGGAAGCTCTATCTACAAATAGATCAGAAGCATCTTCAGACTTATGGAGTAGGTATGCAAGGCAGCCACAATAGAGGTCCAGAGCCCAAAGAAAGCAGCCTTAAAACTATCTAGTGATGGTGGGGTTGGAGGTAGGGAATATAGAGGAAACCATTCCAAGTGGAAGAGGAATGGGACAAGGACATGGAGACCACATCTGCCTGATATACAAACCTCACCAACAGACAGCAACTGGAAAGGCAGAATCACCTTCTGTATGACCACAAAGAAGGTGGTCAAGTAGAACTTAGACATACTCATAAGGGGAGTGCAGCCTCAGAAACTGAGGTCTACAGGACCAGTATTAGAAAAACAACACGGGCCATTAGGGCACTTCCTTCACATTCTGAAAATGGTATGTATGATTTCAGTGTTGATTCCTTATAGAGCTATTCTCTTTTTATTTTAAAGATAAGCACTTCTTTTCTCATTCTTTTACCTCCCTTCCTATTGACAAAGAAAAAGAAAAAAACGAAACCCCTTGTAACAAATAAGGATGGTCAAAGAAAACCAGTTCCCATATTGACCATATTTAAAAATGTATACTACACTTTCCCCTTTTGTTCTGTTCCTTCTTTCACAACATGACTAAAGGGAAAGTATGTTGACATGATTGCACATGTATAACTTATATCAGATTGCCTGCTGTCTTGAAGAGGAGGGATGGAAGGGAGGAAGGGAGAAAAACATTGAAACTCAAAATCTTATTTAAAATGGATGTTGAAAACTATCTTTACATGTGATTGGAAAAAAAATACTATTTACAACAGAGAGAGAGAGAGAGAGAGAGAGAGAGAGAGAGAGAGAGAGAGAGATGTATACCACATCCTGCATTTTGAGTTCATGATCTCTCTGTTAGGAGTGCCAGATAACATGCTTCCTCATTGTTCTTCTGGAATTGTGATTGGTTGTTGTATCAATCAGACTCCTTGAGTCCTTCAGATATTATTATTATTGGACAAATTGTTCTCCTTTTTTTAGTTTATTTCACTCTGCATCAGTTCATACAATTTCCCCCAGGTTTATCTGGAGCTACTCCTTTTGTATCAGGGTACAAAATTATTCCATTACAACCCTACACAGTAATTTGTTCAACCATTCCCTGATTGATGAAGGCCCCCTTGTTTTGAATTCTTCTTGTAGGCCTATTTCTCCTTGATTTACAGAAGCCTACAAAGAGGTGTCAATGAAGATTAAGGATGTGGAAGATTTGATGATCCAACAATGGTGTACATAAGACTATTGTGTTCCAGACACTCAAGAAAAGACATTTAAGAAAAATATCTCCACAGACTTTGAAAGGATTTGGACTTGGAGGACTGAATGGCAAAAGCTAACTATATCTGAGATGCACCAAAGTGGTCTTGAAATATCCTGAGGAAATTGTTTTTGGCAATAGGACAGCAGATACAGTGGCTTTCCAAAGTTCAGATCACTGGAGTATCAACACTGATTACAACTGATCCTAGTGCAGTTAAGATAGTATCAGGACACTATCACAACAGACAGGGATCCAGTACTGGCCTCCTTATACCATCCATGCAGCCTGTATAGAGGTCTACAGGAGAACAGAGGCAAGTGGTGATGGTGAACATCATGAGGTGTCTTCTTGTTGAAGACAACACCAGAATAACAGAAGAACTGATTAAGGCAGAACCTCAGCAAGAGATAGAGTGTGTTCTTAGTGTATGAATGGGGTGTGAGATGTGATTTAGAAGCAGCTTACAGGATCCAGCTGAGTGACTCCAGGAATGATCTAGGAAGGTTCCTTTATCAGTGATGGATGAGCTCAGAGACCATCTGATTTTCTTGTCAATTGCATCATCATAATGCCTAAGAGCCTATTGATTTTGAAAAAGATTCAAAGTGGACCAGTACACTATGCTAAGATGCTTTGGATTCTGTTAGGCAGCCAGTGGTTTTTAGTGTTGTAATATAATGGATGCTAGCAGACCTGTGATGGAGGAAGATGAGGAGAAGACTGCTTTCATCTCTCCAATTAGATTTTTGCCAGGTTGAGTCTGTTCCCCAAAGCATCTGGTGGGTGTCTGTCTTTTTCCAAAGACTGATAGAGAAAGTAGCTGGTGGTGTGAACCACCCAGAAGTGCTGGCATACCTTGATGATCTCATTGTTTTGGGGGAAGATCCTTGAAGAACAACAGAAAAGAATGATGAAAATGCTGGGTTGGTTAGAGGAAACCCATCCTCATATGACATGGATTCATGACCGTCCTTCACCATCTTAGTTGACCTACTCTGAACACTTGCAGTTTTTCAATGTCCATAAATTGAGGTGTCCAGATCCAAACAGAATACTCCAGATGATATCTGATGAGGGTAGAATACAGAGAAACTATATCATTGGATAAGAAGACAGACACAGAAAAGGGACCGAGAACAGGAATCACATTCCCTCTTCCCTCCCATTGCTGCCATTTACACCAACCACTTCCACTGGAGCCATACAAAGACTAGAGGTTGTTCCTCTGTATGGACTATTATCCTTGAGATGCAAGTAGAAAGATGTGGAGTCAGCAGACCTATACATACATATATATATATATATATATATATATATATACATGAAGTTGCTTTTTGAACTCAAGTCCTTTTTGAATTTCATCTTCTTAGACTCTGATAAAAGGTCTATCATTTTAAGATCTTGAATCCTGACTCTGACATTGAACATTTAGCTATCTCTCTTAGCTTGGTGTTATTTGCAAATTTAATGAGCATGCCATCTATGAGTTTATCCAAGCCATTGATAAGAGTATTAAATAGTACCAAGTCAAGCATATATCCCCAAGGCACTATCCTGGAGACTTCCTGCCATGTTTATGTTTAACCCTTAAAGAGTACTCTTTGAGTCAGACCACCCAACTAGTTCTGAATCTCTCCAACTGTACCTTGGTCTAATCTATCTTCTCTATACTTTGCTTTTTTGACTAATATGTACTTTTTTCATCAACAGATGAGGAAGCTGGACTTGAAAATATCCAATAATTCTGTTTACTTCTTTATACCTATACTTTCCCCAAAGGGTCTCATGCACTCAAATTGGGGGAGAGAGGTTCCCTATAATTGGGAACCTCTGACTTAAGATCAGAAGACCTGGAGTTGAGTCTTGCTTTTGCCATTTACTAGGTTTAAACATCAGAACAAATCACTTAATAATAATAGTGCTATTTTCTAAAGTAATATTTATTAACTTATTAATAAATTATTATGGCCAGTGTGTTGCTAATAATTAATTTATTGATAAAATAATATTAATTTCTAAATAAGTGTTATTATTAGATAGAATACTACAAGTGATATTAATAATAATAAATGGCATTTCTGTTAAAGTTTGCAAAGCTCTTAAAAATATGGTTGCACTTGAGCCTCACAACCACCCTGTGATGTGCATAATACAGATCTATCTCCAAGAAAAGGTAGACTCCTTGAGAATAGGGTCTATATATGTGTTTTTCCTTCCTATCACCGAAGACCAGCATAGTGTCTATCATGGGGTTTTTTGGTTCTGTTCCCAACCTGCAATTTCATTAATAAGGAAACTCCTACCCAAGCAGATTGGCAACTATTTGAAAACTCAGAGTACTGGAGACTGGCCTGGGAATAGTATAAGGTTTAGGGTCACATAGAAAGTAATTTCTAGAGATGGGCCCAGAACTCAAGTTTTCTCACCTCAAGTCTTAGTTTTTTAATGAATGAAATAGACATGATACCCATTCTATCTACTTTAAAGATAACGATGAGTCTCAAATGATGAAAACATTTAAACAGATTCTATCCTCAAGGAATTTACCTTTCAATGGGGACAGATCCATATTATGCACATCATAGGGTGGTTTTGAGGCTCAAATGCAATTATATTTTTAAGAGCTTTGCAAACTTTAACATAAATGCCATTTATTATTATTAATCATAGATGTTGAGGTTCTTTGGAAATTTAAAGTACTATACATGGTGAATATCATTGGACAAGAAGACAGACACAGAAAAGGGACCAAGAACAGGAATCACATTCCCTCTTCCCTCCCATTGCTGCCATTTACACCAACCACTTCCATTGGAGCCATACAAAGACTAGAGATTGTTCCTCTGTATGGACTATTATCCTTGAGATGCAAGTAAAAAGATGTGGAGTCAGCAGACCTAGGATCATTTCCAGTATCTACCTCTTGCTCTTGAGACCTTGAAGGAGTCTTTTAACCTCTATGGTAATGGGTGGGGGTTGAGTTAGATGATCACGAAGGGCCCTTCCACCTCTAAACCTACAGTCCTAAGATATAGGCAGTTATGATATCAAAGCAGTAGGAATGTTACATTAAATACTCTTTCAAATCGGTCATCGACATAACTCTCTTTCCTATTTCATTTTGCATATGTTTTGTCTGTCTCTGCTGTGATTTCAAGTTCACCACTTCCCCCTTAACACCCTTGTCACCCTGCCACACACATTTCTCCTCTCTCTGTCTATACCCCTCCCTCCCCTGACTATTTCTTCCATGATGAAACTGCGCTGCAACTCAGTCTGTGACACCAGCCTTACATTTCCTGGGCTGACTTTTCAGTTCCCAACTCTCACCATGACATCAAATCTATCGTGGAATTTCCATTTCTTCTCTGTTCTTCCAGTTGCTTCCAGAAGCCCATATAAAGAGAGGGTGTAAGCATGAGACAGAAGCACAAACCTCCAGAGTCTCTTAGCTTGTGCTCTGCTCTTCCAAACCTTCTCTTCCTCTCAGGGTCATGAAGGTCTCTGTGGCTGCCGTCTCCATCCTCATGGTCATGGCCTTCAGCTCTTTGGCTTCCTCTGCACCAAGTAAGTGAGCTTTCTGCTGCCCTCTGTCACTGTTCCCACGCTCTGCTCATAAGCTGGCTAAAGCTCTGACAGAGAGTAAGGTCAGTTAGATCATGAGGATATGGTGAGGGCTTGTATGGGGGGATTGAAAGGGAGGGACAGAAGCAGGTAGATTGAACTTGAAAGCATTAACATGCCCTTGACATCTTAGGCTGGCTAACATGTAAGTTAACATAAAAGTTCAAGGCAGAATATGAGAGCAGAAAGGGCACTAGACTGGGTTCTAGTCCAACCAGGTTTTAGTTCTGGCTTGATCACTAAATATCCTTGTGGCAAGTGGTTTTCTCAAGAAAAGGCAGAAGTTGGATGGGCTGATGGCTGACATCCCCTGTAGCTCTAACTTTTCATGTTTTCTCCATGAATACTCTATGAAATGGTAACAGTAGCTCTGACTCTCCTCTACAATGAGAATCGTACCTGGCATACAAAGAACCAAGCTAAGGGAGATAGGAAAGGTGACATCCACATTATGCCTGATGGAAAGCATTTTTGTGGGACATAGTTAGTCACTAAGGAATCTATAGTATGAACATATGAGCCTAATTCTATGCTTCTCTTTTCTCTGCAGTGGGCTCTGACCCTCCCACCTCCTGCTGCTTCTCCTATGTCAGCCAACAGATCTCCAGAAAATTTGTGACAGACTATTATGAGACCAGCAGCCTGTGTTCCCAGCCAGCCGTGGTGTGAGTATCTACCTACTCATTGTCTCTAGAGAACATAAGGAGAAAGGATGGAAAAAGGATATGGGGTCATTTGGCAACTCAATCAAATGGATAGATCAGGCAACAGAGATGAAACCTGGCTACAAAGGAGTACAGTATTCCACATGGTCCCAGACCAAGGTTTGCTCCCTAGGGAGCAAGGTGAGAACCATTCTCACCTGAAGTACACTATTAATCTGATGGAATAGGAGCTTGAGACTAGGAGGAGGCTTCCAAACTGCCTCCTTACTGGGGAGATCACTAGAAAGGAAATGATTAACTCAAAAGGGCCAGGGGAATAGTGCCAAAGATCGGGATTGTGCCTTAAATCCTTCCAGAAGTCTGTGAGTAGTTGTCATTTGTGCATGGGGGGAACATGAAGAAGTACCCTTCATATCCAGGTGAAAAACTCATTGGCCTCTCATCTCCCCTCCTCTCGCTTCACAGGTTCCTGACCAAAAGGGGCCGTCAGGTGTGTGCCAACCCCAGAGACGACTGGGTTCAGACTTATATGGATGATCTGGAGCTGAACTGAGGGACTCTGGGCCTTTGGACAATTCATCCAAACCAAGCCAAAACAAAACTGCAGTTGGATGAGATGTCCCAGGACTGAAGCCTTCCTGAAATGGACTTTCCCATTATAATTCTTTTTTTTTTTTTGCCAGTGAGGTTTAACTATATAAATTATTTGGTGGCAGCCTTGGGTATTTATTGGTACTATTTGTACTTCTGGAGGGCACTTGTCCCCCACGGGGATCCCCAGTAGCAGCTGTGGTTCTGTTTTTTTGAGTGCTAGGGCTACTTGCTGGATACTGTGAACATCTGTTAAATAAAGACTTCAGAATAAACATTGTAAAAGCCACATTTTTTTCACCCTTGGTTTCTGTTTTCTCAAAAGAGAATGAGAGAAGGGTTCCGCTATTTTTACAGAAGATGGGTGTGGCATCATTAGATGGCAATGTTTCTGTAAAAGCTCTAAGAATTCAGTGGATGACCCTCTCACTTTGAGTCAGCAGGGTGATGGGGAAGCCAAAAGGAAAATCTGTCGTGAAAAACTAGCTTCCAGAAATAGAAAGGCAATAATGTCTGTGTGGCCTGGGGCAGACTACACTTAGACTATTTGGGTCAGTTGGGGGAACTACAATTTATGAAGAACACTGAGAATTGGGAGAATGACAGGAAGAGGCAACCAAAGACCGAAAGTGCCTAGCCATAAGAGGCTGAGTCGAAGGAACTTGGCATGTTTAGTGGCGAGAAAAGACCCAGGTTAGGCATAATATCTATCATTAGATATCAGAAGAATGTGGATTTGTGCTCTTTGGGTCTCAAGGACAGAACCAGGAACAATGAATGGCATTTGTGAGGGGGCAAATTTAGGCTTAATGTTAGGAAAACATTACAATTATGACTGTCCAAACTGGGATGAACTGCTTCAAGCTTTGGAAGATTTCCCTTCCCTTGAAAGTCTTTAAAGAGAGACTAGGTGACCACCTGCAAAGTATGGGATAGTGGAGATTCCTCTCAGTCACTTTTTGAAGTAGATGGCTATGGTCCCTTCCAAAACTCAAATTTCATGATTCCATGGTATTGTCAGGATATGGGCTGAAGATAGTTACCTCACAGGAGCTGTACCAAGGAGCAACTTGGGAAAGTGGAGGAGAGAGAAGGAATACCAGGAAAGATTTAATAAAAATGGGAGTTATTTCAAAAGGTGTGGCAGGAAAGAAAATGCTTAATTTGGAGTCAAAGTGCCTGAGTTCAAATCCTGGTTTTACTATTTGCATAGCTGAAGGCAAGTCGCATACCCCACTCTGAGCCTTTAGAAAAATTTAGGGTATTAAATAATAATCTAAAAATCATGTTTTTCAATGAATGAGAAAGCTATGATAAACTAGCCAATTTGGATGTTTGTTGAGGCAAAAGCTGTTTATTACTCTTCATTGTTTTCTATTAGTTAGTTGTGGTTGTGGGTGAGCAGTATTCCCATTCCTCTGTACTGCCTGCAGCACAGGGTTGCTGAGGAGATGAAATCCCAAGGAAAATTTGAAAGGGACTGGGAAGGAAAATTAGTCCATTTTGGACTTCCTGCTCCTTTCAGCTTCAAATTCTTGGTCCTGTAGTCCAGAATTACCATTTTTAGGGGGTTTTGAAGTCTTCAAAGGACTGACTTTTCTCTGAACAAACCCATGTGAAATAGAGAAATGGAGAATTGATAATTAATTCATTTTTAGTTTTCAGCATTCACTTCCACAAGACTTTGAGTTCTAAATTTTCTCCCAATCTCTCCCTTCCCCAACCCCAAGACAGTGTGCATTCTGATTATCACCTCTTGCCCCAATATGTCCTCCTTTCTATTCCCCAACCCCCTTCTCTTATATGTTTCCCTTCTATTTTCCTGTAAGGCAAGATAGATTTCTATACCTTATTGCCCATATATCTTTTTTCCCAGTTGCATGTAAAATAATTTTTAACATTCATTTTTAAAAACTTTGAATTCTACATTCTCTTCCTTCCTCCCACCCTACCCACCCTCATTGAGAAAGCAAGCAATTTGATGTAGGCTATACATGCGTAGTCATGCAAAACACTCCCATAATAGTCATGTTGTGAACTACTAGCTGTGTTTCCCTCCATTGAGTGGGAGTGTTATTATCCCCATTTGATGGATGAGGAAACTGAGGCTCTGAGATTAGTTGATTTTCCCATGAGCATATATCCAAGGCAGGATTCACTGCTCTGTGATTTCAATTTCTACACTATTCTATGTGGGCATGCTGTCCACTCCACCAGGCTGGAATGCAATGGTCACTACACTGTGTGAGATGGAATCCCTTTGTATCCCTAAGAATATGGGAGGCTCTTGACTGTGACAGAAAAATGGAGAAGTTCAAAGATGTGTCTGCCCTTGTCTTGCCCTCCTTTCCCAATTTCATCTGATTTTTTTTGTTAACACATTTTTTTTGTTAACACATTTTAAAACATCATCCATTTCTAAATCTTTCTTATTCAGAGTTATCCCTTACAATGAAAATATTAAAAAGTAAGGAAAAAATGTTCAGCAAAACTCACCAACACATCAGCCATGTCTGGCAGTTTGTTGATGTTCCACACCCCAAATCTTCTCTCTCCACAAATGGAGAGTGTTGGTGCATTTTCTCAACTCTTCTGTGGGACCAAGGGTGGCGACTCTAAATGTATGTATGTGGTTTCTTGAACAAGTTTAGAATTAGACAAACCTCTAGACTGAGGGACTGCTCAGATCAATGAGTACAGCCAGGACAACAATCCCTTCTACAACATTCAATAGAATTCCACGAGTTTTAATTGGCTAGTGTACACTATGCACTCTCTTAGTTGGTGAGGTGCCAGGGACAAAAACGAAACAATCCCTACTCAGACGGATTTTGTAGTCTAATGGATTATAGTCCAATGGAAGGATATTACACAAAATCAGAGAAATAAATGTAAAAATCTATTTACAAAATCAATTCACATTAGTTACAGGGAGTGGGGAGAAACACTAGCTACTGTAATCAGGAATTGTTTCTTGTAAAAGGTAGCATTTGAGCAGAGCCTTGAAGTTAGCGAAGACTGTAAGAAGTGGAGGGAAGGAGAAAGAGCCTTCCAAATTGTAGGGACAGTCTTATCAAAGTCCCAAAGGAGAAACATGGAATGGTACAGCAAACACCGGAGCTTCTTGGGAAGGTGGATTATGTGATCAGACATGTTTGAGGAATGTCAGTTTCACAGCTCTGTGGAGGATGGACTGGAGAGATGAGAGCCTGGAGAGGATAAGCGGCCAATCAGAAAGCTATTCCCAGAATCCAGGTGAGAGATGATGAAAACCTTGCCTGGGGTGGTGGCCATTTAAGCAGAGAAAAGGGGACAGTGCAGGAAGTGTTTTGAAAGGAAAAAGAAAAAGCCTTAGAAAGTGACTGAGTATAATGAGTGAAGAGCTGAGGTTGGTTCTGAAATTTCAAACCTGAGAACCTGAAAGGATGATGTTACTCTAAAGGAAAGAGGAAATTGAAAAGGAAGATGCATTTAAAGGGAAGAAAATGAGCTCTGCTTGGAATAGGTTGGGTTTGAGTGTTAACTGGACCTCCAGGTGAAGAGATTCACCAGACAGCTGGTGATCTGGAAGTGGGACTGAGGAAGGAGATGAGGGAATTTAAGGTATTAGGAAAGGAAAGTGAAAGTATTTGAAGGATGAGAATGATTGTGTATCTTGTCCAGGGACACCAAGATTGCTAGCAAGTAGGAAATTCTAATTAAAATTCAAGGGAGAAAGAAGTCCTTTTTTGGTTGTTGATGCTAAGGGAGATTCCTAGACCCACTGGTTTACTCCCTCTTCCTTCTGAGGTCAAGAGAATGTAGTGGACCTCTCTTCTTTCTTTTTCCCCTCCTCTCAGGGCTCAGATACTACCATTGCTCTTTCCAGTGGAGGTTTGACTAAGTCGTTTTGGGGGGTTTACTGTAGCACTGGACCTTGTATACTATGTCTCTTTGAGGACATTCTCTTTATGGCTTCTGTCTCTACTGGGTCCTCATATTCCCTTGAGTCTTTCTATGTCCTATGTCTATCTCAGCTGAGGTATCAGGACATTGAGGCTAAATGAGGGAGAAAGATGCATGACTCTCAGCACACTGAGGGAGAGGAAGCCCAGGTAACAGAGAAGAGACACAGTCAAGACAATATTAAGACAAGGTAATCTTCTGCAAACCCAACCATTAGCTAGAAAGGAGGGATTTCCAGACTTAGGTCATAGGATCTCTCCCAATTTATTTTCTACAAAAAATTGCCCTGACCCTTACATATCATACATTTTCCTTTTTTTATTATGAACATTAAAACATCAACAAATAAGAACATTTCAATATAGAAAAAAGAACAGAAAAGAGGAGACTATATGCATTTGTGAAGTACTGAATATACTTTTTCTTTTAAAGGCATATATTAAATTTGTCACAATGGCAAGTAAATTATTCCCCTGATTTTTTGTGTTCTTTTCTAGAATTCCTTCTGTTCTTTTGTGTTTGTTTATTTCCTTCTCTACTACCTTCTCTTCCTCCTTTATCTCCCTTCCCCCTTCCCTTTCTTTTGCATTGCTATTTAAATGGCCAGGAACTAGATATGTTGTGAAATTAGAAGTCAGTGGGGCAGTGTATCCAAACTGAAACAGAGATCAGCAGACTCAGTGAACTCAGTAAACATGGAGCCAGATCAATCACTAGAGAACAGGATCAGTAGGAGTAGCTGCATGACTAAGCTTGCATTCCCACGCCCAACCCCTTATTCATTCTCCTGGCTCCTGTACCTAACTCTTCATTTGTCAATAATGGGGTGACCACACTCCCCTGGTTCCCATGTCCAGCTCTTGATTAATCAGTACTGAGGTAATTGCAGTCTCCTGGTCCTCATACCCAACTCCTCATCAATCAGTAAGGTATTTACACTCCCTTGATTACAAAGAACAGATTCCTGTACCTGGATGTCATCTAGCTGTAGTAACAAATCAATTAACAAGACACAGACAATTGGGGAGAATGGTATAAAAGATTCTGTACTTCTGCATTTTGGGGCTGTTCTCCATCTCTTCCTATTTAACTTATGAGACAGCCCAGCTGATAAATTAATTACCATTAAAGGCTCCTTAAAACTTTTCATTCGGACTCTGTGGTCACTTTGTTAAAACTTGCCATTTCACTATCAGTACTCACCAGCTTCTATCAGCTGCCCCAAAGAAGTACTCCTACATAGCAAATTGAATATAATGAAGTAAAAAAAAAATTCCCATAGCTAAAAATTTGGCATTTGATTTTTCACCTCCGGTTCATCACGTCTGTGCCAAAAAACGGGAAACATGCTTCAACTTCAGTTTCCTGATAGAATGATTTGTCACTGCAGTGATCAGCACTCTGGAGTCATTGAAACTTGTCTCCATCTACAATACCTCAGACATTGCATCAGGTTTTTTTCTTGGTTCTAATGACTTCATTCTGAAATTGAAGCATATGAACATAATAGCCAGCTGTTTGGCAAACCAGAAGGAAATCACCCATTTGGGTCAGCTTTCTGTGTGTGGTCAACTCTACAGGGAAAACTGGAAAGCAGCCAGATAAAAATCAAGCTTAGATCAACATCTCATACCACAGACCACAAGAAGCTCCATGTGTCATGTAGGAGTTGGAAACCAAGAGATGAGCCTAGGAAATATAAGACTGGTCTTAAGGGCTAGGTTCCATTCCTCAGAAAAATTTCTTATAAAGAAAAGAGGAAGATGGATGGAGAGAGGAGAAATATGTATGTAGTGGGGTAACAAGGGTGCTGAGGGGGATGTGGTGAACTTGAGGTACCAGCAGAGACAGATGAAACAACTGTAAAATTAAATAGGGAAGAGAGTTATGTTGATCATTGATTTGAAGGCATATTTAACATGACCTTCATACTGCTTTGATAAGATAACTGCTTAGATCTTAAGAGTACAGGATTAAAACTAGAATGACCCTTAGTTATCTAGTTCAACTAAAGAAAATGTGACCCAGAGAGAAGTGACTTGTCCAAGGTTGTACAAATAGTCAGAGGCAGGTCCTTCCTCTGGTCCCAGCTCTGCTGACTCTAGACCTTTCTTAGGACAGTTATTTCTCAAATAAATTGCAGGAAAACTGAAAAGGATGCTTGCCCTACTCCACTACTGCTAGACCTATTAAATAGCAAGACTGTATTCATGCACACATCTCCATTTCCCCCCTACATCTTGTTTTGTCTTCTTAAATATGAATTTCACTTCCATTGGATAAAAAAGGATGTGATGGTTGTGTTCTAAAAATGTTCCACAATTCTATTCATTAACTCATGGCTACACTCTTCCCCAGAGAGTCTAACATTGCCTCCTCTCTCATGGAGGTCTGCCTCTGAATTTTGTCAAACTCTGCCTGATGTCAGAAGGCTTAAGGTTGAAACCTGAGTCTGTCACTTCTTGGTTATTAAAATTTGGACAAGCCATTTAATAAAAACATAATTATATAGCAACTATTTCACAAATTATCTGCTTAGAGTGTTGGCTGAGGACACTGGGAAGTTAAAGATGACACAGATAAAAAGTTTCAGAGATGGGACTTGAACTCAGGTCTTCTTCACTTCAAGCCTCAGACTCTGTCCACTCTGTGTCAACTCTCATAAATAGACTAGAGGTAGGAATACCAAACCTGCCTACTTCATATAGTTGTTGTGAAGATGATATGAGATAATCAATGTCAATTTTTTTATATCTTTAAAGTGTTATACAAATGTAAACTGTTAAAATAATCACATTAGAAGGAAGATGTAGGGATGGACAAAGACCAAGGTTCCTCATTTCATGACCACCATTTGTATAAAAATTGCCCATGACCACATTTAAAGAGCCATAGAGGGTCCCTTCATATGGACCATTCTCCATGAGTTTAAAAAAGTTAACAGGCCTGGGAGAACATCCAGGACCTGCTTCTGACTAGCAGTGTTACCTTGGACAAGTCACTTCTCTTTGGGCGACAGTTTCTTTAACTGGAATCTGAGAGTCTTAGATTGGACCACCAATGGCCTTTCTAAGCTCTAAATCTGTAATGCTAATGTCTGGGCACTTAGGATATCAAAGCAGTATGAAGTTCAGGTTAAGTATTTGTTCATATAGTCAACAGTGGTCAACATAAACCTCCATCTGGTTTAGTTTTGTATATGTTTCATCTGTCTCAGCTGCAAGCCCAAGTTCACCCCTTCCCCCTTAGCACCCTTGCCACCTCACCACACACACATTTCTCTCCTCTGTAGCCTCCCTCCCCTTTTCCCCAGGATGAAGTTGCACTAGGGAGAAGTTTGCTCCTTGACAGCAGCCTTACATTTCCTGGGCTTGCTTTTTGGTTTCCACTTCCCACCCTAACATAAGCTCAGCCTTGGAATTTCCACTTCTTTTTTGTTCCTTCCATTTCTTCAGATACTCCTAGAAACCCCTATAAAAAGAGGGTCCACAGATGAGACAGAGACACAGACCTCCAGAGTGTCTTAGCTTGTGCTCTGCTCCTCCAGACCTTCTCTTCTCTCAGGATCGTGAAGGTCTCTGTGGCTGCCCTCTCCATCCTCATGGTCATGGCCTTCAGCTCTCTGGCTTCCTCTGCACCAAGTAAGTGAGCTTTCTGCTGCCCTCTGTGGCTATGTCCAGGCTCTGCTCGGAAGCTGGTTAGAACCCTGACCAAAGATGAGGCTGGTCTGATCCTAGGGGTCTGTGAGGGTGGGGGGAGCCAGGAACAGGAGCAGGGAGGATGTCTATGATTTTATGCTTGAAAATATTATCTTGCCATTGACAGGATATGCCGGTTAGATGGCAAAAGGACAAATGAGCAGAAAGAGCACTGGATTGCCTAAGTCATCTCTAAGTGGCTCTGCCACTAATTACCCATGAAACCTCCAGCAAGTGGTTTCCTGAGCAAAGGCAAAAATTGGACTGGCAGGTCTCTGGCATCCATTTTAGCCTTCCTGCCCCCATTTTAGGGTTCCTCAGAATTTCCCCAGGGACCAATGGGAACAACAGGTCTGATCCTCTTCCAGGCACAATGAGAATCACACCTAGTACTGGAGGAGTAGGGTAAGAGAGACATGAAAGGTCACATCTCAAGTGTGCCTAGTTTTGAGCTGGTCCAAGTCAGCAGCTAAGGAATGTATGGTGTGAACCTAAGACCTTACTAATCTCATGGGTCCCCTTTCTTTGCAATTGGCTCTGACCCTCCCACCTCCTGCTGCTTCTCCTATGTCAGCCAACAGATCCAAAGAAAATTTGTGACAGACTATTATGAGACCAGCAGCCTGTGTTCCCAGCCAGCTGTGGTGTGAGTATCTACCCACTGAATCTCTTGAGGGGATCCAGGGAGACAGGATGGCAAGGGGAAATAGGGCCATCTGGCAGCTTGGTGAAATGGATGAATCAGGTCACTCTTGGGAAATCCTGCTTAGAAGGGAAAGAAGATCCTGAAGTGGTCCCTAGCCAAGGTTGGATGTTCCATGGAGTAAAATGGGAGCTGCTCATCCAAGGGGTAGGGATAAGCTGAAGCAACAGGCATTATATGATAAGGTGAGGCTTCCTGAGATGCTCCCTACTGGACAGTTTCTAGAGAGAACCTGAACATTCAGAAAGGTCTGAGATATGTTTCTAGAGGTGAGGATTGTCCCCTAAAACCCTACAGAGATGTGGTGGAAATGGTCAGGGCTAGACATGGGGAAGCACAGAGAAATATCTCTCCCTCTTTGACCTCTCATCCTTCTTCCTCTCCTTGCCCAGGTTCCAGACCAGAAGACGCCGGCAGGTGTGTGCAAACCCCAGTGATGCCTGGGTTCAGAGCTATGTGGAAGAGCTAGAGCTGAACTGAGGGGCTCAGGGACCTTGGATGATGACTCTTGAAGGGAAATGGACCAAGCTGAGGAATTCCACAAGCAGATGGAGATCCACAGCCTTCAGGAGATCGTCTCCTACATTCTAATTCATTTTTATACATAATAATTTGTAAATAATTTGATGGCAGCTTTGGGTGTTTGTTCTTGTTGTTTGCACTTTTGGAAGAAAACTGTTCCCTATGGGACCTCTATGAGCATCCTAGCCTCTCTTCCTAAGATTCCTTTGGTTCACCTGCTGAATTCTATGAACACATGTAGCACAAAGATGTCACAATAAAACTTTTGAAAGGCATATCTTTTGGTCGTGGTTTCACTGTCCATTGAGGATGAGGGGTTCATGCAAGGTAGTTCTTGTTTATAAGATTGCTGTTGCAACATTGGACAACAAAGTTTCTTTAATAGGTTTGTGAGCTCATTGAGCTGCCATCTCACTTTGAGTAAGCAGAGTAATGGGGATTCCAAAAACCCCATCTTCTCCCTTCTAGAGAAGCAATGCTCCAGGAATGGAGAGGCAATATTCCTCCTGATCTAATCTGGTATGACCACACAGAGAATCTTGTGTTTAGTATTCACAGTTAGAGCATTTGGAAAGTGGAGAATGTTCTGAGGATGACAACCAGTGATGTAAAGTGTCTAGAGTCACAAGAGGATGATTTGAAGGAAGTTAAGATGGTCAGCTGGGAGAAGAGTAGAGCCATGTCAGCCATGATTATGTTTTCAAGTATTAGCAGTTTTGTTCTTCAGAAGAGTTGAGATTAGTGCTCTCTGGGACCCAAGGATAGAACCAAGAGCAAGGGGTGAGATTTGTAAGGACCTCAATTTGTACCTAACATTAGGAAAAAGTTCTTAACAATCGTATCTGTCCAAACTGGAATGGACTGTGTCAAGCTGTGGTAAGGTTCTTTCTCCCATGACAGTCTTTGAAGAGTGGGTAGGTGACCATCCAAAAAGGATGTGAAGGTGGGCACTTTTATCAATCACCTTTTGAAGAAGATCAGTGTGTTGTTGTTGCTGTTGATTGTGATTGTGACTGACTGTGCGTGACCCTATTTTGGATTTTCTTGGTAGAGATGCTGCAGTGGTTTGCCATTTCCTTCTCCAGCTCATTTGATAGATGAAGAAACTGAGGCAAACAGAATTAAGTGACTTGCCTAGGGTCACACAGCTAGTCAGTGTCTGAGGCTGGATTTGAACTTTTAAAAACAAGTCTTCCTCACTTTAAGCCCAACATTCTATCCACTAATACTCACGTACAGTCCTGAAATGAATCGAATCTTTCTTGGCATTTGAACGTGGCTTCTGCCAGGCAGCAGCTGTGTGATCTTGTGTAATGCATTCAAACTTTCTTTCCTGTTTATCCCTTAAGACTGCCTGAGACTGACATGAGTAAACAAAGGCAGCAGAACATTCTTTAAGAGTGGTTGTTGTGTTTGTTATTCATTATCAAAGAGGACCCTCACATCAGGGAAACAATGACATGACTTGTAGCTGATTTGGATTTAAGTGAGGGAGGACTGGGGCAAGGTCACCAGCCTCACTTTCTCCTCCAGAGCCACCTAGGTCCAGTGGTCAGATATTCATCAGGATGATTGGAGATGGCCCAGGATGTATTGGGAGATGCCGGCCTTGTAGGCTAAGATCTTTTCAGATTCTCACTTTGAGTGAGTCCATTCAGTGAATAGGTGACTTTAAGAAGTTAATGAAAGGGTGCCCCCCCAAAGGTAATGATAATTTGAAGATCTTCTCTGCCCCTTAATAAGCCTAATGGAATTTGAAGACCTTCACTGATTTGAAGATCTTCCCTGCCCCTTAATAGGCTAAATGCAATCACATGGAGCCTGTGGTGGGAGAAGTTTGCTGAAGGGTGGAGCAGAGCCCACAGGAAACTGGGAGTCAGAACAGCTAGACAGCGGGAAGAGAAAGAATATCAGGTAAGCAGACAGTTAGGCTTGTGAGTAAATGTTTGTTTGTGGGAAGGTTAAAGAATGGTGTAGCTGTCTGTCATGTTGTGGTGTATTATCTTCTATGTTGCTATCATGGATTCAGTTTCCTATTGTTGGGCTGTAGTTTTCTGGTATCTGAATAAACATTTTGCTTCTGTCTTCTATATGGAGAGTCTGTTATACCTTGTGATTGAACACTATGCTGGCATATACACAGTCATTGCTACACCCCTTTAATTAAAATAGGAAAAAAAATCAAACCTGGAGGGGAAGACCTTCAGGGTTTCTGGCCAAAAGAGAAATAGTTCCTATTTAGTATTTATATTCACTTTGTGGCAGAGGGTTGGGGATCTATTGTGGAATCTATGAGTTCCAGAGTCAATTGTGTTTAAGGCTTGGTCTTTCCAAAAGAAATCTAGCCAGCCAATTAGATTAATTAATGTTGTAGGCCAAGACTTTCAGGGTCCTTGGCCATATTAGCTCCCCACTTCTACAAAGGTCATTAGGCAGATATGCAACGAAAGTATAATCTTGTTGGGTGGATGCTCTCATTGATTTCATGAATATCTAAAGAAAGTACTGAGTTAATTTGCAAGTCTTGATTGTAACACCCTGTTTGTGCCTCTGGACATGGTCCCAGGATAAAGAGCTTAAGGAGTGATTGGCTTTGGGTTGGGGTAGAGAAAGATCAAGACCAAGGGTGGTTCCTTGCATTCTGCTAAGGGTATATAAACCTTGTATCTTCCATGTATCTTTGGCTCCGTATGAAATGGTTCTGCAATAAACAGACTATGGAATACATCCCCATCTCTCTCCCTCCTCCTTATTCAGCTAGAAGCTCTCTCTGTCTCTCTCTCCTTTTATTTCACTCAGCTGGTAGCTAGGCCCAGACTTGCTAGCCGCAGCAAATTAAGAGCTGTTCATTAAGTACATCAAGAGGTATAAATAATTTTAATAAGGCAAAGACTATTTATTATTCTTTGCTGTTATTGTTAGTTTATAGAGGTGGTGGGTGGGCAGTGTTATCATTCTTCCTGCCCTGATTGGCTGGGAACATGAAATCTCAAGGGAAATCTGGAAGTGACTGTTAAGGAAAATTCCTTAAGTTTGCTTCCAGCTCCAAATACTTGATCTTCTAGTCAAGAACACCTACTCTTTCTCTCTGAGTACTCCCAGAAAACCCTATAAAAAGATGATCCATATACGAGACACAGGCACAAGCCTCCAGAGAGTCTCAGCATGTCCTCTGCTCCTCTAAGCCTTCTCTTGTCTCAGGATCATGAAGATCTCTGTGGCTGTTCTCTCTTTTCTCATGGTTATGGTCTTCAGCTCTCTGACATTCCTTGCATCAAGTAAGTGTTCCTTCTTTTTCCCTCTGTGACTGTGTCAAGGCTGTGGTTATGAGTTATATAGATCCCTGACAGGATATGTGGTTAGTCTGATCCTAGGGTTCTGTAAGGGTGGGGATGGGGAGGACTAAAAAGGAGGGGAAGGATCAGGAACACAGAGGATATACATGCTTTTTAGCCCTGAAGCCATTAACGTGCTTTTGACAATACAGGCTAATTAAACATTTGATGGAGATTGGACAAATGAGCAGAAAGATTACTAGATTGAGTTCTATGTCTGGCTAAGTTCTGATTCTGATTCTCCTTCTAATTACCCAAGTGATGTCCAGAAAGTGGCTTCCTAGGCCAAGGCAGGAATTGGATGGGCATGTCTCTGACATCCCTTTGAGCTCCTACAGTTCAGGTTTCCACAAATTATTCTCTATGGGGATGGGAACAGCAGGTCTGATCCTCTTCCAGGTACAATGAGAATCATACTTGGCATTGGAAGGAAGTAGGGCAAGGGAGATAGGAGAGATCACATCCTGTAATGGTAATAGGAATTTGAAGATCTTCCCTGCCCCTTAATAGACCTAGGGGGGGAGTTTGAAGACCTTCCCTGCTGTGAAGATAAACTCTGCCCCCTGAGAGGCTGAACATAATCACATGGAACCTGTGATGGGAGGACTTTGCTGAGGAGAAGCAGAACCCACAGAGAAATTGGTAGACAGAGAGAGAGTCTGACAGTTGGACACAGTTGCAGACAGTTGGGGACAGAGGAGCTTAGACAAGGAAATAGAGTTTTGTGAGTAAATATTGATCTTGTATTGGTTTGTGGGAAGGCTAAAGGATGCTGTGGCTCTCAGCACTATTATGGCTTCTAAATATCTTTGGTACTTTGGCTTACTGGTTTTGGGATTCGGTTTTTGGTGTTTAAATAAATCCTTCAACTCTATCCTCTCTCTGGAGAGTTTGATATATTTTGCTATTGAATATCGTATGATAGTTATAGTCATGGTCTCTATAGTGATCATGGGTGCTGTAAATATTGCATTGGCCCTATGTTTGATGGTAAAGATGGGATCTCAAAATATCAGACCTCTAGTTCAAGGCAGAAGGGATTTAGATGAAGAAATGCTATCCCAGAGTAGGAGGATTTGCCTTATGCCAACCTTGCAAGAGAGTAGTCTAAAAGTACAGGGCTCTGTGAAAACTGGGAACAGAAACCGTAGCAGGGAGAACCTAGAAATTTAGAAACATGTTTGCAAAGAATCCGAGTAAAGCCTAGGAGAGAGCTTGAGGCAGTGAGTAGAAGAGGCTGGTTCTTGCTGACAGGCTGCTGTATTATGTGTGAAAGCAGAGACAAGCTGTTACAAGAGTTTGCTAAATGCCAGCATTGGCATGTTCCTTTAGAAGATAGTACTGGAGAGTCTCTGGAAGCAGAGACTTGTAAATTTGACTCAGAAAAAGAAGCAAAAAAGTAACAGGAAGAAAGTTCATACAGCTTTGGTAGAGGCTGAGCCTAGTTGCTATGACAACGACTCCCAAGAAAGTCCCTGTGTTACACAGAATGACAGGATGTTAAGTGGTACGTTGTTTCATGGTGAAGCCTCTACAGAGGCAGAACCTCCCTCCATATTGAGAAGTCAGGAGAGTCAGGATGGGCAAGCAATGTTTAAGGAGATACTTGAGGATTTCAGTCAGCAGGACATTGCTGATATTTTGAGCAGATTCACCCAAAGGATGGGAGAATCCTTAGTGTCTTGGATGGTAAGAATTACTGAAGATGAAGCTGCTGGAATAGTGCTAGAAAAACTGGACTGCTTAAAATGTGTAAGTACAGTGTTTGCCAGAATCCTTTTGTCCAGTAAGCTTTTAGAGATTTTCATTTGACAAGAGGTAACAATACAGCCAATCTGTTAGCTTTGGCTGCTGATGGATGCAATAGAACATATCCCTCTGCTTTTATGTGGCCTAGTGGAGACAGACCCTGGTACTCACTTAGAGACTGCGTGAGAAAGTGGAAAGAAGTAATGAAAACTGCTATCATGGTTGGAGATGCAGATACGTGTCATCAAATCCCCTTAGCAGTTCTTCATAGAAATATCACGGTGAAGACGGCTCCTCCTGCCTATAAGCACCTACTTCTGATTCTACTCATTGGTGAAATAAGGAACCCCCTTTCAGAGCTTCTGGATAAGATTTCACAGCTAAGTGACTTAGGAGAATGGGAAAAAGAGAAATTTCCTAGTGAGAGAAGAGTAGCTGGTGGATTCAAATTCAGAATAGATTGCCAAGAAAAGAACTGTTTACTGCTCTATTAAGAGCAGGGGTTGATTTTGGAAAAATTGATGTTATTCCAACTAATGAACTATAAAAAATGTACCATGATAAGGGGCTTCATGTCAGATGAAATAGAAGAGGAGGAAGAGGAGGACGACTGCCTCTACAGATGCTCCTGAACCGTTGTATCCAAGTTTGTCACACCTTCAGGGGGACTCAGACTACAGAAAGTGTTGGGATAGGTGGAAGTAGTCAATGTGCTGAACTTGTGGCAGTGAGTCAAGTCATTGGAATTAGAGCAAGGAGGACAGTGTCGTATATTCTCCTGTGAATGAGGTCATGATAGTGAGTCCATGGACTCCAGAGGCACGGTTGACTCTATATTTGTTTCTTTTTGGCTTTTTTTCCTGTTAAACTTGTTTGTGAGATTTGTTTTCTTCAGGCTTGGTACCATCCACCGGCAGATGCCTGATTGCTTAAGCCAGATGTCATCCCCTATCCGTGACTGTGATGTGCCACTTCTGGACCTGGTGTTGACCAAGTTCCAGATGACAGCTAAAGAAATGGACTCTTGAATGGGACCTCTTGGGGGCAGGGACAGCTCTATGTCCAATTTCAGCTTACCCCAAGATTCTGAGCCCCATTTATTCAAGAGGGGAAGGATGGGGAAGCTTGTGTCCAAGCTCCCACCCTAAGCTACTGTTTTATGTGCAAAGCTTTTCTATTATCTCTGTTATATTGTTGCAAAGTTCTTTTGACACCAGTTTTTCTACCAGTTATCCCTAAATTCTCATTTATTGTTAAGTTACTTTTGCTATGTAAGGGACATGAATGATCTTGGGGGAATGGTAATGGGAATTTGAAGATTTTCCCTGCCCCTTAATAGACCTGGGGGGAATCTGAAGACCTCCCTTGCTGTGAAGATAAACTCTGCCCCATGAGTGGCTGAACATAATCACGTGGAGCCTGCTGAGGAAGAGGACTTTGCTGAGGAGAAGCAGAACCCACAGAGAAGCTGGTAGACAGGGGAGAGAGGGAGGGAGGGAAAGAGATATGGAGAGAGAGAGTCTGACAATTGGAGACAGTTGGGGACAGGGGAGTTTAGGCAAGGAAATAGAGAGTTTTGAGAGTAAATATTGATCTTCAATTGGTTTGTGGGAAGGCTAAAGGATGCTGTGGCTCTCAGCATTATTATAGCTTCTAAATATCTTTGGTACTTCGGCTTACTGGTTTGGGGATTTGGTTTTCTGGTGTTTAAATAAATCCTTCAACTCTATCCTCTATCTGGAGAGTTTGACAAATTTTGTGATTGAATGTCATGAGACAGTTATATTCATGGTCTCTATCTTGATCGTGGATCCTATAAATATTGCATTGACTGTACACATCCCCAGTGTGCCTAGTTCTGAGTTTGTTCATCGGATGGAGTTAACAGCTAAGGAACGTGAGGTGTGAACCTAAGACTTTACTAATCTCATGCCTAATCTTCCTTTGTAGTGGGCTCTGATCCTCCCACCTCCTGCTGCTTCTCCTCTGTCAGCCAACAGATCCAAAGAAAATTTGTGACAGACTATTATGAGACCAATAGCCTGTGTTCCCAGCCAGCTGTGGTGTGAGTGTCTACCCACTGAATCTCTTGAGGGGATCCAGGGAGAGAGGATGGCAAGGGGAAATGGGGCCATTTGGCAACTTGGGGAAATGAATGAATCAGGCCACTCAGGGGGGAATCTGGTTACAAGGGCAAGAAATCCCACATGTGGTCCCTGGACAAGGTTGGGTTCTCCTTGAAGCAAAATGGGAGCTTCTCACCCAAAAGGAAGGGAGAAACAGAATCAACAGTGATTATATGCCAAGGTGAGTCTTCCTGAGAGACTCTCCACTGGACAGATCTTTAGAGAGAACCTGAATAGTCAGAAAGGCCTGAGAGATGTTCCTGGAGGAAAGGATTGTCCCTTAAGGCCATGAAGACATGTGCAGAAAGTGGTCAGTGCTGGACCTGGGGGAGAACAGAGAAACATCTCTGCCTCCATGACCTCTCATCTCTCCTCCTTCCCCCTCCCCCCACCCAGGTTCCAGACTAGAAGAGGTCAGCAGGTGTGTGCCAGCCCCAGTGATGTCTGGGTTCAGAGCTGTGTGGAAAACCTGGAGTTGAGCTGAGGGGTTCAGGGCCCTTGGACAATTACTTTTAAAGGGAAATCCAACCTGAGGATTCCACAGGCAGATTCAATGACCCCAAACCCGACATTCAGGAGATCCTCTCTTCCATTCTAATTCATTCTTATCTGTAAAATTTATTTATGTAAAATATTTGGTGGCAGCTTTGGGTATTTGTTCTTGCTGTTTGCACTTTTGAAAGACAACTGTTCCCAATGGGTACCTCTATGAGTGGCCTGACTTCTCTTCCTAAGAGTCTTTTGCATCACCTGCTAAATTCCATGAACATTTGTGGGACAAAGATTTCACAATAAAACTTTGGAAGACATATCGTTTGGTCATGGTTTCACTGTCCATTGGGGATGAGCGGTTCCAGCGAGAGAGTTTGCTCTTATGATATAAGATTGTTTGGCATCATAGGACAACAAAGGGATTTGTGGGCTCACTGGGCTGCCATCTCACTTTGAGTACACAGGTTCATGGGGATTCCAAAAATCCCATCTTCTCCCTTGTTGAGAAGCAATGTTTCAGGAATGGAGAGGCAATATTCCTCCTGTTCTGATCTGAGAAGACCACACAGGGAGTCTTGTGTTCAGTATTCACAGTTTAAGAAGAGCATTTGGAAAATGGAGAACGTTCAGAGGGAAGACATCCAATTATGTGAAGTACCTAGAGTCACAAGAGGATGATTTGAAGGAAGTTGGAATGGTCAGAGGAGAGAAGAGTGGAGCCATATCAGCCATGATTGTGTTTTTAAGTATTAGCAGGTCTGTCCTTTGGAAGAGTTGAGATTAGTGCTCTCTGGGACCCAAGGATAGAACCAAGAGCAGAGGTAGAACATGTAGGGCTCTCAATTTGTGCCTAACATTAGGAAAAAGTTCTTAACAATCGTATCTGTCCAAACTGGAATGGACTGTGTCAAGCTGTGGCAAGTTCTTTCTCCCATGAGAGTTTTTGAAGAGTGGGTAGGTGACCATCCAAAAAGGATGTGAAGGTGGGCACTTTTATCAATCACTATTTGAAGAAGATCAATGTGTTGTTGATTGACTATGGTTGAAACTGACTGTGCCTCACCCCATTTTGGATTTTCTTGGTAGAGATGCTGCAGTGGTTTGCCATTTCCTTCTCCAGCTCATTTGATAGATGAAGAAACTGAGGCAAACAAAATTAAGTGACTTACCCAGGGTCACACAGCTAGTCAGTGTCTGAGGCTGGATTTGAACTTTTAAAAACAAGTCTTCCTCACTTTAAGCCCAACATTCTATCCACCAATGCTCATGTACAGTCCTGAAATGTATCGAATCTTCCTTGACATTCGAACATGGCCTCTGCCAGGCAGCAGCTGTGTGATCTTAGGTAATGCATTCAAATTTTCTTTCCTGTTTATCCCTTAAGACTGCCTGAGACTGACATGAGTTAACAAAGGCAGCAGAACATTCTTTAAGAGTGGTTGTTGTTGTGTTTGTTATTCATTATCAAAGAGGACCCTCACATCAGGGAAACAATGACATGACTTGTAGCTGATTTGGATTTAAGTGAGAGAGGACTGGGGCAAGGTCACCAGCCTCACTTTCTCTTCCAGAGCCACCTGGGTCCAGTGGCCAGATATTCATCAGGATGACTGGAGATGGCCCAGGATGTATTGGGAGATGCCGGCCTTGAAGGCTAAGATCTTTTCAGATTCTTACTTTAAGTGAGTCCATTCAGTGAACAGGTGACTTTAAGAAGTTAATGAAGGGGTGCCCCCCCAAAGGTAATGATAATTTGAAGATCTTCCCTGCCCCCTAATAGGCTGAATGCAATCACATGGAGCCTGTGGTGGGAGAAGTGTGCTGAAGGGTGGAGCAGAGCCCACAGGAAGCTGGGAGTCAGACAGCTAGACAGTGGAAAGAGAGAGAATGTCAGGTAAGCAGACAGTTAGGCTTGTGAGTAAATGTTTGTTTGTGGTAAGGTTAAAGAATGGTGTGGCTGTATGTCATGTGGTGTATTATCTTCTACATTGCTATGATAGATTCAGTTTCCTATTGTTGGGCTGTAGTTTTCTGGTGTCTGAATAAACATTTTGCTTCTGTCTTCTATATGGAGAGTCTGTTATATTTTTGTGATTGAACACTATGCTGGCATATGCACAGTCATTGTTACACCCTTTTAATTGAAAAAGAAAGAAAATCAAACTGGGAGGGGAAGACCTTCAGGGTTTCTGGCCAAAGGAGAAATAGTTCCTATTTAGTATTTGCATTCACTTTGTGGCAAGGGGGTGGGGATCTATTGTGGAATCTATGAGTTCCAGAGTCAATTGTGTTTAAGGCTTGGTCTTTCCAAAAGAAATCTAGCCAGACAATTAGATTACTTAAGAGCTGTACATTAAGTACATTAAGAGATTTAAATAGTTTTAGTGAGGCAAAGACTGTTTATTATTTTTTGTTGTTATTGTTAGTTCATAGACGGGTGTGTGGGCAGTGTTATCATTCTCCTTGCCCTGATTTGGCTGGAGAGATTAAATCTCAAGGGAAATTTGTAAGTGATTGGTAAGGAAAATGAGTCTTTGTTGAATGTCATATTCCCTAAGGTTGGTTCCAGCTCCAAATACTTGATCTTCTAGTCCAGAACACCTACTCTTTCTCTCTGAGTACTCCCAGAAACCCTATAAAAAGGGTCCATATATGAGACACAGGCACAAGCCTCCAGAGAATCTCAGCATGTCCTCTGCTCCTCCAAGCCTTCTTTCATCTCAGGATCATGAATGTCTTTGTGGTTGCCCTCTCCTTCCTCTTGGTCATGGGCATCAGCTCTTGGGCACTCCTTGCATCAAGTAAGTGTTCATTCTTTTTTCCTCTGTGGTTGTTTCTAGGCTGTGGTTATAAACTGTTTAGAACCTTGAGGATTAGAATCCTAGGATTCTCTGATGGTTAGCATTAGAAAGGAGGGGAAAGATTTTTAAGGAAGGGCAGGAGCAGGAGCAGGGAGGCCGTCTATGCTTTTTGGACCTGAAGACATTTACATGACCTTGGCAATATATGTTAATTAAATGGTAGTTGGAGATGGGACAAATGAGCAAAAGGATCACTAGACTGAGTTCTGTGTCTAACTAAGCTCTTATTCTGCCTTTGCCAGTAATTACCCTAGTGATTTACAGCAAGTGGCTTCCCAGGCAAAGGTAGGAATTAAATGGGCAGATCTCTGACCTCCCTTCTAACTTCAGTTTCCACAAATCATCCCCTATGGGGATGGGAACAGCAGGTTTGATTCTCCTCCAGGCACAATGAGAGTCACACCTGGTACTGCAGGGAAGCAGGGTAAGGGAGACAGGAGGGATCTCATCTCCAGTGTGCCTAGTTCTGAGTTTGTCTCTGGGATGGAGTCAGCAGCTAAGGAATCTAAAGTGTGAACCTAAGACCTTACTAATCTCACATCTCTTCTTCGTTTGCAGTGAGCTCTGATCCTCCTACCTCCTGCTGCTACCGTTATGTCAAAAAACAGCTCCCCAGAAAATTTGTGACAGACTATTATAAGACCAGCAGCCTGTGTTTCCAGCCAGCTGTGGTGTGAGTATCTACCCACTGAATCTCTTGAGGGGATCCAGGGAAAGAGGATGGCAAAGGGAAATAGATTCATTTTGTAACTTTGTGAAATGATTGAATCAGACCACTCAGGGGGAACCCTTCTTAGAAGAGGAAGAAGTCCCCCATGTGGTTCCTGGCAAAGATTGGGTTCTCCATAGAGGAATATAGGAACTGCTCACCCAAGAGGGAGGGAGAAACAGAATCAACAGTGATTATATGCCAAGGTGAGGCTTCCTAAGAGACTCCCCACTGGACAGATCTCTAGAGAGAATCTGAATAGTCAGAAAGGCCTGAGAGGCATTCCTAAGGCCCTGCAGAGAATGGTCAGTGCTGTACATGGGGGAGCGCAGAGAAAAATTTCCGCCTCTATGACCCCTTGTCCTTCCTCCTCTCCCTGCCCAGGTTCCTGACCAGAAGAGGCCGGCAGGTGTGTGCCAACCCCAGTGATGCCTGGGTTCAGAGCTATGTGGAAGACCTGCAGCTAAACTGAGGGGCTTAGGGACCTTGGTTGATGACTCTTAAAGAGAAATGGGCCAAGCTGAGGAATTCTACAGGCAGATGCATCTCCCCAAACCCAATGTTTGGGTGATCTCCCCCATGCCAATTCATTCTTATCTATGAGATTAAATTTGTGTAAATTGTTTGGTGACAACTTTGGGTTTGTTCTGCTATTTGTACTTCTAGGAGATAATAGTTCCCCACTGGGACCTCTAAGAGCAGGTTGGCCTCTCTTCTTGAGTCCTTTGGGTCTCCCACAAGGGTCCATGGATATGTGTAGCACAAAAAGTTCTCAATAAAATTTTTGAAAGGCACATCTTTTGTTTGTGATTTCAATGTTCTTTGCAGATGAGGCTTTCAGGTAAAGGAGTTCTGCTCTTATCATATAAAATTGGTGTGGCATCATCAGACAACAAAGGTTCTGTAAAAGTTCTGTGAGGTCAGTGGGCTGTCACCTCACTTTGAGTCACATTCATGGGGATTCCAAAAATTCTATCTTCTCCCATGTTGAGAAGCAAAGTTCCAGGAATAGAAAGAAACCTTACATTCCTCCTGTTCTGATCTGATAAGACCACACAGGGCATCCTGTGTTCAGTATTCACAGTTTAAGAACTTTTTGAAGTTGGAGAATGTTCAGAGGAAGGCAACTAATGATGTGATATGCCTAGAGTTACAAGAGGGTGATTGAGGAGAAGAGTCCCATCAACCATGATTTCTCAAGTATTAGCAGGTCTATTCTTTGAAAGAGTTGAGATTTGGGGCAGCTAGGTGGCACAGTGAATAGAGCACTGGCCCTGGAGTCAGGAGGACCCGAGTTAAAATCCAGCCTCAGACACTGAACACTTACTAGCTGGGTGACCTTGGGCAAGTCACTTAACCCCAATTGCCCTGCCCTCCCCCCTCAAAAAAAAAAGAGTTGAGATTTGTGCTCTCTGGGGCCCAAGGATAGAACCAAGATCAAGGGGTGGGACTTTTAAGGACCTCGGTCTGTGCCTGACATTAGGAAAAACTTGTTAATAGTTCTAGCCGTCCAAACTGGAATGGACTGCATCCAGCTGTGGTGGATTCCCTCTCCTCTGGAGTTCTTTAAACAATGGCTAGCTGACCACTCACAAAAGATGGCATAGTGGGTTTTTAAAAATCACCTTTTGAAGTAGATCAATGCATTATTGTTGTTGTGTCATTTCAGTTGTGTCTGACTGTTCATGACCCCATTTTGGGTTTTCTTGGCAGAGATACTGGAGTGGTTTGTCATTTCTTTCTCCAATCCATTAGACAGATGAGGAAACAGGCAGAGTTAAGTGACTTGCCCAGAGTGACATAGCTAGCAAGTGCCTGAGGCTGGATTTGAACTTAGGAAAATGAGTCTTCCAGACTTTAGACCCAGCATCATTTTATCATCCACTAAGGCACATAAAAATCCCTGAAATGCACGGAATCTTCCTCGGCATTCTCACTCGGCCTCTGCTCAGAATTAGTTTTGTGATATTGGGCAATTCATTTGTACTTTTCCTCCTGCTTATCCATCAAGGCTGACGTGATAATAAGGGTAGAAGAAGAAGTTTTTAAAGTATAAAGAACTTTATTGAGGTAAAGGCTGTGTATTGTTTATTAATTAGTGATTATTGAGGTTGGGCAATGTTCCCATTCTCTCTACCCTGCATGAAGTACAGGGGTCCTGGGCAGATGAAATCTGGGAGATTTGAAAGATATTGGGAAGGAAAATCAGCCCTTGCTGAACTTCATTTTGATGAGGGAGAGAGGTTTTTCAGGGATTTCTAGGAAATCCTTGGAGGGTTATTTTAGTCTGAAGAGAATTCCCTGGACTCAAGCAATCTTGGCAGGATTTTCAGTGAGGGAGGGGGTGTCATAGAAAACCTGTGCAGGAGTTATTGATACAGATTATATAGTAATAAAATACATAGTAATAAAACCATAAATCAGGTATCAATTATGCTAAATAGGTGTGTGAGGGTGGGGTTAGGAAGGAGTTAAGGAGTGGTCAGTGCTTAAAGGGACATGCATTTTTTTATATCAACTGCACAGGTGTATTTCCCATAATTCACTGGGAGAAATCCCATGGGGAGGGGGAGGGGGCTACCAGGAAGTATGGTTTTTGCCTTGAAACATAACCAGGTCAATTTTTGGTCAGGGCTGACTGAGAGGTGTCCAGTCTGTTACCCATCAATGTCTTGTTTGACAAGATGGATGTTGGGAAACTGTACTACTTGGGGATCCAGGATGTGCCTAATAGTGAGGAATTATTGATAGTGTATTGAAGGGTGTATCATGGGTGCAGCTGGCCATTAGAACAAAGGAGGTATACATTTCTCTAAACTAAAGGGTTTGTTTATAAATGCTTTTGTGAAGAATTCATAGGTATAGCTTGTTATTATACCAAGCAGGGATAATTACAGCTAGGCATAGTGCTGGCTTAGGGGAGAGGTGGAGTTAATGGTTTCAGGCTGGGGGAAGTGTGATTTTTTACAACTTAGTTACACAGGCTTTTACAAACATAGGTACTCAAACACGAGTGAGATGTTTACAAACTGAACAAAGGCACCCCAGCACCCCATCAATATCATCTACAGTTCCTCCCAGCTCCAAATCCTTAATCCTCTGGTCCAGAATGCCCATTTTTTTGGGGGGGGTGCTTGAAGTCTCAAAAGTATAGACTTTTCTCTCAACATCTCATGGGAAACAGGAAGAGGCAGTATTATTTCCATTTGAGGGATGATGAAACTGAGACTCTGAGAGATTAATTGATTTTCCCATGAGCATGTAGCCAGGGAGTGTCCAAGGCAAGGTTCCAACACTGCTCTCCCTTCAGATGCCTGCAGACTGTCAGCTCAACCAGACTAGATTGGAATGGTCCCACAGGAAATGATACTGATTCAATCCTTTCTTGTCCTGAAGAGTTGAGAGGTTCTCAAAATGGCCCCAGACAAACAGAGAAGCCCAAAGATGTGCCTGTACTTTTCTTGGTCTCCTTTTACAATTCAATTTTACTTTTGTCAGAGTATTTTACACCATTCATGTCTGAATGTCTCTTACAATCATTCCTTGAAAGAAAGTTTTTAAAATGAAGGGGGGAAAGTTCAGCAAAGCTCAGGGAATTTAAAAGATTAGGAAAGGAAATGGTCAGTGTCTAAAGGATGAAGATGGTTGGGTGACTTGCCCTGGCACTCCTTGTTTCCTAGTCAGTATCAGGGGCAGGATTTGTATCTCAGTCTCCCTGACTCTGAGTTCCTCTCTCTAGCTACCACACCACACTATCTGTGCTGGAGGGAAAAAGGGCAGGAAATCCACAAGACCAGACCTGATGTGTCATGTGAGTAGGATCCTCATTTCCATCTGAATTTCAAGGGAAAAGTGGAAGGAATACTAAATCCCAGCTTGGTTTCCTCTTCCTTCTTCCTTCTTGGGTCAGGAGAATGTAGTGAGACCCCTTTTCCTTCTCTTTTCCTTTCCTCTTCCAGGGCTCCTGTCTTGCACTGGAAGTCTGATTATGATATTTCTATGACTTTACTGTGACACTGAACCTTTCATTCTCTGTCTTTTTGAGGACATGCACCTGTGGCACCCGCATTTTGGGTCCCCATATTCTCTTGGATCTCTCTATGTCCCCTGTGACTCATTTTAGGTAGTTGGACACAGAGGAAGAAAAAGGGAGAATGACTTATGACTCTCAGCAGAGGGAGGAAGAGGAAGTCCTGGGACCAGAGAAGAGTGACAGGGCAAAGGTCAATTAAGGCAAGGTTAGGCAAGGTTAGGCTGCGCAAACCCAGCCACCGATAAGGGAATGACTTCTAAATGTATGTCTGAGTGTCTCCCAAACTGCCTCACACATTATTAATTGTTTTTTCTTTTGAACATCAAAATAGCCACAAATATTAACATTTCAATATATAAAGAACAGAAAGGAGGAGGGTGTATGAATCTCTGAATTTCTACTAAATATAGTTTTGTATTTTTTGGTATATATTGTTTAAAACAATGGAAAATCACCTTCTTTACTTGCTTCTGTCTCCTTGTAGAATTCCTTTTTCCCCATAAATTTTTCATTGTTGCTCTTTCCTTTCTTCTATTTTTGCCTTGCTGTTAGTGGCCCCCAAACCATTCTCCTTTATGACAGAGTGTGTATAAGGAAACAAAGCCAAAGTGTTGGGCAGAGATGAAAATGTTTGTCTCATTTGGCACCTCCCCATCAAAATGTGGGAATTAGACTTCTTCAGTCTTCTGTTGGAATGCTCACTCATTGCCAGGATCAGCATTCTTGAGTCATTCCAATTTGTTTTCATTGACAATGCTCCAGTCAATTTATTAGTTCTTTTCCAGTTTCTGTTTGCTTCATTTAGAAATAGAAAAAAGTGAATGTGGCAGCAGATGGTTCAGGAAACCCACAGAAATCCCCCATACTCATACTCACTTGGGTGAGTATTCTACATGTGACCAAAACAGTGGAAATCAAACCAGAGAGAAGTCAAGCTTAGGCCAGTATCTCACACCACTTATACACAGAAGCTGCATGTGATGTGGTATGAGTTGGAAACTGAAAAAGGAATCCAGGAAATGCTATACTGTGCCAAGGGCTGAGGTTTTGTTCCTCAGGGCAGTTTCATTGTGGGGGAAAGAGGAAAGTGAATGGAGAGATGAGAGATGTGTGTAGGGGCATGAAAAGGGTGCTGAGGGGGCAGTGATAAACTTGAGAGAGCAGAGACTGATAAAATAAATGCAAATTGAAATAGGAAGGAGAGATATGGTCACAATTGATTTGGATGAGCATTTAGCATGGGATTCATACTATTTTGATACTGTAACTGCCTAGATCTTAGTGCTGTAGGTTTAGAAGAAGTATCCTTAGCTTCCTTGTCCATGGAGAATGGTCCATATGAAGAAACCCTCTATGGCCCTTCAAATGTGGTCATTAACAATTTTTATAAAATATAATAAAGTGTGGACATAACACCTCACTAATCTCATGCCTAATCTTCATTTCCAGTGGGCTCTAACTCTCCCACCTCCTGCTGCTTCTCCTATGTCAGCCAACAGATCCAAAGAAAATTTGTGAGAGACTATTATGAGACCAGCAGCCTGTGTTCCCAGCCAGCTGTGGTGTATCTACCCACTGAATCTCTTGAGGGGATGCAGGGAGAGAAGATGACAAGTGGGAATGGGGCCATTTGGCAGCTTGGGGAAATGGATGAAACAGGCCACTCAGGGAGAACCCTGGTTACAAGGGAAAGAAGTCCCACATGTGGTCCCTGGAAAAGGTTGGGTTTTATGGAACAAGATGGGAGCTGCTCACCCAAGGGGGCAGGAAAACTGAAGCCACAAGGATTATATGCCAAGGTGAGGCTTCCTGAGAGACTCCCTACTGGACAGGTTTCTAGAAAGAACCTGAATATCTTAGAATGGCCTGAAAGATGTTGCTGGAGGTGAGGATTGTCCCATAAGGCCCTGCAGAGATGTGCAGAAAGTGGTCAGTGCTGGATTTGGGGGAGCACAGAGAAAAATCTCCTCTTCCATGACCTCTCATTTCTCCACCTCCCTCCCCCCACAGGTTCCAGACCAAAAGAGGCTGGCAGGTGTGTGCCAACCCCAGTGATACCTGGGTTCAGAGCTATGTGGAAGAACTGGAGCTGAACTGAGGGACTCAGGGCCCTTGGACAAAGTCTCTTAAAGAAAAATGGACCAAGCTGAGGAATTCCACAGGCAAATGGGACCTCCCCACATCCAGCCTTCTGGAGATCATCTCCCCCATTCTTGTTCAACCTTATCTGTGAGATTTAATTTATGTAAATTATTTGGTGGCAGCTTTGGGTGTTTGTTCTTTCTGTTTGCAATTCTGGAAGACAACTGTTCCCCATTGGGACCTCTGTTAGTAGCCTGGCCTCTATTCCTAAGGGTCCTTTAGGTCAGCTGCTGGATTCCATGACTATCTGTAGCACAAAGATTTCACAATAAAACATTTGAAAACTTTATCTTTTTGCTGTAGTTTCAATGTTCTTTGGGGATGTGGGCTTCAGGATGGGGAGTTCTGCTCTTATCATATGATTGGTGGAATATCATTGGAAAACAAAGGTTCTGTAATATCTCTGTGGGCTCATTGGGGTGTTGTCTCACTCTGAGGCAGCGGGTTAATGGGGATTCCCAAAATCCCATCTTTTCCTATGGTGAGGAGCAAAGTTTCAGGAATAGAGAGCCAATGTCTTTTTATTTCTACTCATCCGATAAGACCACACAGGGAGTCTTGTGGTCAGTATCGGAAGTTTAAGAGAAACTTTGTGAAACTAGAATGTTCAGAGAAAGGCATTCAAAGATTTGAAGTTCCTAGATCAAGAAGCTCATGATTTCAAGGAACTAGGGATAAGCAGTGGGGAAAAGGGAAGAGCCATGTCAGTCCTGATTTCTGTTTTCAAGTATTAGCAGTTCTGTTCTTTGGAAGAGTTGAGATTTGTGCTCAGTGAGGCCCAAGGAGAAAACCAAGGACAAGGGGTGGTATTTGTAAAGACCCAAATTTGTGCCTGACATTAGGAAGACCTTCTAAACAATTGGAGCTGTCCAAACTGAAATGGACTGCAGCAAGCTGTGTGGGTTTTCTCTGCCATAGAGGTCTTTGAAGAATGGGGAGGTGACTGACCACAAAGGATGTGATAGTGGGATTTTTGCAATCACCTTTTGAAAATCAATATATTGCTGCTATTGCTGTTGAGTATTTCATTCATGTATGACTGTTCATGACCCCATTTGGGGTTTTCTTGGCAGAGATACTGGAGTGGTTTATCATTTCCTTCTCCAACTCATTTGACAGATGAGAAAACTGAGGCAAATAGAGTTAAGTGACTTGCCCAGGGTCACACAGCTAGTAAGTGTCTGAGGCCAGATTTGAATTTAGAAAGATAAGTCTTCCAGGCTTTAGGCCCAGCATTCTATCCACTAATACACATGTAAATTCCTGAAATAAATTGGCATTCTCATTTGGCCTCTGCCAGGCATTAGCTATGTGATGTTGGGCAATGTGGTCAAACTTTCTCACTTGAATATCCCTTAAGACTACCCTGGGGCTGACATGAGTTAACAGAGGCAGCAGAACATGCTTTAAGATCCAGAAAGAGCTTTAATGAAGGAAAGGCTGTTTCTTCTTCTTCTTCTTCTTTTTTTAAATTAGTTTGTGGTAGTTGTGGGGTGAGCAGTGTTCTGTTCTCTCTACCCTGCCCAGAGTGATGAAATAACCAGGGAGATTTGAAAGGGATTGGGAAGCATAAGGAATCTTTGTGGAATTTTATGCTCTCTAAGGTTCCTTCCAGCTCCAAATCCTTGGTCTTTTATTCTAGAACTCCCATTGTTAGTGGGTTTTGAAGTTGCCAGTGGACTTTCTCTTAACAACCCATGTGAAATAAGGAGGAGCATAATTATTCCCCTTTGATGGATGAGGAAACTGAGTCTCTGAGAGATTAATTGTTTTTCCCCACGAGCATAAGGCCAGGAAGTATCTAAGCTGGCTTTCCACCACTGCTCTACTCTTTCAATACCAGTGAGCTGTCAACTCTACCAGGATAGTCTGTAATGGTCCCCAGAGGGAATGTGGGTTAAACAACATTTTTTCTGTCCCTGAGAATGGAAAGGCTCTTGAAATGGCTGCGGGGGAGGTGGAGGAGAGAAACTGAGAAACCCATAGATGTGCCTGTACTTTTCCTGGTCTTCTTTTTGAATTCAATTTTTTTTTTCAGTGAATTTATACCAGTCATTTCTGAATGTCTTATGCTCATGCCTTGAAAGAAAGTTTTTAAAATGAAGGAGGAGAAGTTGGATTACAAAAGGAAAGGATCATGTCTAAAGGATTCAGTGACTTGCACAGGGACACCCTGTTTGCTAGTCAGTATCAGGGTCAGGATCTGTACCTCTGTCTCACTGACTCTAAGCTCATCTCTACCCACCCCACCACATTACCTCTGCTGGAGGGGAAAAGAGCAGGAAATCCCAAAAACCAGAGCTGACTTTGTCTCTGAAACTCAAGGAGAAAAGCAGTCCTGTTTTGATTACTTCTGTTGAGAGGAAATGCTAAATCCCACTCTCATTTCCTCTCCCCTCTTCCTTCTTGGGTCAGGAGAATGAAGTGAGACTTTCTTTACTTCTTCTTTCCTTTCCTTTCCCAGGGCTCCAGTTTTCCAGCAACAGTCTGAATATGATGACCTTATGACTTTACTGTAGCACTGAGTTAATTAGTTAATTAATTAAATTAATTAACTGAGTTAATTAAAGTTAATTAGTTTGTGGTAGTTGTGGGTGAGCAGTGTTCTGTTCTCTCTACCCTGCCCAGAGTGATGAAATACCAAGGGAGATTTGAAAGGAATTGGGAAGCTCAGTTAATTAATTAAGTTAACTTTAATTCTCCATCTTTTTGAGGACACATACCTGTGACCTTCCCATTTTGGGTCCCCATATTCCCTTGGATCTCTCTATGTCTCCTGTGACTCATTTTAGGTAGTAGGACACAGAGGAAGAAAAAGAGAGAGTGACTTATGATTCTGAGCAGAGAGAGCAAGAGGAAGCCCTGGGACCAGAGAAGAACCACAGGGCAAACCTCTATTAAGGCAAGGTTAGGTTCTGCAAACCCAGCCACTGACCAGAGGGGAGTGATATCTAAACCTGTGTCACAGTGTTTCCTAAATCACCATGATTAATTTCCTCTTTTCTATTTTGAGCATCAAAATACCAACAAATGTTAACATTTCAGTATAGAAGGAACAGAAAAGAGGAGGGTGTATGAACCTATGAATTTCTACTAAGCATATTTTGGTGGTTTTAGGTAAATATTTTGTAACAGTTTAATAGTATCTTGGTTTCTCATAAAGTCATTAGCTTCCACTTGCTCCACTCTAATTCTGAA
>CM053593.1:357381065-357399060 GCA_028646575.1 Pseudocheirus occidentalis
ATAGCCTGGATAGAACCCTGACAGGAGATGAGACTGCTCTGATTACAGGGATCTGTGAGGGTCAATTAGGGAAGGACTAAAAGGGAGAGGCAGGAACATGAGCAAGGAGGATGTCTATGCCTTTGGACTTGAAAATATTAACCTGCCCTTGACAGTATGTACTGGTTAAATGTTAGATGGAGATGAGAGGAGAGGAGAAAGGGCACTGGCCTGGGTCCTGTGTCTGGCTAAGTTCTCATTCTGACTGCTGCTAATTATGTATGTGATTTCCAGCAAATGACTTCCTGGGCAAAGGCAGGTCTCTGACATCAATTTGAGCTCCCACACTTCAGGTTTCCACAAATTTTCTGCCATGGGGATGGGAACAGCAGGTCTAATCCTCCTCTAGGCACAATGAGAATCACACCCAGTACTGGAGCAAAGCAGGATAAGGCAGACATGAAGGATCATATCCCCAGTGTGCCTAGTTCTGAGTTTGTCCCTGAGATGGAGTCAGCAGCTAAGGAACGTATGGTGTGAACCTAAGCCCTTACTAATCTCATGGCTCCCCTTCTTTTGCAGTTGGCTCTGACCCTCCCACCTCCTGCTGCTTCTCCTATGTCAGCCAACAGATCCAAAGAAAATTTGTGACAGACTATTATGAGACCAGCAGCCTGTGTTCCCAGCCAGCTGTGGTGTGAGTATCTACCCACTGAATCTCTTCAGGGGATCCAGGGAGAGAGGATGACAAGTGGGAATGGAGCCATTTGGCAGCTTGGGGAAATGGATGAATCAGGCCACTCTTGGGGAAACCCTGGTTACAAGGGAAAGAAGTCCCACATGTGGTCCCTGGGAAAGGTTAGGTTCTATGGAGAGAGATGGGAGCTGCTCACCCAAGGGGCAGGATAAATTGAAGCTGCAGGGATTATATGCCAAGGTGAGGCTTCCTGAGAGACTCCTACTGGACAGGTTTCTAGAGAGAACCTGAATGTCTTAGAATGGCCTGAGAGATGTTGCTGGAGGTGAGGATTGTCCCATAAGGCCCTGCAGAGATGTACAGAAAGTGGTCAGTGCTGGATTTGGGGGAGCACAGAGAAACATCTCCCCCTCTATCACCTCTCATCTCTCCTCCTCTCCCTGCCCAGGTTCCAGACCAGAAGAGGCCGGCAGGTGTGTGCTAACCCCAGTGATGCCTGGGTTCAGAGCTATGTGGAAGACTTGGAGCTGAACTGAGGGGCTCAGGGCCCTTGGACAATGTCTCTTAAAGGGAAATGGACCAAGCTGAGGAATTCCATGGGCAGATGCAATCTCCCCAAACTCTGTCCTTCAGGAGACCCTTTCACCTATTATAATTCATTCCTATCTATGAGATTTATTTATGTAAATTATTTGGTGGCAACTTTTATTATTTATTAGTACTATTATTCTACTTTTGGAAGATACCTGTCCCCCATGGGGACCTTTCTTGGCAGCTTAGCCTCTGTCCCTTTGAGTCCTGCTGGATTCCATGAACATCAGTTGGACAAAGATTTCAGAATAAAAACCTTCTAAAGCTTTAACTGTTTGCTGTGTTTTCAAAATTCTTTTGGAAAGCAGGATTTAGCAGATTAAGTTCTGCCATGATCATACCAGATGGGTGTGGCATTTTTAGACAATAATATTTCTGTGAAAACTCCGGGGTTCACTAGACAGCCATGTCATTTTGAGTCAGCATGTTGATGGGAAAGTGCAAAATCAAATCTTCTGGACTGAGAAGCAAGCTTCTAGGAATAGGGAATAGTCCCAATATGCTTTGGCCTTTCGGACCAAAGGGGAATCTTGTGGTTATTTTTGGAACTCATACTTTTGGGAGAATGTTAGGAAACTGGAGAATGTCTAGTATAGTCTGGAGGAAGAAGTTGACCTGCCTACAGCCCCAAGGGGATGAGTTGATAGAATTAGGGCTGGTTAGTGGGGAAAAGACAAGACCCAACTTAGACATGATTTTTGTCTTCGAGTGTTGAAATTTATATCCTTTGGGGGAATATAGATTTGTGTTCTTTTTGCCCCAAGGACAGAACTTGGGTTCATAGCCAGCATTTGCAAGGAAATAAGTCTGGGCCTGACATTAGGAAAAACTTCTTAACAATTACAAATGTTCAAATCCTAATGGGTGGTGTGGTGGGTTCCCTTGGGGGGGTCTTTAAATAGAGGCTAGGTGACCACCTACAGAGGGTGTGACAATGGGATTTTTTTTAGTCACCTTTTAGACTTGGTGCCTATGATCTTTCCCCAAACTCAAATCCCGTGATTCTGTGATACTGTCATGACATAAGCAAAAAGTAATTATTGCACAAGAGTTTTCCCAAAGAACCACCAAGGAAAGTAAAGGAGAAAACCAGGAAAGAAGTAAACAGAAAGAACATTATCTTAAAAGGCATAGCACCAGGAAAGAAAAAAAAAGTTTTTATTTAGAGTCAGAGTATCAGTGTTCAAATCCTGGCTTCATTACCTGTCTGACTATGGGCAAGTCCCCTACTCATTATGGGTTTTCAGATGGATTTCAGTTTAACAGTAACCTAGATATCATTTTTATTTTTATTTTTTGGAGGGAGGGAAGGCAAGGCAGTTGAGGTTAAGTGACTTGCCCAAGGTCACACAACTTGTAAGTATTTCAAGTGTCTGAGGCTGGATTTGAATTCAGGTCCTTCTGGCTCCAGGACCAGTGCTCTATTCACTGTGCCACCTAGTTGCTCCTGAAAATCATTTCTGTCATTGGAGGAGAAGCCTAGAGCAAACTGTGCAATCTAGATTTTCAGATTTCCAACCTAGCTTTAGATTAAAAAAAATAAGGCAAGTTATATATTTTCTATGTTTCTGGATTTTTTTGTAAGGTTAGACTGAAGGTTAAAAAAATTAATCAAGCCACCCCACCCTAATTAAAGTGAGTGATAGCCTGTTTTCTGTTCTTCTTTTCTCAAGTCTTCCTTGCCTTTCTGACTCGTTCAGGCCTCTCTCTACCTTCTATGACATACTACTTGCCCCAAAGGGAAAGAGGACAGGAAATCCACAAAATCTGGCCAGCTTTGTTATCCTACTGCTAAGGGGCACTCCAAGACCTCAGTGTCATTTTTTCCTGCTCATTTCAGCATGAGCCAGGAGAACATAGTGAGACTTTTCCTGCTTTCTCTCCCTCCGTCCTCTTCCAGAGACTAAGCAGCACCAAGGTTTCCTCCAGTCTGGATCAGACTTCAGATGTCTGCTCTAACATTTTGCTCTAACATTCAACCCTAATTCCATGCCTCTTTGAGGATATTCTCTCTATGATTTATTGGGCCCTTACCCAAACTTAGATCTTTCTGTCCTATGCACTTCTGTTTACTGAAGTTATTGGATTGAGAGTGGGAGGGTGATTTATGACTCAGGACAGAGAGGAAGGGGAATCCTTGGGCATAGAGAAAAGCAATAGGCCAGGCTTAGGACAGGACAAGACTAGAGTTCTGCAAGGCAACCCAGTGGCCATATGAGAATGGCTTCCAAACTTATGGAAGTAGCTTTTCCCCCAGTTCTTTTGATATAAAAAAAATTATCATGATTTTTATAAACTTAAAATTTTCCCTTTCAAATTTTGAATATTAAAATAACACACACAGATGAGGTTTTCAATATGCAGAGAATGGAGGAAATATTAAATGAATGTGAATTTCAGCTACTCATAAGTATGTGTTGAGTTTATCACAGTGGTAGGCAAACTCTGCTGCTTGTTGGTGACCCCCTCTGGAATGTCTTCATTCTTTTCTGTGTCTTTTACAAAGGTTTTCATTGATGCTCTTTTTCTTCCTTCCTTCTTCCTTCCTTTCTTTTTCTAGTAGAGCTCAGGAAAGAGACCAGAGGAGTTTAAGGATTAAGGAGAAGAGTGAAGTTATTTCAAGGTTAAGCATGATTGAGTGACTTGCCCAGGGACACTCTATTTGCTCCTAAGTTTCAGAGTCAGGATGTGAACTAAGTTCAGCCCTCTAGCCACAATACCGCACTACCTCTTCTAGAGGGGAAAATGGCAGGAAATCCACGAAATCTGTCCTGACTAGTCATGTGAGTGATATCCCCATTTCTGAATGAAACTCAATAAAAAAGGAGAAGTCTTTTGTGCTTCCTACTACTAATGAAGAATCCTAGACCTCAGTCTAGGTCCCACCCCCACCCCAATACTCCTTCTTGGCTAAGGAGAATGTAGTGAGAGGATCCTTCTTTTTCTTTTTCTTTCTTCTCCCAAGGCTCAGAAAACACCATTGTTCCTTAAGGTGGAGATCTGATTAGAATGTTTCTGTGGGTTTGCTGTGACATTTAACCTTTGTTCCCATTCTCCTAGAGGACATTCTCTCTGTGCCTTTCGTCCTTATTGTATCCCTACACACCATGTTCTGTGTGTCTCATTAAGGCATCAGGATACTGAGAATGAGAGAGGGAGAGTGACTTAAGACTCCTGTTACACGGAGGGAGCCACAGAGAAGAACTAGAGTCCAAGCCTATACCAGGACTGGGCAGAGTTTTGCAAGCCAAACCATTGACCATAAAGGAGTGATCTCAGCTTGCGTTGCAGTGTCTCTCCTAATTTCTTTCATACCAAAAAACACAGGCATGACCCTTATAGACTATAAAGTGCTTCCTTTTTTATTATGAAAATTAAGATACTAATGGGTGCTCATATTGGAATATACAAAGAAATACAGAAAAGAGGGAGGTGGATGAAGATCTGTGAACTTGTACTGAATACAATTTGCTTATTTTAAAGTATATATTAAGCTTATGACAATGGTAGACAAACTCCCCTGCTTCTTGGTATGTATGTCTTTTGTCCCTATTTCTGCTCTGTGTATGTGTTTTTAAAAAATTTTCATTCCTGTGCTTTTATTTCTTTTTTGGATTATCATCAGCATCCACTAACTGCCATCATTCCCCCTCAAAAAGTCATTTTATGTAACAGAGTAAGTAAACTTAACAAAAGCATCTACAACATTGGCCATGGCTGAAAATACTTGTCTCATTTGGCACCTCTTGGTCATCCACTTCCTGCCCAAAGTGGGGAAAATACATTTCATCTTCAGTCTTCTGATACAATGATTAGTCATTGTAGACATCAGAATTCTTAAATATTTCAAAGTGGCTTTCATCTACATGATAGTTATTGCATCAATTTGTCTCCTAGTTTCATTTGCTTCATTCTGAAACTGAAGTTTGCAAATATACCAAAAGAGGATTTGGCAAACTCAAGGACTGAAAGGTGTTCAGACAGAAATCAAGCTTAGACCAGCACCTCATACTATACACTGCAATATCTTCCAAAGACACCAGACTTGGGTGTGGAAGGTATAGATATATATCAGAAGCAAACTGGAAGAAAATGGAAGGAGATATCTTGCCCATTACAACCATTCCTGAATTCATCCAAAGGCAACATTGTCTATTATATACACATCTCTATCAGCTCTCCATATCTTATTTTGTTGATTTAGAATGAACTTTGTTTTCATTTTTAAAAAAGTTACATTCATAGTGATGTTGTATTAAACAGCATCTAATAATTCTAGTCATTATTTCATACCTACACACCACCTACAGAGTCTCACATCGCTTCCTTTCCCTTATGAACATCCCCCCAAATTTATGTAACTGCCTGAGGTCAGAAAGTACAAAATTGAATCTAGAATCTGTTACTCACTAATCATTTGAACTTGGACAAGACACTTCATAATAATAACCAAAAATTTTATAGCACCTGTGCTATAGTTGCTCTCATTAGAGTTGGCTGTAAGGTTAAAGATCACACAGCTACTCAATTTTAGAGACTGGACTTGACCTCAGGTCTTCTGGACTCCAAGCCTAGGGTTCTTTCCGTTAAATGTCATCTCCATTTTCTCATAAATAATTTCTGGGTCTGACAATACCAAAACTGCTTACTTTACAAGGCAATTATAAAGATTAAATAGTCAATGTCAAAAATTTCTGTATCCTTGAAGTCATACAAATATATGCTGTTAATAGCATCATAAAAGAAGGTAGACAAAGGAATGGACCAATACTAAAAGTCCTCATTGCCTATTTCTGCTCTGTCCCCATTTCCACAAAAATCTATATGGATTAGTCTCCTTAAGGGGAAAGATGTGGAATCAGCAGACCTGAGACCATATCCAGAATCTGCTTCTTACGACCAGTGTGACCTTGGACAAGTCACTTTTTTCTGTGACACAGTTTCTTTAGTTGTAAAATGAAGGTGTTGGACTAGACCACTAATGACCCTTCTAGTTTTAAATCTACAATCCTAAGATCTAGGCAGTGATGATATCAAAGAAGTATGAAAGTCACGTTGAATACTCCCTCAAGTCAGTGGTCAGCATATTTCTTTCCTATTTGTTTTTGCATATGTTTCATCTGTCTCTGCTGTTATCACAAATTCACCACTTCCCCCTTAGCACCCTTGCCACCCAACCACATGCACACTTCTCTCTCCCTCTGCTTGCCTCTTTCCCCCATGATGAAACTGCTCTGGGGGAGAGAAACTCAGTCCTTGACATCAGCCTCACATTTCCTGGGCTTACCTTTGTTTCCAACTCCCTTCATGACATCAACTGTGCATTGGAATTTCCAAGAATTTTCTATTGCATCCATCTCTCTGGGTATTCCCAGAAACCCCTACAAAAAGAGTCCAAACATGAGCCAGAGATACAGACGTCCAGGGTCTCTTAGCTTGTACTCTGCTCCTCCAAACCTTCTCTTCTCTCAGCATCATGAAGGTCTCTGTAGCTGCCCTCTCCATCCTCATGGTCATGGCCTTCAGCTCTCTGGCATCCTCTGCTCCAAGTAAGTGAGCTTTCTGCTGCTCTCTGTGCCTGTACCCAGGCTCTCTGGTCATAGGCTGGATCTCACAGGAGACAAGGTAGTCTGATCATAGGGATCTGAGGAGGGTGGAGAGGGGAAAGATTGAAAGGGAGGGGAAGAAGCAGGTAGGACTTTTATGCCTTTGGACTTTGAAACTATTGAAATGCCCTTGACAGTTTTTGTTAATTAACATGTAAGATCAAGACAGGACAAGAGGTGCTGGGATGGGCACTAGTCAAGCTAGGTTCTAGTTCTGGCTCTGACAATAAGTACCTTGGGACAAGTGCCTTCTTCTCTAAAAGTCAGGATCTGGACAGATTCATCTCTGATAGCCCTTCCAGGTCTAATTCTTTATGTTTTCTCTATGATCACGTCTGGAAATGAGAAGAGCAGGTCTGATCCTACTTCATACACAGAGAATCATTCCTGGTACTTGAGGGGACACATGAGAAAGTGTGCTCCTGAGAAAATGTCAGCACTGCAGGAATGTGTGGTGTGAACGTGTGACCTTACTCATTTCAGGCATCTTTCTCCTTTACAGTGGGCGCCAATGCTCCTACCTCCTGCTGCTTCTCCCATGTCAGGCAACAGATCCCTAGGAAATTTGTGATAGAATATTATGAGACCAGCAGCCTGTGTGCCCAGCCAGGTGTGGTGTAAGTATCTACCCACTAAGTCCCTGTAAAGGAAACAGGGAGAGATGGTGGAAAGAGAGAATAAAGACATTTGACAGTTTGGCCAAATGACTGGATCAGGCAGTTCAGGTGACTGCATAAAAAAGAGTGGTAGGTAGTCCATGTGGTTCCATTCCCAGGCTTGGTTCTCCAGGGAGCAAGATGGGAGCAACTTCTTCCAACAGGGAGGGATAAAGGGAAGCAACAGGAATTTGAGTATGGCCAAGAAGGGGGCTGGGATAATCTCTTTTGCGGTTGTCTCTAGAAAGAGACAGATGGCCTCAAAGGACCTGCTGGAGGTTTCAGAAGGTGGGAGAGTGGTTACTTAATGCCTTCCAGAAATCTACAGGAAGTTGGGAAGAGGGGAACAGAAAGACCTTCCCTTCATCTCCAGCTATAAAGTTTCTTGGTCTCATCTCCTCTCTCTTCACTCCACAGGTTCAGGACCAAAAAGGGACGGCAGATGTGTGCCAATCCCAGTGATGACTGGGTTCAGAAGTACATGGCTGACCCAGAGCTGAACTGAAGCTTTCAGGGGTCTAGGACAATGAATCTTAAAGGGAAATGGATCAAGCTAGGGAATTCCACATTTAAAAGCAATCTTCCCAGACTCCAGCCTTCCTGAGATGTTTTTATCAGTGATGTTTAATTTATGTAAATTATTGGGTGGCAGCTTTGGTTATTTATTGGCACTATTTGCACTTTTGGGGGATACCTATCCCCCATGGAGACCTCTATTAGCACCCAAACCTCTGTTCCATTGAATCCTGGACTCATCTGCTGGATTCCATGAACACAACTGTGACAAAGACTTCAGAATAAAACTTTTTCAAGTCATAAGTTTTCTGTGTGTTTTTGGTCTTCTCAGAAGAAATGGGATTGCTAAAGTGGAGTTCAGATATCATCTTCCTAGACCTGGGTGGGTTAGTCAGACAGTATTTGTTCTGAGAGAGAAAACAATTTGGTGGTTGAAGTATATGACAATCTCAGTTGGGCTTAGCACCTTGAGTGGTCCCCAAATATCTAATCTACAATGAGAGGCATAGCTTCCAGGAACATGGATGGCCTAATCCCATCACACTCTGGTCTCCAATATTATGTTCATTTCTGAGCATCACAATTTGAGACAGACAGGGGGAAGCCCAGAGGAGGGCAATCAGGAAGGAGAAGGCTCCCTGCCATGCAAGAAGGAGTTTAAGGATAGTTAGTGAAGAGAGGAAAAGATTCAGAGAGGTCATTATGCTTGTATTCAAGTATCTTGCAGGGTTATCACGAGGAAAATGGGGTCACATTTGTACTGTTTGTGCCTGCCATGAGCAATGGGTAGAAGTGACAAAGAGGTAAATAGAGGTGCAATTAGAACTGTCCACGTTCCCCTCTTCGGGACGGGGTCGGGTCGGACCGCCGGGTGGGTGTGGGTGGCTTTTCTGCGCCTCGGGTCTCTCCCGCCCCTGCCGCTGCCGGCCCCTCGGAGGACGCGGTGAAGCCTTTGCCTCCGGCCGCCCTCGGGACCGGGCTCTGGAGCTGTGGGATCGGGCGGCGGCCCCGGAAGGGGCAGCGTCCACTGCGGCGGCGGCCGTGCAATGGCCCTGACCTCCGCCCTCCCGAGGTCCCCGGAGCCCTAGAGAAGCAGCAGCAAATGGCAGACGGGACACTTTTCTTGCTTCTGCACCACAGGGTGATCGGCGTCTACAAGTCCGTAGATGAGGGGGAGGCGGAAATTGGAAGAAGCATCACTAAGTTGGAGAACGAGAGTTTTAGAGTGGGACAAGGACTGAGAGAAAGGTTTACAAAGGACGCTGCAAGGTTCGAGGCTGAATATATCAGGAAATTCATCTGCAAAGATGAAACATTTTGACAACCTAAGGACAAATGATGAGGGCATCTATGTGCTTCAGGACAACAAATGTCGACTTCTGACGCAGATGTCGGCAGGAAAACAGTGCTTTACATGTGGCTTAATCAGAGGTGGCTTATCAAATCTGGGGATAAAAGGGATTGTGACAGCTGAAGCGGCAGCAATGCCAGCGTGGAAATGTCAAGTGCTGATACAGAAGATGGAGCATGGACTCAGATGCTTCTACAAGTAAAGAGATTCCAATATTCAGGTAGAAAGGTTTTTGAGCAGTAACTTTGGGCTTACTGGCATTGTTGTAAGTTTCTACAGTGCATTGATTTGTGTAAGCTGTGTGTCCATTGAATTTGTTAGATGGTGTAGTATGCACTCTGGAAGATTACGGTAGTATAGTATAGTGCAGTATAGTATGGGATGGTAGGGTAGGGTAGGGTAGGGTAAGGTAGGGTAGGGTATGGCATAGTATAGTATGGTATAGTATGGTATGGTATGGTACAGTATAGTATATGTCATCTGATGGAACAGTAGAGTATCACAAAATTTTTTACCAAGACACTACACTGTAGCTATATATCTCACTATACCAAATTCAACTTTATTTCATTAAAAAAAAAGTTATTAAGTAAGCACAGCAACCAAGTAACATTTCTTTGTCCTTCTGCTCTACTGGTTCATGATAATATTTATTTGGCATTAAAAAGGAGGGTGAAACTAAAGTCTTGCTGAATTGGCAGAGAGAAAAAGTACTTATTTGTACCCAGTCTTTTCAGGGCCAGGAAAAAAAAAGATTAAATTGGATTTTAAGAAGTTGGAGGTATATGTTAAAATGAATAATCGTCATATTTGCATGAAGAGGCTTTGTATTTTAAGTCTGGTCATGGCACTACAAAAACTAAGACTGGAAAAGGATTTCTGGGACCAGCAAGGGTAGAAAAAAGGGAGGTAAATTTTTGCTTTTTGAAGGGCAGTTGGGGTTAAGTGACTTGCCCAATGTCACACAGCTAGTAAACCTTAAGTGTCTGAAGCCAGATTTGAACTCAGGTCCTCCTGACTCCAGGGCTGGTGCTCTATTCTCTGTGCCACCTAGCCTCCCCAGGAGGTAAATTTTTTAAAGAAATCAGATGAAGAAAATTAAATTGATGGGTTGGATACAAGATTACATAAATGGTTAAAGGATTATCTCTAAAAATACATGAGACCAATCAGGATGACTCTTCACATGCAAAGGTTATTTGTCCAAGTCAATTTCACTACATTCAGGTAATAAATAATTGAGAATGTCCATTCTTCATACTAGGTAATAGGAAGATTCAGTTCCAATAGTTTGAACATGTTGTAGATGTTAAAATCTTTTATATTAAGTAGCTCTCATGAGTTTACCAGTGGAATGCAATAAATATTATTTTATTTCTTTTAATTTTAAATTTTTTTTTGCTTTTTGGAGGGGGGAAGGCTGGGCAATGGGGGTTAAGTGACTTGCCAAAGGTCACATGGCTAGTAAGTGTTAAGTGTCTGAGGCCAATTTTGAATTCAGGTCCTATTGACTCCAGGGCTGCTCTATTCCCTGTGCCACCTAGCTGCCCCTATTATTTGATTTCTTTAAAAAAAAATTAGAACTTTCCAAAACTGGAGCCAATTGCCTCCAATCGAAAGTTGGTTCCTCTCCTTGGAGGTCATTAAACAGAGGTTGGGTGACCACCTCTAGAGGAAGCACTAGTAGGGGTTTCTTTCAAGTATATCTTGGACTAGATGACTCCTGGGGTCCCTTCCAGGTCTCAAATTCTATGATTCTGTGACATTATCAGGGAACAGTTAGGAAATAGGGTCTTTGTAAAAGGTATGCTAAGAATACTATGGAAATTCAGTGTGGGAGAGGAGGAAAGACCATTCAAAGGGGACTTATTTTAGATGATGTGATAGTAGAAAGAAAAATGCTTCATTTGGAGTCAGAATAACTAGGTTCAAATCCTGTCTTCATTATCAGAGTGACTGTGGACAGCTCGGCTAAGCTGGGCTTCTTACATGGATTCAGCGTATTTAGCACTAACCTAACAATGATTTGTTTTAATGTTGGAGAAATCTATGCTAAATTGGCTAATTTTGATTTGGAGTTTGATTTGGAATCAATAGGTGTGAATTCTTGTCCTGGTTCTGACACTTATTAGCTTCCAAATGAATTTTATAAAGACATAAATTTTGTTTTTTAAAAATTTTATTTACTTTTAGTTTACAACACTCAGTTCCACAACTTTTTGAGTTACAAATTTTTTTTCACCCTTCCCTTTAAGCCCCCCATGGCAGAATGCAATCCAATATAGGTTCTACATATAGTTTCACATTAAACATTAGTAAAGAAGAATTATATTTATTATATTATATTATATTACATTACATTATATTATATTACATTACATTACATTACATATTATGTTATATTATATTATATCATATCATATCATATCGTATTATATCATATCATATTAATTATATTGTATCGTATCATATCGTATTATGTGTTATAGTATGTTATGTTATATATTGTAAAGAAGAATTATAACCAATGGAATGAACAACAAGAAAGCAGAAACAAAGCAAAACAAAACAAAATGAAAGTGAGAGAGAGCAAGTAGTTTGCTTCAGTCTGCATTCAGACTCAGTAATTCTTTCTCTGGTTGTGGATAGCTTTTCCATCATGAATCCTTTGGACATAGATTTTCATAGAGGTGCATGAATCCTTTTTATAATCCTTTTGATTGAGCAAAAAAATATGAAGTGACCTAACCTCTCTTAGAGTAAGTTATAACATGATAAGAAACCTCAAGCAAGCAAGCAAGCCAACACTTTAGATGAAATGAGAAAAATCCTTGGATGAACAGGTGGGAAGACAGAGTGTTTAGATTGACTGAGGAAACTTATTCATGTCTTGGGAGTCTTTTATCAAATAGAAGCTCAGTGTGGGATAGGAAAAGGGGGAGGTATTTATGAAGAGAAAGACAGAGTCAGAGAGAGAAGGGAGCGGGGAGAGAGGGAGAGAGAAAGGGAGAGAGACAGAAAGAGAGAGAGACAGAGAAAGACAAAGAGACAGAGACAGGGACAGAGAGACAGAGACAGAGACAGAGACAGAGAGAGAAAGCTAGAGGGAGCTGGACAGACTGATCCAAAGAAACAGGAACAGAAAAGTTTATTGAAGAGTATGAAATGCCAGATGGTTCTATATGTGATTTTTAGAAGCAAGAGAGGAACACTAGACCTTCCTGAGCTTCTCCAAATGGTCTGTAGAGTATGTGTCAAACTTATCACAATGGTAAGTAAATTCCCTTGCTTGTCTGGTTCCCCTTTTGGACTTTCTTCTTTCTTCTGCTATCTTCTATGTATGAAATTCTCTTACATTGATGCTCTTTTCCTTTTTTGCATCACTATTACTACTCACCAATCTCTATTCTTTCTCCCAAAGAAATCTTTCTGATGTAACAAATAAGGACCATCAAACAAAACAAATAAAAGCTTCAGCCAGGGCTGAAAATATTTGCCCTTTCTAGTCCTCCCTAGTCTACATACCTTCTAGCAAAGGTGGAAAGCAAGCTTTTTCATCAATCTTCTAAAAAGTATGATTAGTCATCCTACTGAGCAGCATTCTGAATTATTTCAAAGTCGATACCTTCCTCATTAGTGCTGTCATTGTATAAATTCTTCTCCTGTCTTCTTTTCACTTAACTCTGATACAGAAGCAGATAAAAATGACAGCACTGGAAAATCCAAGGACGTCACCTAAGACTCTCTTAGGTAAAGGGTAAAAACTCTCTTCAACCAAACTGCTGGAAACACCAGAAAAATCTGGAAAAAATTAGATTTAGACCAAGATCTCACACCATATACTTCAAGACACAATGTCCTTGTGAATAAAGTAGGGATGACAATAATAACCCTGCCTATCTCACAAGCCAAGAAGATTCATCTTGCTTAATTTAACACCTTAAGATGAAATGAGGTGGGGCAGCAAGGTGGCACAGTGGCAAGAGAGCCAGCCCTGGAGTTAGGAGGACCTGAGTTCAAATCTATCTTTAGACATGTACTATCTGTGTGACCCTGGGCAAGTCACTTAACCTCATTTCCCTTTTTCTAAAAAAAAAGATGAAATAATCGATATCAAAGTTCTGTGACTTTAAAATGCTCTACAAATGCATGCTGCTGATACCATCATAATAAAATTATAGAGCACTAGGCAAGGATCTCAGAATCCTCATTCCCTATTTCTCCTCATGGCCACCACTTACAACATGCCGTTACAATTTCCCTGGTAAAACCTGTGGTCTGTGAACTGAAAATATGTGTATATCGTCACATAGTCCTTGGGTGTCTGTTGGCTGACATAGGAGAACCAGCAGGTGGTGGGAGGATATCTGTCTATCTCCATATGTATATATAGCTGAGAAAAAGGATACTCCTTTTTGTCCCCATTCAGTTTTCTTTGGAGGTCTAACATATTTGAGTTTTTAAAAATTCTAATAATCTCTTTAATTTGTTTCTTATTTATTTTATGGTTAGATTTATCTGGTTCTAAGGGGGGAAAGTTGAGGTCCCCCACTAATATAGGTTTACTACCTATTTCCTCCTGTAATTCATTTAACTTTTCCTTTAAGTATTTGGATGCTATGCATATGTTTAGTATTGGTATTACTTCATTGTCTATGGTACCTTTATGCAAAAATGTTATGTTAAAGTTGGACTCTGCTCTGGGCATTGTCCCAAGCTTCAGGTATTTTTGAGCTTGTTTTTAGATTTAGTTCTGGGATCTGTAAGTTTCTGGCATTTCCAAGGTGGTATGATCCAAGGAGAGGCATGGTCATTGCTCTCCTGGCCTGTACTCTTGTCCTTACTCAGGAAGGGAATTTGCTTCCCTATAGCCGCAAGTACTAGCACTCTTCTTGGTCCTGAAACTGTGACCAGATCTGCTGTTCCCTGTGGTCACAAGCATTAGTGAGACCCAGAACTCCATATGGACAATGTGCTATGGTCCTGTGCCCAGTGCCAGGTTGAGGCCCTTTGTAATATCTTTATGATCAATTGTCTGACCTACTTACCATATCTGGACTGAGAACTCTCAAACCTGCTGCTGCTGTTAAACCGAGGGAGCTCCAGGCTGCTCTGGATCTGTTCCCACCTTGGTATTCATAGATCTATCCTTCTGGCCCCCCAAATTGTTTCAAGCTGGTAAAATGTCTCATCATGAATTTTTGTTGGCTCTACCACTCCAGAATTTGATTTGAAGTGTTATTTTAAACTTGTTTTGAAAAGGAATATTGGGAGAGTTGTGATGAGTTCTTGCCTCTATTCTGCCATCTTGGTTCCTTTTATTAATATTTTTAGTTAAAATAAAAAAGGAATACATAATATGCTTCCATAATTTCCCCCTTTGTGCTTCCAGATCCAATTATTTGAAACATTATATATATATATATATAAATTCCAGTATCTTGATTTCGCATCTGATAACAAGAAACAAGACTGATTGCTCTCGTTGGCCCCAAATATGGAGGTTTTACTGTTCTGCTTTAATGCAGTGAATGTATCAAACAGTAGGATAATAAGAATTTTTCTATGTATTAGCATGCCAGTTGGCATAAAAGAATTGAAGTCATAGTTGAACTGGGATACAGAAAGTAATGTTAATGGGTAAGAGAGATGATTCAGTATTCCAACATTGAGTCACTAGCCAGCTGTTTCATCTCCTGGCCAGTAACCAGAAAGCTCTGAAGATTAACAAATGTTGCTGTCATGGATTGAGACAGAATTCAAAGGTAACATTAGTGTCCTAGTTAGCTGGACAGAAGATAATCTGATCCTTTTAAGCTTAGTTATTACAGACTACACATTTTGAATTTAAATTCTGATTCTTTTAATATAGATATAACTCTTTGTAAATCTGCTGTTTAATCTAACAAATTTTACCAAATAATATCCTCATCTTAAGTCTGTTTCCATTCATCCAAGCAGCATATCTATACCTATCTCCCTAATTCCATTTAGTGCCTCATCACCTGCCTGCTGGACAGCTCCACATGGATGTCCTATTGGTGTCTCAAATGCAATGTGTTCAAAATAGAACCCATCATCTTTCTCCCTAAATCCTACCTACCTCTGAACTTTCCTTCTTCTGTTAAATGGCTCTTCCTCCTTCCTGTTACCCAGATTTGTAACGTCAGAGTTACCTTTGATTCTTTTCCCTTCCTCACCCCTGTGTCCAATCAGTTCTAAGTCTTGTTGGTTCTTCCTCTACAGCATCTTTGATATTCATTCCCTTCACTCCACCTACACAGTCAATGCTCCAGTTCAGGCTGTTATCTCTCACCTAAATTACTAACATTTCTCTTTTTCAAGTTTCTGTCCTCTTTAATTATTTTTCTGCATAGAAGCAAAAGTAACCCTCATAAAGTACAGGTCTAACCATGCTGCTCCCTTCTTCAAAAATTTGGACGACTCCTTTTTTACTCTACGATCAAATAAAACTCCTTACTTAGCCTGGTATTTAAGGTTTTCCACGATCTGATTCCTGCCCACCTATCCAGTCTTATTTCTAAATGAACACATATAAATATTATATACTACTTATATATTATACTAATATACTAATTAATTAAATACGTTCTAATTAAATAATATTATGTACTAATAAATATACTAATTGATTAAATATACTAATTAAGTAAAATAGTATGCTGATTGATTTAAAAGTATTTACTATACCCACCCCACTGCACCCACAGGGCAGAACACTGTGATAAGTGCTGGGGATATAAAGTGGAGACTGTCCAACTCTCCAGGAACTTAAGTTCCAATAGGGAGAGAAAACTCATAGAGAAGGTTTCAATTGCAAGTGAGATTGTTGAGGTTTAGGGATGCTGGGACCCCACAATAGTCACACACACAGGTCTTGCCTCCATGAAGGTGCTGAGATTCAACCTAGTGCAGACTCAGTCTGTGTTAGACCGTTCTGGTCCTCTTGTCCAATCCAAGCATTGCTAATACTTCCTAAGAGACTACCCATTATGGCAAATCTTGAATAAACTTTGTTTTACTTTGGCTGAGAGAAGCCTTGAGTCAAATTTACATGGCAGGACCCGGCATGTTGGTATTTTGGGGTCTCAAGCACCCTTAAGCCCCAACCTCAACACTCCCTCTGGCTGTCCTCCATGCCTGGAATGCTCTCCCTCCTTGGCTCCTACTACTGACCTCCCTGACTTCCTTAGGTGCCAAGGAAAATCCCACCTCCTACAGGAAGCCTTTCCCAACCCCTTTTAATTGGGGCACCTTCCCTCTGTTAATTATTTCCTATTTATCCTGTGTACAACCTGGTGTGTGTGTGTGTGTGTGTGTGTGTGTGTGTGTGTGTGTGTGTTATCTCCCCCATTAGATTGCAAGCTCTTTGAAGGCATCTCATACCAGCTCCATGTAACTAACAGACAGATTAGCTTTTATAAAGGAATTTTTATTTCAAAGGTATAATAAAAATAAACTTCCCTCCAAATACATGGGGGTCATAATCCTCCTTATACTACCTCAGTCTCTGGGGAGGGGAGAGAAGGGAAGAGGAATTAAGTTTGTGGCTCAGTTCCAATATACCAACAGCCATACTGACGTGAATACAAATAGTGCCCCTTAAGAGTTAAAAAAAAAAAAAGAATATTAAGGGTTGCTTTTTCAATACCTTGTGAGGCCCCTCTTGAGCTTGAGGGCATCCTGAAGTCTCTTCCCCATATCTTGAAATACCATAAAACTTCCCCTTATCCTAGACCATAAAATTCCTTGTCTCCCTCATCCTGAGTCATAAAATTTCCCATTTCCCTTATCCTGTGTCTCCTATCTTGCCATCTATCTTCCTCACTCTGTCCCTAATCTTCAACCCCCATAAGAAACATCATCATCCTGAACATCTCTCTATAAGCATAACTCCCCCAAATATTGGAATTTCACTTAGCTTTCTTGCTAAGGAGGCCTGTGCTGCTCACACGATAAACAAACCTCTCAACGAATGGCTAATGTCTAAGTTAATGCTTTCATACCTGAACTGTGTTCTCCTAACTCTGACCTCAACACCATCAAGTGCAAAGTCAAACCCACTCTTCCCCCTATTTCTGGAACCTGGTCTCACAGGGCTTCATTGGTGGGCTGGTTGTAACATCTGGCTTGGAATCCTGGGTTTCTAGGTCCCCATGGCTCTAGCTACTAGGTCCAGGACTCCACTCCTTGCACCTATAACTGAAAAAGATAAATAAAGCAAAATCAAAATCCCAAGTTTGTTTCTTGGGTCCACGATGGGGAGAGAGAGAAAAAGAGAGAGGAAGAAGAAGGGAGGGGAGTAGGGGAGGGAGGGAGAGAGAGGAAGAGAAAGAGAGAAGGAGGAGGAGGAGAAGGGGAGGGAAGAGGGGAGAGAGAAGAGAAGAGAAGAGAGGAGAGAGAGGAGGGAGAGAAGGGGACGTAACAAATAGTGATGATGGGTATTTGATCTGAACACCCTGGACTTTCTCAGATAGAAGAGAAGGGGTCTGGGGGAATTGGCCCTTCCCACTTAATTAACTGCCCTTATATTGTCTGCACCTGGCCCTGTCCTAGACTGTCACTCCCTTAATTCCAT
>CM053593.1:357399560-357414715 GCA_028646575.1 Pseudocheirus occidentalis
TTTTTTTTTTTTGCAATCCTACATAGCATTTTTTTAATAAAGAAATATGTTGTTGTTCAGTTATGTCCAGGTCTTCATGACCCCATCTGGGATTTTCTTGACAAAGACACTACCATTTCTTTCTCCAGTTCATTTGACAGAAATTGAGGCTAACAAGGTTAAATGGCTTACCCAAAGTCACACCACTTGTATCTGAGGCCAAGTTTGAACTCATGTTTTCTTGACTCCAAATCCAGCCTTCTCTCTATCCATTGTACCACCTAGCTGCCTTTTTTTTTTACATACATCTAAAATGTGTCCCTCCCACTGCCCCCACAACAACAACAAAATTTTTTTGAACGAGTTCCTAGTATGCCTGAAAATGTATGATTTTCTCTGTACTTGAAATTCACCTCTCTGGCAGGAGATGAGTGATAGTTTCATGGACTTATTTCTCATTGTATTATTCAGAGTTCTAAAGTCTTTTAAAGTTGTTTCTCTCTATGACATTGCCACTGTATAAATTGTTCCCTTAGTTCTACTCACTTCCCTCTGTGTCAGTTCACAGAGGTCTTCCCTTGTTTCTCTGAAACTATCCATTTTAGTCATTATTTAGAGCACAATAATATTCCATTATATTCACAAATCCACAGTTCAGTTAGCAGTTCCCCAGTTTTGGGGCACTTTAGCTTCCAGTGTTGGGGCTACTACAAAATGAACTGTGAGAAATACTTTTGTACACATGGGCCCTTTTCTTCTTTCTTTGTTCATTTTAAATGAACTCTGGAGTGTGGGTCTAGTAGTGGTTTGGATGAATCAAAGGGTATGCACAGTTTATCAACCCCCACTCCCCATTTTACAAAAAAAACAGAGACCCAGCTCAGTCCATAGATTCTCAATTTTTAGTGGAGTTAATGAGACCCAGAGGGCAGAAGCAGCTTTCCTGAAATCATTTCAAAAATTTGGGAAAGGAAAGAGGAGAGAACCCAAGAGCCTTGACTCCCAGACCAGGGATCGTAAATGTCTGTTTTGTTTGCATAAATGTGGGCCCCAGAAAAGGGGTGGCAGCTAGGTGGCACAATGAATAGAGCACTGGACCTAGGATCAGGAAAGCTCATCTTGCTAATTTCAAATCTGGCCTCAAACACTACAAGCTATGTGACCCTGGGCAAGTCACATACCCCTATTTGCCTCAGTTTTCCCATCTGTAAAATGAGCTAGAAAAGGAAATGGCAACCCACTCCACTGTCTTTGCCAAGAAAACCCCAACAAGGAGTCGCAAAGAGTTAGACAAGACTCAGCTGGGACCCAAAAATAGGGGAACATATGGAGAGAAGTAAGACAGAGGAGGCAAAGTCCTGGATTTCCAGCCAGAATTTGTGCAGTGACCCAACCCAATTTCATTTTCTCCTTATTTCCCACAGCTTCATCACCCGGAAAAACCGGCAGCTCTGCGCCAACCCTGAGAAGAAATGGGTACGCAGTTACATCAACTCTTTAGAGATGAGCTAGAGAGGAGAGTCCCGTTGACCTAGATGTCCAGCTTGCCAGTACCACAATGCATCCTTCACAAGGCTTTCAACCTGACAGTCCTAAAGCCCAAGCCTAACTATGTCACAGCCCAACTCAAAAAACCTTGCAAGGCTCTCCACTGCCTTTGGCATCAATATCCAACTTCCTCTGAGCTATTTAAAGCCTTTCACAACCTGACCTCGGCCTGTTTCTCCAGGACAATTACATGTCTCACTCCCTCTTTGGGAGTCTATAGTCTAGCCATGCTGGCCTGTACACAAACCATTTCCACTTGGGGACCTTTCCCCAAGCTGTCCCAAGCTCCTGGAATGCTTTCCATGCTTGTGCCCAGCTCTTGGAATTCTGAGCTTCCTTCAAGGCTCCTCTCAAATGCTATCTCCTACATGAAGCCTTCTGTGATTCCTCCCCACCCACTTTAGTGCTTTCTCCCACCTTCCAAACTACTTTGTATTTTTTTTTTGCATTTGTCTTGTATTTACTTATCTGTGAAGCCAGAATTTCTGTCCCCTAGGACCTGTGTAAACTCTTTGATGCCCAGAGATTGTGTTTGTATTTGGATCCCTGGTGCCTAGAACAGTACCTGGTAGACAGTAGTTGCTTAATAAATACTGGGGGATTAATTAATTGAGGAGAGACTCCTCTTGTTTCTTTCTCTTTCTAACCTCACCTCTCACCCACTTAACATGCATATATACAGACACACGTTCACGTACATATATATGTATATACAATGCAGTACATACACTTGCACACATAACACATGCATATACACACATTGAAATGGATGCTCATGCATACACATACTCACACATCCTTCCACTGCACCTCTGAGCACTTTGCCAGAAGGCAATGGAAATAGGGTAGCCCATGGAAATATGGGTCCCGTTTTAAGTTTAGACAAGGGAGGGAGTTCCAACAAGACTTAGTTTCTTAAGCAGGCCACCCCTTTTTTTTATTTAGTGACCTGCTGAGACTTCATGTCCAGGAAAAGCAGAGAAATGCTATACTTGGCTATAATCTGGTCCCTGGAACCTCCAAATATTGCAAATGTATTTTTCAGACTCCACTAAACAGGAGGAAGCAGGAAGGGGAGATTGGCTCCCCAGCCCAAACCCTTGCAACCATGCCCTTCCCCCTTGACCCACACTGACAGGGAGTGTTTACTTTCCCACAGCACTTTACAGTTTGCAAAATGCCTTCTACAGAATAGCTTGGGGCAACCACAAACAGTGGAAAGTCTGATCCAGAGAGACCTAAGTGGTGAGAGACCTAAGTCACTAGAATATTTGAGAGGCCAGCTTTTGTATTAAAATGCTCACACACAAGTACCCTGACTGAAATAGTGACTTCCCTTTTTGGCAGTCCCCACCCTTTTGGCTAGCCTGGGTACTGGTGAGACTGAGGAGCTACAGTGGCTTCTCACATTTGTCCTGCTTTTTATAGTTTACAGTGGGGACATTACATCCTGTGTCTCATTTGAACTTCACAAAGATCCTGTACAGAATATGGCAGGATAAGCACACAACTGAAGAAACTGAGGCTCACAAGAACTGGAGTTGTGATGCTCCAGTCCACATTTCTTGAATACTTTATAGTTCTCAAAGCACTTTCATACCATGCTCCTCAGGCTCCTTTTTTTTTTTCTTCTTTTTGGAGGGGGAAAGGTATGGCAGTTGGGGTTAAGTGACTTACCCAGGGTCACATGGCTAGTTTTGTGTTAAGTGTCTGAGCTCATATTTGAACTCAGGTCCTCCTGACTCCAGGGCCAATGCTCTATCCACTGCACCACCTAGCCACCGCCCTCAGGCCTTTAAATAAGTTTCTCTCTGTTGGAGGGAAACAAGACAGTTCTTAAAATTCAGGCAGAATATAATCCATTACAAAAATGGGTAGGAATCTCAAATAATTTACAGCAAAATTTCCAGTTTCAAGATAGACACCAATTAAAAAGTCATTTTTAAATTGATCGGTACTTCACTTTAGTTTGTAAGACTCCCTAGGCATCTAACTAAAAGTTCCAATCAAATTCAATTACCTTTTGGTAGTTTCACATTCACACAAACCTGTTTTCACAAGTTAGGAAAAGGTTAGGTGACAGTTCTACTGCAAAGTGTAAGCCCCCTCCCCTTTTTTCTTCACTTTGAAACAAGTCCACCCATAAACCTGCCTCTTCTCATTATTGTTCATCCTTCCATTCCTGAAGATGGCCGATGATAACGTCATAAGTGATGTCTTCACTTGAATGTGAATTAGATTTAAGTGAGGCAGAGTTACCCAAAGTCATCAGCTTCACTCCTCCAGAGTCATCAGAGTCCAGTGGGTGACCTTGGGAATACACATAGCTTACCCTGCTCCTCAGTACATTGGATGAAAGAAACAAGAACTAGAAAAAAAACATTACTTACACATAAAATGGGCTCCTAGCGAAAGAAACTTAACACAAGCAGAAAAGAAAACCGAAGTAACTGCAGGTGGTAACATCAAGTCCAACATTAGCAACATCAGACAGAACCAGAGAATGTTCAGTTTGTCTTGGTAACAGAGATTGGCACATTTGAGAAAGCAGCTTTCCAGAGTCATTAACAATCTGAGGGGGAGGAAAAGAAAATGTGGGTTTCCAAAGGCAAATCTCAGAGAGGAAGAAAACATAGGGCTCAGACTTAATGGAGCAACTTCAAAAGAACTATAGAGAAAACCAAGAAGTCCTGGGTTCGGTCACCTTCAAAGAGTAAACTCTGTTAAGAGATTTTTTTCATGCAGGAGACCAAAATAAAAATACTTTAATGGGATTGGGGGATCCCTGGAGAAACAGTAGCCAGAAGGAAAAATCAAAGTATGCTAGTGATATGCTATAAAACACTCATAACCCTGTGAAAACTGTTATTCCTAGGAAAATGATTGTGTCAGCAGCAATGAAATTAAAACCAGGCACAGGGCCTTAAATATAGTTTTTTCAGTTCAGATCTATCACTACATTGCTATGGGTAATTCCCAGTGTGGGAGATTGTCTTCACCAATCTAGAATAACTCCTCTTTAATATATACTCTGAAAGAAATGCCTGGAACACTAAGAGGTTAAGAGAATTTTCCATGGACACGCAGCCAACATATATTAAAGACAATACTCAAACCCAGATCTTGCTGACTCCTAAGCCAGTCAGTCCTCTACCCACTTTGCTTTACACTTACATTGCTTTGAACACAGGAACAGCTCAACAAATGTTAGGTGAAGCAAACTGAATCTTACACTTTTAGTTTCACAAAAAAAGGCACGTGGGCTAACCTAGCTTATGACCTCCCAACTTTAAATTAGTTCTTCATTACAGATTTATGTTCCTCTAAAGATAATGGACTATAATTCTAAGAGAAAGAAAATTCCTATCTGAAAAGGGGTTGGGACCCAATTTCCTTAAAGGTCTTCATTCTATGACAAGTTTACAGGGCATTAAAAAGGACAGGCTCCTCTCTAGTTCTATGGTGAGGAGCTCTGAGCAGAGGGGTCCCTAGCTAGCAGTCCCTGCTTCCTCTAGCACCTCACTTCTATGGCCTGCCTGAACTGAGGCAACACAGTAGGGCACAGCTCTACCCTAGGAAATGACCTCCCTGCACAGCCAGGTCCCCAAGCCTCTGGCCTTGGGAGATCCCAGGATTATACATAATGTCCCAAATCACCTTGTCATGACCAACATTTCTGCTAAATCCAATGTGACAGTCACTGCTAAGGCTACTTTGGCTCCTCTGCTGCCCTTCTGTCCAGCTGAAGAAGGCAGCATGGAACAGGAGAGCACAATGTCTTGAGCTCTGCAGACTCACCATGAAATCCCACCTCGGACACCAGTCAGCTGGGTGACCAAAGCTTCTCAGCCTTAGCTTTGTCATCTGTAAAACACTGACCTTTATATGAGGGTAGTGGATGTTTAAAAATAAATCCAAAGCAGTACTAAAATAAGATGCCGGCTTGGATGCAGACCACAGAAAATCCCCACCAGGCACTCAGCTGTGACTTGAGAACCTAATTTCTGTCTCTCCCCAAGGGATGCTGATTTCTGCTGAGATGCTGCCCCCCTGTGGGCCCTGAGCACCTGGCAGCACAGAAGAAAGGCTCCCAGCAGAAGCTCATAGGGAGCCAGCCCCTCCCAGCCAAGCACCCAGATAGCTGATATCTCATGTATTCCACTCCAAGAAGGAATCAGAAGCTCCAAGAAAGTTCCTTTCCAAATAAAGTTCCATTTACTGCTGGAACTTTAAAGTGATAATAAACATTTTCTTTCAAAAGTTTCCAAAGTTTCACCTCTTCCAAGACAATCCCAAAGAACTCAAGATGTAGAAGTGCCGTCCGTCTCCAAAGAAAGAACCAAAGGTGTCTGAATACAGACGGAAGCGCACTATTTTTTACTTTCTTTCGAGTTTTCTGCCATAAAATAACTAATAAGGAAATGTTTTATATGATTACACATGTCTAACCTATATCTGAACATTTATTGTCTCTGAGAGGGGAGAGAGGGAAAGAATTTAGAATTTAAAACTTAAAAAAAAAGAATGTTAAAAATGGTTTTTACATGTAGTGGGGAGGGGAATAGAGTATTATGTTAAGGGGGGGAGTTTCCAAGTTTCTTAGCTCCTCATCCTCAGTGCAAACAGATTCCACCTTTCTGCCCTTGCGCCTCTCATTCCTACCTGATTACACTTTCTCACTTTTCCTGCTATATGCATATTCCTCCAGGGGACTCCAGAAAACCGGTAGTCTTGTTGCAAACACTTCTTTTCCTTTCTCCTACTTCCTTTCATCAGTCATATCCTAAATAATTTTCACTTCACTGAGTATCCTGTTTCTTTCTCTCCTCTGATGCTGCTGCAGTCAGAGAGGGAGGAGGAGAGGGGGAGAAAGAGACTCCCTATTGCCCTTTCTTCTACACTCCCAATCTTGCCCTGTATGGCTGCCTTCCAAGAGGTCCCCCTGCCTTTGCATTACATTCCTAGCTGTTTATTATGAGTTTGCTCCCTCTCAGGTGAGCCAAACAATAAGCAGGGATTTCTGACATCTTGTTCACACTGGAGTTTCTCCTCCACTCACTTCATCTTCCTCTCAGCTTCTAACCAGGCTTTAGCAGGCTAACGCACAGATCACTCTCAATTCTTTCATCAAGTGGCACAAGGCAATCAGGGTTTGTCCAGGCATTCCAAAGTCTCACAGCCAGCCCCACCCAGAATTACCTCTGGCTGACTGGCTACCCCTTCACACATAGGTGGACAATTCAGGGATCTCCCCAGGTAAAACCCTGTTTCCTGGGCCCTGGGCAGGAATCTAGCATGAAGGCCCCACCCCCAAGGATGTGAGGACAAGCCCCAAGATCCCCCCCCCCAACTAGTGCTCACTCCAGAGGCTTCTTTCTTTGGCATCCTGTTCATGAGGCCAATTGTAAGCACAATATTTGTAGGAAAGCAAACAATCCTGGTGTAGGCCAGTTATAAGGCCAGATGTAAGGGGGCTGATGTGTTCTGCCCTCATCTGCCAATCGGAGGGAGGCAGACCCTCTGAGTGAATACTGAGATACTGAAGAAAGGGGCCATGACCACTTGGTAATAAGCATATGTAGCTTTACTAGGATTTGGTTAATTGGGTTGTTTGGGGGAGTTGACTCACAAGAACCAGTTCTTGGCAGCAGAAGGATAAATAGTGTACTGGATCACCAGAGCAATGCCAGGTCAGATAGCACATAGAAACAGAACCAAGAAGGCAATGCTGCGGATGGCCCAGGGTCACAGGCCAGTTTTCCCATGGGGCAGTTGGAGCTTCTTTTGCTGTTTACGCTTGTTCAAGGTAGTTTGCATTCTTCTGTGGAATCATGCCACCATTCAGGTTCCTCCCCATTCTGGGATCTGTAGTAGCCAGGAAGTGGAGGAAGGACAAAGGCCACAACTAAACGGCAAGCAGACACTGGACCATCATGGATGTGGCCTCAGTCCCCTCTTTAGAACCACCTCACTTACACCCAGGTGTGGGCAATGGGAGAAAGGGCTAAGGCAGAGTTGGTCAGACAAACTCATCCACAATAACCTAGTAGTCTAGATGTATCAATAGAAGGGACCTTCTTTGGCCTTAACATTTTTCAACGCCCATTCAGCACAGCACTCCTGGGAGGTAGCACTGCAGGTATTTTTCCAATTTTGCAGATAAACAGACTGAAGCTTAGAGTATCTTGCTCAAGGTTCACATCTGTAAACATCTGAATCAGGATTTGAACTCAGGTCTTCCTGATTCCAAGCCCCAGCTGCCTCATAAGACAACAGCATCCAAAGTCAGTTTGTGAGACCATTCACAGAGATAGGGAATTATCCTTATCCTTACCTCATCAAGATAGCCAGTCTCAGGGAGTATCTCAAACACACCCTACCACCCCTCTTCACTTGCCCCCTCCCACAATTGACCTAGATCCATTGGCTAAATTCCTACCTTCTTCATAGGCCCATCAGGATAGTCATAACCTTGACCTAGGCACTCACTGCAGATGGGCAGATACCACAGGAACAATTCACACACACACACACACACACACACACACACACACACACACACACCCTTCACCCTCCCACATAAACACACTCTGTCCCCCAGATAACCTAACAGAAATAATAACATTCCTCATTTGACTGCAGAGCCCCGGTGGGGGTAGAGAGGCCCAAGGGGAGGCAGTGACAGGACCCAGTGACTCCGAACATGGCCAACCCACATGTTCTTTCAAGTAGGAGGGAGTCATTTTTCAGTATTGAAATTCCGCTGAAGACATCAAATTAAGTAAGCTATAAATTACTAATCAGCAATTCTCAAAGCACATTCCTAAAACAGCTCGATCACATTCCTACTCCATGACTGGAATGAGAAGTGAGTGAAGCAAATTAAGGAAGGAATGAGGAATTTCAGGCATTCATGTCCTTGGAGGAACAGTAAATGTCAGAGGTGGGTTCTGACTCCAAGGCCTGAATTTTTTTCACTATATCATGCTACTCTTTGGTTCTATATGAAGAAACCATAGCATGTATTGAGTTCTCTTTTATTTTTTTTTAAGTGTAAAAACACTGAATGTATCCTTCTAACCGGGAGCTGAAATGAGGATTGAGCCTGGAGTCAGTCTCAGACACTTATTAGCTGTGTGACCCTGGGCAAGTCACTTAAACTCTCTCTGTAAAATGAGAGCTATAATTGCACCTACTTCATAGGACTGTGATAATGAGATAAGATTTGTATTATGTATTGTATATTGTATAGCAGCATCTAGTATACAGTAGACACTATATAAATGTTTATTCCCTCCATCATTGCAGAGGAGCATCCCATAGAGTTAGACTAGAGTTTGGCAAAGGCTGCTCAAATCTGTTCTAACAGCCTAAGGCTAAAACCTGGTTGTTTGTGGGGTGGTTTTTTCCTCCCTGAAAGCTGAATATTTATATTTTTCTTCATATAAAATGGCAATCTTCTTTGGGGTGGGAGGAAAAGCCCATAAGGGCTAGCCAAATTCAGAGATCATGCAGACCCCAATTCCATAGGCCCCAAGGGGTTCTTCATACGGACCTAACACCTCCCCCAGGATGAGGTTGCTGTAGAGAGACCTGTCAGACTTTACCAGATGACATAATCCAGGAGATTCGAACCCGGGAACAAAATTCCTTATGCCTTTTTTGCAGACCAGAGGAAAGATCCGGTCAATCTCTTTTGCACACTGAATCTCTTTAGCAATAGTCTAGTCAAGTCTACAGATCATTTCTCAGAATCATGTTTTTAAAGGCATAAAATAAAGCACATAGAATTACAAAGGAAACATTTATACTGAAATACAGTTATTAAAATAGTTTTTTTAATTTTTTGAGGGAAATAGGCAACTTGAATCAATTGACTTGCCCAGGGTTACACATACACAAGGTTCTGAAGTCAGATTTGAACTCAGATACTCCTGACTCCAGAGTCAGTGCTCCATTCAGTGAAAATATTTTTAAAAATCAGGTCCATGGACCCCAGGTTAAGAATCCTTGGTCTAGAATCTATATGGTAGTACAATCAGACCATCACACAAGTAGTTGAATAACTGGATCCAAATCACAGTCATGAATGCCTTAAAGTAACCCTGGAAGAAGGTCCCAGGTGAGTGCACCAGGGATCTGTCTTTGGTCCTATACTTTTTAATATGTTGCCAATGACTTAGATAAAGGCATAGATTACGTTCTTAATGGGTTTACAGGTGACATCCAGCTGGAAGGGGAAGTTAACATGTCAGATGGCCAAGTCAAGAATCCAAAAAGATTGCTGGCCTGAATCAAACAGTATGAAGTTAAAAATCCCTAAGTAACTCCCAGAAGGTAGTGGCTTCCCCACAATGGAGGTCTCCATGCAAAGGGTGGATGACCAGTTGCTAGTGATTGTCTTAGTTGGAGTTCTTGGTCAGGCATGGGTTAGACCAGATGGCCACCAAGGTCTCTTCTGACTAAGATTCAGTGTGTTGAAGCCCTAGAGTGGCTGGCCCCACCTCCAGTTCCTTCTGAAGCCCTTTCAGCTCATGGTCTCCTGCCATAGAAGTCCCCCATCTCAACTGTTCTCCATGGCAACCCTGGATTCTTCATAGCATTGGACAGTCCTTGGCTTCCAGAATTCCTTCCTTGTTCTTTAATCACCCAACAACCATCACAGAACACAGGCAAGCTACATCCCATTCCCACCCAGTAGCCAAAGGCATCCAACAGTACACAAGGGTTTGGAAAGATACACACACACACATCATCCCATCAATGGGATCCTGCAACTGGAGAACATTACTCTACTACGCAACTCTGTCAAGAGACCAAAGAAAATGCTACCTGTGCCCCTATCTTCATTAACTATTTTAACTAATGGGCTCAACCTCTCTCTAAGCAAGTAGAGAGGGCTGTAGATGACTGAAGCATCAGACCAGTTGGTCAAGTGAACAGAATTATTCTCTCTGCCCATCCCCAGGCTTTCTTTCTCTAGATCTGACTATGAGTCTACAACCCCCAGGAATCCTTAACTAATTAAAAGGTAGACTAACTCCTAAATTGGAGCTTCATCAGACTTCTCCATATCGATTGTGGCCCCTACTGGGACCTACTGGGGATTTCATAAGTCTCAAGGGCATTCTGATAAGCTTTCAACAGCTCTCCCCTTGGAAAAGAAGCTACCAGCTAGGAAAATCAGACAGCAGAATAAGGGACAAGACCATAAGAAACCATATCGGCTCCATCCCAGCAATTCAGCATGACCCAACAGGAAACAAGCCAGCCATAAGCAATTGTTTCATGATGAGGCTTGGAGCTATTCCTTCAGAAAATCCAGGTCCAGCAAAGTCTCTGAATTAAGGGTTCTTCCTTGTAGCAGCAACCACACTGCCATACCCAGGATGGCTGCCAACACAGGTTCTTAGATCTGCTTTACTAAGATAGATAGCTGTTTAAAGGGTCAACAATCTTTTTTTAATTACATTCGCTAGTTCAGGGGAAAAGCCAGCATCCTGAATTTCAAAGAAAACCAAACAAAGAAAACAGAGAAAATACAAACAGAAAAATTAAGACAAACAGACAGGGATCTGTCTGAGAAATTAGCACTGATCAATAGATGGACTGTCTGACCAAGGCAATACATACATAGTTACCAGAGAGAAAAGCACCAACATCTGGGTTTTTCAAAACCCAAAAAGGGCAGGGGGCAGGGGGCAGGGAGCAGGGCATTCTTTGATGGCTACCCAGACTCTCCTTTGGTCAGATCACAAGAACACTCTTCCAATGAGTGAGTCCCAAAGCAAAATGCTAACCTCAGAGTATATATACATCTGTCTTCAGGGTATATCACAACCCTCATGACCCATTGCCTAATTACAAAGTAACAAAAGATGTGGGCCTTCCTGAAAAACAAGCCTCCCCTATTCAAGCTTCCCTTAATGGGCTCCACCTGAGGCCTATTAATGGTCAGGAAGATCTGATTTCCAATTAACATTACATTGGGCCCCAATATCTTACAAGTTCATTATATAAGTGGAAGGGGCTTTTAGGGGCAACTTGCATCAAGGTAATTCCCAAGACAAAATACTTAACATAACATCTTCCTATACATTCTTTGGGGGCCAAAATCTTTGGGGAGTGAGCAACCAACTCCTCCTCCCTCAATCCAAAACAAAAATGTCCAAATAAAGTTCTCAAGGGTGTCCTTCTCTCACACTGCCCTTGCAGGCTTTATCCTGGCACTCTCAGGTACATGTTCTAATGAGCCAAATCTCAGTCTTTTTGTGGGGGGGGGAGAGCAATTGGGGTTAAGTGACTTGCCCAAAGTCACACAGCTAGTGTATGTCAAGTCTGTGAGGCCGAATTTGAACTCAGGTCCTCCCAACTCCAGGGTCCTCTATTCACTGTACCACCTAGCAGCCCCCCAAGTCTGTTTTACCACTGCTCCAGCCACCACCTCCAAGTCCTGGGGGGCAGCTGGGTGACAAAACCAACAGGGTAGGTCCTCAGGGGTCCACAGCACTTCCCCCCACCCACCACCTCACAACTCACAACTCAATCACAACTTCACCCCTCCTCTGAGTCCCAAAAGTGTGCCTTGTCTCCTGCTTTGCTCACATTCTTTATCTTGTCCTGGGGCTGAATTACAAACTTCAATTTCCTCTTCCTCCCACTGATTGCTCTTGGCTTCTGAGTCCCGATGCAGGGGGACTCACTTCTCACCTCACCTAAGTTGGTACACAGGCCATCTTCCACTTCTGCTGGGTTGGAAGGCAGGCAGTTCTCGGCTCCTGCTCTGGGACTCCATACCAAGCTCTCACACCTCCTTCCTGGGCTCTGAATACAATAAACTTTCAGGTCTTTCACCCCTCTACAACACAGTCCAAAGTCAGGCTAATCCTCCCAAGCCCTGGCTCTGGCCATTCCCACCTCTTACAGGCTTTTCCTCCCCTGGCTGTTGTTCTGGCCTGTGTCCTTTAGAGTGTTAGTGGAGTAGGGAGGGGGAAGGAGAGGTTATCTCCCAGGGGTTCTGCTCTGGGCACTCAGGAAACCACTCCCATTACTCCTACTTGCTAGTTTCCCCTTAAGCCACCCTGCTCCTGGGGCTCCACAGAACCATAGCCACCACAAATATAAAGAACAGCCCTATAACTGGGAAACATCCAACCACTTTCACTAATCACTAACACTGGCATACCCAGGATGGCTGCTAGCACAGGTTCTTAAATCTGCTTTACTAGGAAATGTAACTGTTTAACGGGTCAACAATCTTTTTCAATTATATTCACTAGTTCAGGGGAAAAGTCAGCACCCTGAAATTCAGAGAAAATACAAGCATAGAAATAAAGACCAAATGACAGGATTCTAACTGTCTGAGAAACTAGCACAGATCAACAGACAGATCCAACTGTCTGACCAAGGCAGTACATATACAGTTACCAGAGGAAGAAGCATCAACATCTGGTTTTTCAAAGCCAGAAAGGGGGGGGGGGGGTGGAGGGCTCCTTAATAGCTACCCAGACTCTCATCTGGTCAAATCACAAAAACGCTCTTCCACTGAGTGAGTCTCAGAACAAAATGCTAACCTCAGAGTATATATACACCCTTCTTCAAGGTCAGAGGGCATGACAACCCTCATGACCCACAGCATAATTACAAAGTAACAAAAGATGTGGGCCTTCCTGAAAAACAAGCCTCCCCTAATCAAACTTCCCTTAATGGGCTACGCCTATTAATGGGCAGGAACAGTTTATATCCTATTAACATTATACTCCTCCCATGGTCAGAACTGTATCAATCACTACCCCTACCTTCCTGCCTCTCCTTGGATCTGACTAAATTACTCCAGGAGATCATTTGGCTTCTAGGGGCCTGACCCTAGCTGAGCCCATCAAAGCAAACACAGAAGTGTGTGTGTGTCAATATTCTACCCAATTGGCCAAGGACTCATTAAAGAGACTTGGAAAGAAAGAAGGATAAGAAGCATAGGAATGACTGGGTTCTACAGTAGGAAGACCACCAACAATACCAGCCTCCTCCTAGTACCCATGCTTCAACATGTAGGCAACTGAGCATCCATATAGCCTGTGGACCTTGAACTCCTGAATCTCACTGCAAGCTTCAGGAAAAAGTCTAGGTGGTTGCCTCCAGGTTATTCAGGAACGTTAAAAAATATAACCCTTAGAGTGCCCAGTCAAGAACTGCTTACACTGGATGTGACTCAGTCCCCCTGCCCCATTCTCTGTAGTTCTAGGGATATGCTAGTGAAGGGCCAAGTTAAGCCCCTCTGTGAGGAATAAGATTATACAAACCAAGGCCTCAGTAGGACCTTTCTATTACCCTGAGTTGTTTTGGAACAGAAAATCCTGGGAACATGAGGGCTGCTCTTCTCTTGGGACTCTGGTCAGGACCTTGAGGAGAGATATGGTTAATTGCCCAACTCCTGGAACTAGCCATTCCAAAGAAACGCTGTTCTTGGAGGGATTGGCCTCCTTCCCTGGCTTCACACAAAGATATGATGCTTGCTAAAACATACCTGGCAGTGTGACTTCTTTGTTCTCAGCACTACTAAAACTGTAAGATTCAGACCCCAAATTGGAATCTCACCCATGGAGGAGACGTCCTGCCTGCCACCCTCTGAAGAGGAACCTAGGACCACCACCCAAGACCACAATCTGGATCCAGGCCACTCAATACAAGATCCCTTGGCCCTTATCAATTGCCTTGGCCCCCCGGCAATCTGCAGGCCCGGAGCTCTGAAGCAGCCTACTGGCGGCAGTTGCCGCTGACAGCCATTCTTGCCGCTACTGCCGCTTCCCTGATGCTTCCTTGCCCTGGGGGCAGTTTGGCCAGACTGCTTTTCTCCCCCAAATTTAGCTAAATTCCACTGACCTTTCTCTTAGCCTTATTTCTCCTGACTTGATAAATGTGGAAACTGCCACAAGTGCTGCCCATCCACTCTCCTGGAGACTCCAGCTGCGATTTCTCCCACCTCCCTGGGGCCAGGCTGCAGTTTCAGGCTGGGCTGGTTTCAGCTCCCAGGCTGCTGCGATGAGCCCCTCCTGCCAAGCTGCCTTCAGTGAGAGATGTGTTTTCTGTATTTTTGTGAGTTTTGGAGCCCTAAAGTTTGTTTAGAGTCACATTTTATGGGTATTTAAGATGGCTGCGTGGGAGCTGCAAAACTTTGCTTCTTCTATGCCGCCATCTTGGCTCTGCCCCCAGGGATGATATTTTAAAAGGTGAAATTGAGAGTTGCGAGAGGAGTAGAATTAGAGGAGACAGGGAGAGACAGAATAGGGTTAAGCATCTCATATAGAAGAGGCAAGGGATAACTGTTACAATGGAGGGGAAGAACAGGAAGGGAAAAAGGAATGGGTCAACCTTACTCTCATTGAAGTTGGCTTAGGGAAGGAATGACATACACTCTAAATTGGGTATCTTGCCCTACAGGAGAGTAGGGGGAAAGGGGATGAAAGGAGGGATGATGGAGGGGAAGGGCAAGTTGGGGGGAGGCTTGTTAGAAGCACACACTTCTGTAAAGGGACAGGGACAAAGTAGAGAATAGAACAAGTGGAGGGAAGGATAGGAAGGAGGGAAAGATCATCAGTCTTTCATAATATGCCCATTGTAGAGATGTTCTG
>CM053593.1:357415215-357432349 GCA_028646575.1 Pseudocheirus occidentalis
TCTTTCATAATATGCCCATTGTAGAGATGTTCTGCATAACTACACATATACAGCCTGTAGTAAATTGCTTATCTTTCCAGTGGGGGTGGGTCACAAGGGAGGAAGGGAAAGAGTCTAGAATTTAAAGTTCTAAAATCAAAGGTTAAAATATATATACATATATATAATTATTATTATCATCATCATTATTATTATTAACTACATGCAATGGGAAGTAAGACATACAGGCAGTGGAGTAAGGAGATCCATCTTGCCACACTGGAAAGTCAGAGGGGAATGGGGAGAATATAGGAGAGAATAGATTGGGGGTATACAGTGGGATCACTCTTTTGGGGTGGTGGGTAGGGGAAAGACAGGGAGAAAATTTGTAACTCAAAATCTTGTGAAAATGAATGATGTAAACTAAAAATAAACATAAAATTTTATTTTTTAAAAAGAACTAGAAAAAAGCAGAGAAGTCATTAAGTCTCACTCCCCCCACCCCCACCCAATTTCACAGATGAGGAAACTAAGACCCAGAGAGGTCAAGGTCACACAACTAGTGTTAAGGGATCATTTGACCTAAGTCTTCTGGACTCTATGTCCATCACTCTGTTTCCTACACCACTCTATTATGGGTGTGGGATAACATATTTTAATAAACTTATGCTGATTTACAATGGAAAAAAAAAGAAATTCAGCTGGTTCTGTTGTTTTTTTTCTTTAGAAGTTCCTTTAAGACTACTGTTCAGGGGCGGCTAGGTGGCGCAGTGAATAGAGCATCGGCCCTGGAGTCAGGAGTACCTGAGTTCATAATCCAGCCTCAGACACTTAACACAAAAACTAGCCGTGTGACCTTGGGCAAGTCACTTAACCCCAACGGCCCTCCAAAAAGCAAAAAAAAAAAAAAAAAGACTACTGTTCAATTACTTTTTTTCTGCTAAGACTTTCTTATTTCTTATTATAAATTCTTCTTATTATTATAAATAAGAATATTCCTTATTCTGCTAGTCTAGATACTTCGTATTTTTGTAACTTTCCATTTCATTTATGAGTCTTATTGGCATGTAATTAAGCAAAATATTTTCTAGTAGTTTCTTTTATTTTCATTTGCTATGATTTTTTTTATTTTAACAATTTGGTTTTCTCCTTATTAACAGGTTATCTAATAGTTTATCTATTCTATTAGATGTGAATTTTGTTTCAAAAGACCAACTCTTGGTTTTAATTACCATTTCAATGAGTTTTTTGTTTCCAATTCTGTATCTTCTTCGATTTTCAGAATTTCTATTTTTGCATTTTGTTTTGTTTAGTCTAAGTCATGTCCAACTCTTGGTGATTCCATTTGGGGTTTTCTTGGCAAAGATACCGGAGTGGTTTGCCATTTCCTTCTTCAGCTCATTTGATAGATGAGGAAACTGAGGCAAATTTAAGTGACTTGCCCAGAGTCAAGTAGCTAGTAAATGTCTGAGATCAGATTCGTATTCAGGAAGTACCAAGATGAGCCGTCCTGACTCCAGGCCCAGGGCTCTATTCACTGTACCACCTAGCTGCCCTGATTTTTGTATTTAGTTGGGTTTTCTTTTTCAGACACATATCCAATTTATTTATTTGTTCTTTTTGTTGTTGATGAAAGTGTTTGGAGATATAAACTCCCCCCTAAAAACTGCTTTGGCCGCATCCCAAAAGTTTTATATGTTTTCTCATTGTCCTTTTCTTTTATGTAATTATGTGTGTGTTCTTGATCTTTGACAGGCCAATTATTTAGTCTCCATTGGTTCTTTCATTTTAAGTGAAGGAGATTAGAGGTTATGACTTTGAGTTTTCAAAATTTAGGTGAGCCACTAAGAGGCCTGAGAACAGATTCCATGTTCAGATCTACAGCCATCCAATCCAACGTTGATTCCCAGAGATGAGAAGAGAGGAGTGGTCTGAATTTCAGTGAGCAGCCCAGAAATTACAGAGACAAGGGCCCACCTAATAACAGTGCCTCATTTGGATGTGAACTTCACGAGACCAATGCATTAAGTCTGAGCCAACCTGCCCAGAGATTGAAGTGAGATAGAAGAAATTGTAACCCTTCCACCCCAGGGCTTACACTTCTTTATTTTTTATTTTCAAAATCAATATCCCTTTGTAAAAGCTAAATAATTGCCATAATCTACTACTGAAACAGTCTGTTACTCCCCTCCCGCCCCTCCTCCCAATCTCTGGTTCTTTCATCTAATTTTTCCTTAATGATCCACCCTTCAAAGAGGAAACTTCCCCAATTCTGTTTTCCCTCTTCTTCCCCTTCCTTGTCCCCAACAGCAAGAGCACTGGGTCTGGAATCAGGAAAACCTGAGCTGTTGAGAGAGGAGTATCAGTAGAGAGCATCCCATCTCCCTTACCCAGTATCATATGGTGGGAAGGTGGCTTCCCAAATGGGATTCTGATCCCCTGAACTTTTTCTTCTCTAGGATTCTACCAATATTGAGACTTTCAGGGCAGGATCTGATTTTCTCTGTCTCTGATTCCTTTGTCCTAGGGAAGTTTACTGGAATTCACAAAGATCCTAGACTTCTTGGTTGAGAATTGTTAGCAATGTTTTTCCTGTCTCTGTTTCTATTTCTGTCTCTCTTTTTGTCTCTCTCCTCTCTTCTGCCTCTTGTATATCTCTGTTTCTCTCAGTGTCTCTGTCTTTCTCTAACTGACCCTCTCTAACTCACTTTCTGTCTCTCTTGCTTTGTCTCTCTCTCTGTCTCTCTCTCTCTGTCTCTGCTGTCTCTGTGTGTCTCCTCCTGCCCCTCAGCTTATGCTATACCAGAATATATAGCAAGTTTAAAATGGACTCTATTTTGAGGTGAAGACTATTTCCTCTCCTAAGGGCAGAAGAGAGACAGATACAGGGCCAAGGACTAAGCCTGGAGCAAAGAACCCTAAAGCTTCTGTTTACCAACAGTGGAGGCCTGTTGCTCAGCATCCTGAAGATTCTCCATCCAGAATTCAGTGACCTTAATGTTTCCTTAGCAGAAAACTGTTAAACCATGGATACTCCTGGCTATCTCCTCCTTGAGTAGTTTTCCATAGTTCCCTTGAGGACATCTGACACTTATCATCTTCCATTATTTTCTGCCACCTCTTTCCTAGGACACACTGGTGCCATCCCACTTCCAGGTTCCTTCTCATGGCTTCAGAGACAGGAGACATGCATCATCCAAAGATACACATGGAGAAGTTTCCCGGGATACTCAGAAATATCCCTAAACTCACATGGCAGTCTAAGGATGATGTAGAAAAGAGAAAAGGTAAACCAGAGACCAGTCAAGTCCAAGGATTGGGAATGAGACTTGAGGAAGGTTTTTGAGTTGAGGTGGTAGGGAGGGAGAGGTAAGAAGGGAAGATGCTGAAACCCCAGTATAAGTTCAACACTGCTGAGAGAAAAGACTCTATTTCCCTAAGCCACCTACTGCTGCCAGATACGTGACCCCAGAATGGTTCCTCCCCCTCCCACTCCCATCCCCAATCTTACTGCCAGATATCTGGCTCCAAGATGACTCCTCTCCCCCACCCCACTCCCCCTACTACCTGATACCTGACCCCAGGATGGTTTCTCCCCCTCTCTACTCTCCTTCATTCTTCCCACGAACTTCCCCCCATCCATCCCCTCCAACATGTGAGGCCAGGCTTGTCTCTTCTATTCCCCAATTTGCATGAGAGTCCTCCCTCACTCCTCAGCACAGTAGCTCTCTCCCCCTTGGCTTTCTTTCCCATTGTGCCTCTTTCCTCCTCTTTCCTCTACAGCTCAACACAATGATGCTGATAACATCCACAGAATCCCTTCCTGCCACCAGGTATGAACCTGAATTCTCCTGCTCTGTGGGGCTAAATCTATGTCTCATATCCAGAATCTTGGCTCTGAAGAGGCAAAAATGTTCACAGACTCACACAATCTCTTCTCAGTAGCAGTTGCAGACAGTCCCAACAGTCCCTGTGCACTAGAGAGTCCATAGTCTCAACTTGAGACTTACAATTGGGAGGGGGGGGGCGGAGGGAAGGGCTGCTGTTAGCCAAGTGTCATCCAATTGAATGTTAGTTTTGTCTGTCCAATCCCTGTCTTTCCTTTGTGACTTTTTCTCTCCTCAGCCCCACTGCCCTTTCATCATTCTGCCATGTTGGGATCAGTTCACAAAAATTCAATTAGTATTTATTAAGTTTCTACCATTTGCAAGGCATTGTGCTAGATTCTGAAAATATAAAGACAAAAGTAAAACACCTTGCTCTGGAGGAGGTTATATTCTACTGGAAGAAAAAGAAAATGTTTAGCCCTGAGGAGACTCAGTGGGATAAGAAAACTTAATTTCAAGTACTTGAAATATTGAAAAAGATGTTAAACTTGTCCTTGGCTCCGTGCTTGGCTTACTGAAGGTGTTTAATAGATGCTCAATGACTTGACCTGTGATTGGCACCAGAAGGCAGAGCTAAGAGCACTGGGGGCAGTAACAAAGTTAGGTTTGATGGAAAAAAGAGCTTCTGGACAACTGAAGCTGTCCTAAGCAGGAAGGACCCCAAAGGTCATCAGGCTGAGACCAGCTGCCTTGTCCATGGTACTGTACAGCAGCTTCTGGATCTTGTAGGGGTTAACCTTGATCCACCTCTAAGGACCTTTTCCACTCTGAAATTCTGGGATGAAATTGTAAACCCTTTCATAGTGCTTTGAGATCACTAGAAGACAAGAGTAACACATTAAAGGCACAAGCATAGGTAAAGAGGAGACACAACTGTTCCTTATTATTGACCACATGGTGACTGACAAAGTGCTTTGAGATCCTGAAATGGCTGTGATCTGAACGTTACCTTTCTTGTGGTACTTGGGGAAATTGAGCCTGCTTCCCTACCTAGACCTTGGGTATGCAGCCTGAGAGAGGGAAAAATACCCCAGTTTCCTCCCTAGCCTGACTATCCTAGCAGGAAGCCTGATGTAGGAAAGAGATACACACTTGGGATCATAAGATATGGGTCCTATTTCTGTCTCTTACTAGCTGTGTGACCTTAGGTAAGTCACTTAGACTATATGGGGTTAATAATATTGTACCACTTACCTCTCAAATCAGGAAAGTTCTAGGTGGTGCAATGGATATAGTGTTGGCCTTGGAGTCAGGAAGACCTGAATTCAAATCCTTCCTTAGACACTTCTTATGTGACCCTGGGCACCCCAGCCTCAGTTTCTCCATCTGTAAAATCATGAATAATAATAGTACCTACCTCCCAGGGTTATTCTGAGTGTAATGACTGGCACATAGTAGGCACTTTATAAATATTTATTGGATTGGACCAAAATGAGATAATATATGTAAAGTGATTTGCAACCCTTAAAGTGTTATGTAACTGCTAGCTACTGGTTATAATTATTATACATATGTTCACCAGTCGGTGTTGGCAACATTCCCACCATCCCCCTTCAAATGGAGAAAGTCAACACCCAGGGATCCCAAGAACTCCAGCCACGTAATGAAATACCCAGAAATCTGCATGACACCAGAACTGAAGATGCCACATAGGGACTGGGAGTAAGACGACAATTGATGAAGCAGGCACAGTATCCCTAATCAAGGGTTTGGGAAAGGCAGTGGGTGTAGGAAGAGGTCAGCTATGCCATTTAATCTAGTCCCTTCCCTCTCCAAGATGTCTAAGTCCACAACTGCAGCACCTTCTTCGCAACCTTGGGAAGAAGGAGAAACAGACAAGAGGGAGGAGGTCACACGGGTCAAGAGGCTAATTGCTCTCTAATTACCTAAGCCATCCAGCCCACCGTGAACAGAAACAACCACTGGGATCATGAACAATGTCGAAGAAGTGTCAGACTCCAGGCTAAATTCAGCCAACTCTCTAACTCTTTGAGAAGAGGATTCACTTTGAGTCTTTCCCACAGTGATTGTTTCCCTGACCTCTCATGGAATAAGGCCACTGGGGAAAAGGAGTGAGGAGGGACCATGATTTTTGGAATATAGGAAGGGCAAGGGGGACTGGAGAAAGGGAGCAGAACTAGCCGTCCCCTTTGCCCAGCCAGGTCCTGTAACATTCGAAAGCAGAGAGTAAAATCCGCAACACAAAAGACCTACGGGTCTGTGGAGCGCCTTATAAATCCTATGAAGTGGCAGAGGCTAAAGGTGAGTAGCAAACCTGACAAGAGGAAGAGGGGATGCATTCTCCAAATCTCCTCCTGGATTTTTGGAGAGTATCCCTGTGAATATGTGTCTCAGATCTCATGTCACTCCTTACCCTCTGAATGCCTTTCTGCCTCCTTGGGTTGGCAGGATCTCACCCACAGCCTGAGTTCTCCCGTGGAGGCTGAACAGGTCTATGCAGCTCAGGTGAGATGATATGAAGACCTCACTGATAGAGGTCAGTAGAGCTGGGGGTGGGGAAAATTCAGATTCTAAATCCCAGTTGTGTCCAGGATAGTCATGGATCAATCTTCTCCCTAACCTCTCCCCCAAACCCAAAAGCCCATTCCTCCTTTTTTTGCTTTTCCCCTCCACCCCTTCACCTCCAGCCACTATCCTTACATGGGTCATGAGGGACCATGGTGAAGCATTCCCCATCTTGGTGAGGACTGAGGCCCAACCTTTTCTATGGATCCTCCAGGCCTTAGGTAAACTGAGAATCAGCAAGATGTTTATCATTGAAGCACTCTGGGTCTCGGTGAGTTGAAAAGGAAAATCAGCCTTGCACTGCAAGAAACAGCATAGAGAAAGGGGAACATGTAGACCCTTCTGAGATAGTGACAAGTTTGGAACTGGTCACAGGCATAGGCCAGCCAGGGTGGAGAAACAAGAGGGAGAAGGGAGCTCAGTCTCCTTTGGTCAAGTAGAATGAAGTGGGGAGTCAGGAACACCTTCTCAGGAGCCCCACAGTATAGAGTGATAGAGAGGAGATATAAATGTCTTGTTCATGTCCCTGGCACTTTACTCCCTTGAGTGGGTGTGGAAATACCAAGGGAAAAAGGAGTGAGAGAGGGTGCTGACTCACAACTCCCTACCTCCTAACAGGCCCAGGTAGGTCCTGAGAGAGTAAGGTATGAATCCAGCAGAACGCTTGCTCTTCTAGGTAAGTAGGTCCTCTCTCCATGGGGAAAGTTGGGGAGAGGCTCTAATATTGTAATAAGAGCTAACATTTGCACAGAACTATGAGAACACTTTAAGAGCATTCTTAACATAGAACTCTTTACACATATGATCATTCAACAAACCTGGAAAGTAGGTGTTATTGCTGTTCCCATTTTGCAGATGAGGTAACTGAGGCAAATTGTGGGGGAGAGCAGTTGAGAGTGTGTGGTTCCATTGAGTGGCTAAAGAGGGGGGTGAATGGAGTGGAGGGAAGGGACCTAAGGCATCACCTTTACTGTGCCTTGGAGGATAACATTCCCTGGGCTCCTTACCAAAAGCCTCTCCTGTCTAGGCTGCCTACATAAACATGTGGTCCTGTCTCTCATTGAACAACTAAAGGGATGCTCCCTTAGTCGCAGGATGGACACCCTGATGGGACTTCATACGGCCCTCAATAACTGGATCATGATCCCCAAAAACAAAGTAATTGGGAAGGGGAGGATGAGACAAAATTCACTAGGTGCAAGTTGGGACAGGAAATAGGGGAGGAGAAAAAAGTAATTGGTAGAAACAGAGAACAGAGGGAAGGCAATCTGAGGGGAGGAGAGAGCAAGGTAAGTGGTAGTGAGAATATAACCTAGGGAACAAGGAAAGTATCACATCCATGCAGAGTCTGTGTGGGGTCTGGCTTCTTGATCCATCCATAAATTAACAAGAATTTTTTTTTTACTTTTTGGAGGGGGGAAGGCAGGGCAATTGGGGTTAAGTCACTTGCCCAAGGTCATAGAGCTAGTAAGTAAGTGTCAAGTGTCTAAGGCCAGATTTGAACTCAGGTCCTCCTGACTCCAGGGCCGCTGCTCTATTCACTGTGCCACCTAACCACCCCTAACAAGCATTTCTTGAGAGTTAAGGTAAGGGAACACAAAAGAAAAAGATAAGGTAGTCACCAGTCCTAGAAAGGGAAGAAGCATTTATTAAGTTCCTACTTGTGTACTAAGTACTCTCTACAAATATCTCATTTGACCTTCAAAACAACCCTGGGAAGTAGGTGCTCTCATTCTCTTCACTATATAGTTGAAGAAACTGAAATAAACAGATGTCAAGTGACTTGTCCAAGACCACATAGCTAATAATTGTCTGAGGTTGGATCTGAACTTAGTTCTTCCTGAATCCAAGCCCAGTGTTCCAAAATGTGTACCTTGTCACTCAAACCTTCTTAGTTTGGAGGCTCTGTAAGGGCAGGGAAGTAGAGTTTGAAGTATTCTGTCTCCCTGCCCCCCACCCCCACTTCCCAGCACCAGGGAGATACTTAATTTGTGAGCTGAAATTCTCTGGTAGGTAGAGAGACACAGTCCCTGTTCTCAGGTAGTTCTTACTCAGTACCTGAATGAGATGTCATACGGATACTTTACCAAGGTATTCACATTAAAGTGCAGAAGAACCTGGAGAAGACTGTGTATGGGTTGGGATATATGCAGAGTAAGGGAGCTCTAGATCAAGCCATAGGAAAGGTCTGGCATCTGGGGAGCAGGAAAACCAACTTGTACTTTCTCATTCACATGCATGCACTCCTCCCCAGCAGGGGCCCATAGGGGCCAAGCACTTGCTGACCAAGGTGCTGAAGTTGCTGGTGAAGGGGAAGAACCCTCTAGACAACATAGCCTTGGAAGCAGCTCTGTGCCTGAGCTTCCTTGACTCTGAAAATCCCATAGCCCGTGAGTTTCTGCTCCAGTGCCTGACCCAAGGAGAAATGAAGAAAAAGATGAAGGTGTGGGGCTGCAGGCAGGGAGTCTGGGCTGGGGAATCTTCCATCACCACCAAAGTTACCCTTACTTTGCCCAAGAAGGCCAACACAAGCCCTGGCCCCTTCTGGCTGTGTCCTCCAATGGGAAATCAGTCAATAAACATTTATTAAGCACCTGTTGTGTGTTGGCCACTATGCTAAGTGCTGGGAATACAAAGAAAGACAAAAGACAGTCCCTGCCCTCAAAATGCTGACAGTTTAATGGGGTAGATCATGAAGGAGAAAGGAAATGGGGCAGTGATCCAAGAGACCAGGGCAAAGAACTAAGTGAGCTCTAGGTTTTCCCATTCTTGAGTTGCTTAAAGCATCAAGGAATGTGTGTCTGATGTGTGTTTATTTAGTGTGTGGGTATTCACACTGAGAAACCCCTGAGATTAAGAAGTTCTCAAGTAGTTCTTAGTCTGACCACAGATAACTCAATACCTGCCCCCCTCTTCCTCTTTTAATAACCACCCCAACCCCACCCTGATTCACCACCCAGTTTTGCTCCACCTCCAGAGAAGACAGCCTTGGTACTGGAAAGAGCACACTGGATTTGGATTCAGACAAGCTGACTTTGAATCCCAGCTCTGATATTTACTTCTCTGTGGAGCCAAGTCATCATTAAGCCTCCCTAGTCCTGTTTTCTTATCCACAAACTATGTATGTGTTAGAGCTGGTATATGAGGGGGGAGGGTTTGAACAAGGGGATCCCTGAGGTCCCTTACGCTTCTGAATCACAAGTGATTTGCACCTTCCCTTTCCCCTCCTCAGTCTCTACCTTTTTGGCTCCCTAAGCCTTCCTGGTTTTGTCCCACCATTCCCAACTTCATCTGTCTCTGATCTATCTTGGACAAAGTCCCCCAGGCTCTTCTTCCCATCCTCTTCCACCTCAGTTCTCTCGATTCATTTCCCCAAGCCTCTTGGGTACACCCTGCTCCCACTCCCACTCCCACTCTGTTTCCTTTTCTCCTTTAATCTTTTAACCTCCCTAGGCACTGATGGTACTAGTGAAGCTAATGAACGTACACACCCTGCCTGTCCTCAAGGCTACCATGGAGCAAATACTGAAGTCCAGCGTGGCCAAGGTGAGCCCTTCAGGACTAGAGAGCCTCTGTGTTCCCTTTGGACTAGGCAGGGCAAGGGTGGTGGGGTGGGAGGGAGGAGAAAGAAGCTGCCAGGATGCCACTCTTCCCTTTTCCCCATATCTTCTCCAAGAAGTTCATTGTCCCTTCTAACAAACCCCAAACCCACAAGGCATGCCCATTCCACACATTTTCCTCCATTTCTCTTCCATCCTCAGCACCGGATAGAAGCCATCAATATGCTTAAGATTATTGGGCTAGAGAAGATCCAGAATTTGGGGATGGAGAATGACATTTTTGAGCTACTCAGGTTGAAGGTTCATGATGATTCCTTACAAGTGAGTTCCTTCCTCTTCTCTCTCTCCTTGTCAGTCTCTCCTCTCATGCCACTATCTCCCTTCTTACCCCCATCTCTCCTGACTCCCAGGAAGTGAGAGAGGCTGCAGCAGAAATGGTGGAGCTGCTAAAAATGAAGCCTATGATGCTGAACATCGTGGAGTCGTGAGGAACTTGGGAACTAAGAGTGGGGGTGCAGGGAAGAAGGGCCCTCGTTGGGCCTGCAAGTACTGTCCACTCAAGGGGGAAGGGAACCCTGCCTGCCCCTGGGAGGTGGAGAGTGCTCTTAGTAAGACCAAAAGCTAATCTCTTGCCTTCATTGGCCTAGTAGAGAATGGGGAGGTTGGTTTCAGAGAGCTATCCTTTGTGGGATAGCTAGGATCTGGGGATCCTGGGATACAAGGGCAGAGGGTGTTAGATAATATTGAGGGTAGGGCTGGAATAAAAGGAGAAGAATTGAATAGGGTGGGAGATTGAAGGATGAGGAATGAAGGGAAGGACGCTAGAAGGGGACTGTCCTAAAGGGAGAAGAGAGGAGGTGTGGTCCTCATGAGCATCTCCCCAGAGGGAGCAAAGGGTGAAGGGAAGAGCCTTCAGACATCCAGAAGACTTGGGTTCGATCCTTCCTCAGGCATTTACTAGCTGTATAACCCAACCCTGGACAAGTCACTTAGAACTTTTTTGGGCCTCTATTTCCCACCTTAAATGAGAAAGTTGAACTCAGGGGCCTCAAAGATCCCTTTCAGCTTTAAATACATTATTGTCTAGAAGAGTGTGGAGAGTGGGATAGAGCCAGAGGGCTTATGAAAGTAATGGAATCATGAGATGGAGAGGCAAGGAGGCGAGGAGTGTGGGATGGAATGAAGAAGTGGGGAGGGCGGTAATAAGGGCTGGTGTCATGAGATAAGGAATGAGATGAAAGGTCGGAGATCCAATGGGCAGGGAGGAATGGCATGAGGTAGAAAAGTAGAAATGAAAAGTGGTGGATGGGACGAAGAGATCAGAGGAGTAGTGGAGACAAAAGATGAGGTAGAGACAAAATGAAGCTACGAATATGATTAGGTTTGAAGAAGAGTGTGGAGGTGTGATGCGGAGAATGGAGAGGGGCAAGAATAAGGGAAAATGGAATTGGGATAGGAGTGATGAGAATTGGAAGAGAAAGAGGTGGGAAATAAGCACTTATAGAGCACACTGCTATGTGCTCTTTACCAATATGTCATTTGAGATAATGGGGGTAAAGGTGAGAATGAGATGACAGAAGGAAGTCAGGCATGGAGGTGGAATGTTAGGGGAAGTGGGCCTGGAGGTGAGAGTTCTGGGGTGATCACTGTATATAAAATGGAAGATTTCTCAAGTCCCAGGCATTGTCTTGACCTTTCTTATGTGGTATATACAATTCATTAGCAAAACAGGCCTAATAAAGGGGCCAATGGACTCCCCAGTCAGTCCACAGACCCATTTATTATGCCTGTTTTACTAATCCATTGTATAGCTGGGATTACTCCCCACCACATTTAGGAGAACAGCTAGGAGTTCAGCAGTCCACAACCATTTTCCCAACCTTTCTCTTTGATTTGGGAGGTATGGGGCATAAAGTCAGTCAGCCAACAAGCATCTATTAATCGATTACCATGTGCCAGTCGTGGTAATTTAGACATGAATTAAAACTGCATCACTAATTGGGCAACAGGAGCACTGGTTAGTGTAAGACCAGTCCTTCTTCTCTTTCTTCCTTTCCTCTCCCAGTAACCCCTCCCTCTGTTCCCTTCTACACAGGCAACTTAATGACACCAGCGCTTTGGTACGTCGAGAGGCCGTCATATCCATTGTAAGGCCAACTAAATTGATTTTCTGCCTCCTACCCCTACTGTCAATCAGTCAGCAGCATTTATTAGGCACCTTTCTTGTGTTGGGTACTCCACCTGTAAGTCCTCACCAAGTCGGTGATGAGAGGGAAGAGAAAAGAGTGGAAGGGAAGGCAAGGTGAGTTGAGATAAACTGGAAAGAAAAGGAGAGCACACAACACTGATGAGAATCCGTTGTGATGGAATGCCCATTCCTGATGGCTCAGACATGGAAGACTTGGCTTAGGCACCAGCCTGTGTGGCCTAAGTCCGAGTAGGGCAAGGAGTAGTGAAAGGGCCACAGGTTGTGAACCTTGAGTACCTCAGCCTAGACACCAGCTACACAGTCCCAGAACAGCATACCATGAGATTAGAAGGGAAGTTCAGCAATGTTACTTTGAACTTCAATGACTTTCCTCTGTATCACCCCAGAAAACCCAGGGAAATAGTGGGGTGGGGAGAGGCATTGAAAGACCATACTTAGTACCACTTCCCAGGGCCAGATACCCAGGATCTTTTACCCTTGCCTCCCACCAGGGTATTTTGGGCATCTCCAGTTCAAAAATGTTCTATTTCCTCATGGACATGCTGGACCTGGAACCAAGTATAATGGTAAGGAAAGAGGTGAGTGGTCCCTTTCCCCCACTCCCACCCCCACTCTTTGCTTCTGCTCATACTTCTCCACCCTACTCCCATCATCCCCACCACTGCCAGTGTCCCACTGCCTGCTGTTCAAAAAAGCCTCTCCATAACCTGCTGGGTGAAATCCACATTCCACAGCCTAGCATTCAAGAGCCTAACCGAAACCTACCACCCCATCTTAATTTTCACAACTCCCCTATACAATCCTTTCATTTAAGCCAAATATAACTCCTTCCCGACTTCCCAGTTAGACTATGGTCTATGCTTCATGGTTCTAGAGTCATGGGTCATGGTTCATGCTCCGTGGAATTCCTTCCCTACTACTTTCTCCCTATTGAAAGGTCTCAAGGCCTAGCTCAGATATCAAAGCCTCCCCTTATCACCCCAGTCAGAAATGATTTTCCCTTCCTCTAAACTTCTAAAGTCCTAATTATGTATACCCTTCATAATGGTACTGAGGTGGTGTCATTTTATACTGTGATTTCACACATGCTTCACACAGACTCTTGTCCAGTCATGTATCTCTCATGGGGTCAAGAGTAAGGGCCTGCACAGAATGAGTGACCAATTTCTTTTTTGTCAATATTTTTCTGACACCAGGCAAAATGCTTGGCACAAAATAGGTAATAAATAAGATTTTATTGAGTTGAATTGAGGTAGGTAGGTGGCATGGTAGAAAGAGCTTCACTTGAAGTCAGGAAGACTTGAGTTTGAATACTGCCTAAGATACTTACCACCTGTGTGCTCCTGAGGTCATTTCATCAATCATCTGTAAAATGGGTATTATAATAATAGCACTTCCTTCTCAGAGTGGTTATGAGGCTCAAATGAGGTAATATACAAAAAGTGCTTTGTAGAACCTTAAAGCAAATATGTTTAGATGTCTTTGCTGTTCTTATTATTATTAAAATTATAAAACTGGTTAGAGGACATCTAGCTCAATCTCATTCACACATAGGGAAAGTGGAATGACTTGCCCAAGGTCATCCTACTCTTTAATGACATAGCTGAACTTGACTTCTGGTATAGGGCTCCTACTGCTTCATGGTTCTTAATTGTCTACCCTCCTCCCTGCTCAAAGCCCCCACTCTTTGAGGGTTGGGGAGGAAGGAGGAGCAGAGACTTTTTGATGTGGCCTTCTGAGAATGGGCCATACTGTTCTCCCAGCTTACTCCCTCTCCACTCCAGGTCAGAAAGAGTCTGTGCCTGAAGTAAGCCAGGCCCTGGGTCTCATTATTTTTAACAGCTGGAAAAAATCTTCATTATCCTATTCAAGAAAGATCCCTGGATCTGTGCAAAGCTTCAGGACTGGAAGCTCCTGGTGGAGGAAGAGTCCAGGAAGGAAAGGGAAAGAATCCAGGCTTTGAAGCTTCAAAAGAAGAAGATGGACCTCAAGAACCAAAAGAAATCTCTGCTTGGAAGCCTAGGCCCCTTGATCCCTCGAAAGATTGTTAGACCTAGGAATGTTTTAGCTGAAAAAGGAAGGTCAGTCTTTGGTGTTCCTATCAAAGATATCGCTTTGGCATCCAACTACCCACCCTGTATCAAACTCCTTCAAAAAAAGGATTGTTCCCTTCCCAAAGGATCCAAGGTATCTTGGGATTCCCCAGTCATCAGAGAGCACCTCAAGAACCTTGCTTCCCACTGAGTCAAGTCAAATCTGTCCTAACAACTCCCCTTCTACATGAACTTCACTCTTCTCCCCACCACCTCTCTTTGCTCTCCTCTGGACACAGTGCTTCCATTTCCTCTGTGTCTGCAGATTTCTGAGCCTCTGTCTCATAAATTAGTTAATAATGAATGCTAATTTGTCCCAAAATATCATTCTTATTTTCAGTCAGTAAGTGAATAAATATTTACTAAATGCCTACTATCTACCAACTATGCATGAGGGATATAAAGAGGCAAAAAACTGTCTCTGTCTTCAAGTAGCTTACAGTCTAACGGGGAAGACAACACAAAACCAAATATATACAAACAAGTTATATAAAGGATAAATAGAAAACAAGAGAGGGAAGGCATTAGAATTAACAGGGATTAAGAAAAGTTTGCTATAGAATCCTGTGGGATTTTACTTGGGAATTAAAACCAGGGAGGTCAGTAGTCAAAGTGGAAGAGGGAGAGCATTCCAGGCATGGGGGGCTGCCAGAGAGAATTCCTGGAACCAAGAGCTGGAGTGTCTTGTTCATAGAGCAGTGAGACAGCCAGTGTCATTGGATTGAGGTTAGCAAAGTGTAAGAAGATCACTGGTAACACTGGAAAGAGCAGTTTTGCTGGAATGACGATGTCAGAAGACAGATTGTAAGGGGTTGAAAAGAGAGAGGAGGAGAAATGAAGACATAGCTTTTTCAAGGAGTTTATCCACAAAGGGCAGAAGAGATACAGGATGATTGCCCATGAGGCTCCATGGGTGACTCAGTAAATAGAACACTGGACCTAGAGTCAGAAAAATCTGTGTTCAAATCCTGCCTCAGACACTTACTAGCTGTGTGACCCAGGGCAAGTACCTAACTTCTGCTTACCTTAATCCACTGGAGAAGGAAATAGCAAACCACTCTAGTATCTTTGCCCAGAAAACCCCACTGACAATATTGACGTGCTGTCATCCATGGGGTCATGAAGAGTTGGACATGATCCCCATGTTTACACAGCAAAACAATTTTGCCAAGAGGGCAACTTAAAACACAAGAGAATATTCCCAAAATACAATACCATCACAAGGCTTGGGTGCTGTGACCCAAAATAAAAATTTGAGTGGATCCAGAACCTGAGGGAACCCAGAATAACTTGTGGTCATCTCCAGCATTCCTAGAGAGTTACTGGGGTCAGGTGACATTGTGGATGCAGACAATTTTTAATGACATAGGGGTGGATTTAGGCAGAATAATTTATTCCAAACAATATAAGAAGTCATTATTCTCACACACTTCTAGGTTTATATCCCAAAGAAATCAAAGAAAGAGGGGAAGAACTCAGATGTACAAACACATATCAACATTTTTTGTTATAGTAAAGAACTGAAACTCAAAAGGTCAAATTGGGAAGACTGAACAAATTGTATATGAATCTTCTCACTCCAAATCCAGCTCTCTTCACTGCACCACTCTGCATCCTAGTAAAAGCATGCTCTACACCCATACAAGATGGGTACAATTTCCTACATCTCAAAGAGAATTGTAATACAATTCCTTCACAACCTCTGTAATACTTAAAACAATGGAAAAGAGATACACAGTCGCTTTAGAACTCAAAACTCCAACAGTGAAGGACTTTGGGTAAGGAGTAGCGTCATTGGCCATCTGTAGATTGGCTACCCCTGTCAGAAGGGATATTCCATGTCACCACCACCAATACTAACTGCCAGACAAATGTCACCAATCAGGCAGGTAGGCCAACTTAGAGGAAGCAATAAGGAAACCTGAGGGACAAAAGACAGTATGTATGAAACACCACCTTTACCATCACCGCCCCAACAGAGATACCTCAGAACCCTCAACCCATTGTCTGTAACAGCTGCTCTCCCCCTTCCTCCCCTTCCTGGCCATGGATTGCCAGTTCTGCTTCTAACCAGACCCCCGTAATCATATGCTAGGGAAGCAAATCTGGTAGAGATGGGAGCTGACAACTCCCTCTGCAGAGATAGCCAGCACACTAAATGACTGTCTAAATCCAAAAAGATCCTAGCAGATTAGAACATTAAACTGAAGGTGAAATTTAATAGGGTTGTGTAGTACGTCAGTGGAGCGGACTAGAATGATCGGGTAGCTCAGGTTCAAGATTGAACCTAAGTAAGATTCTCCTCAGTCCAGCAAAAGGAAGGTTACCTAGGCATGGCAGGGGAAAGATACTTTACAAGGAGAAAATATGGGGGAGTATAGCTTTTTGTGTTAGTGTTGCTTACGTTGCCAGCCTGCTGTTCAAAAAGTCTTGGGATTTAGTCTCTAACTCTGCTGCAGAGATGACCAGGAAACCTATGACCACTGCCTGGATCTCAGTCCCCTGAGATAATTCCTCATACGCCCCCACATCTAGCTAGAAATTCCTATTCCCTCATGGAATATTGTTCATTGGTGCCTCTCTGCAGTTGACATACGAGGTACCAAACTGGTCAGATGTACATGGTTGAATCCTTGACACTATCCTAAATATATTGGGGGGTGGCTAGGTGGCGCAGTGATTAGTGCACTGGCCCTGGAGTCAGGAGTACCTGAGTTCAAATCTGGCCTCAGACACTTAACACACACACAAAAAAACTAGCCATGTGGCCTTGGGCAAGTCACTTAACCCCAAATGTCCTCCAAAAAAAAAAAAAAAGCAAAAACAAAAAAACTAAGTATATTGGGCCTTCTTTCCCATGAAAAACAACTCTGTTGTATG
>CM053593.1:357432849-357505878 GCA_028646575.1 Pseudocheirus occidentalis
TAGTGCACTGGCCCTGGAGTCAGGAGTACCTGAGTTCAAATCTGGCCTCAGACACTTAACACACACACAAAAAAACTAGCCATGTGGCCTTGGGCAAGTCACTTAACCCCAAATGTCCTCCAAAAAAAAAAAAAAAGCAAAAACAAAAAAACTAAGTATATTGGGCCTTCTTTCCCATGAAAAACAACTCTGTTGTATGGAACAACCTAAGTATGCCCACAATAGACTTGGAAAAAATCCAATGCCACTGTAAATATTTTACTGTATTGTGTATCCTTCGTGGAGATTATTGGCATACCCACTGGCATTCTCCTGAGAGGACGCAGAGAAGCTTCCTTTGTTTCCCAGTGGCTGGGATTATCTCCAAAGATCATTGGCTATATGGGGCTCAGCAAAAAAGATTCTTTTTATAAGAGCCACCCTTTTACATTGGCCTACAGAAGAAACAGTCCATTCTTTGACCTTTTGGCCTGTTTTGACTTCCTTTTTTTAGAAAACATATCAGTGTGAAACAGAGAAAGCCTGGTCCTGGGGGGAAAGAAGCTTGTGCTCGAACAGTTTCTTCCTAAATGAAGTAGAAATGTTTGCCTTGATGCAAAAGAGCATGATAAGGGTAGCTATGTGCTTATGTTTGACCTAAGAGAATAATACCTGAGAATGAACGTCCTTAAACCGAGAGACAACAGTAGCCAGTGCTCCCGCAAAAGCACAGACATGGTCAGAGAGAGAAATTTGTAAGCAATGCTCTTGAATCTGAAGAAGGGAGGTGGGGGAGATTTCACTTTCCAAGTGGCATCATCCTGGAGTCTAATCAGAATAGGAGGATGTCCTAGATAGCAGTCTTGAGGGTTGCCTCATAGATAACATCATGTATGAGAGCATTTGAGTTTGAGAGTTTAGTCATTAGACCTTCTAGAGCAGTGGTTCTCAACCTTCCTAATGCCGTGTCCCTTTAATACAGTTCTTCATGTTGTGGTGACCCCCAACCATAAAATTATTTGCATTGCTACTTCATAACTGTAATTTTGCTAGTTATGAATCATAATGTAAATATCTGATATGCAGGATGTATTTTCATTGTTACAAATTGAATATAACCCACAGGTTGAGAACCTCTGTTCTAGATAAAGGTGATCCACATAGCCAAACAACATCTAGCCTTAGAGAAAAAAGGCGGTCACTCATGCGACTTGTAGCTGAAGGACTAAATACACATCATGGAGGACTGAAAACAGAAGAAGATGTAGACTTTGTCTGCCCTGAAATTACATTGAATTATTTGGATATTGCTGATCAGATGATAGGGGGATTGTTTGTTCAGCAGCACCCAAAGTATGCTAACAGTTCAGGAGATCCAGATCTCCGGGCAGCAAGAGCATGGCTCTCTTGGGTTCTTCAGCTATAGAATGAACCTAGAGATAGTCATCTTCTCACTTGGTAGTCAACACCTAACTCGAGATCATAGGAATTCTCCACCCATGAGCTTACCACCAGAGCTAGAAATATCCACTTCTCAGGCTCCCTAGTCACTGGCCTGTGACTGAAGAAGGGAGGTGGCTGCAAAGGCAGCCAGGGCCTCAGGCTCTCCTAGGCAAGTGTATATTCCCACTGCCATCGGTTGTTGCCCCAATTTCTAGAGAAACATACTCCCTGCCCCTTCCTGGAAGTCCATAGAGGAGAAAGCTCTGGAGAATCTCTAAGACAAATGAAGAGATACTTCTCTTTACTTTCCTTATAGACCACCAAATTGACAGTTACTCCTGACTCCAAATTCAGTGTTCTTTCCACTGCCAAACTCCTCCTACAAATCCAGTACATGGGAGAACAAAACAAAACTAGAAAAAAAATAGGGGAAAAAGCTTAAAGGATTTGGGGAGTCCTCTGCAATCAGAAAAAAAGTAACATTAATTTCCCCTCCACCTTTACATATATGTGTATGTGTGTATACGTGTATGTATATATATATATACATATATACACACACACACATACATATTCTCAATTGTATCCGACTAATCCTTACTAGACACCTATGTTCACAGCAGTGTGCTAAGTATTTATGGAAATTACAAAAATGAACAAGCCAGTCTCCAACCTCAGAGAACTAACAAGCGCCATCATGGCAGCAGGGCACTACAGCGAAACAAACGATGATTTTGAAAGAAGAGGAACCAGCTTCAAATCTCACTTCTACCACTTGGTAGAAGGTCTATGTGACCTTGGTCAAGTCTATTTACTTCTGTGAGCCTCAGTTTCCTCCGCTATAAAACAAAAGAAGCTTGGACATCATCATCATCATCATCCTAGCTAGTGTTTCTATCGCTACGACTACGTGTGCCAGGCACTGTGCAAAGCACTTCCACAAATGTCATCTCATCTGATCTTCGTAGTAACCCTGGGAGATTAGGTGCCACTCTCTCCACTTTTTAGTTGAGGAGACTGATGGTACCCAAGGTCCCTTCAAGATCTAAGAACCTAAGGAGAATGCCGTGAGAAGGAACATGAGGAACAGATAGATGTCTTCCTTTCTGAAGAGTAAGGGAAAACTCAGTGAAGGAGTTGACTTTTGAACTGGAATTTAAAGACTGAATTGGATTTTTGACAGATGGAGATAAGAGGAAATATGCCAAACACACTGATTTCATGAGCAAACCAAGTTACGGATAACCTATTTAGTTGTCTTACGTCAATGTAATTATGTATAAATGGAAGGGTTTTTAAGTGTTTACATATGTATAAACATATATATATATATATAAACACTATATATATATATATATATATATACACATGCATATACACATTCATATATATAGATATATAGATATATAGATACACACATATACATATATACATAGGTGTAGATATACACATTTTTCCCCCCATAACTTCAGGAAGGGGAGTTTTATAAAAAACTAGCCGCCCCTTTGTTGCTTCAAAGTTTCTGGATAATTCTTCCCTCTAGTCTAGATGATAATGACTCAAAAATGCTTATTTTATTATTACTGAAGTAGATGGCCTCTAAATTCCTTTCTCATGCTTTCTCTATAATCTCCTCAATCCCTTTCCCTTCCTGAAGCCATCTTTGGAAGCAATATAGGCACATCAGGTGTGCTTATAACCACCAGGGGGCAACAGAGACACCAACATCTCCCCATCCTCTCTGCCTTGGAAGACCCAGGATAAACACAAGACGATTCAAGCTCTCCTAGTATCTTATCTGGAATGTTAACCACCTCCTTCATTCCCACAGAAAATTTACATCCCAGTGGAAAGAGGAGAGAGACCAAGCCAAGAAATGAACTCCACCACCTGCGAGCTCACTGGTAGGTATCCCAGGTGAGCGATCTGATAGCCTATTTGGGAAGGTTTTATGTTTGTATCCCCAGTTATGCCACCCTGATTTATGGTTTGGATGAGATGGGAGTCAACAGCTCTATTCTTCCAGGTGACAGGATGACCTATCAGACTCTAGCATCGTCACTTGAACTATTTATGTAATCTAAAGACCTCGAGGCCATCTTCCCTACCATAGAATCTTAGAACTTCCCGGTCTTTCCAGATGCCCTGCAGCCCCCCTTTCTTTTATGGAATTGCTGAGTTTGCTATTTGTATCCTGGATTTTAGTACAGTACTTGGCTCATACTAAGTACTTAATATATGTTGTTGGTTTTTACCCAGAGATTCTATTACTAGGATCATAAGGTCAGAGGCAACAAAATATTTTATAGCAACACCTTTTGTCCTAGCAGAGAAATAGAAGCAAAACAGATCATCCTTCAGTCACAGAATGGTTAAACAAATTCTGATACACAAATGTAATGGAATATTATAGTGCCATAAGAAATGATGAATGTCACGAACACCAAGAAAGCATGGAGTTCCACGGTCTGATGCAGCAAAGTTGAGCTAAGAACACAATATACACAATGACTACAACAATGGAAAAATGGGGAAAAAACACACACACACACACACACAAAAAGCATCGAAGATAAATGTTGCAAAATTACAAAGAACAATCACGGATCCAGTGAAAAGAAAGAAGCCATCACCTATCAACTCCTTGGCAGAAGCGAGAGGTCTGTGGGTGTAGTTCATTGCATTTATGTTTTGCCGATTTCTTTATAATTACTGTTTTATGAGACTAGTCTCTGGTATCAGGCAGGGGAAGGGATACTGGGAGAAATTTTGGTGATATTAAAAACAAAAGATATATTTTTGAAATATATGCTGCTTTGTTTAAATGGTAGGGCACCTATTGGTTGAATTTGTTTTCTTGAATAGAAGGCATTTGATATATGCTTAAATCTCGAATGAATGAAATCATGCTCTCTTCAGGGGCACCTTCCAGAATCCATGCTTTTTCCCCATTCAAAATTCTGTGTTCACAGTTGGGGATTGTTTCCAGAATGCCTTTAATTCCCAGCTCATTTCCAGAATATGGATAACAGACACATCAGATCTTACCGAAGAACATTTTACACTCTTCTGGTCCAACAGCCTACTCCACCACTTTCCCTGTGTTCTCAGGATTTTGTCTTTTCTCAAAGCTGTTGCATAAGTCTTACCAGGCATAAGATTTACAATAACCAAACCGGCTCCACTTATTGGATTTGCACATCAAACATATTGGAAAAACAATGGGGCAGTGAAGCCACATTTTATGTTAGATGTGCTTGAGACTGATTGGGGTTTTTTTCGGCTTTTTTTTTGGGAGGGGGGAAGGCAGGGCAATTGGGGTTAAGTGACTTGCCCAAGGTCACACAGCTAGTTTTGTGTTAAGTGTCTGAGGACAGATTTGAACTCAAGTCCTCTTGACTCCAGGGCTGGTGCTCTATTCACTGTGCCACCTAGCCGCCCCTTGAGACCGATTCTTAAAGCTAGTCATTAAATATCTCTTACAGCACTCCTCTGTTTAGCCCTTGTATTGATTTCCTTATAACATCTATACATTATCTGTACACATCCTAGAATCAACTTTGTGACATCCCAAATCGAGATTTTGTTTAATCCTGCCACCAGGAGTGGAGTCCTTGCCTACAGCCTGCTCTGTTGAACTGATTTTTTTTTTAGGGCTAGAAGGAACTTTAGATATCATGTACCCAAATCCAAGTTTACAATCGAAAAAACAGCAGCGTCAATAAGGGCAGGATCATGGAATTGTAATTACTCATTGACTCCTAATAATTCCTGTAACTTTCCCAATCATTACTGTTACAATAGTACAAACTCTCAGAAAACCTAAACAGATTGTGCTCTTGCTCCAAGACAGCAGGTTACGGGGATAATTCTGTAGCAGGTTTGGGGATAATTCTATAGGAGGTTTAGGGATAATTCTATAGGAGGTTTAGGGAAGCAGAGTCCAAGTGAAAGAGTCACCCTAGCATTAGGCAAGGGAGCAAGTCTTTTCCCCTGAGAAAGCAAAGACCAAGGAAGGAAAGTACCTATATACTAAGCACTGTGTTTTACCCTGGAAATAAAAAGACAAAAAAAAAGGTCACTGGAAACTGCATACCAAATATAGGATAATGGAGGAAGAAGGTGGAGAGGGAAGGAGATCTAACTACCAGAGGCAAGACAGATCTTGTGCAGGAAGCATCATGGGATCTAGGCGTTGCATAGCTAAGGATTCTAAGAGGCAGAGAGAAAGAACATTCCACAAAGAAAGGCCTAGAGATGGAATGATCAGGACTTGCAAGCATGGGTAAAAGATTACTCCAGGGTCCTCATCAGCAGGCCTGTTAGGAGTTTACTAAGACTGAGACATCAATGATTGGCAACCCGAGGGGGGAAAGCTGACTTGGTACAGGGTGCATAAATAGGAAGTATCAGAGTTGTTATTTGAACATAGTATTCTAGGCAACTCTGAAACTAACTGCAGAGAAGGTACTGACTTGGGCTGGTAAAAGGTGTTTCCTTACCCAGCAGTTCTGGGCTCAGGTCTGTGCACTATGGTACACGCCCAGCCACCCCGACAAATTAGGAACACTGCCCTACCCCAATCTTCTTTCACCATGTGCTCTGGTTTTCTAAATGCCTCTATCAATCTGTAAGCAGTACTTTGCACTATATAATCTCCCACCATATTTTCTGCTTTGACAAGAACTTTACCAGCCTAAAAAGCCTGGATGTAAATAGTTACAAAGCAGGCTGGTACCAGGATGGTAGACATAATTCTACTTAGGGTGCCACTGCTGTACTAGATCTGGTGTACAGTAAACTTTCCTAAACAAAGCATAACTGGTCCCCAATTGTACCTCACTATTTGTCACTTCAGTTTGGGGAAATTTCCCAAAAAAGAAAAAAAAACTTTACTGTCAACGAACATGTAATAATGGGATGACGCCCCCCCCCCCCCGCACCCCTCCCCCCAGATCAATGATCAACAACTCTGCTTTTACTCACTGGCCGCCCTTGTTTACTTAGCATGGCGTAACATTTCGTATCAACACACCTCTAGACTGCAAGTAATTATCTCTTAACTGGCCCTCCTGCTTATAATCTCTCCTGCCCGCAACGAATCTAATCAGTGATTTTCCTGAAATACTGCTTTACATCTAAAAATCCAGCATAGTTTGAAGGAAAAAAAAAACCCTCTCAAAAAGTTCTCCAATGGAAAGCAGTTTGGCAGAAATTAGGTTTAAATCAGAATCTTACATCATATATTACAATAAGCTCCCAAAAGATACTTGCCCTAAAGGTAAAAGGTCACATTATAAAAACAAATCAAAGGAATGGGAAGAATATCCCTTTACAACTATCACTAAGGAAATCTTAAAGGATAAAAATGACAATAAAACATTAAATGACAATTTCAATTATGCCAAATATAAAAATCTTTTGCAACATGTAAAATCAATGTAAACTATAAGAAAAGTCACGGAGTAAAAAAAAATCTTCACATGAGAAGCCTCTGATAAAGGTCTGATAGACAAGATATAAAAGGAATTAAGACAACTATATAAGGACATCACACACAGAGACTTGTTTTCAAAAGATAACACAGAACAACTACTTTAAAGGATCAAAGTAAAACAAATTAAAACAACTCTGAAGTTTAACCTCACACTCATTAGAAAAGCAAAAATGTTAAAATGTCTGAAATTGTGGAAAGCAAGTACCTGGAGGATGCCTCCCTGCTGACAGAGCTCTGACTTAGTCCTCCATGGCATGCATGGGATGTCCAGTGAGACCAAGCACCTCCAGTGGGAGGCCTTGCAGAGCCCTTTTCAGGGTTTCTCATCCACCTCTAGTATCCACCTTCACCCAAATCTCATTTGTGGCTCCAAAAAGCTGCAGTAGCCTATGCAGTGGCCACACTCTGGCAAAACCATCTCAGCAGATGGGCTAAACCAGGCTGAGGGTAAGAAACAGGCTTCAGACCCATCAGTGAGTTAAGAAGGGGAATAGGTGGATGAGAACAATCTGTTCCAACAGTCACAAAGGCAGCTGAAGCAAATGCCACGGAAAGCTTCGAGCTTGGTCAGACTCCAAAGACACCAAAATCACCCAATCCATCCTAGACCATCACCTGTGGTCCTCTTGTCCTGACACTGGACTTCCATAATTCAGAGTGAGGTTGGCGACTATGTGCAATTCTGCCTCACTTAAACCCAATACACATGCAATTCATCACCATCACCGGACCTCTTCAAAAATAAAGAACTAAGAAGTCCTTCCATTCTGGAAAATAATAATTCTAATAGAAACTTCATTCTAACCCAGATGTCACTACTGGCCCTACATCTCAACAAAGTCAAAAAAAGAAGGAAAATGCCCCTCATTTACCAAAAAGGGAAAAAAATAATAATACACATGTGTGCATATGTACGACACATTTCGTATTAACAAGAAACTAGAAATAAAATGGGTAAAAAACTGGGGAATGGCTGACCAAATTGTGGCATGTGAATGGTACCGGTGGAAATTATAACTACTAAGATTTCAAAGAAACTTGGGGCGATATATATGAACTGGAAAGAAATCAACAGAACTGAGAACAATTTATACAACAATAGAAATGGAAAAGAAAGCAATACTGAACGGCCATCAGAACTTTAATCAGTGCAAGTGGACCAATTCCAAAAGCCCATCAATGAGAACACATGCCTCCTCTCCTTTATATAGGCAAATGGTGGCCTGCTGGTGCCATGCAGTAAACATTATGTTGCCAGACATGACCAATGTTGGTTTATGTAACTACATTTCTTTATTACAAGGGAGGGTTTCTTTTAAAGGAAGCTAGAAAGGGTGACACTGTTTTTTAAATCAATAAAATATTTTTCTAGACTCCCTGCTGCCTTATAAAGAAAAAATGTTAAGTTCTTTAGTCTGGCATTTGAGACCTACAATCTGACCAAAATCTATATTTCTACTTTTCTCTCCCATTACTTTTCCAAAATCCTTCTGTTCAAGTTGGTGGTATATATATACACACACATATATTGGTGCTACTGCCCTGGTCTGGAATGCCCTTCCTCATCTTCTAAATCCCATCTTTCCTTTAAGGCATAATTCAAAGGTCTCCCATTTCTGTGAGGTGATGCTCTCATAACCCTAACCCAACTCTTGTGAATTACTCCCTTTTTTCTATGCTATAGGAGTTCAGTATCTTTACCTCTTCTATGACTTTTAGTTACTTTGTATTTTTCTGTACCCATAAGGTTCCAGAGGAAAAGATCGTGTCAGACACCTCGGTATCACTAACCCACTGAAGAGTACTCAGAACACAAGACAGTGTATCCCAAAAGTCTTAGAGCAATTTCAAGCTGTTGAGGATTAAAACTTAAAATAGCTCTAAGACTTATGGAACACATATATACAACTCAACTATTACTGATGATATTTAATTTCTTGAGTTAAAAAGTTACTGGAATATAGTTAACCTCCTAAATTCACTCCAGTCTGATCCTATATTGGACCATTTTTCATGCTGATGTGCAAGAAAATGGCGCTGAAGTACAAGAGTCCACAAAAAAAACAAGCAGCCTTTATTGCAGTATTACAAAACACTTCCCATTTTGGCAATATTTTACAACGTATTCAGCTTCTCAGACTGTTCAAGGGCTGGGAAGAAGGTTGGAAATTAAAAGGGGAAATTTCAATGGACATTTCTAAAAGAAAAACTGCCCCATCCCTCCCACCAAAATAAAAATCCAAATGTCACTTAATTCCACTACTGGAGAAGAGGCCACAAGGAAAGCAGCAGGCAGAACTCTGGCAACTTCACTATCGAACATGTCAGAGGCAAAGGAACAATCAAGATGGTCTTCAGTATGGTCGGTTACGCTGATCATTTCTGTAGTCATTTCTAAGAACGAAAAATAAAAAAGCAAGACTAAATTTGGGGTATTCTAAGTATAAAGACAAATACACAATGGTGAATTGTTGAAAGAAATCAGTGAAAAAATAACAATTCCCACTGAGAAGGGTATCAGAACTATACCTAAATCTCAAGAAAAGTCAATCTCTTAGAAACACAGCATTCCAAATAGAATCATGGACAAAAAAGGATTGACGTGCAAGCCCCCAGGTTTTATATTAGATAGCTCCTACTGGAGAGAACACTGGCCTTGGAGTCAGGAAAACCTGGCACTTACTAGCTGTGTCATGTGACCAGAGACAAGTGACTGAATCTTCCAAAGTCTGATGCTTCTTGTCTGTAAAAGGTAATATACCTGTAGTTCTGACCTCAGAGGGTTAATGCAAGGCTCAAATGGGATCAATAATTTTGCAGTCCTTAAAGCATGACATAAATATCAATTATTATGATGATGAAGAAAAGAGAATGGATTTGCTATGCTTGGCCCTAGAAAAAAACCAGGAGGAACTGTCAGAGAAACTGAGGGGCAGATTTCAGTTTAGAAGGCCGAACTTCCTAATGATCAGGGCTAACCCAAAATAGGATGTGTTACCATCTAAATTGTCACTGCATATATTAAAGAATCTAGATGACCACTTGTCGGGAATATTTTAGAGAGGATTCATGCTTCGGATAGAGGCTGGCTTAAAAGAATATCAAAGTCCCTTGCAATAACTGAGATTCTATAAAAATGGAAGCAAAAGACCTAGCAATCCTAGAATCTAGGAGTAATGATTCCAAAGTACACACACATACTCACCTGCCTCCCATTTTGCCACCATAACCACCTCCTCGATCTCCACCGTAGCCACCTCCTCGGTCTCCACCATAGCCGCCGCCACTTCGGTCACCTCCATAGCCGCTGCCACTTCGATCACCACCATAACCACCACTTCGGTCACCACCATAGCCACCACCACCACTTCGGTCGCCTCCATAACCGCCACCGCCACCACTTCGATCACCCCCATAGCCACTGCTTCGATCACCCCCGTAGCCACCGCCGCCACTCCGGTCACCCCCGTAGCTGCCGCCGCCACTCCGGTCTCCTCCATAGCCGCCGCCGCCACTCCGGTCACCTCCATAGCCACCTCCACTTCGGTCTCCTCCATAGCCACCACCTCCTCGGTCTCCACCTCTGCCACCTCGGCCTCTGTAGCCCCTCTCGCCACCATAGCCTCTTCCCCGGAAATCTGTAAGACAAAAATACAAACTGAAAGGCCAAGGAGAAAGCCACAAAGCCCACTCAGTTCTGGTCAAAGGGCAAGCTACATAGCAATACTGTTAAAGAGGTGACCTACCTCCTCCTGAAGGACGAGAGTCCTCTGGTCTGGGTTCATTACACTGATTACAGGAATTCCTCCGGGCAAAGTTCATGTTTCCACAAGACCTCATAGAGAAGGAAAGATGTGCTTTTAAACTGTTTCCAATTGATGCAGGGGCCCTGCCCACAAACAAGAGATACTTACGGATTAGGACAAACCCAGTCACCACTTTTAGGGTCTCCACCTCTACCCTGAAAGCCTCCACGTCCTCTATATCCTCCACGTGAACCTAAGAGAAAAAACAAGAAGAGAACAAGGCGAGGAAAATCATGTGACATTGAAAAAAATCAGTTCCCATACTACCCCTGCTGGCCGAAAGGAACAAATACAGAGCTAATGGAGTAATATAAAATCAACTCTAGAATGTGGGTGTAGACTTTAGTAACTATAAGGCAAAAAAGAGAACACTCAAACAGATCACCAACAAGAGGAGATTCAATGTCATTTAAAATTCAACCCTAATTTAATCCTAAAATGTAATCCAACTTTAAAATTTAACCTAAGCATATCCAAAGTATTGAAAATCTACAGGTAACCTGACTACCCCAACTTTCAATTTCAATTCCCAATATACACTTGACTAATACAGATAATGGACCAAATCTGGTCTCTATAAAGCTGAAGGCTGAGGAAGTGTGCAGATCCAACTGGGAAGAATTGTTCCCTTTGTGGAAAGAAACAAGTTTGTAATTCACACTATACCAGGAAGTTCACAAGCTGCTCCTTAACCATTCCCCCTCCCTCCCCAGTGACTCGCTATTTTATCAGCTACACCTGTACTTCCTACTGAGCAAAAACCTGCCATCTGGAATTCCTTTCCAGATGATTTCCCAGATATTCCTCTAGCCAGTCATTTAAGAAATGTCATCATTTTTCACACTTGAAACATCTGATATTCCAAGGGTTCTCTGATACTCCAGGGATGGAGGTTGCAGGGGTTGAACATAAAAGACAGAGAGAAACAACTTTCTCTGATTCTAAACAGTCAATTCTAAGATGCTATAAATCCCACTTGAGTGGGAAAACCTCCAACCTCCATCCTCACCTATCCTATACCTTCTATGCTAACTATCATTTTAATAGAGAAAAGAAGAACCTAGAGAAAGAAAGCTAAGCCAGGCTCCTCCAATAAGGTAGAGGACAAGGCAAGAGGCCTGGTAGTAAGGAGCATCTTACCTCGTCGCCCACCTCCACTTCCACCTCCTCTCAGGAATTCGGGTCTTCGAGTAGCAAAAGACACCTTGATGATGTTGCCATGGAATTCTTTTCCTGGAAAAAATAAGTAATTTCCAACCAACAGTTGAAATCAAAGAACAAGGATTTGTGTAAGCACCCTCCATGAAACTGGTTTTAGAGGAACAAGGAATGTTAGTGAGGCCTCCCAAAAATGCAAATGCATCAAAGCCACAAGATTCAAGGCAGAAGGGCTTAAAGAGCTCCTTTTCCACACAGCATGGCTGTCATACTTTCTCTCAATCTAATACTACTACAGAAATATGGGGACATCAAAGTGCTTAAGATTTCAGGGCTCCCAGTTTCCAAGCATGAGGGACACTTGACACAGGAAACCTTTAGGAAGCCAGTGTTCTAAGAAGCAAAATAAAAGCTGGGCAGCTTGAATTGTGGGCGCCAGTACAGAAAGCTATCTTTTCCAAATATGTGCAGGCAGATGGCAGTTTACAATAGTCACTGAGTACAGACTGTGCCAAAGAATACAAAAAAATTTATAGCACTTTACTGTGGAGAGCACTTTCCTTACAACTGCACGAGTCTGGTAGCACAAGTATTAACATCCCCATTTTACAGAAGAGAAAAATGAGGCTCTAAGACACTGACTTGTCTGATGAAACCAAGTTCCTCATTTCTGTTAAGGGCACCACCATTCTTCTAGTTGCACACAATGGTCAGCTAGGAGGTATCCTCAATTCCAGTAAGAGCTGCCAGCTCTTACCAATTTGACTTTCATAACACCCCTCATAGCATTCTCTTTTCTCTTCACTAACACTAGAACCATTTTAACACCCTCATGGCCACTCACCTATAATATAATCTAATCTCCTAACCAGAGTCTCCTTCCATCCAACTTCATCCTCTACAAAGCTTCCAAAATAATCTTCCTCAAACTGGACGTGAGTCTGATGGCATTACTTTCATGCCCAAGAAGCTTCACTAGTCCCCACTGTTTGAGACTCTTTTGAGCCTTTCAAGTCCTTCATAATTTTACTCCTATTTTTCATTGTGGGCTGAGTGCACATTCCTCCTCTTCCTATGCCTTATTCTTCAGCCAAACTGGCTTCAATGCTCTTCCCCACATAAGACATTGCACCTCCTGCCTCTGTGCTCCCCTTGTATACTTCCCATTCTCTTGCCTTCTGGAATCACAGGCTCCATTCAAGGTTCCTCTCATCTCCTACAAGAGCCCTTTCCACATTTTCCCCACTTGTTAATATCTTTCCCATTGATTTTTATTTATTTTGTATTCCTCTTATATTAATTCATCTTTGTATGTATTTTATTCCCATTCCCACACCATGTAAAATATAAGTTCCCTGAGGGCAGGAACAATCTCATTTTGTTTTTGTAATCCCAGTCCCCAACAAAGTACAAATGCTTAAAAAAGACTTGGAATGACCTGAAAATTCATAAAGTATATAAATATACTAGTCCAGTATATGCTTTCATCTTCAGCTACAGAATGTATTTCTTTCAACAACTAATACATAAGAAACCACAAAAGAATAATTCAAGCTCTACATACCATCAAACCAGTCGATTGCAGCTTTAGCTGAAGGAGGGTCATCAAATGACACTGTTGCCTCTCCTTTTGGCTTGCCTGTATCTTTGTCTGTATAAAGATTTATCATTGGTTTGCCTGTCTTCTTATTTGTCTAGGGGAAAAATTAAGTTGGTCTTCCTTAAATTCATGTTGAAATGATGCAGTAATCAAGACAACAGCTTAGGAGTAATTCAACAACAACACAACAAGAATGGGGCATCAATTCACAAGTATTTACTGAGTGTCTACTCTCTGCAAGACACTGTGCTAACACACACATAAAACCACATACAGTATTGGCCTACAGGAAGTTTGCCATCAAACTGAGATGACAAGACATAAAGGAATTAAGGAGTGAAAACAAAAGTAGAAATCGTATGGTGTATAAGCAGAGTCCATAATCAGGTACTAATTGTGCAAGTTAGTGAACTAATACAAAGGAAGTTAAAGGGAAATAAATAAATATATATTTATTATTATTTAATTTATATTTAATAATTACTTATATTTATTTATATTTAATAATAATTTAATATTGTATTTACGTGTATATTTAGATTTGATTGCCTGAAGGATAAGATAGTCTAAATATACAAAGAGAGATAAAAAGACATTCCAGCCTGAGAAGAAGTATGGGGAAGTAGAGTTGGCAAGGAATAGAAAAGCTGGCCTAAACAAAGAGTCCAGACATTTGAAACACCAGAAACTAAGAGATCTTCTCCACAAAGAACTCACCTTAATAATTCCTATTTGCTTAAAGAAGTCCCCAACTTGATCAGTTGATACCCCTTCTCCAAGTCCTTGAACAAAGATTGTGTTGTTGTCTGAATTATCAGACTCTGAGTCTACAAAGAGGGGAAAAAAATGTACAGTTAAAATGATCTATTTCTTTGTTTGACTAAATAAAGTGCTCTTGGCCCTAGGCTGTGAGTGACTTATGATATATATGGCACATTTATCAAATGTGAAAGCAACACAGAGCTAGAAAGGCTCACTACCTCTGTGGCAGGCTGAGGCAAGATCTGAGTTTTGACAGGCCTACATCTTTGACTGAATCTAGTAAGGTACAGTTAGCAGCTTGTCTGAATAAGATCAGAGATATAAACAAAGCAAGCTAACAACATGGTATGGCAAATTCCCCCACACACACCCCCCAAAAAAGAATGTAAGGTAATCTTTGGCTGTGTTAAGAGACAAGATTTCCAGAAATAAGATGGAGATAGTCCATCCCCATCCTCTATCCTGGTCCCACCACATCTGGAGTGTTTAGGAAAAGCACTGATAACTTGGAGCTGTTCAGAAAAAGAAAACCAGGATAGTGAAGAGCCTTGAGATCATGCCCTATAAAGATCAGCGGAAGGAAAGAAGGATGTTTTGCCTGGATAACAGGCAGAGGAACAAGATACTAGTCTTTAAGTACATGAAAGGCTGTCATGTGAAAGAGGGATCCGACTTGTGCTATGTGATCCCAGGGCTAACAACCAAAATCAGAAACTGGAAGATGCAAAGAGATAAATTCAAGAGGCTTTTCCCAACCTCAAGCCTAACAATGAGAACTCTTCAAAAATAGAATGGGCTACCTTGAGAGACGACAGGGCCAGTCAATCACCTCCTCCCAACACCCCCAGTTCTAAAGCTGGATAACCACTTGTCAGGTAGATTTTAGCAGGGATTTGGAGAAGGGGAAAGATGAACTAGACTAAAAAGTCACCAAAATCTCTTCCAACTCTGAAATTCTTTGTTATACAATTGCCACCAAGAGCCAGGACGCACAGTTTTTGGTATTCAATTGTTTCTACAAGTGAATGAAAGTAAGTCCAACCACCATTTAGTACAACTAAAACCCGCTGTTCTCACTCAGGTCTGGCCACTTCAGTCATTCCAACTGCAGGTATGGAGGCAGCAAGTGTGTGGAAGGGCCCAGTCAATCAGGGGGCAGATCTCAGACTTCATACCCAGTACTGTGGTGTGCAGCAACTGATAATAAAATTAGCTCTAAGAAATATCTGACTGTGCAGGTCATTAAACAGGAAAAGAAGGATGTGGGAGGTCTTTAAGAAAGTCTCACTGATAGGAAAGTTTAGAAGCAGAACTGTCTAAAAGAAAGATATTTAAACTGCCCCCCCGTTCCAAACCTGTTAGCCTATGATTCCTTAAGGGGGAAGGTAGGCAAGAGATGTTTAGAAGTGAAGACCTTTAACAATACAAAAGGTCTGGCATTAAAATATTTTTTCCTCTCAAATGTACAATTCAGAGTGATGGATTTAGTGTCAAAGGTCCTGGGTTCAAGAACTGCCTTTTCCAATTCAATACCAGGGTTACCATGGACAACTTACTAAGGGCCTCTCTCTCAGCCTCAATCAAATCCTCTATAAAATGAGAGTGGCTGGATTAGATCAGGGATTTCCAATAGATTTCAGGGGATCCATGAATTTGGATGAGAAAAAATTACATTCATTATTTTCACTAACCTCTAACTGAAATTAAACATTTCCTCCAATTATTTTTTTTAATATTCTGTAAAGGTCCACAATCTATCATTTGTACCAGGCTTCCAAAGGAATCTGTAGCACTAAAAAATTTTTTTAAAAACATGGACAAGATGAAGTCTGAGATCACTTCCAACTCTAAATCTACAATCATTATATTCAGCATCATTTTCAATCTCGGGACCACCATCAGCTTCAAAAGCTTCCACAACTAGCAAGATGAAAGCCTGTTGAGATTTCGTGCAATCAGTTTCCCTTTGAACAAAGATCTCTCATAGTCTCCTAGAAAGTCTCCTAGATATCATTCAAATTCTCAATATATATTCCCAATTCATGTCATTCCATTAAGGGTACAAGAATTCAAGTGTCATAGAGCAGGTAAGGAAATCAGATCCAGAGACTTAACCCACAAAACATTTTGCATCACCCCTATTCCTTTTTCCTGAGGTTCCTTCAGAAATTATAAATAAGGTTCTTTACTATCAAACCCCATACCGGCATCCAGAAAAAAAAAAAAAACAACTTCCTTCAAAGAACCCAAGCTAAGGCACATATTCTTAATATTAAAAGTTAGCAGCTTAGGGCAGCTAGGTGGCACAGTTAATAGAACACCAGCCCTGGAGCCAGGAGGACCTGAGTTCAAATCCAACCTCAGACCCCTAACACTTTCTAGCCATATGACCTTAGGCAAGCCACTTAACCCCAAATGCCCTTCCTTCCCCCCTCCAAAAATAAAAAGTCATCAGCTACAAAGTGCTTTGCCTTACCAGCATCTGTTTTCGGTCCATAATCCCTGTGGCCTAGGAGAAAAGAAAACAAGTAATAGCTATTTAAGGAAATCCAACTGAAAGGTTTTGTTTCTAAGACAATGAAAACAAGAAAATCTCAACTGTATTTCTACAACTTACAAAGTCAACCATAACAGATTTATAGAGTAAATATATTGGTTAAATGATATTTTTTAAAGTTGGATAACAAATCAAAATTGAGTATCAACATTTCCTTAAACTTGTCACAGACAGCATCTGCCACTTCGGCGTCATGCTAGTGTTGCTCATGTTAAGTACTGGCTGTCAAATCGATTTAAGACCACTGTGTCGGCTACCTTTATAAAAGAGCATTTTGTCAGAACCTGGTGATGGTCTCATTGGTCACCACAGACTCTTTCATGCAAATCCACAGAAGCAGAAACCCGTTGGACCGTTAAAGAGATCAACTTTGGCTTTGTTTTGTTTTGTTTTGTTTAAAGCACACAACACACACCAGCCTCAACCGAGTAAGAACAGGCTCAGACTGCGTCTGAGGGACAGATAGTGGTGGCTTTTAGATTTATACAGCATTTCCACTGAAACATTTTGGGATACTCAGCACTTACCACCAAAATTTTTGAAGCCACCGCGGTCACCACCACTGCAGAGGAAAAATTGAAGAAATGATTTCTTCCTTAAGTCTCTAATGTGCTGAGCCCTGGGCTCAATCTACACTTAACTGATCACAAGTAGAGAGCTTATGGCCTAGGGGAATAGTAGCACCTCTAACTTTCCAATTCAATTAAGTTTCATTTCATAGGCTTCCAGGGGTTGTTTCCAATTAAGTGTTCTAGGGATCTACTTCCAAGAGAATCACTAAACTAAAACTAAGCATCATATCATATACTCTGACCTAAAAAACCTTCCCCAACCCAAGGCCAAAATGGATGCTACGTAACCCCTGACTTAAAGTGGGAGGACATAACAGTAAAGAAAGCTTAATTATGGCAAATATTCTACCCAACAGGAAAAAAAAATAAACAGGAATAAAGGGACTAGAATAATACTCAAATTCAAGTGTGATATTTTGATATCATAATGGGAAAAGTGATGTTAAATGGTTGGTATTTCAAGGTAAGAAGGTAGAGAAGCATATGAACAGTGGGTTTCAATATGAAAGGCTGTTTATATTTCATTCGTTCATTCTGAAATCTAGTATAAAATATACAAGTGAAGATATTAATGAGAATGGACTCTAAGGATAAAGAAAGATTTAAATTATGCTTCTCCATCCCCACTAGAACACAATTTGATGCCTTATATAAATTACTAAAAATAAACTAGCTCATTATGTCAAATGTTCTGCACACTGATCTACAGAGCAATCACAGAAGTAATGAAACACTCAACAAATCACAGCAGTCCACAATTTCAGGCATATAATCTTTTTCTTAATTTGGTAAATATCCAATACCTTCAGGCATCCTCCCTGGTAGTTATGTGCAAGAATTCGACAGTTTCCTGCTTGAATCAAAAGGAAATGCATTTCAAATGCATTACGATTCAAAGCCCCTACAACATGATGGTGTTTTCAACTGCACTGAAGTACAATTGTAAAGACCTGTTCTATGAACTGAAAAGGGGACAATACCCAAAGTTTTTGATGGAAGCATTTAATTTTCTATTAAGCAAAAGCCCTCACGTGAATGATTTTCCTTTATGGTGCCATTCTAGAAAAAAAAGTAGCCATAATCAAAAGTTTCCCTTTAAATCATTCCCACTTTATGACTGATAGTTCTTCCTTGCACACCTAAACAAAGACAAGTCTTTAAACTTGAAAATCTACCCAATTTGGTTTCTGTAAGCCTATAAATTAAGGGGCCTTTGTGAAACTCAAGCCTCTCACAGTCAGAGCTTCAGGCTGTTTCTCTAAGTTCCATGTTTCAAGAAAATATCCATCTACCCCCCGCCCCAATCCCTTCTTTACATACCTAAACAACTATACCACCTTCCAGTCCTGTTTTATTTTGTTTAGCCAAACATTTGCATGCAGCATTAGTATGAACCTAGACCTCTGAAATTTGGGTGATTTCAAGTAACACTCCTCTCACTGGCACAGAATTTTCATTTGCACAAGTTTCTTTGTATATGCCCAACATAATTCCAAAAAGAAAAAAAGAGCTAAGAAGTACATCCAGTCTCTAATCCTACTAAAGAGACAAAGGGTAGAATTATTCAAGAGAAAATTTGGGGGAGGGGGAGGGTAGGAGTAATTTTTTTCCGTAAGTGGATTAATGATGAAGTTTTATCTCACTTATAAATGCAAAAAGGAACACATTTAATTACTCTACTACCATTTTAATCAATGGGGCATCAAAGAGTTGATGTAACTAAAGAAAAAAGAAACAATTTGGTACAGGACAATGCTACCTAATTGCAGGTTTCAATTTCCATTGCTTTCCAGGAATTTAACATTGAAATAACCTAAGAAAAACATGCCTAATGGTTGTATAAGTCAAATCTGAATACATTTGTGACCTCCCATTAGCTCTCTTAAGTGATCTTTTAGGTACTTTTGATAAGTAATTGAAAATTTCAACACAATGGCTACCAACAAGATGCAAAGCATATTTCCTAGCTCCATACAATAAGTCCATTCCATCATGAAAGATGACATGGTCACTCCTCATTAGTTTATTTCTTTAAAACCTCTGCAATGAGGTTAAATGTCAATTTATACCTTGTTAGACTAGACTAACAAATCTAGAGACAATCTAACAAAGGGATATTCTGAACTAAAAATGGAATGGTTTAAAGTATAAAACAACCTCCAAAGTTTCTCAACTTTTTGGCTATATCCATCTATGCAAGAGACAAATCTGGGTCTGTTTTGTTGAATTAAACTCAAAACAACTGGGTCAACACGGTTTTCCTCCAAATCCACAATAGATATATATAGAAAGACTACTTTCCCCTGATAGATCTAGGTGAAGAGCAATGTTCCTCACTGCATTCCTCCACTGTGGGAGAGAAGGAATGAATAAAAAAGGGTTTATGCCCCAGTTAAAAGATTCTAAGGTTCTTTGGTGGGTTTTCTAAAAAAATGTAAATACTGTTCAAGGATATAACCTAAAAGAAACAAAACAGATAGTTCAAGAGTTCAGTTGGTGTTGTGGGGAAATTCAGTATTTGGTGAAAATAGGAAAGCAAAATACGGATTTCAACTATTTATTGGTGTTGGAGAAAACCATTAGTTATTCCAAACATAAATGATCACTAGATTTAAATACGGTTTTCAACAGTAGCTATATTTATTTTCTCTGTTCTGAGGAAGTTTTGCACATATATGGGAAAAGCTTCCATAATCCAACAGCAGTTCCTAACCATACCTAGCAAACCAGGGATGAGGAACATGCACTGTTTTCAAAGGAGCTATTATTCAAACACTCTTGCTGGAAAAAGAAGACACACACTCTAAAAAGGCAAACTTGTAGGCTTGATCCATAAAATCCTAAAACCATAGCTACAGATCAAATTTCAGCTACTTTAGTCTAAAGCAAGGAAGAACATATCACATATCTATGACAATCTATAACAAATTACCAATGACAATCTAAGACTCCATCATAATTGTAAAGTTCAGGACAATGAGAAAAAGTTATCCAACTATTCTGGTAGCGAACTAAAAAAGGGAGAAATTTTCTATTTCAGTCAGATGATAATAGTAGTTAATGTGACCAACAAAAATGTCAATTTGATTTTCCTTAGGAATTAAGGCTTTTTTTGTGGCAAACAATGTGATTTGCTGAAGAATTTTTAAACATAAGGGTGTCTCCCACAATCTTTCTACCTCTTTTTTTTGAAATCTGAAAAACTGAAGGCCTTCTTCTGGACTGAATTTTTCCTTCTGTCATCTAGACGGTACTCAAAAGTGGGTTGTGATTGTAATCTCTTCTTTTCTCTCCTTTTAAACTTTTCACATAAAACCCAAAGCAGTGTTACACATTCTTTGAGCAGCCAAGAAAGGTAAGATTTTCAACCCTACTGTTTTTAAGTGAAATGATTCAAAACATATGGAAATGTCATTGAGGACTAAGAGAAAATGTTGAACGAATCATATCTGCCTTCTAATTCATAAGCAAATAAACCTAAGAAATTTCTGTAAGACTGAATCTTTAATCCAAAAGTTTTAATCCAAATGAAAACTCTGAACAACGTTTGGGTCAACATTTTCCATGGTCAGTTTCTTCATACAACTAAGATGGCTTCACCGCAAATAACAAAACACTTTATGGGACATTTAACATCAAATCAAAAGACTTGAAATGATTCTGAGATGTCACCTACCTATATCTGCACTGAATAATGATGGAAAGTTCTGGAATCTATGAAGGTGTTTAAAAGTAGGATTGATATTCACCTCTGGCTTGCTTTACCAGGAGATCTTAGGTAAAATCCAAAGGATTTTAGCATTCAAGCTTCCAAAGATGCAAACCTATTCCTCCAAAGACACCAAGAAAATTCTACCGCTCTCACAAAAACTTATAGAATCTAACCGATTCCTGTAGTTAAGGACAAAATTACAACTTCCTTATGATGAATATTAAAGCTATGATGTAACAACTAGAGAGCTGTTAATGAAGGTTATTTGCTATTATTATACTATTCCAAGGCAGTAACTTATGGAAGCATTCCCTTAAAGCTACTGACATGAAAGTATAACATGATGCCTCCCTCTAACCCAGTAAGACAGGCAGGGGAAGTTGCACAAATCACCCTGTGCTCATCACTTCATGTCCTGTTGATGAGATGATGACAACAGAGTCTTCTTCAATAATCAAAGAAAACACAATGCATTTAATCCACTAACTATATAGAGTAACCTGATTGTATTATAGTTTAACCAAGATCCTCAAAGTCTGAGGCTTGCATAAGTTTATCAAGTCATGGTAAGGCTTTATTTAGTTTGTGCCCAAAATATCAAAAGCATTATACAATGAAAAGAAAAACAGCATGCTTAAAAGTCCAAGGCAGGAGGTTCAAATGCTGGTTTTACTTGAATAATAAATTAATAAGTATTACTGGTTTGTTTTTAAATTCATTTCTAGGGATCCAAAGGCAAGACCCAAGCAGCAAAGGAGTAAAATGGAACTGGTTTGTTACTAAGTGACAGTTTGTGGACCATGGTCAGTTTTGCTTCCTGATCAACATAGATTAGGCTTTAGCCTAGGTATTTAATAGCCACAAAACTACAACTTACTAACATCCTCTTATGAGAAAAAACTTCAACTACCCTTTCAGCTTGGTCTTAAATGGCCAAAATGCTAAATGTGCATGTACACTTTAAAATATTTAAATTAATCCAACTATAATAACATTTTTACAAAATCAATCTTAAAACTTGAGGATCCTAGAAACGGTCAAAAAAAAGCTACAACAGAAAGCCACAACTTTCTTAAGTAAATAATTAAGATTTCAGATTTCAAGCTCTAGACTGGAGGTGGGGAACCTGCAGCCTTGAGGCTACATGTGACCCTCTAGGTCAAGTGTGACTAAATCCAAACTTCACAAAACAACTCCCCTTAATAAAAAAATTGGTTCTGTAAAACTTGGATTCAGTCAAAAGGTCACACCCAAAGACCTAGGTCATACGTGGGGCTCAAGGCAGAAGGTTCCCCCACTCTGTTAGACATAAGACAGATTTGCTAGTAGTTTTATGATGCTGCACTAATTAATTCCATTATCCAAAAGGGAAAAGGGGATAAAAATGATATTGTCTGCTTTATTAAACTACCAAAATTAACTTTTTTTCTAAAAGAAGTCAGGTACCGTCCCTAACATAAGATCTAATTTGTGCTTTTTTTGTTGAATACATCCCCTTCCCAAGGGTATTCAAGATTATAAGAGAACCTCTCTATCCTCCAACTTTGAGTTAACTTACCTTTTTTTCCTTCTGATATGCAAAATACTTGCAACTGCCAGTTTTGTTTTGTTTTTTTAAAAGGGCTTAGAGTTTAGCTCTGGCAGAAAAATGAAATGGTTTGACAATTATAGTGGTGGGTCTCTGTTCATCTCTGTTTAATATACACTTTGTGGACTAATATCGTGCTAATATGGCCTAACCTAAGTAATTTATCTGGCATGTTGGGGTTGAAAAGCATTTTAATATAAGAATTTTGCATTTTTCTTCCACCCCCTTCTGGGAACATAATTCCAAATCTTATAACTCTTCAAAGTTCCAATACTTGGTTAGATCCTAAAACCAAATCAGCTAAGTAACAATCAAGAAAGAATTCTAGAATTTGGATGCAAACACTTACCTTGATCCTGTCATAGGACCTCTTCCATCCTTGTCATATCCCCCACGCCCTCTACCTCCTCCCTGTGACCCGCCATATCCTCTATTATCTTCTCCATACCTACTCATGTCACGACGGTCATCTGCAAAAAAGCACAAAAAAAATCACATTTCTGATAAATGCTCTCATTATACTCAAGTGAATTTTTCTTCTAAGGTCTTCTGAGGCACTTTTCTGCAAAAGTCAATACAAGTCTTCTTAAAAAACAATGGCGTTACTATATTTGTCACAGTCAAGCTTCATAAACTAATAAATGGCTGACATTTCCATAGTGCTTTAAGGGTTGTAAAGTCCCTTCCTCACAACAATTCTGTGAGGTTACATCTCTCAGTAGCAGTACGATATGACAGAAAGAATAATGAATTTTTTAAAACTCAATGAAATTGACCTCTAATATTTATTGGTTGTGTGGCTTAGGGCAAGTCACACCTCACCTAAGTCTCAATTTCCCAAGCTCTAAAATGGGAAGGTTTAGTAACTGAAGGTGGCTAAGAAGGAAGCACTTTGTAAACTGTAAACCATTTATAATTACTATTAGGACAAACAAGATTTTTACACACATTCCCTACATAAGAGACAATGAGAAGGGTCAAAGGAGTAAGTCATCTACACATAATAATCAGCAGTGGTAGAGGCAGCTCCAGGATTTAAACACTTGTATTCTGATTTTTTTTCCCTCATTAAATCATACCATCTCGACAATTCACTAAATTCAAATAGCAAACCACTGGTTTTTCTTTGAGTCTATCCTCCAAGATTTACTACTGTTTATGGTAAAGGATTCCCATCAATCCAATGACTCTGATGTATTAGGTAAAATAATACTTCTCTTTAAAGTTTGTATTTATTTTACCTCAAAGTCAAAATAAAAGGCACCAACATCCTAGATATTTGTTCAAGAGCCACAGCCTTCACCAAGCAGACTCAAGGAATAGAATTTTTCCCTCAAAAGAAAAAAAGTAATCACGTGGGAATGATGGATCAACCATTAATCAAGGAAGATCTATAAATTTATAAGAAAATGCTAATAAGATCATAGCATCACTAAATCAAAGCCCTTAGATCAGTAAATACAAAAACAAGGAAGGGGTCTGTAAACAGATTTTTCTGAGCTCATGCGCTTAAAAAGATAAAGAAAAATACATCATTATTTTTATTAACTTTTAACTGAAGTTTAGCATTTTCTCAATTATTTAAAAACATTATTATGAGACAGGGTTCATAAACTTCACCAATCTACCAAAAGGGTCTATGAAACACATTAAAATAAAAAAAACTAAGAAGCCCTGCCTTAGAAGGGCACAGTCACAATTAAAACAAAGATGCCAAAATAATCAAAGGACATTTAGCCTATAATTCAGGGGTCCGAGATACTCAGAGGTATACTTCTAAGGTAGAAAAAATTGTGTGACCTTGGGCAAGTCACTTAACCCCAACTGCCCTCCAAAAAGCAAAAAAAAAGAAAAAAAGAAAAAATTGGTTTAAAAGGCATGTAGACTACTAAAGAAAGAGAAGATGTTTCAAGACCACTCAGCCTTTTGGTAAGGAGCTGAAATCTTGGTTGACTCATCTAAACAAACCCACTACTATAAGCCAATGGTCATTCTGTAGCTATAAAAAAAAATGATGCTGCAAAAACAAACTAGAACTCTACAGTCAGTGTAGCTTACCTTGTGTATGGTGGCTGTAACTTTCCCTTTGTGAATGATAGGACTGCTGATTTTGATTATATGAGTCTTGCTGCTGATCATAATTTGACTGCTCGTCATATGAACCTTGGTGTTGGTCATAGCCTGACTGTTGGTCATATGAATCTTGCTGACCATAGTCTGACTGGTCATATGAAGGCGCTCTTCCACCTTGGCTAAACAGGAATCAAGAACTTAGGAGAGTTCTGAGGAGGATTATTTTAAACAGAGAGATGGCCTATGCTGAAAAAGAAGGGCTAAATGGCTAGATCTCAACTCTATCAATTCATCAATCAACAAGTATTCATTAAGCATCTCCTTTGTGCCAAGAACTGTTCTGGGTCCTAGGGATACAGGTGCAATGAATGGTATAATCCTACTCACTAGGAGCTTACATCTGGCCGGCCATGCTTCTTCCTAAAGGATTCTTCCTAAAATTTAAACCTTCACTTTACAAGAAAATTTTGTACCAACATAATCAGAAAGTCAAAGAAATGCCAAATCTTGAAGAAATACCAAATCATGGAAAGCATTTCACCTCAAAACACTTACAAATCCAGAAATGGCCTCCCGTTATTACCTTCTTAAAGACGTTAATTGTAAAGTACAATTCTATTTTAAAAACAAGCATACTAGAATAAATACATTAGAATGAGTGCTGCCCCTTCAAAGTAGTTACTTCAGGGAAGGGTCATACAATTATTCCAATAATGCTGCCACTGCTCAAGTATTTTTGCAACTTTTCTTTTAAAACTGCCTTCAGAGCCTGTAGCACAGAGTTTTGGAAATGGTGGGCAATCTTCCTCCTTTGAGGGATGATTTGGTTTTTGGAAATAGCTAAGGGCCTTCTGTAACTAAGTCCGGTAAATAAGCTACCTTATGTACATATATACATGTGGTGTGTGTGTGCACGCGCATGTGTGTGTGTGTAAAACTGCAAGTCATACTGCCACTCTGGGTCAAAAAAGAGGGTGTATCTAAAAAGATATGGCACTAGTGTTTTTCTTACATGGGCTCTAAACTGATTCTGAAGGCAATTCTAAATGATAAGTTTCCAAAATACTTTGAGTAATCACACCATCACGGGCTTACGTGTACATAACCCTTCAAAATAATTAATCAGGATAACATTGACCTGGATGCCAAAATTCTTGAGGGAGGGCAGGGATGTAAGATGTGTCTGCATGTGTTTTAATTCTCATTTGGGAAGGCCACAGATTATTCAATACCAAGGAAGGTGAATACTACTGACAAGTGATGGTACATGGACCAACTTTCCATGTAATGGGCTAGCTGCTCAAACAGTCCACTGAAGAAATGCTGCCATACCCCTTCCCATCAGCAGCACTATTGCTTTCTCTTCTAGTGCAAGAGAATAAGAGGGGTCAGAACTTAAACCTCTGCCATTCAAAGAGCTGTCAAGTCACTTTCTCTTTTCTGTACAGTTCACAGCCTATCATATTTCAGAAAGTGCATCTTCATACAAAAATGCTCCACATACTTCACACTCCACTTTCATGAAACTCTGCCAACTAATAGGGGCTACTTATACTGTGATTCTCCCTTGCAGCTAACAAATAATGCCTTACATCTGTACAGGTTTTCATGCAGTCATATGGAAAACATTCATGGGATTCACAAGTAGGATCTCCCGCTATACTGCTCTACATGTGGTTTTTATTTAGTTGCATTTGCAATTTGTAGTAATTTATAAGAATTTTTTTTTTATGCTGGCTGTAATAAAAGCCCTTCAAAATAAAGTTTTTGAGAAGCCTTTAAACTTATTAATAAAATCCTACCTATCTATATTGATAATTTAAAACATTTTTCAAGGCAACCTATGTTTGTGGGTAAGTTTTCACTTATATCACTTACATCTACAGGAAGCTCCATGTCCAAAACTAAAGCTCAAATTTCATTTTCTTTCAAAATTTTCAACTAAGTTAGCATCAGATTACAGGGGAAGCATGAGCTTACTTCCTGTAAACTTCACTGAAGTCACAAAGAAGCAAACTCATGCCTTAGCTGCCAGTGCAACCCAGAATCATCTCACACATGACAGAAGCAATACCATATAACTGCACTGTTTTCCATTCACAAACATCAAGCCAGTATCTGTCAAAGAACATCTCTGAAAGACATGACTACCTGAGATTTCAGGAGTTTCGTGGTGATAGTCATGATTTAATACCTACAGTATTAACCATCTCCAAATGTCCAACACTGGCCCAGTGCTTTTGTTTTATTTCCTTACCCTCCCGATGAGTCCATATTTTGCTGTCCCTGGTTATTATAAGGTTGCTGGCCATATGAACTTTGTTTTTGATTTTCATAACCACCGTAGGACTGTGAATAACCTAAAAAATGTATGGGTATACCATTTAGTAAGTGTTCTGAGATTTCAAAATGTCTAAAATAGAAAATTTAACAAACCAGCCCAACCTGATTGACTCTGTCCATAACTTGAGTAGCCGCCATAGTTCTGTCCATAAGAGGAATCAGCCGTTTGCCCATAGCCAGAATAACCCTGAAATTTAGGTAAAGGCTCATTTCATTGCCTACTGAAAACAAGTAAATATGTAAATGGATCATAGTTTGGACTTCAACCTACTTGTGGTGCTTGTCCATAGCTTTGGTTGCTTTGATTGCCATAGGAATAGCTGTAAAAGAAACATTTGAATTTTTTAACAAAAGGCTGCCAAAACTAAGTCTTACATTATCTACCATTATATAAGGAACCCTGAATATTTCAACTCAAAGCTTCCCAACAAAGTTTAATTTTATGTCACCTCTTAAAGAGTTAAGTCAGAATCTTATGGCATAAGGTAGCAGAATCTTTACTAGAGAAGGTCTAGACTCAAATCCTACATCAGGTGGTCGAGTCATTGATCATCTGAGCACTGCTTTTCCTCATCTCTAATATTTACACTACATTTCTACCAGAGTTGTAGGGCGCAGAGTACCACCCAAAGATGAGTTCTTTACTAGGCATTCCCAGAATATGAAAATTGAAAGAGATTTTCAAGTTCATCATGTCCAAACGCAAGGCATGATGGTAAGTTGGAGATAAATCCAAGACCTCCTCTCAGTCTTTTTTATTTTCTGCTCCCCAGTATGCCTAGTGAACTTGGGCACTCTGAAAGCTGGTGGCCATTAAATATTCTTAGTCAATGAAGTCATTGATGTCATCACCCTAACTTCAATGTGCACAATGCCATATGCTATATATGCACAGTCTCATTTTCTCCTTAAGGACCCTCCCCCAACCCTACTCTGAGAAGACACTTTGAATGTCAAGAACAGTCTAAAGAGTTGGTTTTGCTTTGTAGAATCTTTCATAAGCCAAATGTAGTGTCAGCTACACCAGAAAATATCATGCTCAGAAAAAGGTACATGCCAAAGACTGACAATGATGCCATAAGGCTTAGGCAGCATAAGGCTAATTCTTCGCATTAACAACCTCATCTATTTCACTATCACACTTGACAGATTCCTTTCTTCCTGACATTTTGACACACCCATGCAATGTAACTTCAAATTCCCAGAAAAGGAAAAGGATACAGCTTTAAAGAAGCACTTAACTGCATATCAACATACAAAAGTGCAACACTGTAACTTGAACCCTTTGTAATTTTCTACTAACACCAAGGAACACTATTCCCCAAACCTTTCTCATATGCTCATACACGTATACTTGTGCAACCCATTTTCCAATACCAGAACTAGAGCGACAGAGAACTTACTGGCAAACAAGTAAAGTGGATTCTACAAACTCCTTCACAAAAGAACAATAGCAATCAATTTCAGGGAGGTCCTTCTACATGCTGGACATGGCACTCTTCACATTCTGGCAGTGCAAGAACTCTCCCAAAGTGGCCACGGTTATAAATACTGCTGCTTTAAGAAAAGACATCGCTGCCTGGGAATATTACTCCACAGAGATCTCAGCATCTTACAGTTATACTAGGATATCATATAGGAAACAGCCAAAAGTCTAGGGTAAATTAGTTATTTAAATACTCCGAAATCAGAGCTAAGTTATTTACTTTGGGATAATTTCTTTTAAAATGGTTTAAATGTCCTACTTGAGATATTTTCATCTATCTCCATGTATGGGAATTTTACGTATTCTATTCAACTTCAATCCATTTCCTTATTCTGCTAGATTTCTTGTTTACAAAGGCTAACCTTCTCCCCCTTGTGAATATTTACAGCTAATTTTTAACTCCCCTAAGACATCCAGAAATCAACTCTCAAGTGGTGAATCCCACCTGAATTCACCTGTTTCAATTCCACTCAATACATTAAGTGTATACTTTACCTTTGCTGATCGCCCCCAGACTGACCGTAACTTCCAGAATCTAAAACACAAAGAAATAATGTTAAAACCTTAGAGGGAGAACATGATCCATTCAAAGACAAACTTTAACCCCTCTATGCAAGAACTGACAGAAGGTACAAGACATGAATTAAAAGAAACTATACATAGAGGTCTATATAAATAACTTTTAGCTTTTTTCTAATCATTTCAACTATAAGCCTTTTTATTCTGAGGTGGGTTAGGAGAAAACATATGGATACATCTGCACAAAACCATCACCATCAAAAAAAAGTGTTTTTCCTGATAAAATATATCCATAGAAAGGGAACACCACTAATAGCCTACTATGACAGGATATTCTACTACATAGAGGCACTATTTCCTTTAGTCAACTGTGGTGTCCAAGCCCAATTCCAAAATACTAATTTACTTGTATCTTTTACCTCACAGTTCCCTAACACGCTGCCCACCTTGAACTCTCAAGAAATCCTAAAAAAGGGGCACAGATTTTTCCACTCGTGAGTCACTGTCAGCAAGAGCAGAAGCCTCTCTCAGGGTTTAGTTGAAATAAGAATTGGGGGAAAATAAAATATTGCTGACAATTCTTCAAGTGTTCATGAAGAACAGTGAGGGTCAAACATGTCCTAGTCTGGATTTACCTCGTGAGTAAAGGAATGATTTACCACCACCCTAAACACAAATACAAATTCCCACATATCTTTCAATAGTAGTAAAATCAGGGAAGGAAAGGGAAGGTATGAGCAAATATAGCATAAAAGAAAGCAACGCAACATGGGGAAACACCTCAAAATCGGAATTCATATTCTGGATCTGACCAACTTGAAGCAGTGGCGCACATTTTTCAATTCACTACCTCCTGAATCTTTACTGTCCCACAGTCCAAGGCCATACAAAGTAACACAAGTTCTCAAAGTTCATTTGTCATGTGATATTACTTCTGTAATGATATAATTCAATGTTTCAATTCTATATTTGAATTCCAAAACTAGCTCTGGTCAGATTAGTTGGCATTTACCCCCAGCAATCAACTTAATTCAATGACACCCTTTTTCTTCATTTCAATTCATTCAAGACAACCTCAACGGGAAAATGGCATTAGCTACATGTCAGAACATCTGCCATTTTCCAGAGTATGCTATCTATATACGTGTAGAAGATATCACTTACATAGTATCACCACATTCAAGACAAGTTCGTTAATTCATTACATGGTGGAAAAATACTGAAAGAGAAGCAGTTACATGCTACTTACCCTACAAAAAAATGGAGAGGAGGAAGAGTGGACTAAATAATCATAATTACTACTAGTTTAGAATATGTTGACCAAAATTTTATAAAACAAAAAGATGGTGTCACTTCCACATTTTATAAACACAGTTTAGCACACTGAGCACTCACTATTACTTTTAATAAACATTATTACCATTTTTAATAGATACCATGTTATAGGGACTTGATATAGAAATACTATAAACAACAATACCACCTTATATTTGAGATAACTGGATGGCCTAGTAGAGCACCAGCCAGTCAGAAGGCCTGAGAGCCAATCCCATTTTGGACACCCTGTCTCAGTCGCAGTTTCCCCTGTATAAGGGGCAATAATAGCACCTACCTAGCACTGTAAACCTTAAAGAGTCATACAAACATTAGCTAGTATTATTTGTATAAGACAAACTTACAAGGTGATTTTTTTTCCCCCCACAACTCTGAGAGGGTGGATAGTAAATCTCATTTTACAGATGATAACACTAGGTCAAAGAGAGGTTAAGTGAAACTGATTTTTCCCATGTACTGGCAAAACCAGAACTCAAACCCAGATTCCCAAGCCTAGTGCTATTTCCACTACAAACATGCAACCCTATTCCTCAATTAGTTCTAAGTGTAAAAAAAAAGCAAAGTATTATCTATCACGCAATTAACTGCCAAACATTTAGCGACTTGGATATTTAAAGGCTGGTACCACAGGATGAACCAAACTTTGATTACATCTACAAAGAAATCATGATCACAAGTGGTAAGTCTCTGAAAGTATTGTTTATGTTCAATCATCCCTTTGAACTGAAAATGCACACACAAAGAAATCATCTATGGTTACTCTAAATAAGTTTAAGGATCCTATAGAAAACTGAATGAGCACTTTCAGATTGTAAACCATCCATAACTCCTCCCTTGAAACATGCCAGATTTTACTCATTTGGGGAAGAAATCTCATTTTTAGTCAAATAGACTGGAGGTATGTAGTGCTTTAAGGTTTACTAAGCACTCTACAAATACTTTATTCGATTCTCACAACAAGCCGAGGAGGTGCTTTTATTATCCCCATTTCACAGATGTGGGACTTGAGGCAGGCAGAGATTAAGTGACTTGACAACACCACACAGCTACTAAGTGTGTACTACAACTTGCCACCAAACTGTCGGGCAGATCACATTCTTGATAGATACAATTAGGCCATAAGCATTACCAAACTCCAGAACCCAGCCAAAAATTACCCCCATAGAGTCAAAAGGAAGGGAAACTCAGTATCTGACTTCCAACACCCAGAAAATAGGAGAAAAAGGCCAAAATCATTGATTGGCTAAGGAAATTGTGTGAGCCCTCTTCCCCATTTTTTTTTTGTATTCATTCATTCATTTCTGCCTATACCATCAGCAGGATAGCAGGTGATGACTTTTTTTCCCCAAGCTTTTAATTACTAACAGGTACCGCCCTTTGAGAAAAAAAAATAGCAGACTTTGGCCACCAGGCAAGATTTCCAACCACATGGTTTCATTTCACTGAAATGTTGTGTCTGCTCAACTTAGCACCTAGGAAGGGAGGGAACCCTAGCTAGCAGCTCCCGTGCCTCCTTTTTTTCCAGGATGAAAAAAAGGGCCACAGAGTCCATCAGCCTGGTTGGGCAAAAGGGTGGGCACCCAGGGTCCAGATCCTTGGGGGGGGGGGGGGGGGGGGCTTAGCATTCTGACTTGGCCTTCAACCCTGGCTGTCTGTTTCTTTCCTCGGTCTTCTGCCCTCCCCAGTGGAGGTTCAGTTCCTCCCACAGTGTAGATGTTTCATAAATGTTTATGGACGGTTTCATTCTTTCTCCAATCTCTTTGAGGGCAGGGGCTGACTTTTGCCTTTGTGCTTAGCACTGTGCCTGGCACACAGTTTCCTAAATGTTTGATTAATCAATCTTTTTTGTCTTTAGGTTGGGGGGAGGGAGAGCTAGCTATCTTTTGCTCTTTTTTATATCCCCAACGATTAGCATGGCACACAGTAGGAGTTTCCTAAAGGTTTATTGATTGATTGATGGACATCTCTTGATTTCCCCTCCACACCTTGGGAGCAGGGGAATTGTCTTTTGTCCTTTCTCCCATCCCCACGATTAGCACAGTGCCTGGCACATAGTAGGCGCTTCTTGATGTTTACTGACTGATTTCTCTCGTTCTCTTCTCTCCCTTTTATTGGAAGAGAGCTTTAAGCGCCAGACCGTGCACGAACAGCCCTCTGGAGACACATCAATAATAGAAAAGTGTCGCTTTCAGGAGCAGGTAAGCAGCGGGGAGGGGGGCAGGGACGCCAAACCCCCCAAAACTAGGGGAGATTCGTGAAATTAGGGGGACCAAGGGGCTTCTACGAGGCAACTTTCTTTGAAAAGGACCTCGTACACAAAAGAGGCGCGAAGCGAGAAGGGGAAACTGAGGCCCGGGGCTTCGGCTCGAGGCCTCGATGGCCGTGGCGGGGGGAGAGGTAGGGAGGACCCAGACGCTCCGATCGCGGCTGCCCCCCTCCCCTCCGCTTCCTCCCAGACCTAGAAGGTGTAACCGGGGCATCGCCCCCCACCCGGCTCCTCAGCAGAGGCCCGTCCCCACAGATCGGGGCCCGAGGCCGGAGGCCCGGTCTGCCGCAGGCCCGGAGCGTTGGGGACCGTCCGTCCCCCTCAGCGCAACATGGCGGCGGCCGGTCCCTCCCCCCCCACCACCACCTCAGCCTCCGCCTCCGCCTCAGCTGGCCTGTAGGAGGGCCGGCGCGGGGCGAGCCTCGGCCGGACCGGCCTCCACACGCCGCCGCCGCTCGCCACAGGGCGCACCTACCCGACATGACTAACGGCCGCGGCGCGGAGCCCCCACAGCCCGCCGAGGACAACGAAGAAGAGGAAGAGAGCCAGGCGGCGCGACGGCCAGAGCCAGACTGAGGGCGGCGCGGCGGGCAGAGCCCGACTGCGGCGCTCCGGCGGCCAATCAGGGCGCGGCGGCACGTACCACTCTGGCCCGGTCAGAGGGAGCACGCGCTGACCGAACCCAGCTTCCTGGAGCCAGAGCACGGAAGCAGCCGAGGAAGCCCTCCCCGCCTTGGACCGTACCACAATGGAGAGGGAACTGAGAGGTGGGACGTACCAACTCTGCCTTCCCCGAAGGGAGGGAAGAGTAGAACAAACCAGCTCCCTCCTTTATAATCCCCATCTCTCTCTCCCTGATCTAACATTCAGGAGAATCAGAAAGTTTGGAGCGATCGAATGTAACCCTTCCCAACCAATAACTAGAAAATGTTTCTCCACCTAATATCGAAATGGTACGACCTGCTCACTTCCCTCCCTCGAGCTTCATGCAAGTAAGTAGACTGCAGAGATTGAGCCACAAGATGGCGTTCTCAATCGAGGGTTCCATGACCACCCGGGGCGGATCCAGCGGATGGGCCTGCCCCCTCAAAAAGCACTACAAAGGGAGGAAGGGACAGGCCTCGCATGCCGCGCGCGCACACACACGCACACACACACACACACACACACACACTTTTAAATTTTGAGCAAAAAACCAACATCAGCTACAATGGAACTGAATTGAGTAGCACCATGATAATTATAGTTAGAAACAATAATTTCCAAAAAAGGAAATGGCCAATGGGAGAGGCCTGCAGTAAGGATTGTGTAGAATTAGGGAGCGTGTCGTTGACACTTTAAAGAAAAAGAAAATTGAGTGTAAGTTACAATGAAACTGAAATGGGCCAGTTTGGAGCCTTAGACGGATGCCCTGAAGGTCCCTGGTAGGACTCAGACCCTGGGGACATGAACGCCTGTATACGCCTCGTCCCTAACCCGCTTCTAGGCTTCCGGAGGGGGAGAGAAATAAAGATTGAATAGTGGCTATAAGCGGCCTCTGCGTTCTTTCACTGGTCACAAAAGCACTTTCCAGTACATTGTATCCTTGGAGGAAGTAGCACTAATCCCCTTTTACAGATAAGGAAACTAAGGCTAGGGGAGCTTGGGGTCATTGCCCAAGGTTACACAGCCAGTAAGCAGAAAGAGTGTCGGGTCTTCGGACCACCGGTCAGGAAATCTTCCAGTACAGCGGTTCTCAAAATGTAGTTGGGGATCCCTGGGGGATCTCGAAGTCAAAATTATTTTTATGATAATACTAAGGCGTTTTCATTTATAATACAGTAAATATTGATAGCTATAACTCACATAAACAAAAACTCTTTGGAGTGTCGTCAAGAATTGAGTGTAAAGACGTCCTGAAACCAGAAAGTTTAAGACCCTCTCCTCTGGTACAAAGAGTACATTAATTGAGCATGATAGGCACCGTTAGGTGCCGGGGATGATATGAAACAGACCCTGTTCATTTATTCAATATTAATTTATTCAGTAAACATTTATAAAGTAAAAACTGTGTGCTGGGCACATAAGCTGGGGACAGAAAAAGAGGCAAAAGGCAGTCCCACCCCCTCAAAGAATTTACAATCTAGTGGGGAAGACAACATGAAAACAAATATATACAAAGCAAGATATATTTAGGATAAATGGGAAATATTCAAAAGAGGGAAAAGACTGGAATTAAGAGGGATTAGAGAGGTTTCCTGTAAAAGGTGAGATTTTAGTTGGGACTTAAAGGAAGTCAGGAAGGTTCAGTAGCCCGACTGAAGGAGGGAAAGCACCTTGTCACAATCTAAGTCTGTCCCAATATTTGTCTTTCCATTGCTTGCCATTTTTAGTGTTTGCCTTGGATTCAAGAAGACCTGAGTTCAAAGATGGCCTCAAACACTCCCTGACTGTATAACCCAAGTAAATCACTTAACCTTTCTCTGCATCTGTAAAATGGGGATAATAATAGAACCTACTTTCCATAGTTGTCATGAGGATCAAAAGAGAGAATATTTGTAAAGTGTTTTGCAAACATCAAAGCTTTTTATAAATGCTATCTTTTTAAAAATTATTCTCGTATTATTTTATTCTATGCTTTGCAGCTATGGGATGCTTCAGTGGATCTGTGATCTCATCCCTGTAGGCACTTGATCCCCTCATAATCTATCCCACCCCCTCTCCTATGTAACTCTCATCCATATCCTTCCATTAATGCTCCACAGATGGGCTTCAGACTTCTGAGCACCTTCCTCTAGTCAATAACACAAAGGATACAAAGACCCTGCCTCCCTCAGGACCACCCAAAGACAGTCACTCAAGGATTGGGAGCTTACGGGCTAACTGGGGAAGACAGTTGAGATGGGAGTGGGGTATGTAACTGAGAAATAAGATATACAGGCACTGGGGTATAGAAATCCATTTTGCCCTACTAGAAAGTCAGAGGGGGCATGGAGGAGGATATAAGAGAGAGCAGATTGGGGGAAGGGGTATTCAGGAGGATCGTCTCTTGGGGTGGAGGAAGGGGAAAGTCAGGGAGAAATTTGTAACTCAAATGTGGAAATGAATGTTGAAAAGGAAAAATAAACAGATTAAGAGATGGGAGGGGGGGTATATCTAGTGAGGTTAAGATAAGGGGCTGGTGAAGAAGCCAAATAAATCCAAAATGAGTGTACAGCTGGGAAGGAAATTAAGAGATATCTGAGGAATGTCATCTCTCCAGCTTCTCCACCTTAAATGGAAATTGAAGAGTTCATGGCTTCGCTCTCCAATCAGAGGGGCAGAGGATACTGATGAGATGTGAATAACCAAGATTGATTGGATCTTTCTGGTTGAGTTTACTGGGGGCATGCTGGAGAAGCCAAAGAAATGCAAAATGAGTGCATCCAGGTGGAAAATGAGGAGATGTCTCTAGGTGTCTGGATGATATTTGGATGTCAATGGAGCACACAAGCTGTACTCTCCATCTGTTATGCTTTTCCCTTTCTACCCCCTTTTCTAGGTACACCTTTCTTTGCTGATCTATTTTATGCTATGCTTTTTGTAAACAATTATCTGTGGTATGTTGAAGCCTATTTACTTGTGCCCACCAGATGTCTCTACATTGCCCTTTGGGTGCTGGAAAATTTAAGACTCCTTGGAAATTATGATATTGCCATATGTACAGCCACTTAGAAACTGGGGAACCATGTTGATTTTTAAAATATAGGGGGGTGTGCACGCTCAGGAAAAGCTTGAGATCATTAAAGGTGCTGAACTATTTCCCAAAACAATCTGTCCTACTCTTTCCCTTGTATTCAATCCTGGGTCCTGTCCAACATAAATCTGTTCCATCTGCTTCCAGATCAATCAATCAGCAAGCATTTATTAAAGGAAGGAAATAAGTATTTATTAATGATGATAATAATTAATAATAATTCATGCCAAATACTGTGCTAAGTGTTTTACAAATATCTTATTTGGACCTCACAACAGCCCTGTGAGATAAATGCTATTATGCTCTCCATTTAACAGATGAGGAAACTGAGGCAAGCAGAAATTAGATTATTTGCCCAGGGTCACACAACTAGAAAGTGTCTGAGGACAGATTTGCACTTAGGTCTTTCTGACTCCAGGCTCAGCCCACTATCCACTGTACCACCTAGCTTCACCTATTAGGTATTTCCACCTTTGGAGATAGAAAGAAAAAGTAGTAACAGATCTGGCCCTTATGGAGCTTTCATTGTAATGGGGGAGATAGCATGCACTTATATAGGCATATCCAGTGCATTTGCAAAATAAACACAAAGTAACCTTCCACAGAAAGGCTCCAGCAGCCAAAGGAACAGCTTGCTGCTGAGAAGGTGGTGCTAAATCTTAGGAGAAGCCAAGGATTCTAAAAGGAAAGAGGGTTTTCCAGTCATTGGGGACAAGTGCCATGCAAAAAGATAGAAGATGGAATGTAGTGTGTGAGAAGTAGCAAGTAAACCAGTATGTCCATAGAGGGGAATGATGAGTAAGAAGACTGTAAAGATGGGAAGGAACCAGGTCATGACAATCTGTAAGTACCTAAGGGAGGTATTAATATTTCATTCAACATGTGATTGGAGGGTTGTGGAGTTTACTGAGTAGGGGGTGACCTGGTCAGTCCTGTATGTTAAAAAAAAGACTTTGACAATGACGAGGAGGATGATTGAATTAGGGAGGGGTTTGACATAGACTGATTAGGAATCTGTTTCAATAAAAAGGGGAAGAAATAATGAGAGCCAAAACTAAGATGGCAGATGGAGGAAGTATGACACAAAAGATTCTGTTAAAAAAAAAAGGTGAAAATGACAGGAATTGACAACTGATCAGATTTGTGAGGTGAATGAAATTGATGAGTGGAAGATGACATTAAGGTTGGGGACTTGAGTAACTAGAATGATGGTGGATCTGTCCAAGACAGTTGCACTAATCCAATAGATCTACAGCCTGTCCATCTAACTATACTCTTCATCAACTTGGAATTCTCACAGTAGATAGTAAAACCAAATTCTTTTAAGTAATTGTGGATCTCATTTAGGAAGTTCAGCATGTCCTGGAGTTTTATGCAATAGGCATAATATAATCCACAAATAAGAGTATGCAGTATGCAGCCGCCACAATGGGGAAAATATGGATGTTAAAGAGATGAGCAGCCTCAAATACTTGGGGTTCATTAAAAGCACTTCGCAATGTTCTGAATATGATCTAGCCTGATCCTGGGCCCAGTTTGCGGTCCATCTTCAAGACCTAGCCAATATAAACATATTAATATGCTAATTGTTTGGCTACCCATTTAGCTGCATGTCAGGAGCTAGGCTACATACTTTCATCCACTTTCTTTTTCCAATGTGAATAGTTTCCTGGGTGGGGAACCTTCAGCCTAAAGACTACAAATGACCTTCTAGGTCCTTGAGTGCAGCCTTTTGACTGAGCCCAAGTTTTCCAGAATAAATCCTTTCATTAAGAATTATTGTTAGATTGATCCCTTTCAAATTATCATGGATTTCGCATAGGAGGCTATCTAGTCTTCTGTGACTTAGTGTAATTAATATAATAGCATCTTTGACTAGTGATTGTAACTGTAGTTTTAAAACACAAAATCTCCCCTTCTATGGGTTCCTTTGTACTTTGTCCTGGGGTAACTTGACACTAGTGTCTGATTTTCGCCCTTTCAACTGCTTTCACCTAAGCTTGGATTCCTGTACTCTGAAGGATGGGCTTTACCCAGTTAACATTTTTGGCATCAGAAGTGGGGGAAACTCTCTACCAATATAGTTCCACATCTTCTGCCCTTTGAGAGTTATCTATAGCACTAAGAGATCAAGTGACTTGGTCAGGGACCAAGGACGTGTCACAAGTGAGTCTGAAATGCAGGTGTTCAAGGCTTTAAGGCAGGCTCCCTACCCATTATACCACACTGCCTCTTTGAATAGGAACAGTGAAGAACCTCACCATCTACTGGGAATTTTCTTCTGTCTGGACTCTGTATAGTACATTTCTCATAACACTAGCACAGTCCATATTTAACAATATAGTAAGTGATGAAATATGGTTTGCATAATTGCCCGTGTATCATAGGTATTATATTGCTTTCTCAATAAGTGGGGAAAGGGAGAGAATTTTGAAGTCAAAATTATAAAAAATGAATGTCAACTGAAACAAAACAATTCTCTTTTCCAAAAACGTACAATACAGGGGCGGCTAGGTGGTGCAGTCAATAGAGCACCAGTCTTGGAGTCAGAAGGACCTAAGTTCAAATCCGGCCTCAGACACTCTACCCAAAAACTAGCCATGTGACCTCGGGCAAGTCACTTAACCCCAATTGCCCTCCAAAAAATTTAAAAAAAAATAAAAACAAAAACATACAATACAGCAAGTGATATGGAAAAAGGAGACAGGAGGAAATGGTATTGACTTATATGGTAGGAGAGCATCAGATAATTTAGAAGCTCTCCCTCTTACTTTTAGGATAAAATACAAATTCCTCTGTTTGGTTCTCCAAATCCTTTACTATCTGGCTTCAGCCTTCCTTTCTGGGTTTATTACATAGTATTCCCCTAAACACACAGCTAAACTGAAGTGCTTGCTGTTTCTTATTATACATCTTTCTCTAGGACTGTTTTTGAACTAGGTGTGGAAGTGTCTGGAAGGCACTTTCTCCTTAAGTCAGACTCTTAGAATCCCTAACTTTCCACAAAGGTGCAGATGGGTGGATAGAGCACCAGACCTGAAAACAGGAAGACCTGAGTGCAAATCCTGCTTCAGATACTTCCTAGCTATGTGACCTTGGGCAAGTCTCTTAACTTCCATTCACCTCAGTTTCCTCATCTACAAAATGGGTACAATAATAGCACCTACCTCTCAGGGTTGTTGTGAGGATAATATTTGTAAAATGTTTATCGTAGTCCCTGGCACACAGTAGGTACTTAATAAATGCCTGTTAACTTCCTTCAAGTGGCACTTCCTGCTTTTCCTGATCCCTCCAGTTATAGCCCCCCATCTTCCCACTTACAGAGCCCAAAGTTATTTTGAATATATTTTGCAGTATATATATTGTTTCCTCTAAAATAGAGCATGATCTCCTTGAGAGCTGGCTGTTTTTGTCTTTCCTATCCCCAAACAGCAATGTCCAACACATAACGGGTACTAACTAAATGCCTTTTGAATGAATGAATTCATGAGGAACACCCTGGGGCTTTTTGTTACCCCTCTCCTGCTTCCCTTTCTGAATGCGGGATCCCCTGCTTCCAGTCAGGATCTATCTCCTTCCACAGCTCTCATCCTTTTCCCTTCTCCTGCCCTTCAAGTACTGCACACAATCCGAGGCTCCATTGTTTTAATATATAATTTTTAATTGCAAAGGGATCTGATTCACTACTTTTCCTTGGGGGGGGGGGAGTGGAGGGAAGAATATAATGTAATAACCAAAAGGCCAATTGAACATTATTTTAAAAATCAATCATACTTTTAGAAACCACTTAATAGTATTTTTTAAAACATTGGTGATTTCAAGAATTCTTTCTTTAGCAACTGCTCCTATAGTCAGTCACTTGATAGACTGGAAACTGTGGAATTGCCTTCAGGGTATATAGAAATTCATCCATCTGCCTCGATTTTACGAGCTTTGTCCTATGAGAGAATTCAGGGGTTCATTGATTCTAGGCTGGAATTCATTGTAGTGAGGTAAAAAAAAAAAAAAAAGGTCGAGGTTGAAATGACTTCATTAATTAAATTAATTAATTGATGTGTCTTTGTTTCCATGAGACATAGCACTGTACCTGCACATAGTAGGTACTTAATAAATTCTTAGTTATTCGTTGAAAATCCGAGCTCTGCCACTTGCTACCTTGGACAAATTACATATCTGGGCTGCACTTTCCTCATCTGTAAAATAAAGGAATTAGACTAGATGATTTCAAAAGTCCCTTTCAGCTCTCAAAGAACAAGTCGATCTCTTTTAGCCTGTTTCCTCATCTGGAAAATGGGTGTCATAATAACCCCTACCTCCCAGTATGGTTGCAAGAATCCGTGAGTTAAGGTATGTAAAGCATTTTGAAAAACTTAAACACTATACACATTTCATCTATTATTATGATTAAATACAAACAGATACAGATGCATTTGGAGTGTTCTATAAAGCATACAGTTTAAATAAGGAAGATTTAAACAACTCCACAGTAAGACCCCTTGAGATGCCAAACTTGTCATGTAAAGGAAATACCCTTGCCCACTCACCAGGGGAAAGAGAAGTGGTGGATCAAAGGTGGGAGTGATTGGGGTGAAAGCCGCATGCTTTCACCAGGACATGAAAATTGTAAACAATTGGAGAAAATGTCCTGAGACCAAGGCTATACTGGCATCCCCTGAAAGTAGATGAGGGAGAGGGAAACAGGGAAACCTATCATATCATATTAGGAGGAGGAGGAGGAAGAGCGGAGTATGGTTCACAGAAAGGATTAGGAGCCGGACTTCTCCAGGTCTGATTGCTTACATGACAATGAGGGAGAGAGAAAAGGAGAAAGGAAGGCAATATGGAAAGGTGTAGGGGTGGGAAAATGATGGAGACTTTTGCCTTCATTTGCCTTCCTCAGGTCTCAGCTTCCTCCTATAAATTAAGAGCCTTTTTGTCAGTCATTTCTCTGATCCTTAAGGAGTTTATATTATATTGCTGCCTTTGCATGGGCTGCACTACTCAGACCTTCCTAGAGACATCATAAGCTTTGCTTATACTGAACCAGCTTTTTAGACTGTAGAAATGACAAGCCTTCGAAATATCTGGGATACCCCAGCCTCCCTATAGTGGTTGGAGCTTCCTGTTTGGACTGGAAAAGAACCAGACATTTTCCTGTAAGCAGGAAACCTCTTAAGCAAAGGAACAGATTTTCCCCAGGTTCTGGCCACAGCAGACTGTCTTTATGTGGAAAGGAAGTGGGGCTGTGAGCCAGCTGGGGTTGTCTTGGCTTTATTGTACTTTGTACAAGTCTCCCAGGGCCTGGTAAGTTTCAAAAACAACCCGGGCCAGGCAAACTGTCTGCAGAACAAAAGAGGGAAAAGGCGATGGTCACTGGATCCAAGGGGTACGTGTGTCATTCCAGCTGGAGTGTGCATACCTGTGATTGTGTGCAGGAGTATAGGTGTGTGTCATTGTGAACATGTATGTATCTGCATATATAAGTAGTTGGGTGAATATGTGTGAGGGTCACCTCGTGTGTATGTAACCTACTGCACATAAATATTGAAGTGAGCTTGTATTGCTGTGCATAGCACACGATTCCAGTGTGACGTGTTCCTAGTATGTGTGAGACTACATTTGTATATGTCGGAGTATAAGCTTTGACGTGTGTACAATATATTGCTGGTGGTCAGTAAGTTTTTTGGTTGTATCGAACTCCGTGAGCCCATTTGGGGTTTTCTCAGCAAACATACTGGAGTGGTTTGCCCTTTCCTTTTTCAGCTCGTTTTATAGATCAGGAAACTGAGGCAGAATTAAGTGACTTGTTCAGGATCACATAGCTAGTAAATATAGGACCAGAGTCTTCCGAATTCCAGGCTGGACACCCTCCTCATTGCACCCCTGGCTGCCCTCAAACTTAGGTCCCAGCCCCTTTTGATTCTAGTACCTTCCCTCTGTTAATGATTTCTTATTGATCCTCCAGATAAAATTGTTCAGAGTTGTTTGCTTATCCCCCCTGTTAGATTACAAGCTCCTTGAGGGTAGGGACTGTGTTTTGTTTCTTTTTCTATCACAGGGCTTAGCACAGTGCCTGCCTAGTACTTGGTACTTCATAAATGTTTATTAGTTGATCAGATTGTGTGCTGTGTAACTTATAGGTATATATGAATGTGAACTTATTGGTGCAAATGTGTTTAGTGTGTCTGTGTGTGTGTGCACGCGCATATGCGCAGCCACGCATGTGTTCTGTGAGCAAATAGCATTCATTTCTTTTATAAACGTAAGGTTTGTCCTGAAAGGGCAACAAACTGGAAATCAGAATTCTAGGAATTTAGTAGTAACAAAGTGAATGCTGTTAATGAGTAAAAAAAACACAAGGGACACCGTTATTCATGAATAGAAATTAGCTGAAAATTTCTTGGATCCAGTGTGGGGTAGGTATTTCTTTCTTCCCTATGTCACAACAAAATTGATATGATTATGATGTTGATACCTTGATGGACAAGGCTACTCTATCCATTCATTCAACAAACATTTATTATGTGACTATTGTGTTCCTGACTGTGCTGGAGACCTGAGGAGATACTTGCCCCTATGGATTGCCTGCCTCTGTGTGTGTGTGTGTGTGTGTGTGTGTGTGTGTGTGTGTGTGTGTGTGTGTGTGTTGGTTGGAGGGGAGTAGGTTACAAAAAAGTCCTCATGGGAGCAGCTAGGTGGCACAGTGGATAGAGCATTGTGCGTGGATGCAAGAAAACATGAATTCAATTTCAACTTCAGATACTTCCTAGCAATACAGCACTCTCCTCCACCACCCATCTCACATAATGAAGTGGCCTTACTCCTTACCAAGGCCAATCCCCTGCATTTGTTCAAGCTATGCCATTTCTTTCAATAGACTGCTCCCTTTCTTTCACTTATTTTCAGTCTCTCTGTCTCTATGGCTTACCCCCTATTGCCTACAAACATGCCCATGTCTCCCCCATTCTGGAAAAAAAACCTCACTCGACCCTTCCACTCCTGCTAACTATAGTCCTATATCTCTTCTCCTCTTTGGAGCTAAACTCCTCAAAAAGCCATCTACAGTAGGTGCCCCCTCTCACTCTCTTCTAAACCCCTTACAATCTACTTTTCGACCTTATCATTCCACCAAAGCTCCTCTCTCCAAAGTTACCAGTGGTTTCTTAGTTACCAAATCCAGTGACCTTTTCCCAGACCTCATTCTTCTTGACCTCTCTGCAGCCTTTAACTTAGTCAATCATTCTTTCTTCCTTGGTACCCTCTTCATTCTAGTGCCCCCTTAAGTATTTCCTGTTTATCCTATATATAGTTTATTTAACATGTATTTATTTGCAGGTTGGTTCCTCCACTAGATTGTAAGCTCCTTGAAGGCAATGATTGTCTGCCTGGAATATAGTAAGTCACTCAATAAATGTTTATTGATTAATCGACCCTGGGCAAGTCATTTCACCTCTCTCTGTCTATATTTCTCTAACTGTAAAACAGTTAATAATAGCACCTACCTCACACCACAGTGTTGTTGAGATAATATTGGTAAATTGTTTCACACAATCTTGTCACAGAACAGATACTTAATAATTGCTTATTCCCTTCCCCTCCCTCTGGGCTGGGCCTTAAAGAGAAATGAGGGCATTTCATGCATGGGATAGGAGGGAATATTGTACATAAGGACCAAGAAGTAGATTGGGGCCAATGGCAGACACCAACCATTCCACACTTTCTTATCCTTTCCTACTCTTGTTATGGAAACCCTCCATGGAGCTTCCACACAAAATGCTGAGGACTTTCTCTAGCTTGCCCTAGTACAGGGACCAAAAGGGCTGTCCATTGATTAATCTTTTCCAGTGCCACATTTGCCTGGTAACATTCTTGGCAGTTTCTCCAGCATGGTTCTTCATTAATGACGTGTCACTACCTCCCCATGTTCGCCATGTATGGATGCATTGGTCCATCAGCCCCTGTATCTTGGACAGATGCTGATGATGCCAGCTGGGTTCAGAATTGAAAACGCAAAGGTGAGAGCAGATGCATGGCATTTGGCAAACATGGCACTTTCAGAATCATAGCTTCTCTGTGAAACAGTCATCTTTTGACCATCAGTTTGCTCCTGGTGGTGCTGTGTGCCTGAATGTCTCGGAATCCTGTAGGTGTGAAGAAGTTAAATTACACGTCGCCTCCAGGGAAATGGACTTATCATTTCTACACATTTTATTATGATGACTGAATTATTAGTCATTCCAGAAGTGCCTTTCCCATGCTCTGAGGGCAGGGGGAAGGGAAAAGAGGAACAGAGCTCATTCTTATTATCTTGGGCAGAGAAAAGCTAGGTTCCTGAGATGCTCTTATTCCATTTTCTGCATGTTCTCAGACAGGAGAACTAGGAAGAAAAATTCACACACACCCCTCACCATTTCCTCCCCATTGCTATCCATATTTCTTTCAGGTTTATACAACCCAGGCAAGCATTTGGCCTTTCCCTCAAGTCAGGCTTCGTGCCCTGACTATGGTGTAATTCTCAGTGATCAGAACCTGGGAAGTTTAGTCCCTGGTCTGACTTCTCGGCTCACCATATTTCTTTGAGTTTGAGAACTTCTTGACAGAACAGCCAACAGGATAAGGAGTGGAAACAGTCCAGCCAGGAACGGACAGTGAGAGGTAAGGAGAGACAGGATGTTCATGATTCCTGGAGTCATTCCCTTCAGATAATATTCTCATCATGTTACTCCCCCTTACTACTTAAAAACTTTCAGTAGCTCCCTATGATCCATCATCTCAATAGAAGCATCATGGCATAGTAGAAAAAGGAATGGATTTGGAGTCCAATGACCTGCGCCAAAATCCTTCCTCCAAGGCTAATTAGCTAGATACTGTTGAGAAAGTGACTTTCCCTCTAGGAACCTCAGCTTTCTTGTCTATAAAATGGGGAAATTACACTTGTCCTCTCAAACAACTTTGAAAGACTTTAGAATGTTGATCAATAACTAACCACGATTCAGTAGGACTGATGATGAAGTATGCTATCTCTACCTCCTGACAGAGAAGTCATGGACTCAGGGTGCCACATTAGACATGTGTGTGTGTATATACATATGTATGTATAGGGGCTTCTAGGTGGCACAGTGCTGGGCCTGAAGTCAGGGAAACCTGAGTTCAAATCCTGCTGCAAACATTTACTAGTTGTGTGATCCTGAGCAAGTCACTTAACTCTTTTTGCCTCAGTTTCCTTATCTGTCAAATGAGTTGGAGAAGGAAATGGCAAACCCACTCCAGTATCTTTGCCAAGAAAACCTCCTCAACTTGGGATTACAACTGAAGCAGTTCAACAACCACACAATATGCACATATGTTGTTTCCTGTGCTTCTTATATTTGTCTTCGTATGTCTAAGCACCTAGCATAGTTCCTAAGACAGAGCCGCTTAACAAATGTTTACTTTTCTGTTGATGCCTCACCAGTGACTCCTTGTAATTCAGCTTCTGGTCCTATCATTCTACCTAGTCTGCTCTCTCCAAAGGTGCTAATGATCTCTTGGTTGCCAAATCCAGTGACCTTTTCTCCACTGACCTCTCCCTGCCCTCTCTGTACTTTTAACAGTGATGATGCCCTCTCCTACTTATTACTCTCCTTTTTTTTCAGGAGACTACTCTCTTCTGGTTTTCCTCCTATTTCTCTGACCACGCCTTCTAAGAGCAGAGGAGGAGTCTGTTTTCTGGTTCAGCAAAAGAAAACCTTAGTCTCAAGCAATTCAATTAAATAAGCTTTTATTATGTGCCTTTTGCATGATAGGTATATTATATATATTATTATTATATGGTAATAAGCTTTTATTATGTGCCTATACGGTTTATTCAGTGTTGAATAAAAGGGAATAAAAATTAAAAGTTTCTGCCTTTAAAGACTTTTCATTTTGCTGGGGGGAGATAGCATGTACAGAGATAAGTAAATATAAATATAGGGAAAATAAAGATAAAGAATTGGGTTTGTCCCTTGTTCTCAAAGAGGTCCATGACATCAGGGAGATGATGATATGACTTGCAATTGATTTTGATTTTAGTGAAGGAGGGCTGTGCAAGGTCACCAGCCTTACTTTCTCCTCCAGAACCATCTGGGTCCAGTGACCAGATCTTTTTCAGGACCACTGGAGATAGCCAGGATGCAGTGGGAGACCCTGGCCCTTTTAAGCGTGTGGTCATTGAAGTGAGTCATGAAAGGGGCTGGAATTTACAAAAATTGTAAGTAACAAGAACATTCATGGGGTTGGGGAGGGGTGGAACACAGCCTATGCAAAAGCATGAAGAAGGGAGATGGAATGGTGTGTACAAGAAATGGCAAGGAGGCCAATTTGGCTGCATGGTGGCGTGCACAAGAGGGAGTATGGTGTCACCAGTCTGCAAAGAGGCTGGAACCAGAATGTAAATGATTCAAAATACAAGACAAGAAGAACTCTAAACGCGAAACAAAAAAGAAGTCTAAATTGTAAAGGCAATTGGGAGCCATTGATGTTTATTGAAGAAGAAAGTCATCTATATAGATTTGCTCTTTGGACAGCTGGGTGGAGGTTGGATTGGAAAGAGCAGAGGCTAGAAGCAGAGAGACCAATTCAGAAACTAGGGCAGTAATCCAGGCAGTAGTGAGGCAGTTAATTTGGATAATTACGGCATGAGTGGAGAGAAGAGGATAAACTTGAGAGAGGAATGCAGTTGTTCACTCAGGTAACTGGAAGGATGAGAGTGTCCCCTAAAAAATGATCAAGTTTAGGGGAAACGATAATGAGCACCAGACATGATGGTTTCGAGATGCCTATGGGACATCAAGGTAGAAAGGTGGGCTTGAAGCTCAGAAAAGAGCTGAGAGCTGTGGATTTGGGAGCTGTCTGCACAGAGAGGAGAATTGGATTCACAGGTGCTGATGAGATTTCTGAATGCAGAAAGATGAAAAGAGGGTTCAGGAAGAAAACCTGGGGTGTACCCCCATACAAAGAACAGGAAATGGTTAATGCTCTTATAGAGGAGATGGAAAATTCTTGGCTGTGGGGCAGCTAGGTGGCACAGCGAATAGAGCACCAGCCCTAGAGTCAGGAGAACCTGAGTTTAAATCTGGCTTCAGACACTTGACACAAAAACTAGCAGTGTGACTTTGGGCAAGTCACTTAACCTCAATTACCCTCCAAAAAGCAAAAGAAAGAAAGAAAGAAAGAAACAAAGAAACAGCAATAGAAGCTCTAGGATATGAGGGTATCCAGGATATGTCTTCTGATGGGGACCCCCAACTTTAGCATACTGACTTTCGTTGGAAACAAAGATTTGCAGGTGTGAGTGATCTCTGATGTGTGTGTGTGTGTGTGTCTGTCTGTCTGTCTGTCTGACTGGTGGGGACAGAGGTCCCATAAGCCCTGTTAATGAATTATTGAGACCACTAGTTGCAGAGCTCAGGGCTTGTCTTTTATACTTCTCAGCTACCCAACATACCGAGCATTTGTGATATTTACAGCTGCTACCAGACTGAGAAGTGGTTATGGAAAGAGCCCCAAACTGCGAATTGGTAGACCTGGGTTAGTCCTGGCTCTGCCACAAATTGGTGGCGTGACTTTAGCCAAATCATTTCCCTTTTCTGACCACAGTTTCTTCATCAGTAAGATTATCTATAAGATTCCCTCTAGTTTAGAGATTACAGGAGTTTGTGTATTGTAATTCACTAAATGGGGAACAAGCATTAGGGAAACACAATTTTCAGAGAGACCCCTCTGGGTAAAGAATCCTGCAAAAACCTACTGTGGAGGAAGAGAAGCAAAGCTGCCTAACTTACTTTGGGGAATTCTCTGTCTCTTGTTCCCTAATGGCCCATGTGGCCAAGTCCTCAGGGTCAAGTAGAAGGACACCTAGTCTGGGGATAAATGAGACTGTAGCAGAGGCAGCAAGGTAGTAGTGTACTACAGAGAGTTAGGAAGACGCTCAGATCCCACCTAAAACTCATTAGCTCTGTGACCCTGGGGAATAGCACCTTTGTCTAACTCTAAAGGATGAAATGAGATAATGTTTGTAAAAGTACTATGGAAGTGTTAGTTAGCCCTTACTGATTTTAGATGGGGCCAAAAATGCAAAGGGGTGGAAGTAAATGGAAGGGGAAAGGGGAATTTCAAGAGGCAGAAGAAAGTAGTAGGAAGAAAATTGACCTTGGATTCAGCAAGAACTGGGTTTACTATTTGTCTGACCCTGTGCAAGATAAGCCCTGAGGTCTGCAACTCATGGTCTCAATAATTTATTCTTAACAGGGATTAAGGGACCTCTGTCCCCTCCAGATAAACAGATAGACAGACACACACGCACATCAGAGATCACTCATACCTGCAAACCTTTGTTTCCAACGAAAATCAGTATGCTAAAGTTGGGGACCTCATCAGAAGACCTATCCTGGGGGCGGCTAGGTGGCGCAGTGAATACAGCACCGGCCCTGGAGTCAGGAGTACCTGAGTTCAAATCCGGCCTCAGACACTTAACACAAAAAACTAGCCGTGTGACCTTGGGCAAGTCACTTAACCCCAACTGCCCTTCCAAAAAAAAAAAAAAGAAGACATCCTGTTTGCCTTTGTCTACCTCAGTTTCCTCATAGGTGAAACTGGGATAATGATGGCAGCTACATCCCAGGGCGATTGGGAGGATAAAATCGGATAATATTTGTAAAACGCTTTGCAAAATTTAAAGTGCTATATAAATTCTCATTCTTATTACAGTCCTGTTTCTAATAAGTGTTAATACACTGAGGCAAATCTCTAAGATAATCAAATGCACAAGGGTAAAAAAATAAAAATAAAAATAAAAAAAAATGCACAAGGGTAGCGGATCCTCCCTGGTACTTTCCCTCTTCCCTTCGCCCTCCCCCCCCCTCAAAGATCCCTTGGATGGGGGCGGGGCGCAGTGGAAGGAGGACGGCAGAAAGCTAGCTTCGGTGAGAGCCAGCACTGTAGCATCGGGGTCTCCCTCCACTTTATCTCCTTTCCAGAAGTGTTTTCTCTCCACAGGCAACTCCGAGATGTTGCAGCCCCGGCCTCAGCAGGGCAGAGGTTGAAAGGTAGCTGGGAGTTGACCCTCCCAACCTCACATGGTTTCCTCCCCAGGCTCGTGTTCGTGCTAGGCATAACCAAGAAGTGACGGGCAGGGGACAGAGGAGGGAGACCCGGGCTTGACCCCACAGGCACAGTGGGCTGTGTGGAGCGGGTGCTGCAGCTCTGGGAAAAGCTCCCAAGGGTCCCCGCCCTCCCGCCTCCAACAGCTCTGACTGGAGCAAACGGGGTGGGTGTGGTTGGGGCTGGGCTCCCAATCCCGCCCCGCAGAGTCCCAGCCCAGTTAGCTAACTCTAAGGCAGCAGGAGCCCACTCAGAGCGCAGAGAGCCGGAGTAGCCCAGCGGCTCTGCCGGAATAGCGGCCCTGGACAGCCAGAGTAGCAACCCGACAACCCGAGCAACCCAGGGGCTCTCTGATAGCCGGAGCAGCCCCCGGGGAAGTGGAACCTCTCAGGGGTCACCGAACAACCGGAGCAACCCAGCGGTCACCGGACATCCAGAGCAGCCGAAGATACTCTGGGACGGCCGGAGCAGCTCAGAGGCTCCCAGGAACGTTCCAAGGGGCACCCTGGCACGCGTACTGCCCACGCGAAAGCAGCCCAGGCTCCAGGCGGCTCCCACAGCCCTGGGCATTCGTGGGAGCTGGTCCGGCTCAGCCGCTCCCAGCAGCCGCCTCCGCCTCCTCCATCACCACCGTGTCCCCCCAAAAAAGGACAAGAAAAGCAAGGATCGGCGGGCGTGATGGCTCTGAGTTTCAGGATCCAACTACAGGTCCTGCTGCTTGTGACCGGCCCGGGATTGGGAGCCCCACCCAAGGCAGGGGAGCGAAGGAGAGAAGCCGAGGTAAGCGGCATCCTCGGTGTCTGCGTCTGTGCCAATGTCTGAGTGAGTCAGTTGGGGGATGTACTAGTGGGGGGAGCGGAGGTACGTGTGCTTGGGTCAAGACTAGCCCCTGCAGCCAGACCCTGAATGCCATATGGGATGATCCCTGGAGCCACAAAAAGTCGTTGCAAACGCCAAACTTCTTCCCTTTCCCCCACACCCCTACAGAAGACAGCCCTGTACGGACCCCCTGTATAAAGAGCCTAAGGGCCCAGCATTTTTGCAGGTTCCCCAAGTTCTATTTCACAATCTCACGGGGGTCTGCTTCCAAAACTGTAGCCTGACTCAGGGGCAGGACCAAAGACACATACACACACACACACACACCACCACCACCACCACCCACTCGCACTCACATACCTGTGTGTAGCTTGTATGAAGGTGAGACTGTGAGCCAGTCTTAGGAGAGATGGATCCTCCCCTACCTCAACTTGCCTCACAACTTGAGACTCAGTTTAACCCTCCAAATAATAGGGAGAATGTGGAAGCACATTTTGTCCAACACATAACATGTGCAAGTCACTTCCTTGGATCCTGGCAAGATGTGCCAGACCCACTGCCTTGCCTACCTCATTGAGTTGTTGCAAGCACATGCCGGGTGTGAGACTCAGCACTTTGCAACTGTAAATTCTCATTAATTTGTCATTGTCAAGTCACACCCAATACTGCCTTTGAGGCCTTTCTTCTTTTCCTCAAAGAATTCATAATCTAGCATGTCAAAGATGTTTTATAAGGGAGTTGGGCTGGGGATAGGGAAGGGAAGGAGTGGGGGGCTGTAAAGACTCTCCTGGATGCTGTACTGGGAAAATTCCAGCTTTTAATGTACATTTGCTAGAAACACCTTACTTATATTAGAGAAGTAGCAATTGTGTGCTAGACAAAGTCAGCAAAACTTGCTTTCAAAGCTCCATCCTGAGACACCAGCACCTCTACACTCTCTTACCTCCTCCAACAATAATTTAAAGGTCGGACCAAATCATTGTCATTTTAAAAGCAGAGGAAACTGGAAAGTGAGGCTCAGAGAAAGAAAATGACAAGCCCAAGGTCACTCGCCCACTATGGACACAAAATTCTAATCCTCACAGGGCTTCATTCCTACCCTAAAATGACCCACTCACTACCTCCCTTCTGTGGTGTCCAAGAGTGGGAAAGAGCAGTAGAGAGTTTAAAGAAAGCCTTCTCTAGGTCATTCTGGTGGCCTCATCCCTCTCCATTTTTGGTTTATAGTGTGATAATTATTATGAGTATTAATTAAATAGAGGACTCCCCACCCCAAACCACTTCCAAAGATTGGTCCCTTAATTCTGATAGTTGCTTCTGTTCTAAGTTGTTATATATTATAATATAATTTGATATAATACATTATATTTCCTTGCCTTGGGGTCCTGTAACTACCACTCCAAGTGTTCTTATGGCTACCAGGACTACTACCAATAATTGACTTCTAATAATAATAATTTCCTAAAAAGTTAATATGTTGCTTTATATTTGATAGAAATGCCTCTGATTCCAATCTCATGTGTTCCTTGGTAGAAAATGTTAAGTACCTGCTGTTTCTTGCTGTTGAGAACATTTTATAGATGAAAATCTGAGGTTCAGAGGTGTTGAGCCCATTTACAGATGAGGAGACAGAGGCTCAGGAAAATGACCAGTATCTTATTAGTAATGTGTCAGAGCTTGGCCTCCAAGCCAGTGCATCTAGTACCAAATCTCTTGCTTGTGTTCTTATGCCCTACCATTTCTGGGTCTCTGAATAACCAGCTTAGGGTTCCTGAGGCATCTCTCAACCTCATCCCCATCCCCCACTGTATCCCCCCAAGCCAGTTCTGATCAGACAATAGTTCTGCTGCTCTCTCTTTTTACTGTCTCAGGCAAGGGGGAGCTTTGGAAATTAATAGCTGGCAGATCGAGCTTATTTCAGTTTATTGAATATCATCCTTGGAAGTGGAAGAGACAAGGAAGGAGGATGTTTGAGGTGGAAATGTTTTAAAAGCTTGACAACTCTGAGTGTGGCAGTGTGTGTGTGTGTGTGTGTGTGTGTGTGTGTGTTTGGGGTGGGGAGTATATGTGCCCATTTTTGGCTCTCCTTGAGGGCATTGGCTGTGTCACTTTTGTCTTGATTTTTCCCGCACGGGGCATGGTACCTGGCCCATGTTAAGCACTTAGAAATGCTTGTTGATTGATGGATGGTTTGGGTTGCCTGTGTAAAGTGTCACTGAGTAGCTGAGTGCATTCTCACAGGGTAATAAACTACAGTATTTTCTGGAATTCTGAAGGTTTATTGTTTATAAATCTACTTTATGTTGAACTGTTCACTGTTGTCCACTTGGAAAGGTTCAGGGCTATTTGGAACAGCAATAAATGGGAAAGGCAGCCTGCTGTCAAGTGGAAGGATTTACATCTATGGATGAAATCCTCAGATTTCACTCCTCATCCCCCATCCCTTTCCCCAACCCTTGCTGTGGAACTCTCAAATGGAGAAGGCTATCTTTGGGGGACTTCTCTGATTTCATCTGCTCTGGCATTTATTATAATGACCTAAAAATGTTGACTTGGGCTCTGCCTGCTGATGGCCTAGTTGAATTGGCAAGTCAACACCAAATATATCGATGGGAAGCCAGGAAATTCGAAGCCCATTTCCCCAGGGAGACTTTGAATTGTGGAGTCTCTGCCACCGCAGTCACTGTGTCTGTTTCTCATAGCCTGAAGCTCCTCAGTTTTGCTTACTGTGAGTCAGAAATAAAGTTGTGGAAGTTGTTCCCACCGTGTGAGCATCAGTGACTCATGGGTGCATGATAAATCACTGCCTTAAGTAGAAGATGATCTAGGGACTCTACAGAACCCTAAACTGGACATGAATTGGAAAAAAAAGTGCTCAGGGTGTTAAAAAAAAACCAAGAAAGATAGCGGGAGCCAGGAAGCGGATATAGAGAGAAAATATATACTCCTTTCCCATCTGTGGCTAGGCTTGGGGGACACCTTAGGGCAGTGTCCAGCTCTGGGCCCTCAGATTCAGGAATGAAATAAGAAGAATCATTTAGTACAGCACAATTGATTCTTTAGCCTACAGAAGGGAGTATGTGAAATACATTCAACAGAGGATAACCAGATTTTCTCCATTGACCCTAAAGACAGAATATTAAAGAAGAGGGGAAAAAATCAGCAAGACTCCCACTTTCAAGGTGGGGGGGAGAAGGGGAGGGAGAAAGAGAGATGGGGGGAAAGAGAGAGAGAGAGAAAAGAAGAAGAAGAAGAAGAAGAAGAAGAAGAAGAAGATGGAGGAGGACGAGGAGGAGGAGGAGGAGGAAGAAGAGGAGGAGGAGGAGGAGCAAAAGAGGGGGAAGGAGAAAGAGAGGAACAGAGAGAAAGCAAGGGCAGAAGAGAGAGAGAGAGAAGAAAGGGGAAAGGAGGGAAAAATAGGGGGGAGAGAAAAAGAGAAAGAAGAGAGGGAAAAGGAGGAGAGAGAGGAAAGATGGACTACAGATAAAGAATGAGGTAGACATATCTAGATATGGCCAATGGTAGGATTAGTTTTATTTGACTCTGCTTACTGAAGAGGCTTTATGGGGAAGGGATAATTTGGGAGAAGAAAGGGAGTAGCTATAAAGGTACAAAAAAAAGACAAGAGAAAAAAAGAACAGGAGTATTAGCAAAGCATTTTAAAAGGTGCAGAAGAGAAGAGAAAGCGGTTCAGAAGGAAATGGACAAGCAGGCCAATTTTGCACATACATACTGAATTCACAGTCTAAAGGGATGTAAAGGACAATTGCTATGTGGTAGAGATTTGTGGGCTCAGCAACAATCCTCTCTTTGTATTAGAAAGAGGGCCAGTTCAGTATTCAGCAAGACTTGGGTTCAAATATTGCCTCTGACACTTGCTGGCTATGTAATGTAACCTCTCAAGACTTAAAGGGAACCCTCTATAGCTCTAAGTTACCGATGTGCTACTGATCCATAGCAAGTAGGAGTTTCCATACTAGGAACTCCTTACACAGATGAAATCATGGGCCTGGTTCAATATTTGTGTGTGCATACAAATATAGACATACAAAAATACACATACATGTACCTAGATATAAGATGTCCCTAAAGTCTTAGTGCAGTTTTAAGCTATTGAAGTACGGGGACACCTGGCTTCTTAATATATATGTATGTGTACAGGTATCATGTATATGTATAGGTAAATTCAAATTATTGAATCGCTTAAATCTGCACCAAGGTTTTGGGGACACCCTGTATATAATTAGTACTTTGCTTTATTAGAGTCCTTTCTCTAAAACATTCATCATTTATTCTTCACAATATTCTTCATGAGGGAAGAGCTGGTATTCTTACACTCATTTTATAGAAAGGGTGGTTGAGGGCAGACAGAGAGGTTAAGTGACAATTACTCAGCGCTAGAACAATGTCTTCCCTTGTTTCTTTCAAAATTCTGCTCAGACACCACTTTGTTCATAAAGCTTTTCCTGATCACTGTGAGCACTCTCTCCCCAAAAGTTACCTTACATTTGTTTTGTAGATAGATCAAAGACAGATAAATGGATAATAGATACATAGATTATCAGATGATTGATATAGATGTTAGATGACAGATGGAAAGATAGATGATAGATAAGAGAGAGGGAGGAGTGGGAGAGATGGAAATAGAGACAGAGATGAATGGATGATGGATGGATGGATGGATGGATGGATGGATGGATGGATGGATGGATGAATAGAGACAAAGACAGAGATGATGGATGGATGGATGGATGGATGAATAGAGACAAAGACAGAGATGATGGATGGATGGATGGATGGATGAATAGAGACAAAGACAGAGATGATGGATGGATGGATGGATGGATGATGGATGGATGGATGGATGATGGATGGATGGATGGATGGATGAATAGAGACAGAGACAGAGATGATGGATGGATAGATAGATAGATAGATAGATAGATAGATAGATAGATAGATAGATAGATGGATGGATGTTGTTTCTCCCCAGAAACTATAGGTTCCTTGAGGGCAAAGATTGTTGATTTTTCTCTTTGTAGCCCCAGGGCCCAGAATGGTACTTGGCACTTAGTAGGCACTTTATAGAACAGGTGCCTTTATAGAACAGGGATTTAAGAATGCTTGAAGGGTCAAGCTGTGCCAATTGATAGTAGGATGAAAATGTTATTTCAAAGTAAAATTGTAACATCTGCTTGTAATTATTTGTATTTAAAGTACATTTGCAAAGAAAGAAAGAAAATATTTATTATTACATGTCTCTCCTTGCCCATTGACACATTTAGCCCTTCTAGTGTTTGTTGATTGACCAACTTTAATTTCACCTCTAACTCTGACTCCAACTCTGACCCCCCAACTCTAATGCCAGGACTAAAGCCCCAGAAGGCTGAGAGGCAACAAAGTGGATGCATATTTGGAGTCAATAGAACCGAAGTTCAAATACCAAAGCTGTTGTTTACTTCCTGTGTAACCGTTTCATTTTCTTCATCTGTAAAATGAATTGTCCTAGACCTAGATAGTCTCTGGGGCTCTCCCACTTATGGATCTATGATCCTATTATCTCTCAATAACCTAATTTCCCCTCACCTTGCTTTGCCCCACCCACCGAGGAGCAGAATTTCTTCTTTCCTAAGAGAGGAAATAGGAAGAGCTAACCAACCCTACTGTAGCCAGTTAGCACATATTTGGGAATGGAACCCAGGAATCCTGACTCCAAGTGCTCAGGAGGAGGGGAGGATTTTCGTTCTACCCCCAGACACCATGGCCACCACCAGGGTCACTCAGAGTTGTTGCCACAGGGGAGGTGTCCGCCCACCCTCACCTCTGACTGCCCAGCCTTTAGCAAAGTGAATGAGGCATGATTAGTACATGCCTAGGCTAGACCTGGTTGAGTTACTATGGGGGCATATGCCTCCAGTTTCCTCTATGTGTGTTGAGAGCCTTTGGAGGAAGGTTCTCACAAGAAACAATGGCACCAGGGCAAAGGGTAGGAGAGCAAGCCATGTCTGAAATGAAAAGATCTAATAAGCTCCCAGCAAGCAGAGAGTGCGGTAGATTTCAGTGATAATAACGACATAATAATACTAGCTAATATAATGTAATGTAATGTAATATATATTATAATATAATATGATATAATAATATAATGTGATGTGACATAATATGACATAATATAATATAAAATAATGTAACAATGTAACAATGTAGTATTATATTACTTTATACTATATATAATACAATAATAGTAGCTAGTATATATAATATATCATATTATACATAACATAGTGATAGTAACTAGTATATATACATACACACATATACATACACATACACACACATCTATATATATATATACATACATACATAAAACTTTAGGAGCCGCAAGGTGGTGCAGCGGGCCTGGAGTCAGGAAGACTCATCTTCCTAAATTCAAATCTGGCCTCAGACACTTCCTAGTTGTGTGACCCTGGGCAAGTCACTTAACCCTGTTTGCCTCAGTTTCCTCATCTGTAAAGTAAACTGGGGAAGAAAAATTGCAAACCACTCCAATATCTTTGCCAAGAAATTCTGTTAATTCAAATCTGGCCTCAGACACTGACTAACAGTGTGACCCTGGGCAAGTCACTTAACCCAGTTTGCCTCAGTTTTCTCATTGGTGAAATGAGCTGGAGAAGGAAATGACAAACCGTTCCAGTATCTCTGCCAAGAAAACCCCAAAGGGGATCATGAAGAGACCGATGCAATTGAAAAGTAGTAGAGAGGTCAGGAAGGATGTAGCTTGATTAGGCAATTTAAACGTCATTGGTCACTTTGGAGGGGGCAGCTCCAGTTTAACGATGAGGTTGGAAGCCAAATTGCACAAGCTTTGTTTAGAAGAATTAGAGGAGAGAAAATTGAGTGTAGATGGCTTTTTCAAGGAGTTCAAAGAGGAGAGAGTGTGAGAAGGGTTGGTGGCACTACATGCTAGTAAGGGTTTTTTAAGGATGTGGGAGACATGAGTATGTTTGTAAAGAGCAAGGAAGAAAACAGGGACCAGAGAGAGACTGAAGAGAGCCTGAAGAAAAAGCAGGAGGGTAGGTGAGACAATGTGCAGACAAGACCGGAGAGGGTGGGATCCCGGGTTGTGTAGAGGGGTTGCCCTTCACAAGGAGAAGAGAGATCTCTTCACCAAAGATGAGAGTGAAGGAGATCATGAGGGATGATGTCAGAGTGATGCAAGACAGGGAGAAGAGGGGGTTTTCAACCAACAGCTGTGAAGTAGGACAGGATAGGGGTAATATGGAAGACTTAGGAGAAGACAAAGTTTGGAATACCTGCCACAATGGGGAGTAGAAGCGCTACATTGAGGGTTGGTTGGAATTAGAGAACATAAACCTCCCAGGCCCATCCCACCACATATACATGTCTTCAGCCTTCCACAGAGGCCCTTCCAGGCCCCAGGGCCCCAACGACTTTGGTACCAGGAACGGGGATGCCTAAGGGAACGAGGAAGCAGGAGCTAGTGAGCTCCTCCAGGCTCCTTTTCCCTAACTGAGGCTTAAAAGTTCCAGGAACAGGAGCCAGTGTGCTGATAAGGAAGGGAGGAAGGGGAGAGGCAGGGGATGACTGAGCAGTAAAGTCTTGGCCCAACTGCTCCTGTGGATCATAAGTTTCTCCATCCAATAGGAGAGACTGCCTGTTTCCTTCAGAAAACAAACTATCCCGTTCCACACACACCCAGGGTGTGTGGATGTGGGTCTGGGTGTGGGTCTGGGTGCGTCCTAGAGAGAGAAAGCCAGGAAAAGGATCAGACAACTATGGAAAGAGGCCAGACATACTGATTCAGAGAGGGACAGACAAATAAAACATGCCCCTTATATAACCAGGCAGTCCCAAATGTGCAAACTGCTTACGTTCCAACAGTAAAATTGTATGTCAGGGGGCAGCTAGGTGATGCAATGAATAGAGCACCCGCCCTGGAGTCAGGAGGACCTGAGTTCAAATCTGCCCTCAGACACTTAACACAAAAACTAGCCTTGTGACCTTGAGCAAGTCACTTAGCCCCAATTGCCTTACCTTCCTCCCTCAAAAAAAAAAAGCAAAAATAAAAAGCGAAATGAATAATATGCTTAGAAAAATTTTCAGTCAATAAACATTTATTTGTGGTTGTTCAGTCATTTCAATTATGTCCAAGTCTTTGTGACCCCATTTGACACAGACTGGAGTGGTTTGTCATCTTCTTCTCCAGCGTGTTTGATAAATGAGGAAACTGAGGCAAACAGGGTTACATGGATAATAAGTGTCTGAGGCTGTTTTTGAGCTTGCTCTATCCACTGAGCCACCTAGCTGCCCTAAACATTTATTAAGCACCTATGTGCCAGGCGCTATGTTAAATTCTAGGGATGCAAATATGAAAAAGCCAGTCCCTGCTCTCAAGGAGCTTACAGTCTAAGTTAGTTTAAGTAGCATTTCTCCCATAATAAGAATATCATATTTGTACTGATAAACTAATCCACAATTGACTGTTCAGCTCATAATGTATCTGAAATACTGAATATTTGCAATAAAAAAAACAGAAGGAACAATAATCTTAAGAGCAGATACTTGCATAGTGCTCCTCACAGCTCTGTGAAATGATACATCTGCCTTACAGATGATGAAACTGAGCCTGAGTTTAAGTGATTCGCCCACGGCCACACAGAGAATAAGTGTCAGAGGCAGGGGGTTCAAATCCAGGTCTCCCATGAGAACCACAAAACATCATAAGAAACAGCATTCTATTTATCTGGAGCACTGGCGCCTTTAAATTTATTAAAGGTGTGTTTAGTTAAAGGTGTGTGAAGAGGTGGATGGACACATCTGGAGAGGATCTAAAGGGAAAGAGGGGCGCTTTCAAGGGCTTCGGAGAGGGGTTTCCATCTGGCACAACTGGCAGTTTCCTCACATGTTAAGTGAGCATCACATTAGCACCTGCCTCCTAGGGTTGTTCTGAGGATAAAACAAAGTATTCACGGTAAAGTGCTTTGTAAAGCTTAGGGCCCTGCGTGAATGCTAGCTATCATCCTCATTTATTATTATTATTATTATTATTACAATCACTAAGAAATTTATCAGCAATGATTAGGGGTCATTTTTTGTTTTTTGCTCAAACTGGAACAAAGAAAGGGAGAAAGGTTGTTTTGAGGTAACTGATTAGTGGGCAGCTAGGTGGACCAGTGAATAGAGCGCTGGGTCCTCTTCCTGAGTTTAAATCCAGCCTCAGACACTTACTAGCTGTGTGTGCTTGGGCTAGTCACTTCACCCTGTTTTCCTCAGTTTCCTCATCTGTCAAACGAGCTGGAGAAGGAAATGGCAAATCACTCTTGTATCTTTGCCAAGAAAACCGCAAATGGAGTCATGACTGAAACAACAGACCCACAACTAATTAGCAAGAAATGGAGAATTCCAGTTAAGATGGTGACTTGAGAGGTCATAGAAAGCCCAGGCCTTCCACATAAACCGCAGCAAATATCTGAAAAGTCCCCTGAAAGACTGCTGATGAAGAAAGTCAGAAAGACTCCGGAGCGCATTCCTCCAGAGTAGATGTCCAGAAGCCAGCAGAAGGGAGTAAAGGGGTGTCACCAGGGAAGCCAGCATGAGCACAGGTAAATCAGTCCTGGAAACAGGAGAGGGACCCACCAGGGAAGTCAAGACCAGCTTAGGTTAACATGAACACTGCCAAGGTAAGGTTAGGGGCCGTGTCCAGGAAGCCAGAGCAAACTCAGGTAAACAGCTGGAAGCCAGCAGAACTGACAAGGGGAGCTCCTCAGAACCATCCAGGAGCTGGTGAAACATTCCTCCTCCTGGACCTGAGACAGCCAACAATTCCAAGCCCTGGGAACCTGGAATCAAGGAATTCCCAAATTATCTAAATCTCTAGTAATCAGGGACTGAAAACCAGATTCTGATTCTGATTTGTCAGAACAGAAGCCAGGGTAGACCTAGCTCCCCATAGATTACTATACAAGAAAGTGTAGTAGAGAAGGAGGAAGGCCTGCAGATTTGTTGTTGAGTCTAACTCTTCAAGACCCCATTTGGGGTTTTCTTGGCGAAGATACTGGAGCAGTTTACCAATTCTTTCTCCAGCTCATTTTACAGATGAGGAAACTGAGGTAAACAGGGTTAAGTGACTTGTCCAGGTTCACACAGCTAATAAGTGCCTAAGGCCAGATTTGAACTCAGGAAGATGAGTCTTCCTGACTCTAGACCCAGTGCTCATCTCAACTAGATGGGAGGATGGTGGGCAGGAGACCTGAAACCAGCTCTTTCTCATGTCCTATTGGGACCTGCCAAGGCCACACCAAGGACAAGACCACCTCCCAGCTAGGGATTGCACAAGGAGAAGACGGAGGCTGACAGACACCAGAATCTGCGGTAGACCACTGGGAGACTAAGACAGAAGCCAGGATTAAGTGAGCAGGAGTCTGGCACCCCATGGAGATTAGCAATGACAAGTGTCATCTAGACTACAGAGGGGACAGGATCAAACAAGCCCTACTCCACCTATCCAAGAGTGCCTGAGGGAGTTGGCCCAAGTCCCATCTCCCCAGCCCCAACAGTGTAGGCTGGAAACATGAGTAAACAGAGCTAAATACCAAAAACCATATTCAGAAAAAAATATTGGAGATTAAAAGAAGCCCAAGAGACAGACTGAGACGAAGAGAGTAACCCCACCCAGGGGTGGGGAACCTGCGACCTCGAGGTCACATGTGGCCTTCTAGGGCCTCAAATGTGGCCCTTTGGCTGAATCTAAATTTAGGTCCTAGAGGACCACATGTGGCCTCGAGGCCACAGATTCTCCACCTCTGCCCCAACAACTGGAATAGAGACAAAGAGAAAAAATTAGACCAAAATCAAAAAACTTCAGAAATAATTTCCTCCATGAAGGTTAAAACTGGTGAGAAAGAGGGCCAGAAGGCAGCAGAGATGAGAGGAGGGAGGTCATGGGGACAGCCACGGAGGACTGTCCACCAGAACTAGGAGAAAGAAAGTACAAATTATAGAAAAACTCAAAGGAAAATGCAAAACCCTTTAAACAGAAGACTGAAAACTGTGCCCAAGAAGTAAATTCCCTGAAAAAAATAGAATGGGACTGAATATAAAATGCTCAGTTTGGCATTTAAAGCCCTTAATAACCTGGTCCCTTCCCACCTTTTGCACTTTACATTCTTTGTCAAACACATTATGTTCTGTGATTCAGTGATACAGGCTTCTTGCTGTTCCTCAAACACATGCCTCTCACATCTGCAATGCTCTCCCTCCTCACCTCCACCTCTCCCCCGGCTTCTCTAGCCTCTTTAAAGGCTTAATTCAAATCCTACTTTCTTCAATAGACGTTTTCCAATCATCTGCTATACCTAGTACCTTCTCTCTGAGATTTCTATTTACCGGGCTATTTTCAGTTGAGTCTAACTCTTAGTGACTGCATTTGGGGTTTTCTTGGCAGAGACACTGGAGTGGTTTGCCATTTCCTTCTCCAGCCAATTTTACAGATGAGGAAACTGAGGCAAACAGGGTTAAGTGACTCTCCCAGGGTCACACAGATAGGAAGTTCCTGAGATCAGATTTGAACTCATGAAGAGGCATCTTCCTGACTCCAGGCCCTGCCTTCTATTAGTTGTGCCACTTTCACAGGGTCAATTCTGCACATATTAAGACCCTGCTAAAATCCTGCATCCTGTAGAAAGCTTTCCCCAACCCTCTTAATTCCAATGCCTTCCTTCTGTTAATTATTCCCCACTTCTATACACACACACACACACACACACACACACACACACTTATACAAGCTGTATGCGGCTTGCTTTGTATATATTTGCTCACGTTATCTCCCCTATTAGATTGTAAGTTCCTTGAGGGGAGGGACTTTTGCCTCTTTTTATAATCCCAGCACTTAGCACAGTGCCTGGCACTTAATAAATGTTTACTGGAATTGAATCAAATGAAAACATACACACAGTCATTGTGTACAAATCATTAGGATGTGAATTCACTGAATAGTAAGACTGCCATGTTTGTGCGTCTCTTTGTATCCCCAGTGCATGTTAGGAAGCATTCATGTGTTTGTAGGCAGACAAGCTGATGTGTGTGGCAGCTAGTCACATGGGGGGAGTTGGGGACATGGCTGGAGAAAAGAGACTTTAGTCAATCATGGTGGCTGGGGCTTTCCTGAAATAGCCGGCTGGGTGAAGCAGTAACCCATAGTGGTGGGAGGAGTGGGCAGGGTGAGAGTTTCTCAGGGGCAGTGATTTTCATTTAGGAGTTCCCAAAAACTGGGTCTAATGGAGTTTACCCTAAAAATTTTTTTTTGTTTTTTGTTTTTTGGAGGGGGTAAGGTAGGGCAATTGGGGTTAAGTGACTTACCCAAGGTCGCACGGCTAGTTTTGTGATAAGTGTCTGAGGCCAGATTTGAACTCAGGTCTTCCTGACTCCAGGGCCAGTGCTCTATGCCACCCCCCTCCCACTGCACCACCTAGCTACCCTGACCCTAAAAAAATTTTAACGATGCCTTAAATAATTGCAGAATATTATGAGTGGCATATTAAATTTACCTGGGAGTTCATGTTTTTTTTTCCATTGTTGAAAAGACTTCCCAGAACACACGTGAGAGCATGCATACACACACACGCACACACACACACAGTTGGGAACCACAGCACTGGCACATAGTTACTAATGTGGGCAAAACACATGGATTGGATCAATCAGTTCCTTAAGGTGGCCACCCAGTGGTGACATTGGGTCAACACAGTTTGGTGGTGGACCACCGTGAGAGGTGAGAGGTGGGAACCTTAAGGCTGTTGTGGAAGGAGTCAGGAGTGAGTACCCTGCAAAGTGATCATCTACCAGGCATTTGCAAGGTAGAGCATTTCTCATTCTCCGAGTGCCTGTGTAAAGATGGTCTGATACTGATGTAAAATATGGGCTAACGTCACATGAATTGGTGGTGGGGAAGGGCTAAATGCAGATAGTAATTGGAAGATGGGGCTATTGGTAAGAGGGGGAAAAGCCTCCTTGGAATGAAGGTTTGGTTTTTCTTTTCTTTGTTTCTTTCAATTGGCAGGGGAAATGAAAAGGAAATGTATGTCTTTTAATTGTATGTATGTCTTTTAATTGAAAATAAAAGTTGTTTTTTATCCCTAAACCTTCTGGAAAGAGGTGAAATTTCTGGAACAATTTGAGTGAATCACAGGAAGGAAATAGATGTGAGAGCCTGGATGAGAAGTTGATGAAAGTTCGAGATGGAGAAAGAATGGCCTCGAAGTATAGATTGAAGCATATGTTTGTTTGGACGTGGCTAATGTGGGAATTTGTTTTCTTTGACCATACCTGTTTGTAAGGGTTTTTTTTATTGTTTAATGGTAGGGAAAGGGGAGGCAGAAGGCAGAGAATTCAGAACTGAAAATAAAATAGAATTTTAAAAAGGAAGCAGATTCCAGGGGGTGAAAAGTTCTATTACAGGACTATGAACAATTTTTTAAAATTATGAATTAGGGGTGGCTAGGTGGCACAGTGAATAGAGCACTGGCCCTGGAGTCAGGAGAACCTGAGTTCAAATCCAGCCTCAGACACTTAACACTGACTAGCCATGTGACTTTGGGCAAGTCACTTAACCCCAATTGCCTTCCAAAAAGCAAAGAAAAGAAAAGAAAAGAAAATTATGAATTCCTCAGCCATGTGTCTTTATGCTTCTCGGGTCCAGGGGTGGGAGAACAGTAACTCACTTCCTTTGTCTGCCTCCTGCCCTTTCCAGGTATTCTTGGAGAAGTATGGGTACCTTCGTGAGCACACCCCAGATGCTTCCAGCTCCCTACAGCTTACAGATGCTATAAGGTAAGATTTGGTTGGCCCAGGGCAGTGGTAAGAGATTGGAGGACTGTTGAGGAGGGGGGGGGAGGGGAGGAGGGCAGGGCCCTGAGAGTTAGCCTCTCCCCATCCTCAGACTTGTCCAGCACAGTCCCAGGAAGTGAGGCCATGGATGTTGTCCTCTCCCCCATCCCTGTACCATTGCCCCTCTTCCTTGCTCTACCATTTTAATTCTTCCCTCTAGGGAGTTCCAGTGGGTGTCCCACCTGCCAATCAGTGGGCAACTGGACACTGCCACAATGCGCCAAATGGCCCTGCCACGGTGTGGGGTAGATGACACTGAGAGCCATTCAGCCTGGACGGAAAGGCTCAATTCTGTGTTCACTGGACGCAGAACCAAGATGAGGCTCAAGAAGCGCTTTGTGCAGCAAAGTGAGTCCTCTTCGTCCTTCCTTTCCCTCCCCTCACTGCCCTGCTGCCCTCATAGCCCTTCAGGAGCTCCAAAGGGATTGGGTCTCTCCCTTACCCCTCGGTATGAAGGCAGCTCCAACCCCTATGGAGCAGCATCTCAGGGGAATAATACCTGTGCAGCATTTCTGCTGTCAGAGCTCTGGGCAGCAGGGGCAACAAGAGTTCACAGGGAATGTTAGGAGCCAAGTCAGAACCAGGGACCTGCCTGCTCTGAAGAGAGAAGCTGAGAGTTCTGGTTCCCAGCCTTCTCTCCCCATCCCATCCCCACCTTGAATGCAGCAGGGGACAGCAGGAGGAAAAGCTGAGGACCACCCACCTACAGCATGGATTCTGCCTGGGAAATCCAGCCCATTGTCTCTTCAGCTGTCCCCCAGTTCCCACACACAGTCTTCAAAGTCCAAGGCTGGACTCAGGCCTCAACCCCTCCCTGCTGGGCTGTCACACAGAGAGGAGAGACCAAGTGCTGGTGAAGAGCACTAGATTTAGGGTTAGAGGAACTGGGTCAAATCCTGGCTCAGCCACCTACTTACCTGTGTGGCCTTGGACAGTCATATTACCTAGGTGAGCTTAAGTTCCCTCATTTGTAAAATGATGGGCTTGGACCAGAGACTAAATGATGTCTAAGGTTCCTCTCAACCCTAAATTACATATGATATAATATAATCTGACAGCATGGTACAGTTACCCCTTTCATAAGGCAACTTTCCTTGTCAAGCTTTCGAAATATCATGGGTCAACATAAAAAAATTAAATGGGAATTTCTAGGGAGTTTTGCAAAAGCCACAAAGGATACTCAAAGACCACCAAACAAGACATAGCCTACAACCAAATACTTAACCCAAGTTTTACACTCTAAACACCCCATAAAAGAAAAAGAAAAAATTCAGATTTCTTCTCTGGTATGAAGGAAGTTCCAAAAAATTTTACTCTGGATTTCCAGATTGCTGGGTGTCCTAGCCCAGGGGATTTGGAAGGGATAGCTCTACAGTGTAAAGAATACTCTATTTAATAGTCAGAAAAACCGTGTTCAAATCCTGGTTTGGCCACTCAGCTTACTTAAATCTGCCTATCTCTGTGGCCATGGCCAAGCCTCTGGGCCAAATCTCCAAATCTATAAACCAAGGAGATTAACTCAGTGCCCTCCATCTCTGTGAGATGTGACATATGGTGAGCATTTCCTCCGGACTCCCAAATCCAGGAGTCAAGGGGTGAGAAATGGAATTGTTAGGATGATGGAGTGAAAAGATTCCTGGATTCTAGCCCAGCCTAGTTCTTCACTTGTTATTTGAGATTTGGCCCACTGAGTTTCCCTTTCCAGGACCAGGTTTCCAGCATACAGCGAATGCTGGAAGTGGACGGTTGACTCCTTGCTCAACCGAGAGCCTTGCTCAACCGAGAGCCTTGCTCAACCGAGAGCCCATTTCTTGGCTCTGGGTACATTCTCTGGCTATTCTCTGGCTTTCCCTCATGCCCAGAATGCTCTTGCTCCTCTTCTCTGCCTTCTGGCTTCCTGGCTTCCTTTAGTTCACGCCTTCTACAGGCAGCCTTTCCCAAGCCCTTTATTCAAGATCTTTTTCTGTCTGGTGATGCTTTCCAAAATATCCTAATAGCTGCTTATAGATAGTTGCTGGTATACTGCCCCCCAACCCCACCCCATCAGACCGAGCTCCTGTCTTTCTCTAAATCCTCAGCCCTCAGCACAGTGCCACGCATGCCGTAGGTGTTTAATAAATGCTTATTGATTGGCCATTCACCTGGAGGTAAGTAGGAGAAAGTTGGCATCTAGAAGGGGCTTGGAGAGCCTCTGTGGGTCTAGAGGAGGAGGGAAAGGTTGCCATGCTGACATCTTCCTGCTGCTCTGCCCTGGGGAGAGGTGTTGAGGGCAATAGGGGAAACTAAACGGGTGAGGAAAAATGCCAGGTGCCACTTGGCCCTGCGGGGATGTCCTCCACGCAGTGTAACTATGGTGACCAGTCTAGTCCAGCCTACTCCCCATAGCCCCAGGTCAGGAATTTGTAAACTTTTCACTCTCTGGGTCTGGTCTAAAGAAAACAAGCCTGGGCCCCAGGGCCATGCACACTTCCTCACTCACCTAAATTCCTTCCTTCTTTCCTGGGCTCCCCTTCCCCCCAGGAAAGACCTTTCATTTTCTTCTTCCTTCTCTCTCACTCCTCCACACAAGCACTCACAAAGATCGCTGTGAAGCTTCCTCCCTGGATCTGGCTCTGGGACAGCTGTAATCCCCAGGGCCTGCCTCAGTAAGAGAGGAAGAGAATTTACCTAGCCAGCTGCTGCCCTTGATTGGGGTGAGGGGCCCTCCCGGGAGCTGCTTGGAGCGTTCCAGTCTCCTCCAAGGGGAAGGGCTGGGAGAAGCCTGATCTGTGCTCCCAGACAATCTGTCCCCACTTTAGCCCTAGCATTCTACAAATGTCTGTTTTCTTTCCCTCCCTCATACATACACAGTCTAGAGAGCCTGCCTCCAATTTCCCTCCTTGCCTCCCAGTTCATCGGGTGATCTTTCCATCACCGTCCCTGAGGGATTGTTCTCCTGGGCAGTCTGGGGCCCTGTGCCAAACCAAACTCACCAGAGGAGCCATATTTTCAATGGCATGAAGTATGGCAGGGCTGACAAATGTGATTCTCTCCATCTCCCAGCCATGCCCCTTTTGCCCCCACCCCTCCTCAGCCTCTAATCCCCTCACATTGAACCTGTCTGGAGAACCTAGTCCTCTGCCCTCTCTCTCCCTGTTCCCACACAGTTTCCAAATCCTTCTCCCTGCTCCCCCTAGGCAACCACAGCCAAAGGAGGGAGCCAAGAACACTTCTTTTGATAATAGATGCTAGCCTCAAGGTTTATATTTCTATATTATATTTCTATTTTATTTCCTCCGATTTCTAAGCCACCTCAATCTGCAATGTTATACTCCTATTCTCTCTGCTTCCCAACTTCCCCTCCCTGCCCTCCCCACAGCACCCCCTCTACCCAGGAGGCAGTGGACCACATGGGTCCCAGACCTAGAAGGATGAGGGGAAACGGAAGGATGGAAACCCCTTTGTGGCCCCTACCTTTGGGTAATCATAGTAGCTGATACTTAAATAGTACTAGACCAGAGCTTCTGAACCTGGGAGCCATGGACCATACGTTTTAGGAAGTCCCTGAAATTAGATGGGAAAAAAATGATCTCTCTATTTTCACTAAACTCTAACTGAAATTGGGCGTTTCCTACAAATGATGAATGTAAGCAACAAACCCCAGTAAGTCATCAGATATTTTTATATCACATGACAGTTGTTGCAGATATCTTGAAATATTGGTTCTGTTCATCACTACTTTAAAATTTGGGCAACTGGGTGGCGCCATAGTGGATATAACAAAGGGTCTGGAGTCAAGAAGAACCGAGTTCAAATCTAGCCTCAGACGCTGACTAGCTGTGTGACCCTGGGCAAGTCACTTAACCTCTTTGCCTCAGTTTCCTCATCTGTAAAATGAACTGGAGAAGGAAACGGAAGACTACTCCAGAATCTCCCTGCCAAGAAAACCTCCAAAATGGGGTCACAGAGTCAGATATGACTGAAATGACTGAACAGTAACAATTTCAAAATTCTCATAGTCTCCAATGACTGTAAGCTAGATGCTGTGTAAATGCAATTTTCCTGTCTACACACTATATTTAAACATAATTGATTTCCTTTGTAATCCTATGTTTTATTTCATTCATTTAAAAATCTTGTTGTGAGAAGGGGTCCATAAGCTTCACCAGACTGAAGCCCCCAAATGCTGGAGAATCCCTGAATTACATATGTGGTTTCATTTAAGCCTCCCAACAGCCTTGTGAAGTAGATACTTAGGCATTTTTATCTCATTTTATAGATGGAGAAACTGTGATCCTGGAGGTCAAATAACATAGGTGATAGGGATTAAAAGCCAAATTTGAATCCAGGCCTTCCTGACTCCAAGTTCAGCACTATTTCCAGTACGCAAAGCTGCTTCCCAGCTGGTGTGCCCCAATTGTCTGGTTTCCAGACCCGTGGGCAGCACCCATGGTGTAGCTGGGGAAGCAGAGGGGCAAGTATTCCCAATGCACTGGGGCTTGGATAGAAATGGCCTTCAGACTGGGCCTCCGACCCTCCCGCTGACATTTATCTGTCCTCTCTCACAGAAACACCACTACCCCCACAGCTCTGAGTGGCACAGCCTAGAAAGAATATCACATAGAAACACTGGGGCTATTCATTCTGGTCAGTTTTTGTCTCGTGTAAGCCCTGCATTGTAGAGAGACTGGGAGCCAAGTTGGAATCATGGTGCTGTTCTCACTGACTAGCCTTGAGCCAGTCTTTTTCATTCTCTGGACTTTGGTTTCCTATTTATAAAATGAGACATTTGGACTAAATGGCCCCTGAGGTCCCTCAGTGCCCCCCAGTGCTGAATCCTATAGAATTCTGACTTGGCTAATGGGAAGTGAGAGGAGGGATAAAGAAGGAGGCTGGGAAGACATTTGGAAGAAAAAGCAAAGGCCAGAACCACCCAATCAGCAGCTTCCAGGCCTGAGAGGGTGATTTGCCTTCTCTAAGGTTGGAATTACAGCCGGGTAGCCTAGTGGGGAGGACAGTGGCCTGGGAGTCAGAAACACCTAAGTCAGAATCCTGTCTTAGACACTTCTTTGCTAAGTGACCTTGGCCAAGCCACTTAACCTCTGCCTCAGTTTCCTTATCTGTAAAATGAAGAAGTTGGATTTGATGGTCATTAAGATCCCTTCCAGATCTAGATTTATGATCCTATGAAAGAAATTACTTAAACTGACTAGAGATGGAAAAATCCTTCCAGGCTGAAGCTAGTGACAGAAAACTACTTTTTTCTTCCTTCCCTCCCTTCTTCCTTCCTTCTTTCCTTCCTTCCTTCCTTCCTTTCTCCTTCCTGCCTTTCTTCATTCCTTCTTTCCTTCTTCACTCCCTTTCTTCTTCCCTCCCTTCCTCCCTCCCTTTCTTTCTTTTTCTTTCCTTCCTTTCTTTCTTCATTCCTTCTTTCCTTCCTTTTCTTTCTTTCTCTTTCTTTCTTTCCTCCTTTCCTTCTTTCTTTCTTCTTTCTTTCTTTTCTCCTTTCTTTCTTTCCTTCTTTCCTTCTTTCTTTCTCTCTTCAGAGATCCCAGGCTTTCCAGATGAATGTCACAGAAGCATAGAGGGTGGGGTGAGGTGAGGGGGCTGAGAAGGAGTAGGAAGAAATGACAATGAGCTTTTATTGTGGCTCTGGGGCAGCCACAGGCCAGGGAGCCTGTAAATGGGAGGAGAGGGGTGGTGGGAGCAGAGGGCACAGTGGAAGCAGCTGGGGATCTACAGCTGTGTGTTTTCTTCTCCCGAACACGCCCCTCCCCCCCTTGCCACCTACCTAGCTCTTTGAAAGGATGGGCTGGAGCAGAGGGTCTCTGCTGAGAGGGAACATAGATAAAGAATGAAAACCACTTTCATCTCTACATGGTCAACCCCATGTCGGGATGGGAGAAGGGAGAAGATGGGATTGGATGGTTAGGCCTCAATACCTTGGAATTAACTTACATACATGGACCTGTCCCAGCATTAGCCGAGGATGTCCCTGAGGGAAGGAGCCCCATCTCCTATATGTTAGAGAATAGACTGTCATTTTTTAAAGTCATAAGGTTTATTGCCACCCTTTGATTTTAAATCTCCATCACTCCCTACCCCTTAAATTGAAAGCTCTGTTAGAAAAACAGTCCTTCAGGGAGAACCAATGCAGTGACCAGCTTGTCTAAGTATACAACACTCCTCCCCTGTTGCTCCTCACCTCTGTGTCAAGAAGAGAGAGGAACAATTCAGTCGCCATTCTCTGGGGCAAATACTGATTTTTCTTGTGATTCAGCATTCCAAACCAGATTTTGCAAATCTAGAATTTGGAATCTGAGATCCAGAAAAGAAGGTAGCAGCTGTTTGGAATGGGAAAAGCGTTAATTAATCACCTGCTCCATACCCAGGACTGGGATAAGTGCTTTACAAATATCTCATTTAATCTTCGAAGAGTCCCTGGGAAGTGGAAACTATTATCATTCCCATTTTGCAGAAGAGGAAACTGAGGCAAGCAGTGTTTAAGTGACTTGCACAGGACCACAGAGCTAGCAAGTATCTGAGGCAGGATTTGAACTCAGGGCTTCCTGAGTCCAGCACTCTATGCACTGAGCCACCTAGCTGCCCTGCAGAAGAGGGCCAGTGAATTGGCCCGAGTCAGGCATGTAGTAGGTGGCAGAGCTGGGGCCTCTTGCCTCACCCAGGTCAATGTTCCTTCCACTCTGTCAAGACTCCTCTGCCCAGCCCCAAGACAGGGCCATGCACACCAGAGAATTCATTGCATAATCCGTCTAATATCCAATTTTCTGGCTCTTTCTCCAGCAGGAGGCAAATGGTACAAGCGCCATCTTTCCTACCGCCTGGTAAACTGGCCAGAGTACCTGCCAGAGCCAGCTGTGCGTCGGGCCGTGCAGGCGGCCTTCCAGGTGTGGAGCAATGTGTCCTCCCTGGAGTTCTGGGAAGCACCGCCATCAGGCCCCGCCGACATCCGCCTCACCTTCTTTCAGGGCGATCACAATGATGGGCTCAGCAACGCTTTTGATGGGCCAGGTGCTGACTCCTTCCTCCTCCTTGTAAGCCTCTCTCTTTAACTCCTTCCCCTGGGAAATCCCCCCATTCCCGTCTCTTAGCCTTAGAGGAAAGGTGGGTGAGGGGTTTCTGACTAAGAGTACAGGGGAGAATGGAGAACATAGCCGCACCAGAGAAGTGTTCAAATGCATGTACAATACACATGCACACATATATACATTCTATATACACACGTACCGCATACACATATATGTATGAGCACGTGTGTGTTTATATGTGCACGTGTGTGTGTGTGTGTGTGTGTGTACACACACATTTGGATATAAATCTCCAGCCTGGGGGGCTTTCCAACACTTCCTACCTTCTCCCGTAGGTGGAACTGTCCCTTGCCTCTCTTCCAAGCGTGAATGAGATCCACAAAGCTGGGCCTCAGAAGGCTGGGCCATTTCCTTTTAGCTTAGGAAAAAGCCAATAGGGCAGATTCCTCGGAGGCTCCCTCCCCACATTGTCCATGAGGGATATGGCCACCCCTCCTGGATGAAGACTTTCTGCACCCCCCCCCAACATTGTTGTTGCTGTACAGTTGCTTCAGTTTGACCCCACACTCAGGCCGGTTCTTCCTGTTATGGCCCCTGTGTTTTTCCTGAGACACATTTAGCTTTCCCCCTCTTGTTCTGTCCTTGGTGGAGATGGAGAGCAGCAGAATCCCTTTCTTCCCAAAATCATCTGTCAGAGAATTAGAAACAGTGGTCCTTTCTCCCTTACCCTACAAGGAAAGGAAGGCCAGTCATTCTCTCCCCATCCCAAACCTTCCCCTAAATGATGATAACTGGCTTTTTTAAAGTCTACAAAACACTGGACAGACATTATTTCCTTTGAGCCTCAAACAATCCTGTAAGTATGAGGGATAGAATTAGGCCTGTTTTTGCAGGTTCAGGGTCATTCATTGACCTGCCCACTTAGTAAGCATCAGAGGCAAGGTTCAAACCTCAGTCTTCCTGATTCCAAAGCCCTTCCACCAGGGCTTTCTCTGCTCTGTCCTTTTGGAGTGAGGATTTAAACAGGTTTCACCCCCATGCGTCTTGACTTCCTGGATCGCCTCACATGTCTCCTTGTCTTTCTGATCAGATCTGCCTGTTCTCATTTTTGGCCATGAGATTGTGATGCAAGTCAAGATTGGGGAAAATCTAGAGCATACTTCCCACCATTTCGTGTACATTCATGGGTGCGCATGTTGTTTCCCAGAAATGAATGTAGCCTCCATGAGGACAGGGACTGTCATTTTTTGTCTTTGAATCTCCAATGCCTATCACATGCCTGGCATACAGCAGGTGTTTAATAAATGCTTTTTAAAAATCAATGAGAACTGACTAAAATGGTAGAGGTGAGGAAGGAGTGAGCCCATGCCAGGCAGGGAGGGGTTGGGCAGGGCGGATGGCACAGAGAGAAGGAGGGCAGCCAGGCAACAGTAAAAATCAGCCACTTGGGCCAGAACCAAGAGGGCATGACAGGGAGTAACAAACAGTAAACTTGAATGCTGGAGGGCTCCTGTCAGAGCTTAAAGGGCTGCAAAGATTAAACTGAAGACTGTGAGAGGGGATGATGGCCTAGATCTGAGTGGGGTCACAGGAGCAGAGAGAAGAAGATGGATGTGGTTGGGTTCATGGAGAGTTTACCTATCTCCATGAGGGAGAGAGGGAGAGAGGGAAGGAGGGAGGGAGGGAGGAAGGAAGGAAGGAAGGAAGGAAGGAAGGAAGGAAGGAAGGAAGGAAGGAAGGA
>CM053593.1:357506378-357524183 GCA_028646575.1 Pseudocheirus occidentalis
ACCTTGGTTTAATTGTGTCTCCTAGAGAAAGAACATGGATGCAATTGCTGATCATTTGTGTGTGGAACCATCCTATGCAGACTTGGTTATTAATGTAGGAAAAGTTACCCTGGGTGAAAAAAACAGGAAAAAGTTGACAAACTCTCAGAGGGACCAGGAAAGAAAGAAAATCACCATAGCTGCATGCTCTTTGTTGAACTCTGGAGGAGGAGTGATCTACATGGAAATGACCAACAAATGTGATCCTTCAGAGAACATGGAGATGGGACAGGATTTAGAAGAATCATTAAGGAACTTTATCGATCCTTTCAATTTTCACACCTATTTTGCAACACTGTCACAAGGGGAATATTATCTCATTTTTGTTAAATCTTGGAGCAATGAAGTTTCCCTTAAGAATAGGTATATTATACCTCGTATTTGTAGTCAAAGTGTGGTTTTGTATGAAAGGAGTAGCACTAGTACTTCAAAAATGAGCCCAAGTAGAGTGGTTAACTTCCTGAAAAATAAAAGAGAGAGAGGTGTGATCCAAGAAGAAATCCCTCCCCCTAAAAAAATATTTAAGACTATGAATCCTAACATTGAGAAGAGGGACCCTGCTGCCCTAATATTCCAAAGAGACCGCCTTGAAAGAGGAGAAGTGCTACCGTTTTCTGAATCGATGTTTGTAGAGTTTAAACAGTTCTCAACCAAAAAAATTGTCGACTATGTAAAAGACACAATACCAAAGTACATCCCAGGGTTTGCCAACACAGAAGGAGGATACCTCTTTCTAGGTGTAGAAGATGGCACTCGGAAAGTTCAGGGAGTCTCAAAAGAAATTGCCACCTCTGACTTGTTGAGAAAAGTAGTAGAAGAAATAGAAGAAAAGGTAGACAAGTTACCTGTTGTTCACTTCTGCCGCCATAGGTATTCAATAAAATATATGATCAAAGTTCTGAATGTATATGACAGGGGAGAGCTCTATGGTTATGTCTGTGTGGTCAGAGTGGAACCATTTTGTTGTGTGGTATTCTCAGACAGTCCCATTTCATGGATTGTAAAGGACGGGAATATAAAGAGATTATCAACTGATGAATGGATGGACATGATGCTGGATGCTGACTCAGGTAAGAAAAAGAAAAAAGGGTTCCTTCTTTCTATTCACTGCCTTTTCAGATTACTCCTATGGTCCTCCCCTGTCTCTTTCTTTTTTCTTTTTCTTTTCGGAGGAAGGGAGGCAGGGCAATTGTGGTTAAGTGACTTGCCCAAGATCACACGGCTAGTAAGTGTTCAGTGTCTGAGACCGGATTTGGACTCAGGTCCTCCTGACTCCAGGGCCCGTGCTCTCTTCACTGAGTCACCTAGCTGCCCCTCCACTATCTCTTTCTATCTTTTATACTTGGGCTACGAACAATAATAGTAAAATTAATAATAACTGATCTTTATGTATCACTTTAAGGTTTACAAAGCACTTTACAAATATCATCTTGAGTCCTACAATAACCCTACAATAATCTACAATAATGTAGATGCTACTATTATCCCCAACTTATAGGAAACTGAGGCTGAGAATAGTTAATTGAGTACTAAGTAAGTGAGATAGGATTTGAGTTCAGGTCTTTTTCACTCCAAATCTGCCCTGTATACACTCTGCCACCCAGCTGCCTCAGAGATAATTTACGAATATCCAACTTGAAGGCTTGCAGTGTGGGGGTTCCAGCTTGTATTCTATTCTTTTATAACTAAGAACAACCTTGAACTTGGGTGGAAGAGCATTGCTGGTTCTTTTTATAAGTTCTTCCTGAAGTTAGGATTCTCCCTGAGGAGTCAAATTTCTGAAATCAGATTTGATATCTTAGTTCACACTTAGATGAGGGTCATTATAAACAAGAAGGCTGTGATCAGAGCACTGGAAATCTCTGCTTTCTGGTTTCTGATATTTGGATTTTTTAAAAATTGAGGCTGTCTTATTAAGTGACTTGCCCAGGGTCACACAGCTAGTAAGTGTCTGAGTTTAGATTTGAACTCATATCCTCCTGACTCCAGGTCCAGTGCTCCATCCACTGTGCTATCTAGCTGCCTCTCTGACATTTGGATTTTAATACATTTGATGATGAATTTAAGTATTATCAATTGAAAGGACAAAACAGCTTCCTTTATTAAGTAAATATTATTAAATTAAAGTGTATTAAGTAAATAATTGATATGGATTGGGTTTAAAAATCTCACTGAAACTTTAGGACCAAAATATAAATGATTCAGATACAATTCCATTTCTTAGTTAAGACATATGGATGTCCTATGAGAGGAACCCAATTATAGTAAGCTGTTCATTAGCAGAATGTCTTTTGGCAGAGCCAAAGAAATAGTAAGGAGAGAAATAAAGGTTGATCCAGTTAGCAGGTAAAAATAATAATAACTAGATGTTACATAACATTTTTTAAGGTTTGTGCTTTACTTGTTTTCTCATTGGATCCTTATAACCACCCTTGGAAGTGGATACTCCTGTCATTCCCATTTTACAGATGACAATACTGAGGCTGAGAGGCGTTAAATAACTTGTCCAAGGTCATGAGCTAGGAAATATCTAAGACAACTTGAACTCAGGCCTTCTTGTCTCCTAGTCCAGAACTTGATTCATCACACCACCTACCCACCTAGTATAGATTCATTTGTTTGGAAATGATCTTTCTGACTGGTCTACAAAGGCATAAAAACCATATTGGATCAAACCAAGGTCCTTCCATGTAATTTGTCAGTCAGTCAGTCAATAAACATTTATTAAATGCCTACCATATTCCAGGAGCTGTGCTAAATTTTGAGGAAATAAAGAAAGGTAAAAGGCAGTTTCTGCTCTTGAGGAATTCGTGGTCTGATGGGGGAGACAGCACGCAAACAATTATGTACAAACCCAATTATGTACAGGATGTTTCTGAAACCATCCCTCTAGTAGAAGGGAGCCCCTTCTGGGATGATGTAAGTTTCCCCCATGGACCCTTGCTTCCTACTACCAGGCTCACAGTGCCCTCCTTCCCCAGTACAGGTGCAGCCTTCAATAGGTTAAGACCTTTTCCCAGTATCCAGTTTATGTGTAAAGAAAGGTTTGTGAGCCAGCCAGAGATGTTGGGGAAACAATCTCTTAGTGAATTTGGGTGCTGAGAATTATATGTATAACAGTGGGAGTCAGTTTAATGCAAAGCTTTATTGGAAGCAATGAGGAAGAAAGGGAAGGGGAAAGAGGAAAAGGGAACTTCCATACAACTCGGTTATACACAGTAAAAGAGTATAACTCATGTAAGGGCAGTGCTGTGTTGGAGAGCACAGAGACATAGGTCCATTCAGCAGGAAAGGGGTGTTCCAGCAGGGCAGGCTGCTCCTGCTGGAGGGCATGATGTTCTCCAAAGTGCCCATCTGAGGGTACAATTCTTATACTGCGATTGTGGGTGGTTTCCCTGGAGCTGACCAAGTTATTTCTCAGGGGTCATGGCAAAAATTTTGTTTTACGGGTTTGTCATCAAGGAGAAAAACAAGCTGGTGGTAGACAAAATATTATTTTGGGGAAACAAAAATAGGATGGTTAGTATTTTTCTGAGTATATTCCCTAAGCTTAAAGCCTTCTGTAAGGAGAAGCTGTTATGGTGGTCTCAAGACCTTTCGGCCTAATCTTATAACCAGAATTAAGTGGGAATAATCAATAGAAGAAAGGCACCCAAATTAAGGGGCAAGACTTACTGTTGGAGGTAGGGTTTTAGGTGGGATTTGAAGGAAGCTCGGAGGTAGAGATGAGGAGCAAGAGAGACACAAGCATGGGGGACAACCAATGAAAATGCACAGAGTAGAGAAGAATTTTCTTGTTCAAGAAACAGCAAGGAAGTTAGTGTCACTGGATCAAAAAATATGTGGTGGAGTATAAAGCCTAAGGAGGCTGGGAAGGTAAAAGGTGACCAGATTGTGAAGGGTTTGGAACATCAGACTTTATATTTAATCCTGGAGATGACAAGGAGCCACTAGAGTTTACTGAATGGGGGGACAGTAGGGGGACATGGTCAGCTGCATGTGAGGAAGTTAATTTTGGCAACCGGGTGAGAATGGACTGGAGTGGGGAGAGACTTGAGACAGGCTTACCACAGACAGTCTATTTCAATAGTCCAAGTGTGACATGATGAGGGTGTGTATCGGGGTAGTGGATGTTAGAGGAGAGAAGGGGAGATAAGAGAGATGTTAAGATTAGATAACAGAGATAAGAGAGGTTGAATCGATAGGTTTTGGTAACAGACTGAATGTGGGATTAAGAGATCATGAATGGTAAGGAGCGATTAGGAGTATTATGATACCCTCTACATTGTTTGTTCTCAAAGAGGACCAATGAAGTCATAGAGGTAATATCTTGTCTTGCACATGAATTAGATTTAAGTGAGGCAGAGTTCCTAAAAGTCATCAGCCTCACTCTCTCCTCCAGAGTTATCAAAGTTCAGTGGCAAGACAAAAGGCTGGATGACCAGCAATGGCCCCACCTTCAACAATAATTGGGAAATTAGGAAGAGGAAATGCTTGGGAGTGGGAGGAATATGTTGGGTTTAAGTTATCTTTAGGATATCCAGTTCAAGATCCCCAGTAGGTAGTTAGAGATGTGAAACTGGACAGCTGCAGAAAGTTTAGGACTGGGTAAGTAGATTTGGGAAACAGCACAGATAATTGAATCCATGGGAGTTGATGAATTGACTTACTTCTGCTTAGTTCAAGGGAGCAGGAGCCAGATAAATTGGTGGAAGTTGCGGAGTCAATTTCTGCTTGACCTAAGGAAAAACTTTAGAACTAGAGCTTTCCTGAAGTTTAATGGGTTGTCCCAGGATTATATTCTTGTTCACTTGAGGTCTTCCAGCAAAAGCTGACTGACCATGGAAGATATGTTGTAAGGTGGATGGTTGTTCCAGATATGTTAGGTCTGAGGTGGCTTCCAAGCCTGATGTTCTGTTATTCATTGAGGAAGGGACAAGAGGAGGCTAACAGTTTGTTTTGTTTTGTTTTTTTGTCTTCGTTAAGATCTTTCGCTCCTGGCTGAAAACTTTGACTCCCAATTGAGCTTGAATAATCGCCCTCCCCTCAGCAGACCAGTATATTGCAAGAAGGGCTTGGAACATAAGGAGGAACTTCAGAAACGTTTGTTCCCAGGTAACTGGCCCAAGCTTAAAGACCTCAAATTCTCCTTCTGGAGTGGATCAAGATGTTCAGTGCATTTGGAGACAAATGGCCCTGAAATGAACCCACTGTGTCCATTGATTCTGACCATATGTAATATATGTGGTAGCTATAGAAAACATGGCTGCTCACACAAAATAAGGGTAGCAACCAAATTAATGAATCTGGTTTTTCTTGACACGGCTCTTATGGAACATCATTATTTAAAAGAAATTTGCTCTCTTGAGTGTTGCTCTCATCCCATAGGAGTTTTTACTGACAGGCAGCTAGATGGCACAGTGAATAGAGCACTGGCCCTGGAGTCAGGAGGACCTGAATTCAAATCTGGCTTCAGACACTTGACACAAAAACTAGCCATGTGACCTTAGGCAAGTCACTCAACCCCAATTGCCCTCCAAAAAGCACAAAAAAAAAAAAAAAGAGATTTTACTGACCAATCTCTACTGTGAGATGTTAAGTTGTAACTTAAACTACAAACAATTTGTGGAAATTCAAATAGATTTTTCTTTACTAGTGAGTACTTTTTTTCCCCTAGGTCAGAGAATCTTATTCAGGTGTTTTGTGAATTTGAATGACAAAAGATTACATTTTTATTTCAATATAATATAATGGGTTTTCTTTGTAATCCTATGTGCCTCATGTATGCATTTAATAACAATAGCAAATAGCTAACACATATAGTGCTCACTATGTGCCAAAGGTTTTAAAATTATCTCATTTGATCCTCATAAAAATCCTGTGTTATTATGGTGCTGTCCCCATTGTACATATGAGAAAACTGAGGCAGAGGAGGTTAAGTGACATACTCGGGGTCACACAGCTAGTAAGTGTCACATTTGAACTCAGGTCTTCTTGATTCTAGCCCCAGAATTCTACCCACTGTTTCTCTTCCCTGCCTAGCTGCATTTTAAAAGTCCTTAGACTTCAACAGGCTTTTGAAGAGGTCCAGGACACACAAAAATGGGTTAGAAACCTTAGTAAAGACAGGAATTTTGCTCAAAGCAAGCCGATAAATAGCCTTCACACTAGAAGTGTAAATAATACCTTAGTTCATAAACATGTGAATTATTCTCTTCTATTGCCACAACAATACACTAATGAACATTCATGCTAGCAGGGAGGCCAGTTGTCCTTTCTAATACATTATTCTGTCTCCTACAGCTTTTTCAGGAGTTATAGTCATTGCCCTTCCTGAAGGTATTTTTTTTTTTTTTTATAAATTTGGAATCCAGAATGTCCCCAACTTCCTCTTGTAAACTGAAAATCTCACAAGTTTATCAGAATTCTTGACACTTTGTCTCAGTTAGCATTTTTCTCAAATGTTAGCATGTTATCAACCTTGACAGATAGTGTGGGGAAGAAAAGAATACGGTTGGATTCTGCATTACCCAGTTGAATATGTTCCTTTAAAACAGTGGTTCTCAACCTTCCTAATGCCGTGACCCTTTAATACAGTTCCTCATGTTGTGGTGACCCCCAACCATAAAATGATTTTCATTGCTACTTCATAACTGTAATTTTGCTACTGTTATGAATTGTAATGTAAATATCTGATAGGCAGGATATATTTAAATTGAACATAACCCTCAGGTTGAGAACCGCTGCTTTGAAAGGTATATTTAAACAGAACTTATTTATTTATATGTTCCTATTAAACTCTATAGTGTTTTAAAAATATTTCTGTTGAAATAGTGGTATTCATTATAATTCCTTTGTCCTCCACTCACATGATGTCCTGCTCTGATGGATATGGATAATCCTGGCATGAAGGTGATCCTGGGATGGCAAAGAAAAGATGAATCAGCACTCATTCTGGTGGCTCCAACCCAAATGCAAAGCTTTGAGTATGGGTCTCATGGCCAACCAGGCATCTATAAGCCGATGACCAGCCCAGCTAAATTTAGAGACTTATTAACTAGGTTCTAATTTTTAAAAAAAATTGTAAGAAGTTGAGTCTAATAATGTATGGCGAAACTGTATTCCGTTTGCATGAACAGAATATATTCATGCCTGTGAAATCATGATATGTTGGAAGTGTATTTTAAATCTCTATTTGAGTGTGATTTCACAAAAATGTCTGCTGAAAAACTATTGTCCCTGATAACAGTAACAACAGTAATGATGCTGATGATGTCTAGGTTTTATATGTTGCTTTAAGATTTGCAAAGTATCTCACAAATATTATATTATCCTCACAACAACCTTGTGAGATGTGTTATTACATTATTCCCATTTTACAGATGTAGAAACTGAAGCAGACAGAAGCCTCTAAGGGCAAGTAGGTGGTGTGGTGGGTACAATGCTAGATCTGGAGCCAGAAAGACCCGAGTTCAAATCTAGCCTCAAATACTCCCAAATTGTGTGGCCCTAGGCAAGTCATTTAACCTTTGTCCCCCTCATTGCTTCATCTTATAAAATGGGAACAATAATAGCACCTACCTCTAGGGGTTGTTGAGAAGATTAAATAATATATTATTTGTAAAGGGCTTAGCACACAGCAGGCACTTAATAAACGCTTATTTCCTTTTGTTTTTCTTCCTATCACACCACCATTTCGTGGATAAAGAAACTGAGACCCAGAATGGCTAATTAGGACCTAGTCATCTGATTCCAGGCCCAGGGCTCTTCCCACTGCACAGTCCTACCTCAATATACCTTATAGCTTTTTAGTTTTAAAGAATTTTACACACTTTGACCTTTTCCTCAGATATAATTTAAAATGGCCGCCTAAGCCATCACCCCAAAGTGGAATGGACCACTCCAGGTTGGTAGAGGGTCATTGAATGCTCTCCCCACCACATTTGCCAATTGCTAGAGACTGTGCAATGCCAAGAGTGGTACAATCACAAGAATACTGTATTAGGAATTGTAAGTTCAAATACTGGCTCTTCTTATTGCTTAGGTGACAAATTCCTCAGCCTCTCCAGGCCTCAGTTTCCTCATCTATAAAATGAGGGCATTGGATGAAATGGCCTCAGTGGTCTCTTCCAGATGTCTAAATATATACTTAGCTAAAGAGCAATGGGAAGGGTGATACTACTCACTCTTGAGTACACATTGAGGAAGAAATACTGGAGAAAGATTTCAGTGTCGATACTGAAACATTTGAGTGGTTTTCTAACTTATTCTCATTGTTTCCATGTCTAGTACCATCAGATGAGATAAAATACAATCCAGATTCCCTCTGCCAGGAGTTGTTCTCAGAACATGAAGGACTGGAAGAGTTAATAAATAAACAAATATATGAAGAAGAGTGTTCCCGAGGAATATTGATATTTTCTAGAAGCTGGGCAGTTGATATTGGCTTACAGGAGAATCAGAGAGTCCTTTGTGATGCTCTTCTTATAGCCCCTAACAGCTTACCCATTTTATATACAGTCCTCAGGGAGCCACTTCCTTGTGGAGAGGATTATTCCAACCCCACTGCCCGTATGCTAAAGCAAAAGTTGGTGAACATTGGTGGTTACACTGGGAGAGTATGTATTATTCCCAAGGTTCTGATCCTGAACTATGAAAGTGATACAGAAGTCCCCAGGAGCTCTGGCAAGGCTATTCTTTACCCTTCGTCTTACAAAGTGACGGACAAGGAAATGACAAGCATGCTCCAGTCCCTGGTGATAGTCTTGCTCAGCTTCCGATCCTTTTTAAGTGACCAGCTTGGCTATGAGGTTCTAAACCTACTCACAATTGAACAATATAATGTGGTTTCAAAGAACCTTCATGACACTCCGAGATTGTTTGTCCATGGCTTCCCTGGAACAGGGAAGACAATTATAGCCATGAAGATCATAGAGAAAATCAGGAATGTTTTCAGCTGTGAGAAAGAAGAGATCCTCTATATCTGCGAAAATCAGCCCCTGAGGGAGTTCATGAGGTGAGCCACCCCCATCCTGAGCTAGTATCCTGTGGTTATAAAAAAACCCAACTGTTTCAAGGAGTGACTGTGGTTATTCAGAGCTTGATTCTCTGATTTTTAATTGTCTGTGCTCCCTGTTTCTCTTCCTTTATCCCTCCTGTTGTCTTTTTTCTGGGTATGTTGCAACTCATGGAGAAGTACAGGAAAGAGAAAGGAGGTGAATTAAAGCTAATTCAATATGAAAGTGTTAGGAAATTTGAATTGTTGGTGGTCCATTTGTGCATTTCTGATACCCACATCCGATCCCTTCTTCCACTGGCCCAGATGGAGATTTGTTGGAAGAGACCTGTCTATGGTGGGAGGTATGTGTCCTCCTAAGAATATTATGGCCACAGGACCTCAGTGGCTCCATAGTCAAACGCTTGAGCGTGGAGGAAGGGGAGGGGGAGCACTTATGAGTAGGATAGACGGAAGGGGGTGGCAGCTGAATTGCATCTTTTTGGTGGGAGGGAGTTGAGCAAGTGAGGTTAAGTGACCTGCTAGTAAATTTCTGAGGTCAGATTTGAATTCAGATCCTCCTGACTCTGGGGTTGATGCTCCATCCACTAAGCAATCTAGCTGCTCCAAATGAATTGTAACTTAAAGAAGGGATATCAATAGGTACACATCATAGAATTTATGCCAGGTATGTAGCACAAAGTAAGCAAGAGATGGAAAGTGAAGATATATAGTTTCTGGGTGAGAGCTGATTTTGCTCCCTATCCCCCTATCCCCTGCCTTTTTGTTTTCCACAGAAAGAAAGCTATCTGTGAAGCTGTGACTCGAAAACGTTTCCTGTCACATCCCTTCAAGGAAGTTAAGCACATTGTTATTGATGAAGCTCAGAATTTCCGTGAGGAAGATGGTCCCTGGTATGAGAAGGCCAAGGAGATCACTCAGAAAGGGAGGATTTCCCCGGGGATACTCTGGATCTTCTTAGATTATTATCAGACAAGTCACACAGATTTTAGTGGCCTTCCCAGTTTCTCTAAGCAGTACCCTCAAGAAAAGCTCACCAAAGTAGTCCGCAATGCAGATCCCATAGCAAAATTTATTAAACAAAAGATGGAAATAATAAAAACAAATCCTCCATTTAATATCCACCCGACATCTTTGAAGATGCTGGATGAAGCTTGTTGGTCGTCAGGGGTTCAGGGTTTCTGTGACATTAGGCAGAACTTGACAAGGCAGCAGATTGTGACCCGTGTGGCAGAAGAGTGTAAAAAACTGTTCCGAGACGGTTATTCTTCCAAAGACATTGCTATTCTGGTCAGCACATGCAAGGATATAGAATGTTATGAAAAACCATTAAAAGAAGCAACTAAGAAAATCAGGGGGCTCAGGATCAGCTCTGGCCCCAATGAAGAAGGCAACTGTATTGTTCTTGACAGCATTAGGCGTTTTGCAGGGCTAGAAAGGAACATCGTGTTTGGCCTTAATCCTGTAGCAGTCTTTCCAGACATTTCATGCAGTCTTTTGGTCTGCTTGGCATCAAGAGCACTCACACACCTCTATATCTATACAGAAGGATAGAATTAGGTGTAGTGACTGAGCAAGAAGTCCAAGCAGAGCTCAGCTCCCCAGCATTCTGTCATAAACAGGAACATGCCAAAAACTAGTTTGAGTAAAAGAAAAGGAAAGAAAAGAAAAAAGAACGCTCATAAGAAAACCACTTCCCACCTGGGGTGGAAGGTCATTTTAGTCAGTAAACATTTATTAAATGCCTATGTCTACTCTGTGCTAGGGAGAGAAGGTGGATGCTCATTGAAAAATAAAATAAGATAAAATTTTTGGGAAAAAATACAAAATGAATCAAGGCCAATTGATGTTTAATAGAGTGCCAAGATGCAAACGGAATCCTTAAAAGCCATCAATATTTTTATGCAAGATTAATAAAAACCAAGAGGAGATGATGGAAAGAGATAGTCCATCCAAAATAGCTACAACAAAGGAAATTAATGTGGCATCAAGACTTACAGAAATACAACTGCAAAGTGCTGTACAGAAACAAGGGGAAATGTTTCCTGTTGGCGGCTCTCTTCCATTATCTCCTGCCAGCCCCTGAAATCTGTTCATGATAAGTGTATGAAACTCTACCCCATTTGTATCCTCCCTGCCCTGTGTCTGCTTTTACTAGTTCCAACCTCCACCCTTGCTTAGATCAGAGATCAAATTCAGATTATCCTTATTTTTAATTATTACAAAATCTCTGTCTCCAAGAAGAATGTGAACCACTGAGTGAAAGCTTATGAATTAAAGGACTATACTGGATATTGAAAATGCTTCCAAGAGTAATCCCATACTTGTGGGTTTTTTCCTTGCTGCCTTCTTGGAATAAATGAAAAAAATCAAACTATAATTTTAGTCATTGGTTCTTAGTACTCTCCAGGAACAGTCTTCTATGTTTCTGAACCCAAAATTATTTGCTTTGGGGAAAAAAAAAACTACTCCAAAGATTTAAGTCCTATTTGTAGAACAAATTGACAGTTTCTGACACACGGTCTAACCTCTTGAATTCCTGAAACTGCATGGTTGAGGTTCCCCAAGAGACCAACTGGGAGGAGGGCAAACAGGCTGGAACATGCTGCAGTGAAGATTTTTTTTTTTAAAAGAAAAGTGATCTAAAGAAAAGAAATAAGTTCAGAAAAACAGATCAACACATCAAAAGAGTCTAATGTATACATTGTTCCAATTTCAATACTCAATTCAATATTCAACCTTGACTTCTTGGGGCATGTACAGTGGTGGCTAGAGCCTGGAAGCCTGACCTTGAGTCTCCTCAGAGAATGGAAACAGCAAAAGAAGCTCCAATTATACCATGGGAAAACTTGTGCATGTTGCCCAGCCATTCCTGGCACTGTCTTTTTCATTCTGATCCTATATATTAGACTTGGGCTGGGGTTGGTGCAGGGATCCATGATGTTATTTTGTCCTGTAGTTGCCCAGATCAATTGACCTCTTATGAGTAAACTCTCCCAATTAACTTAATTTGCTAATAATAAATAAAAAATAAAACCTAATAAAACCACTTAGTCGAGCTGGCATGGGCCTCTCATTACTCTTTTGGAGGATATATCATCCTACAAGTGGAAAAATTAGGGCAGAACAGATTTGTTCCCTTATAGGGAGGTGCCTTCTCATCTCAACTTGGTCATGATTTTACAGTGTTCACTTCTAATGGTTTTCTCATTGGTCTTTATATTGTTGTAGCTCCTGTGCATAATGTTTCCCTGGCTCTGCTTACTTCACTTGGCATCAAATTCTTTCCATGCCTCTCTCTAATTATTACATTTATTATTTCATATGTATCAGTTCACAGTAATATTCTATTACATTCCTGACTGTACAATACCACAATTTGTTTAGCTATTCCCCAATCCACAGACATCTACTTTGCTGTCAATTATTTGCTACCACACACACACACACACACACACACACACACACACACACACGCAAAATGCTATTATTAAGCATTTTGGCAAATGCAGAGCCTTTTTTTCAGTTTCTTCCTTGGGGTATATGATAAGCAGAGGAGCCTCTGAGTCAAATTTATTTTAAAAAAATTAACAAGCATTTATTCTCTTTCCCTCCCACCCCACCATCAAAAACAAAAACAAAAAGGCAAAATCGCTCTCTTAGAACAAAGAAGTATAGTCAAACAAAACAAATTCCTGCATTAGCAAAGTTAAAAAATGTATGTCTCATTCTGCATCTTCAGTCACCGCTTCTTTGTTAGAAGATGTGTAATAAGCTTCATCATTATTACTCTATAATCATGATTGATTGTTGTGTTGATTAGAGTTCTCAAGTCTTTCAAAGTTTTTTGTCTTTACATCATTGTTTAGATGTTCTCTTGGTTCTACTGATTTCGTCTGCATCAGTCATGCAAGTCTTCCCAGGTTTCTCTGAAATTTATCCCTTCCATCATTTCATATAGAGCAATGATATTCCATTTTATTCATATACCATCATTTATTTAGCCATTCCCCAGTGGATTGACACTCCCTTATTCTCCATTTCTTTGCCATTATAAAAAGAACAGCTATACATATTTTTAAAAACACATTCCTCTTTCTTTAATATTTTGGTATATACCTAGTAGTGGTATCACTGGATCAAAGAGGTATGCACAATTTGCATATGGGTATTTTGAAATCAGTCTAAATTGCTTTCCAGAATGGATTTACCAATTCATAGCTCCAATAACATTACATGAACACCAGCAGTTACTGTTTTCCCTCAGCCCCTCCAACAACTGTCATTTTTCCTTTTTTGTCATCTTTGCCAATCACATGGGTATGAGATAGAACTTCAGAGCTGTTTAAATGTAAATTTCTTTAATTATCAGTGATTTTTATCACATGGTTGTTGATAGCTTGACTTTCTTCCTTTGAAAAACAGCATATTAATATACTTTAACAATATTAAACAGGGAATGGTTTTTATTCTTATACATTTAAATTGGCTCTCCTGGATCTATTTTCCAGGTCAATTGTTTTTCCAATTAAATGTTTCACATTATCTTCTATTTTTTTCATTCTTTTGATTTTATTTTATGATTTCTCAGTCATTAGGTTCAATTTGTTCCATTCTAATTTTTAAGAAATTATTTTCTTTAGTGAGCTTTTAGACTTCCTTTTCCATTTGATCAATTTTACTTTTTAAGTCATTCTTCTCCTCATTGACTTTTTGGACCTCTTTTGCCATTTGGGCTAGTCTGTTTTTCTCTACCTCTCTTACTCAACTTTCAAAATCCTTTTTGAGCTCTTCCATGACCTGAGATCAATCCATATTTTTCTTGGAGGCTTTGGATGTAGGAGCTTTGACTTTGTTTTCTTCTTCTGAGTGTATATTTTCATCTTTCTTGACACTAAAGTATATTTTTATGTCTGAATTTTTCTCTTCTTTGCCTATTTTACCAGCCAATTACTTGACTTTTTAATCTCTTTGTTAAGGTAGAGTTCTGCTTCCAGTGTGGAGGGTGTACTATCCCAAATGTCAGGGGGTTTGTGTATCTGTTTTTCAGAGATACTTCTAGAGACCTGTAAATTTCCAGTTCTTGCAAGGTGGTATGATCTAAGGAGATGTATTTACTCCTCTCCTGCCCTGTGCTTTGTTCTATGAGTGACCACAAGCACTCTTTTTTTTACCTGGAACTTTGAGGATGGTTCCCTCTCTACTGTTGCCACAAAGCTCTGCTATTCCAGTGCTTGTCCTTACCCCAGAAATGCAACCCAGATCCAAGTATGGGCAAAGCAAGAGTCCTGCCTCAGTGCCAGCAAAGAGACTCCTGTAATTTCCTTCTGATCAGTTGTTTGATCCACTTATTATCTGTGTGCTGAGAGCTCTGGAAGAAGCCACTGCCCCAGGGCTGTTCTGGGGCTGGGACTGTTCTGTGCTCCTCATCCAAGTCCAACAGACTTTTCCTACTGACCTTCTAGGTTGTCTTTGACCTTTGTGGGTTGAGAAATCTGGAAACCACCACAGCTGCCCCTGAGGACCACTTCAGGTTTGCTGGGGTCCAGTCTGTGCTGGTGCAGCCTGCCCTGGACTGTGTGGTTCTCTAAGTCTAGAGCAACAGACCTTTTCTGTTAACTTTCCAGGTTGTCTTGGGCTGTAAATTTGTTTCACTCTCTCTTTTTGTGGAGTCTATTGCTCTAGAATTTGTTTAGATTCGTTTTTACAGGTATATGGAGGAATTTCGGGGAGAGCTCAAAAGAGTCCCTGCCTTTACTCTGCATCATGGCTCTACCCCAAATCTTATACATTTAAAGCAATTATTTATATGTCTTAGAAATGAGACTTTCATCCGAGAAATGTTTCAAAGTTTCTTTTTTCCTCCTTGGTTACCAGTTTCTTTTCTCATTTTAGCTATGTTGATCTTGTATAAGTAAAAATTTTAATTTTATGTCATCAAAATATGTGATCCTTTTTATCCTTTGTTTAGTTATGAACTCTTTCCTTATCAAAAAAATTTGAAAGGAAATGTATTCCTTGCTTCTATAATTTATTTATGAGGTGACCCTTTCTATCTAAGTCATGTATACATTTTGTGCCTTTATTGATACATGGTATAAAGTATTTATCTAAGCCTAATTTCTGCCAGATTACTTTCCAGTTTTCCCAACAGATTTTTTTGTTGCTGTTGAATAGTGAGACATTGACTCTTAAAAATGAAACATTTATTAAATTAGAAGGTAAAAGAATAATCATATCACTTACTCAATATATGGCAAGAGCAAGAATAATCAAAATATAATAATCTACTCATAACCCTGGGTTACATTCTTCCACCAATGTGCCCCATGGTGTTCATGGGGAGTTACATGAGTAGGCGAATACTTGGGACAACTCATGACAATGAACTACAGGCCAGAATGCCAGTGGTCTCCTTTAGGAAATAGTCCATATCACATGTCACCCAATCCCTCTCCTCCCCTCTGCTGGATAAAGCTACTATTCTAAGGCCACTGAACAGTGTTAAGTTCTTTTAATGAAGAAGCACCATTACAATACATTAATACTCCTTTTCTACCCCTTTGAAGAGCTGAAATGTTCACATAGAATAGGTACTAGCTGTGGTACCTTACAAATATAGAACAAATATTTTCAGGAGCCACTTTTTTTTGGTAGTAGCAAAACATTGAGAAAAAAAAGTAGGTGTCCACTGGTTGGTGAATGTCTGAATAGTCATATATGAATGGAGTGGGACATTATTTTTCTATAAGAAACATTTATTTTGAAGAATTTAGCTGTGGTACCTCCTTAGGGATACATGATGAAGGGATTATACCCTGCCCCCCCCACTTCTATTTCACAGCAGATGCAAATGTCCTCTGACTGCTTCCATTTTGACATGAGGAGACTTTAATTAACTACTGAGCCAGAATTCCATGGATATACTAAAGGAACAGTCTCCGTCCATAGGCCTCTCTTTCCTGTTTGCCTTGAGATAAGCAGTCAACTCTGAACTCAACAGGGTTAGTGGGGAATGGATGCTGTTATGAGAATGGGAATTTGAAGATCTTCCCTACCCCTTAACCTAGGGGGGAGTTTGAAGACCTCCCCTGCTTTGAAAGTAAACTATGCCCCCCAATAGGCTAAATATGGTCACATGGAGCCTGTGGTGGGAAGAGTTTGCTGAAGGGAAGCAGAGCCCACATGAAGCTGGTCAGATCTATCTAGATGGTGGGAGAGAGAGGATGCTCATTAAGGAGTTAGAGAGGTTTGTGAGTAAAATTGGTTTGTGGGAAGGCTGAAGGATGCTGTGGCTCTCAGCATTATTATGACTTCTGAATATCTTTGGTACTATGATGGAATTGGTTTACTGGTTTTGGGATTGGGTTTTCTGGTGTTTAAATAAATGTTTCAGTTCTGTCCTCTAACTGGAAAATCTGGTATATTTTGTGATCAGCTGTCATGCAATATTTATAGTCTCGGTCTTTATTGCGATCATGGGTGCTGTAAATATTGCATTGGTGCTATAGATGCCCTTGCTCTCCCCAGGCCCTGGCCTAGAAGCACATGATCTAAGCAATCCCGTTTCTGGTATGGGTCTTCCTCCTGTGTGTTTCTTTTGATATGGGCATTGTGATGTCTCAAAAAGAAGTTGGCATCTTCCCCCCACATCAGGCTATCTGAGCAGTGGGGTATTGGCTATTAGAATTAGTGACTGCAGAAATAATGGCAGAGGAGAACCAGCTGAGAGGGGAGAAGTCTCCTGAAGAGAGTAGAATCACTAAAGCCAGGAGCTCACTTAGCATTGATGGGTTTGTACTCACTGGAGTTGAGATGGAAATGGGCATGAGCAGCCCCATTGCACCTATACCAAGATGCCTATTATCTTTTCTATTGATTATAATTATCCTGTAATTCTTCTTTAAATAATTTCCTTTCTGTGTGGTAATAAAATCACTTCTCCATACCATACCTGATTCATGTATGTTTATACTTTGGGTGACTTTTACTTCCTTCCATCTCTCCCCACCCCAATCTCCCTACTCAACTATTGGTGAGGACCCCTTAGACTACAGCAAAAACAGAATTGTTTTTAGGACCTGAGGTGGGGGTAGAATTGGAGCACTAGGCATCCTAGTTCCCCTGTTGACACAAGCAACCTCGAAGCAACAAATTTAGAGGAAACTAAGAGAGAAGGTATGGGACAACAATTAGTAATGGTAACCAGCCCTATGACCTCAGCCTAGGGGAGAGGTCCCTAGAGGCAAGGCTAGTTCTTTCTGTTTTCCCTCAGGTCTTTAGAAGTGCTCCTGAGGGGCAATGGCGTTTTCTTCACTGTTTTGTGCTAGAATTTCCATTATGGTGGATTCTACCAATTATAGTTAATATCTCCTTTATGTCGTTGGTACCCTCCAAAGATTAGTCCCCTGGTTGTTCTTATTGTTTATCCTTTGTTCTCAAAGAGGATCAATGACATATATTTGACCAATTAACATTAATTAGCCTTTTACAAAGATATTTGCTGAAAATATATAGCAAGAACAGAAATGACAAAGTATTCCCCCCCCCAAAAAAAACCCTGGGAGCCTCCATTCGCCCTGTGACCCCCAAGGAGAATGGGCTGCACCTTAAAGCAGTTGCTAAAGTATTTGCCCAGTAGAGTTGGAAATTGGCATAAGCAACGGATGAGTCATCTCAGCCTCTTGGCTGCCCTTTACCCCACTGCTATGCTAGGTCCAGCCGGTCTCTAGGGCCTTCCTTCTTTACCA
>CM053593.1:357524683-357535829 GCA_028646575.1 Pseudocheirus occidentalis
TAGACATTATACTGGGTGCTAGAGATTCAAAGACAAAAACTAAAGTCCCTATGCTTCTAGATATTACACTCTCCTGGATTATAAACTTTTTTTTTCTGGGGGGACAGCTCTCCTGAGCTCCAAGGAAGAAAAGCTCTCCAGAAATCCTTTCTTGCCAAGCACATTTGTGGCATTCCCCCCTGCAGCCTTTCCTTGTACCACAGACCCTGGGACCCCTATCTGACACACCTCAGCGGTATCCCTTTCAGTATTTGGCATTATTGGCAAGAGTCTCTCTTCTCAGGGTTTTCAAGATAACCCCTCTGACTGATCTCCCTTTGCTGGACCAAGACTCATTTTCTTTTTTTTTTTTCCCCAAGATACATTTTCAGTCACACATGGAGAGTAATTCCCCAAGGCTTCCTCCTGGTCTTTTCTCTTTTCTTCTATACTTCTCTTGGCAACCTTGTGAGATCTCGTGGGCTTAAATATAATCTCCAGTTTTACAGATCCAGCCCCAGTCTTTCTCCCCAGCTCTGCCCAACTTCCCTCGAGGTGAGATTGTTTCTCCGCAGCTTCACCATTTTGTTCCTACTTCTACCCTCTCAACCCAAGGAAAACACACCTAAGCCCTTTTCCGTACGACTGTCTTTCAAACACTTGCTCATCGCTATCATGTGCCCCTCCTAAGCTTTATCTCCTTCAGGTTAAACATACCCAACTCTTTCAACTCACCCTTATATGCTCATTCATTCATTTATTCAAGAAACGTTTATTAAGTACCTGCTATGGGCCAGGGATATAGAGTCAAAAATGAAATAGGCCCTGCTTTCATAGAACTTACATTTCATTGGGGAGAAACACGGAAGATAAGCAAACAAAATGTATATAAGGCAAACTTGGTGCAAGGAAGATGGAGACAAATGATGGGAGGCCTCAGGGTAGATTCTATGCAGGTTATGACATTGTCTTAAGGTCCTTTACCATCCTGGTCACAATCCTCTAGATTCTTTCCAGCTCGTTAATGTCTATTCTAAGACATAGTACCCTGACTTAAACACCATATTTCCGGTGTGGTCTGACCCAGATGTCTCTATTGTTCTGAAAGCTGACTCCCCAGTGTAGCCTAAGTGAACTTCTATCAGTAACTAACTCTGGGGCCCTGGGCAAATCACTTCAACTCTCTGAGTCTTTTTCTTCATCTGTAAAATGAAGCAATTGAATTAGGCAAATAATCCCTAAATTTCTAAATCAAGCTATAGAAGTATCCTGAGAGAAATGATGTGAAATTAATAGTACTTAATAAATAGATTAAGAAACTGAGAATCAAGAGACATGATCTAATTTCTAACTCCATCAAGGATTTGCCATGTGACCTTTGATAAGTTGCTTAATCCTCCTCTGCCTCAGTGTCTCCATTTGTAAAACAAGCATAATATCTCCTATCTGCCTTTGCACAAAGATTGAATAAATCCCAAATTCTGAAAACATGGGCCTTCTGAATAATTTATAATATTTTTCACAGGTCCTCCTTCTTTTCATATAACAGATATAGGTGCCTGATAGCTTTGGATGCAAAGCAGAGCAAGAGATTTTGGGGAACCTCAGGCGCAGAACAGGCTGGAATGAGACCGAACACAATATTTCTCTCCAGGCCTGAAAACTGCTGAATACTGTCTAGAACAATAGAGCTACCCAAAACATCAGATGCCCTGCTGAATCCAACTTCTATTGTCCTGTGGGTTCTGATTGATGTCATCGTTGTTTGAAGAATAAGCTCATAGTGTTCTCGGTCCTGACTCCTACTGTACAAAATAGCAATATCTTTTGGAGAATAGCCGTTTTGGAAGAGGCTCTGACATCTTCTTGCCACATAATTTGCCAGTTCCTCCTCCGTCAGATCTCTTTCTTTTTCACATATTCCAGGCAGAGTATAAGCATGGATAGCATCCTCATACAGATCTTCCCTAAATAATGCCAGTGACTCAGGAGGTATGTGTCCAGGTTGGTTTTCTTTGATCTTCTTCATTTCTTGTTTCATGACCTTTGCTATTTCTAGAGCATTATAGAGCTCTCGAGTAAGGTTTTTTCTTGGATATTGCATTAATGGAAGTGGAAGACCGCTGACTCCCACATGGCTTGCTTGAAAAGAGTCTATAAAGAGCCATAGAATCCCTTGGTGAGGGTTCTTCCTTCCAGCCTCCTCATCTTTTGGATGGGTGATGCTTTTAGCTTTTGTGTACCAATCTCCATCATCACTGCAGAAATTCTGAGCTTCATCTATTACTATGTGTTTAATCCATGGGAACTTTCTTCTCAGGAAAGTTTTCCGGGTCTCAGCTTGGCAGATACTTTGCTGACTAAGAGAGTAAAATAGAAAATATTATTTCAATCACATTCATGCGAATATTGTCTATTAGTTACTTGTCTGAGCCTAAAACTAAACACTCAGTTCTTTCATTCCTACTTGGGGATTATTTCATATTGTAATTCACACAAGGTTCTTTGTAGGCTAAAGAAGTAAACCAGAGTTCCTTTTTCACAATAGATCACGTGGGAAAATATTAAGCTCTTCTGTCTTAGTCAATTCAGGGCTAGGAAATCAAATCTGCAAGCTTCACTTGTAATTTGAAAATCTAAGCAGGGTGAGTTTATTATTTCCATTGTACTTCATTTTTACTTTTGCCAGTACATATGGACAAGTCTCTTATATCTGTTAAATTTAACAGATATACAATTAGAGTTAATTGTTAAAATACAATTAGAGTATAAGTTCTTTGAGGGCAGAAACTTATTTTAATCTTCAAATCCTTAGCACCTAATACTGTGCCTGGCTTGTAGTAGGTGCTTAATAAATACGTGCTGATTGATAGATTACAGCCCATTTCTTCTCATTCTGTCTTCTTTATACATGGAGAATAGCCATCAGTCAGCTTTTTACATATACACATTTTTCTGTGCAGAAGAAATGTGCTTCAATCAAATTTTCCTATAAAGCAATTTTTCAGGGTTCCAGAGCTTTGATTTTACTGATATTAGGAGCCGTTTGTGAGGAAACTCCCTCTATTGAAGTAGATCAGCAACTAATAGTCTTTGCGACGTAGAGGACAAATGAACCTGCCAAGGGTCACATATCCAGTTGGTGTCATATAATAAATTTTACTGGAGAAAAAAAAATCTCCATTAAATATTTGATAAGAAAATAAAAAAAGCCCTTGATCAAGAAATCATTAAGTTTCTAACCAATACCATACTATGGGATAAAGAAGTCTTTAGACATCAGCGGTGGTGTGGATTTCTGCAGAACTTCAATTATCCTTTGTAATGCTTTGTAACACTTATAATGCTTCTTGAATCATGTACCTAGTGCCTTCTCTCCCTTGGACCCCAGGAACTTCTCTTTAATTGATTTGTTTATTATATATTCTATATTACTTATTTTATAATATTTATGTTAATTTTTACATTAATGTATTGTTTCAATATTTATACTATATATTATTGATTGATTGATTTACATTTGTGTCTCCTAGAACTTTGGTTTCCCTTTGGCTTTGGTTTGGGTCCAGTCAGGTCAACAATGAATTGTTTTGGGGTGGCTAGATGGCTCAGTGAATACAGCACTGGCCCTGGAGTCAGGAGGACCCGAGTTCAAATCTGACCTCAGACATTTAACACAAAAACTAGCATCTGACTTTGGGCAAGTCACTTAACCCCAACTGCCCTCCAAAAAGCAAAAAAACAAAAACAAAAACAAAAAAACCCAATGAATTGTTACATGCCTACTATGTGTCTGACTCTGTGCTAAGTGCTAGGGATAGAAAGAAAGGGAGATAAAATGGGAACTCCCAGTCTTAGAAGGGAGATAACAACCCAACAAGGATGTATAAACAAGGCATTTATAGGATAACTTAGAGGCATCTCAAGAGGAAAGGGGACCAGGAGAGACTTCTTTAGGTGTTTAACAAAAAACTTGAATTGAATTAAGCTATGAACTAAAACCTACAAGGAAATTGCTTTCATTTACCGGATCTCGGTCTAAGTCGAATCCAGAAAGCATTTTGGGGGCTTATTGCAAACCAAATCAATGTATTTTTTGAACCATCGTATTACCTTCAAAGCTTTGTCAAACATCTGTCTTTAATTTCCCTATTGGTTCTTTCACCTTGGCCACAAACAGGTTTCTCTCATCCTAAAACACAACAAAACTAACTCTTCCCTTGAATGGGATGCTCTTTTAAGTTATAGCTTATTTCTTTCTCTGATACCCCATTCAGACTGTATCTTATTTCTCCCCTTCACTGCCAAAATTCTAGAAAGAATATTCTATATTTGCTAACCTTGCTTTCTCACCATCTACTTAGTCCCCAGTCTTTTGCCATTTAGCTCATATCCACGTTACTGAAACAACCCTCTTCGAGGTCACCAACAATCTACTAGTTGTCAATCCAGTGACCTTCTTCATTTCTCATTCTCTGACTTCTCATATGTGTTGACCAGAGATTCTGTCCCCAACCCTCTTCTTCTCTCTCTTTACAATCTCTTCTTTGGTGACTCTATCTACTCCCATGAATTTAATGATCAACTGTGCACACAGGTTGTTATCAAGTCTAGGTCTCCATCTTTGACCTCTTTCTTGAACTGCCTTACTGTGTAGTATTTCCAGTTGCATGTGAGACATGGTTATTTGGATGTCCTTCAAACACCCCAAACTTAACATGTCTAAAATTGATTTATTCATCTTCCCTGATCAAAATTCATCTATCTCAGCGGTTCTCAACCTGTGGGTTGTGACCCCTTTGGGTGTTGAATGAGCCTTTCACAAGGGTCACCTAAGACTGCTGGAAAACACATCTTTCCATTGATCTTAGGAACACAGCTCCTCTGTCCATTTCCAGGCAGGTACACCCACATGCAGATATGCCCACGTACGAGTATTAAAGGGTCATGGCATTAGGAAGGTTGAGAACCACTGATCTATCTCATAACTTCCCTCTTTCTGTGAATGGCACCTAGGCTTGAAACTGAGATACATTATCTCTTACATTTCTCTATTCCTCATGCTCCAAATCTGATTAGCTGACAGATCCTATTGACTCTACCTCTGCAGTATCTCTCACATTTCTTTCCTCTTTTCCGGTCCTACAATATCCACTTTATCTCTCAGTTGTACTACTGTGATAGAGCTAATTGTTCTCCCTTCCTTTAGTCTCTTCCATCTCTAGTTCACTCTTCACTTCACTGTGAAGTCAATCTTTTGACAGCTCCCACTACTTTTTAAAAATGCCTTATTGGATATATAACATCCACTGATTGGGATGTTGTAATGTTAATGGGAGTGGAAGATCTTCCTCACCCCCACAACCCATTAATAGGACTCTTGTGGAACCCAACAAGAGAAGCTTGATTAGGGGAGGCTTGTTTTTCAGGAAGGCCCACACCTTTTGTTACTTTGTAATTAGGTGGTGGGTCATGAGGGTTGTGATGTCTTCTGACCCTGAAGAAGTATACATATTCTCTGAGGTTAGCATTTTGCTTTGGGACTTACTCATTGGAAGAGAGTTTGTGTGATTTGGCTAGATGAGACTCTGGGTAGTCATTAAGGAGCACCCCCCCAAAAACCCCCAGATGTTGGTGTGTCTCTCTCTGGTAACTATATATGTATGTAATGGTCAGACAGTTGGATCTGTCTGTTGATCTGTGATGTATGTACTGTTTGGTCAGATGGTTAGGAGCCCTGACTGTTGGTCTTCATGCTATTATTTCTGCTTGTAATTTCTGTTTGTATTTTTTCTGAAGTTCAGGGTACTGACGTCTTCCCCTGAACTAAGTAAATGATATATATGTTTGATTACAGTAAGATTGTTGACCCCTTTTGAGTTGCTTTCCTTTAGAAAAGCAGATCAAAGAATCTGAGCTAGCAGCCCTAGCTAGTGTTATTGGTCTTACACCCCTACAGCAGCTGCAAGTAACAAGTAACCAGCATTGCTGTTACAGATGTGGATATTTCTTTCATTAGTACACCTTCTAGTTCATCCATACTCTCTCATTCTATGCAATTCTTCTTATTCATACTTTCCATAGCTATACCACAGAGGATTGATCCAACATGCTGCAGACCAGAAAAAGAAATGAGACTCTTGGAATGGCATTCAAGGCTTTCTATAATCTCTTTTCAACCTTACTTTCTAGTTTATCACCCCTTTTGTATTCCATATTTTAGCAAGACTGGAATGCATGCCTTTCCTGATTCTTGCCCTGCCTTTTCCGTTCTCTGTCTCTTTGTGTATCCCATCCCCAGTAGTCTACCTCCATATCTCAGCCTGCTGAAATTTTCTTCCTTCTAAGTCTAGCTTAGATGCCACCTCTTCTCTGAAGCCTTCCTTTATCTCAGCAGTTTTATAAATGATTTCTCCTTCCTAAAATGTTTTTATATTAATCTATTTGGATTTCTCATACAAACCACTCACATTGCAACTTATATCAAACTTATTTTCGTGGTTGTCTTATTCCCACTGAGGGGAACTTCCTGAAGGCAACTTATATTCACTGTTTCCTTTTTTTTTTTTTGTAATCTTAGTGCCTAACATTATGTTTTACTCATAATTGGTACTAAATTTTTGTTGAATTGAAGTGAATATAATTAAACAATTCAATACTCCATGACATATGTAATCTTATCCATGGAGATATTCTTCTTTTTTGCTATAGATTACAACTCCCCCATACCTTCTCACCCTATGCAGTTCTTCTCTATGTCCTCCCATAGATCCTTCATGGAGAAGCTAGCCAGTGTCCTGTAGTCTTTCCTTTGAGTCTTTTTATCTTTCATGGGTATCACAAAAAGAGCACTCAGACTGTCCATCTATCTGCTATCCCCTACTCTTGCTCCATGATGAGTGGACCTCCTTTTCCAATCACACAAATGTTGAATGGTATCCCTTATACCACATATAAACATGATTCTGTTTTTACCAGATTCCCAACAGTGTCCATGACACAAACAAAGTTATGAACTCCTGCTTTAGATTCCAGAAATATAAACCAATATCTCAATTAGCCATTTCTGAAAACAGTCAAATTGTATGTGCTGACTTTAATGACAACATAGAATATAAGAATCTGAAGTCTGTTTAACTATGCACCTGTCTCTAGCAGTTGACTATTTAGAAATAGAATCTGTTCATTTGAGCTTCTCAAGTTGCCCAGAAGCTTTGTTGAGACACAGAATAAAACTGAATTTACTGTATATTTGGTTAACAATTATAAGGGTTGACTGCAAAGAGTGACTGAACTCCTAATTTTACTTCATTTAGCTGGTTACAGTTTTAGATTACCCAGAAAACTCCTACCTTACAAATTCTCTTAGGGAGTCATTTTCACAAAGGTAAAGAATTTCTTTTGCTTCACAGTGAAAGATACTCCTAATCTCTTGCAGAATTTTGATGACCATAGTAGTTTTCCGGGTTCCAGGCAAGCAAAGGATAAATAACTCCCTGGTTTCCTGGAGGCTTTGTGAAAGCAGCTTAGATTGGTCAGCTGCGAGCAGGTTCAAAAATTGGCACCCAAGCTGGTCACTTAAAAGAGAAGTAAAGCATAGCAACACAATTACAAGTGATTGCAGCAAGTCTTCCACTTCATATGCTGTAGCAAGAACATAGGATTGCGGGTACTGTACTTGGATGATCCCACACTGAGGGCCAGGCAGGTGTAACAAATGGGGAATGACACACACTTTTCTAGTGTAACAGCCCACATTGGCAAGTTTCTGCTTTAGCCTGAGAGCAGTAAGTCTGGAATATTCAAGCCCATCCATCTTATCAGGTCCCCTGACTACGGTATAAAGTATGGGGGGACTATTAACTGCAATAAGGAGAGCATCGCACAGGACTCGATCATCCTTCCTTAAGCCAAGGTCAAAAGCCCAGCTCCTTGAAAATAGCAGGATCCCCTGAGAAAAGCGGTGGGTCTTCTTCTTCATTAGCTCCTCTAGTCCACCATGCTCTGAGAACAGCTCCTTACAGAGGGATTCTGGCTTGAATCCTATCTCCTGTGGGGTCACTGTAAAGGCAAAGAATTGAAATAGGTTACAAAGCATTACAGTGCTCCAGAAAGAAAGCATGAATTTCAACTTTTTTTTTAAGTTGCAAGGCCATTCACTATGCTTTATACTCAATGCTTTACAGATTGAAGCATGCAGAATAAACAATTGTTGGGCTAATAGCAATTCTGCTTATTCTCCCTTCAAAATGTATACAAAACACCATTTATTTACATTTTACAACATTGCTGAAATGAAATTCCTTTTAGCCACAAAATTACAGGATTATTTTATGTACATAGAGAAAACACTGCTCATGGCATGGTTCTTGGACATGAAGTTCTCCAAAATATAATAGCACTGTTCTCTCATCCCAAACCTGTGTGATATACAATCATGTTTATACAGGTATACCTTGTTGATGGAGAATAAGCCACAGTTTTAGCATTGTGAAGAGTCTAGGAGCCTGTATCACCAATGTGATATGAGCAGCTGCTATGAATATATTTTATTCCACACACAAGGACATTATAAAGCAGTATTAAAGAAATATAGAAAGACAAAGCTTAACAGAGTAAAAGAAATATTTACACACATCACCAGACTGGGGAGCACCAACATCTGCATGGGAAGGGGGGGGGTGACTGTTGATAACAGCCACCCAGGGTCCCTATTCCAGGAAATCAAAAAAGGTCTCAACCAATCATCCTTCCTGTAAGCAACGCCTGCCCCCAAGCAAGCCCTCAAGGCAATATCAATCTTCCAGAATATACAGTTTTCAAACAAAGACTTGGAACCTGATTGTCTCAGTGCAGAAGCATGGAAGCCCATGTGGCCCAGCACCTGATTGGCTCTGTGCCAGGGCTCTATGTTACTCAGCATGAGTAGTGTCACAGCTGTGAACTAGGCCAAAGTTCAGAGGAGCAAGACATCCATGATTGATAAGGCAAAATACCTGTGTACCTTTAGCCCTGTGAACATGGCTCTTATTCCAAGGAGAAAAAGGGAACACATGTAGTCACATAGGTCTATAAATGAACAGGGAAGATCTTTATTTTCCATTAACCCTTCAGAGCCCTGGAGAAGCAACAAATCAGCTTCACAGAGTAGAGGAGTAGGGTGTCCTACAAGAGGTTGGGGAATTCTTATTAGCCTTCAAAATCAGAGAACAAAGTTAACACCATGAGGGAAGCCCAATCCTATACCGTGATGGCAGATCATGTTGGGAGTTATCTGAATGAGAGAGATCAGGGTGATCAGCAAGTTGGTATCAGAATCTTGTATTAAGGTATAGCATGGGCGATCAGGGAAAGCCTTGATTTGTTGGTCCTTTGGAGCTAGGTATGTGCTCTGACTTCTTCCTGAGGAATCTGCGCTTTGAGTTACACAAAGGACTCTTACAGCCTCTAGACAAGAGATAAGGATATTGAGAACATTCTCCAAGATGTTATAGAGCAGGCGTTCTTAATCTTGCTGTGAAATTAAACAAAATTTTTGATAGCTACATTTCAGTATATTTTATTTCCTGTGTACTCCTATGCTTTTTAAAATATTTTTTCTGGGGCAGCTAGGTGGTGCAGTGAATAGAGGACTGGCCCTGAAGCTAGGAGGACCTGAGTTCAAATTCGGCCTCAGACACTTGACACACTTTCTAGCTGTTTGACTTTGGGCAAGTCACTTAATCCTAATTGCCTTGCCCTCCCCCCTCCAAAAAAAATTCAATGAGGGAATCTCTGGAGCCCAATTATCAGGACTAACCTGGGAGAAAAACTCTCTGAAGGGTGAGGAGTTGCCAGGGTTGCTGACAAGCCTTCCCTGCATCCCAGGTTATGATGCTGAGCCTGGATCTCCTGCACTACAATGTAATCACAGACCTAAGTTAGCAATCTTCTCAGAAAAGAACCCATGTCTCCCTTTCAGAAGCCTGGAAAGTCTGCATCAGCCATATGAACACTACAGTACTGGTAAGCCCCAGAGTTAAAAAAAAAAAAAAAAAGAGGGGCACTGGGCAAAGTGCCCTGCTAGAAAGCCTTTAAAGAACGGCCTTCAGCATTTTGCAGAACCTTGGAAATCACATGGCCAGGATGCTTGCAGAAGTAATTTGGTGGTATCCAGGTTTCCATTCAGTGCAGAGCAGAGAAGGACTCAGAGTTTAACTCAGGGGGACAGTCACCTCTAATGAGTGAGAGGAAGAGGATCTCTAAAACCTGACGAAGCAGATAAGATCAGGTTGCAGCACCAGTGTGGGGTGTGCTCTGCCCCTGGGCGCTAGAGGTGTGTGTCCCTCAGCAAGGACCTCAGGGTGTATGTCAGTCTGAATGGGAGATGCACCTGTGGCAAAGCAGGTGTTGTCCTGATCCCTGCTGTGAATGTTAAAGCTTGCGGTTGCTTTTCTCAAGAGGAAAGGTTAGAACAAGCTGTTATCTGCTCCTTCCCCTTTATCCTAAGCTAGAAACCAGACACCCCATGCCCCAATGAAACCAAAAGTGGATACCTGAGAGCAAACTTTGCTGCAGGGTCCTCTTACGTAGCCAGGCTTGTTCCGAACATGCTGATCTGTGGAGTGGATCAGTTGCTGACTGGTCATTGTCTTGAGCCAAACTGGGCTGAGCTTGACAAATCAATGTAAAGTTATTTCAGGACCAAATCCTTTTTTTTTCTTCTGCCTTTCAGTTTTGGAAAACCTACCCTTGCTACATTCTGAGCTCCTCTTGCTTGACATTGTATCAGCCCTCCCTCTCTTTTGCCCTCCCCGACAGCAACCAGGGAGTTTGGGACCTTTCACAGGATTGTGGAGCTGTGCCATAGAGAAAAGAATGAGGGATGCAGAGTGGAAGGAGCTGATTTCAGATTCTGCCTCTGCTTCTTCTACCTGAGGGACTTCAGGCAAGTTATTTAGGATCTTGTCACACTCAAGAGGACCTCACTTTTGTTTTGCAAGGCTTCAGAAGGCACATCTAGCAGCAGATTTGGGGAAGCAGCGTTTGAATCTGTGGAGAGACAGACTTGTTCACAATTAGAGCAGAACAAGAGTAGAATGGGATTTACTGGGAGGTAGTGAGTTCTCTATCATTGGGACTCTGCAAGGATGACCACCTATTTATTTATTTATTTATTTATTTATTT
>CM053593.1:357535929-357565831 GCA_028646575.1 Pseudocheirus occidentalis
CAGTTCCAGAATCCCTTGAGTTTCAAATTTTCTCCCCTCCCTCTGATGACCACCTATTTAGTCTACTGTGGAAGAGATTCCTATTTAGGTATGGTTGGGCCAGGTAGCCTATGAGTTCCTTTCCAGCTCTGGGACTGAGGTTTTCTTTTTTTTTTTTTTTCAAGGGAAGAAGGCAGGGTATTTAGGGTTAAGTGACTTGCCCAAGGTCACACATCTAGTAAGGGTCAAGTGTCTGAGGCCGAATTTGAACTCAGGTCCCCCTGACTTCAGTTGGTGCTCTATTCACTAGGCCACCTAGCTGCCCTAGGGACTTGAGTTTCCTAAAAGCAGTCACTCTAAACAATAAAAGATTAGTAATCAGGAACACAGGAACCCTGCATGTTACTCTAACCTCACCAGTAATACTTATCACATATTACCTTCTGTTATGATTTATTAGTGTCTTATCTTCTGCTACATCCCCTCTATGATGATCAATTCCTGATTGATGATCAATTCCTGAAGGAAAGGAATTATAATCTTTTTAAAAAAATATTTTATTTTTTGCAGGGGGGACGGTAGGGCAGCTGGGGTTAAGTGACTTGCCCAAGGTCACACGACTAGTTTTGTGTTAAGTGTCTGAGGCCAGATTTGAACTCAGGTCCTCCTGACTCCAAGGCCAGTGCTGTATTCACTGCACCACCTAGCTGCCCAGGAATTGTAATCTTACTTGAGTTTATATGTCTCATGTAACCTAAGGGCATTTTACCTAACAACAGAGTAGCTACTCATTCTTTATTGAGCTGAACTAAACAGGAGGAAAAAAGTTTAGTCCAAAGTTTGGTTCTACAACTGTGGGATTTATATCATCAATAAGCAGAAGGAAGCAGTGTCTTTTAGGGGCAGGATATAGTTACCAAATCTCTGATAGCGTACCACATCTACTCTTCTTGTACTAATATCTTTCCATAACATCATCTCAAAATACTTTGTCCTTTTCCTTCTGTAATTACATTTTAATTTTTATTTTATTTCTCCTCGTACAGGCTTTATCTTCCCTACTCCTCCAAGGCAGAGATTATGGTTTATATATCCTTGACTCGCCCCACCCGGCTACTTAACTCTGGGCATTGCTGATATTAAGGGCTTAGCAAATACTTGCTGAATAAATGCATATTTATCACTAAACCGCTTTTTTGGTATAACTTTAAGCAACCCTGGTTTTGGTATCTTTATTCCAAAAGGTCTTGCAAAATCCTAAAAAAAAAAAAAGTATAGTTCATTTGAACTCAAATGGAATTAATGTTAGTTAATAGAATTTTTGCTGGGTGATGATGGTAGACAGAAGGACTATACATCCTGAAATCTAGCAAACAATAATTAGATGTTGCAACTCCATAACAGACTGGGAATCATGGCCTTTAAATTCTAGAATAAGAAGATGTGAACCTGAAAGCAACACTGACCTCATCAATGGTTTTTTTTCTTTCAGAAAACAAAACTCATACACAATTACTCTCGTGATGTAAACAGTTGCTTGTTTCCAGAGTTTATTTTCAGAATTAATGCTCTAATGAGAAACTACAATGGCTGAAAGCATCTACTACTCCTAAAAATCACTGAAAATGTGTGTGATCGGAAAAGGAGATAATGGTAAAAATAGAGCATGAATCCTGGGCAGTGGGATCTACCTACATAACCATAATTGTTAGAAGATACAGAGGACTGCTTTCAGCACCTTAGGTACCTCTGCCACTAACTCTGTGTGACTTTGGGTGAGTCAGATGACCAGGGTTCAAATCCCAGCTTTGCTAGTACCAAAGTGGATAGATTTCAAGGCCTGGGGTCAGGAAGGCCTGAGTTCAAATCTGACCTCAGATACTTACTAGCTGTGTGACCCTGGGAAAGTCACTTAACTCTGCCTGAGTTTCCTCATCCATCAAATAAGTTGGAGCAGGAAATGGCAAACTACTCTAGGATCTTTGCCAAGAAAACCCCAAACAGAGTCGAGGAGAGTTGGACATGACTGAAATGGCTGAACAACAACAAACAAGGTCACCTGTTTGACCCCGGGTAAATCACTTAACCCCAGTTTCCTCATCTGTAAAGTGAAGGGGTTGAACTGGCTTCTAAAGTTCCTTCTATGATCAACCTTCTTGTTGGTTTCTTATGTCCCTTTCCTCTGTAACAATATGGGCTTCTTACAGGCAGGGATTATAAACTTACTTAAGTTTTTTTTTTAATTTTATTTATTTTTACCCCATATAGCACTGAAGGGCACTTACAAAGATCAAAGAGTTGTTGTTCAGTCCTATCTGACTCTCCATGACCCCATGGGTTTTCTTAGCAAAGATACTGGAGTGGTTTTCCATTTCTTTCCCCAGCTCATTTGACAGATGACAAAACTGAGGCAAAAAGAGTTAGGGGACTTTCTCAGGGTCACACAGCTAGTGTCTAAGGTTATATTTGAACTCAGGTCTTCCTGACTCCAGACCTGGCACTCTATCCACTGTGCCACCTAACTGCCTAAATAAAGAATAGGCACTCAAACCATGGTTTGGTTCTATTTTGGAAATACCCACATGAATGAGAAAATCAAGTCATTTGAACATTCAAGGCTTCCTAAAAAAGCATGAGTGCAAAAGACATATGCTAAAATGTCCTTTTGGTTGTAATTATATTTTTCCCTTTAGAGGAAGTCAATGAGAATCAATTTTATGGAATTTACCCAAAATATTTTGTGGGAAGAGGATGAATATTAATAAAAGACTTTGCCTGAAGAGAGGGGACAACAACTTGTAAAGAAGGCATTTTTTAGAAAAGTACCATCTTTCCCTAGACTTATTGCTTATTGAGGTCCATCTGTCCATTCATTTATTTATTCATCAAACAACTTTTTGATTAATTGATTTTTGATTAATTAAGCAGAGACTTTGGTAGTGACCAGGGGAGATTAAAAATAAGACAATGCATAAGCCTTCTTAGAACTTGCAGTATAGTTGGAGGGGAGGAGATACAACACACACACACACACACACATTCACACAAACATGCAATGTAATAGAATACTACAATCATCATAATGACTGACAAGTCCAAAGTCCTGCTGAGTTGGAGGTGGGAGGAGAGAGAAGGCTCCTGAAGGAGCTGCTGACTGAACTGGATCTTGGAGGATGAAGAGGATTTCAAAGAGCAGAGATGGGGGAGAGTCATTTCAGAGAAGGGGAACAATATGAACAAGATCAGGAAAGCATTGGACACTCATGAGGAATAGTTTGGTTGGTGTGTAGTGAATCTGGATGGGGATGTGAAATAAAACTGGACAGTTACGAGTGTCAGGATAAGGCATTGGGACTTTTTTCCCACAGGCAAAAGAAGGCTATTGAAGGGTTTTGATGAGAGGAACAGTACACAATGAAAATTAATCTGTATGTAGTATGAAAAATAAATTAGAGAGATAGAGATGCTGGAGACCGGGAACTCTGTTAGGAGGCTATGGGATAGAATCAAAAGATCAAAGGACCAAAACTTTAGAGCTGGAAGGAACCTCAAGGACTATCTAATCCAACCTCTTCATTTTATAGATGAGGAAACTGATGCCCAATGATGTTGAGTGACTTGCCCAAGGTCACGCAGGTTGTAAGTAGCAAAGTTGGGATGTGTACTCTATTCCTCTGACTCCAAAGTCATATTCTCTCCCCTCGATAGCCCAGGTCAGTGATAATGAGACCCTGTATTAGACTGGTACCACCGAAGACAGAAATGAAGAGAGATGCTAGAACCCACTTCAGCTCTCTCAGTATTATTGAGATAGATACTTCTATTGGTCCAGAAAGATCCAAACTCTGAATGGAGGCCTACAGTATGAAAACAAGGAGCTAGAAATAGAACTCTGACCCAAATACCCATAGTAGAACACAAGGAAGTAGGTTTCTTCTGGTAGGGACCGGACAAGAACTTGTTTGATTTCCCCCTCCTTTTACCTGGTTGAATATCCATTAACCTGGATACCCATTCCCTCAGCTTTCAGTTTTTCAACAAAGTTATCTCTCATGATCCAGGAACCTGGAGCTTCTGCAAAGACAACACAGCAGAGGGGCTCTACTTTGACCACACAGACATAACCATATAGGTTATTATCATTATACACATTGATGATTTTGGTTGTGAAATTGATATTTGGCTTCACAGAGCAAAAATGGAAGATGGGCAGTTTTCTTATGCAGCGTTCTATCTCCTTTTCTAGTATGACAGTGTCTACTCTGTCTCTTTTGCATCCAAATACTTCATTGGTCTTATCATCCACCCCAATAATTAAGTATCCTCCTTTAGTATTTGCAAATGCAGAAACATAACGGGGCAGCATCTCTTTTATTCGAGGCACAATCTTCTTGGTTGTGAACCTTTTCAATTCAACATGAGTGGACTCGGTAAAATTCAGTTTCTCCTTGTACAAAAGCCGGTCCTTTTTAAAAAATTCTGAGGCAAACAACCTTATATCTTCCTCTTCTTGAACTTTGCTCACAAGAACTTTCTTGGGATCCCACTCTGGGAGATTTTCCCTTCCTCTTTGGATTTTTGATTGTTTCTCCTTTAGAAGTTCTAATGCCCTACTGGCAGGCAGGTTAACAGTGCAAGTTACGTCTCTTTGGAATATATTTGAGGATAAACTACAGATACGTAATTGGGGGCCAGCAGTTTTCATGATCCAGGGTTTCACAAAAATAAAAAAATTGTGGTCTTGTTGCATGTAGTCAAGGAACTCCTGTGAAGCCAAAGGCAGGAGCTTCTGAAAAGACGTTTCCAAATCTTGACCAAATCCATCGCATCGGTAATTGTAATTTCTGTCATCAATCTCAGCTTTGATGATTCCCCCGCCTGAATTTAACAGTGCACATATGGCTTGGATGATTTTAGAATTCTGTGTCCTTTTCAAATGGCTGTCGGTCATGTTCTTCCTGGACTCCTCTCCAAAAGTGATGCTTCCCACTTCTACAACCACCTCAGCATAATGTGTTTCCATGGCAACCTGGAGTCTGTCCATCTTAGCAGCTGTCCTGTTCCCTAATGTCACAGAAATGGGCTCCTGTAAAGCATTTTGGACAAATAGGACAGAGAGGTTGTGACTACACCAAACAGAATGCCAGACAGCAAGGTGTTTTCTATAAAGGCAAAATATTACTTTTAATACCACGACAACACTGCAAGTCATTCATTAGGCCTGCCTAGAAAGCAACATTCACCAATGATTTTACCAATATCCTTTACTTTTTCAGAGTGAACATCACAATAATGTTGCTGACATTTCCAGCTATCACCGCATCACATTTGAATGAACCAACAGTGGACATAGGAAAAAAGTCAAAAACTATGTAAGGAGGGAGTCAGGTAGCTTAGCAGATAAACTGGAAATTATGAGAAGCTGAAAACAAAGAAAGTAAATGAATCAGTTAGAAGATGCTCTTGCTAAGAAAAATGAAGGAACAAAGGCATAGGGAAGTAAAGGGAATTATAGGCTAGAGTTTTTACCCTAAAAACAAGAAAAGATGGAAGCTTTTGAGAATTCTATAGTTCTCAAATTTTGTAAGCGCTCCTTTATTACTTATTTATTATTTCCTGCAAAATAATCTCATTTGAAAACTCATCGAGTTCTCTCCTTTTCTTCAAGGACAAGGGCATTTCATCATACCCGAGAATGGAATGATAGACCCTTACTTCTTTGATGGGCAGTGAAAGATCTGGTATGGGAAGGAATAATAAGAATTGGGTACATACTAGGACTTGTACTTAAGTGGGGCTCCAGAGCAAGCACATAGCCCACAGAAAGTGGCCAGAATGTATGGCCAACACCGTGAACAGATCTGATTACCCCCAATCACAAAGCGCTTTGAAGGGGGTTAGTTAAAAGTCACATCCTCCTATTCCTTTCTTTTACAGCAAACTTTCTGTTCCCTAATCGCCTGTCCAAAGAGACATGGCAAATTTAACTTAGGTCCCCTAGATACATTTTCCAGAAAGTGAGCCCATTTCCCTTTTTTAAGTACAAATCAAACCCTGGAAAGAACAGAGTCTCTGCTTTCCTAGGCCTCCTTCCAATGCAGGCAGGGGGCATGTGAGTCGTTTAAATATCTACAAGAAGGAAAAAAAGGACAGAGCGAAATTATATTTCTCTTCCTCTGACTCTAGATTGCTTTCTAATCTCTTCTTCACTTCGTTTGAATAAGGCAACTTGAACTTCAGCAAATAGAAAAGTCATCTAAGCTAAGAGCATTTTGCTGAAGTGAATATCATAATACACACATGATATTTTATATAACTCCAGAAGTTTCTGCTAAAGAGTGTACACATATATGATTTTGAATGAGCTAGAGTTTTAGCCTTAGGGTTCTGAAATCGATGGTAATTAAATCTAGGGCAGGAGTTCTTGCCTTGAGATTTCTGAAAAAAAAATTAATATTTTAATATCTGTATTTTAACACGAGAGTCCCCCAAATCTTAGTGTAGTCTTTAACTTTGAAACACTTGGCATAATTGATTTCTTTTATAATCTTATGTTATAATCTTTGTATATATAATCTTTCTTCATTTAAACATTATTCTGAGAAGGAATCCAAAGGTTTCACCCTTCTGTAAAATCATCCACGAGGCAGAGAAAGTTAAAGTTAATCCCTGATCCAGGGGATCAGAATGAAGTTCTCAGAAATATCTTTCTCACATCCGTTTTTATTCTTCCTTCCCTTCCCAATGTTTCCTGCTATAGACACAAAGCACAAAACAGGACATTATTGTTACCTGCTGTTTCTTTTTGGATATTTCATGTCGAGGTTTCCCCAAGTCTCAGGGGCTGTCACCTGCCATAACCCTACTGCCCTCTGATATGAGACAGACTGGAGATGACACTGTTTTTTTTTTCTGCTAGTCTTCATAACATGTACAGGCTGAGGCAGACTGATAAGGACTCAAGAGAACCATGTGGGAATAGGATTAGCAAAGCAGGGATCTGATCCCAAAGATACCAGGAGGCAAACATGAGAAAATACAGGGGTTTTCAATGGGGCAGCCTAGACTAAAATTACTACCTATAATGGACTGTGAGCTCTGACTATATACGAATAGTTCCCACCTTTTAAAATTGAACTTGCATTGATTTACATGCATCATACATTCCTTTGTATTCTGCAAGTTTTCAGCCCAAATTTTCAGCAGGAAAAGGGAGGTGGCTGAGTTTTTTTGATTCAGCACTGTATTCCTAAACCCTTTTTTGCTATACAAGCAGGTCTACTTGCTTTGTTATACATTTCACAAATGTTTGGTGGAATTTCCAGGTTGGCATAGAAGATGGATTACATGATGGTGAGCAGCACCAAAGCAAAACAACTGAAGACCAATTACTAATAGCTCTTCCGCTTAGGTCTAGCTCCTTTCCTGGCTCTGCATTCATTTTTGTCTTTTGATAGCATCTTCCTTCTAACTACCTTGTGTATTTTAAAAAATTGGGCAAGTCTCTATATAAAGAAAACAGTGATTTTCAGAAATACAGAAGTATGTCTAGGGGAAACTTTCCATAGATTGGTACATGTCTCTAGCCAACTCTTCGAAGACTTTTTATGTGAAATGCTTTCAGTGCTCGTTATTTGGCAATGATGCTATGACTAATATGGAAATGACAAACTTTTAACTGTTTCCCATTGATTTTATCTATATATCTTCCTACATATATATATGTATATATATATATATCTTCCCATGCCTTAGCATAGGAAGAAATGATGGTTTTGAAAGAGTAAAAATATAATTGTTTTAAAATAAATAGAGGGTTGGGGTTATATTTATAATTTGTTTATGTGACTGCTTTATTCAAAACCAGAAATCCACCTGAATACTACCCCTTCTTATTCTTGGACAATGGCAACTGTATCCTGAGAAATAGTAAGCATTAGATTTTTCTCTCCTTTGCCTAGACAGGATATAATCAAAGGGCAAGTCAGAAGGCAGCAGAGCCAAAATTAGGAGGTTTTGCAATTGGGGTGAGCACCATTAATTATGCTTAGGACAAGGAATTCCTCTTAGTTATGGATTGGGGGTAGGTGTGACCCTCCCTCCTCTTTGGGGAGAAAGATTAATATCACCAGGCTGCTCCCAGGGAAATTGTCCTCTCATCTCTTCATCAGACCATTTGGTAACTACCAATTTTAACTAATTATTCTTGATAAAGGGATGCTATGGTCATTGTTTCTACATCTTGGCATCTAAGAAGCATGATTATTGGGTGGGAATGCAGGTGAGGATGGGGGTAGAATAGAGGAGTGGTAATCCTTACAGAAAATAGATGTTATCCTAAAGTATAAGTACAGACCTGGAAAGCTCTTTAAAGACCACTTTGAGAAAACTGTTACAATGGAGGGGAAGAGCAGGAAGGTGAAAGGGAAAGGGACAACCTTACTCTCATTAAACTTGGCTTAAGGAGGGAATAACATACACTTTCAATTGAGTATTTTACCCTACAGGATGGGATAAGAGGGGGGATGATAGAAGGGAGGGCAGATTGGGGCAGAGGAGTTAGAAGCAAACACTTTTGAAAAGGGACAGGTCAAAGGAGAAAATAGAATAAGTGAGAGGCGGGACAGGATGGAGGGAAATATAGTTAGTCTTTCTCAATATAACAATTATGGAAATGATTTGGGTAACTACATATGTAAAACCTATATTGAATTACTTATCTTCCCAGTGAGGGTGGGTGAAGAGGGAAGAAGGGAAAAAAATCTGGAACTCAAAGTTTTAAAAACAGATGTTTAAAAAAATTGTTTTTTACATGCAACTGTGAAATAAGATATACAGGCAGTGGGGCATAAAAATCCATCTTGCCCTACTAGAAAGTTGGGGGGGAGGAGGTGATGGGGGATGATATAAGAAAACAGATTGGGGGAAGGGGTATTCAGTAGGCTTGCTATTTTGGGGTAGGGGTGGGGGGAAAGACCTAGAGAAAAAACTGTAATTCAAAATTTTGTGGAAATGAATGTTGAAAACTAAAAATAAATAAATTATATTTTTTAAAAAGACCACGTTGTCCAACTTCTTTATTTTACAGAGGAGGCAGAGTCCTAGTGTTAGTTATCTCCAATTTGGTTTGTAGAAATATTGTTTGCACATAGGTAAGGGAATGAGTATTTATTAAGCACCTACTGTATCCCAGGCAGGATGCTTATAACTTTTTACATCTCATTTGATCCTCACAACAACCCTATGAGGTACAGTTGAAGAAACTGAGGTAAACAGGGTTAAGTAACTTGTCCAGGGTCACACAGCTAGTAAGTATCTGAGGTTACATGTGAACTCAGGTCTTCCTGCAGGGAGGTGGAGAATTGGATAGAGTTCAGATTCGACTTCAGACACTAGCTGTGTGACCCTGGACAAGTCACTTAACCTTGTTTATCTCAGCTTCCTCCTCTGTAGAATAGGCTGGGGAAGGAAATGGCTGAACCACCCCTGCATCTTTGCCAAGAGAACCCCAAAGTGGGTCTCAGGGAATCATATAGGACTGAAAACCAGTAACCTCCAGAATCCAGGTCCGTGGTTGGTCCGCGACCCTACTGGCTGCGAACACAGCTGTTTGCACGTGGTTTCCCTGGAGATCTAGGACTGTCTTAGAGCAGTACCACGCACACAGTAGGCGCTTAATCAATGCTCGTGGACTTGACTTGGCAGAGAAAGGACTAGAACCCAAGTCCCCTGACTTCGAATTCATCAACGCTGTCAACCAGACTGTTGAAATCTGGCCTCTGGTTATTGATCAAGTTTAGAATAATAAAGAAAAAAACAATAATAATTTTGAAGGGGGAGTGGCCTGGAGACACCCTCCTCGCCCCGCCCCCTTGGAGCCGGCCTTCGCGAACCACTTTACAATCCCCAGCTGGAAACTCGGGGGATGGGCTACGGAAGCCGGACCAAGTCAAGAAGGTTGAAGACAGAGCAGAGCGGGTGGAGCAACTCCAGCGTGGTAGGCGGGACCGAAATCTCACGTGACAGGTCTTCTAGGTACCGATTGGCCATCCCGCCGGAAACGCCTCGCCGGCGGCCGCATTGGAGAAGTCGCGAGATGCTCCAGCATTCCGTGAGGATTTGGGGGTGAGTCGCGGCGCTTTCGGTCGCCGTTGGGTGCTGGGCGTCGCTGCCTGGTTCCCTTCTCCTCTTCCCCCAGGCTCCTCTCCTCCCAACCCTGCCCTCTCCGGAGCTCACGTGGCCAAGTCTCCATGGCCCGCCTGCAGAGGCTGGGTCAGTTTCAGAGGCTGCGCACGTGGGACTTCAGTTCTCCCGGGTTCCGGGCCACGCTCCGTGGGGAAGCCGTCTCCATCTCCTCGGCGTGGGGGCCTTCTTCCGAACCTCTACCCCAAGCCTTGAAAACACATAGTTTAGGGGTGGAAGTCGCCTCATTGCCCAGTTTGCAGGAGGAGAACCTGAGCCGCCCCAGGATTCCGACCCGGGCCCCTTGATTGCGTGTCTGGCGGCAGATAGGGCCCATGCTCCCGGGCTTCTGAACCGCATGTCCGTGGAGAGATTCATGGGCTCCGTGCACTTGGGTGGGGGGAAAAAAGACGTGTTAAGCTCGGTGCAGTTGGTTTTCTTTGCGTTAAATGCAGTCCGTGTATTTAAAAACGTGGTGAGAAAGAATCCAGGACTCATCCAGTAAGCATTTATTAAACACACCCGTGGGCAGTGTAAAACGTTGGGTCAGGAAGACCTGAGTTTGACCCGTAATTTAGTGATGTAAAGAGAGCTTCAGGGAAGGAGTTAACTCCATCCGTGAAGATGGGCTTCTCTGACTTGTGTGCTTCCTAAGGGCACTAACTTGAGTGACTTGTCCGGGGTTGCATGGCCAGTGTATATCGAAGTCGGTTTGAACCTGGACCTCCCTGATTCTGAGGCTAGCTCTGCTACCTGGCATCCTGTGATCCTAGGATCCAGTTTACAAAGTCCCACAGACCCTACCCAACCCCCCAAGTGGGGGGTTTCACCATCCTCTCAGACACTCAAGCTCACCATCTGGGGTGTCGTCCTCAGCACCCTCTCAACTCCTTCACATCTACTTGGTCCCAAGTCCTGTCATTTCTCCCTCCATAAGATCTTTCTTATACTTTCTACGTTCTCACAGTGCCACCTCTAGAGTAGGCCCTCCTTGCGTACTCCCTGGACTCTTGGAACAGCCTCCTGGTGAGTCAGCCTACTTCATGCCAGTCTGCCCTCCACTCAGCTGTCAAAATGATAAGTGCAGGTTTGGCTATGTCTCTATCCCTATTCAGTAAGCTGTGTATCATCTTCATCAAATAGAAAATCCATTCTTTGGCTTTCAGAATCCTTTGTAATATGACCCTTTTGAGGCTTTCTGCACCCCCACTCCCCAGCCCAGACCATGGACACACCACTCCCTCCCCCACTATCCTTTTTCATCCAGTGACACTGGCTCCTTTGCTGTTTTTTGCACAAGACTACATCTCCCAATTCTGGGCACTGTCACTAGCTGTTCTCTGCCCCTGAAATGCTCTTCCTCCTCTTGCTTCTCTGGCTTCCTTCAGGTCACAGCTAAAGTACCACCTTCTTCAAAAAACCTTTCCTGATTCCCCTTCATGCTGGTGCCTTCCCTCTGTTGGTTATTCCCTGTTCATCCTAGCCATAGCTTGTTTGTACATAGTTATTCACACGGTGTCTCCCTGTTAGACTGTGAGCTCCTTGAGGGCAGGGACTGTCTTGCTTCTTTTTGTATCCCCAGGACTTAGCACAGTGTCTGGCAGATAGTAGGTGGTTAGCAAATGTTTGTTGATTTGGCAATTCTGCTATCCGTTCCTCTTGTCTCCCTCTACGTTTTCTTGGTTATTTGACCCATTTCCAGGGATTTACTTACCATCTGTGCAGGTGAATCTCACGTCTGTCTGTCTGTCTAGATCTGATCTTGGTTCAGAATTCTGGTCTCATGTATCCCACTGAATGCAATCAGTACCTCCAGCTTCTGCTCCTGTGTTTTGACATAGCCAGGCTCCTGTTTCTGGAAGCCACTCTCTTTTCATCTCATCATCTTTTCCCAGAAACCTTTCCTGCTCTCAGTTGTTCATCTGTCTCCACTATTTGCTTAACTTACAGCTACGTTATTCTCCAGTAGAACGTAAGTCTGAGGCAAAGGATTGTCTCAGTTTTTGCTGTTGCATCTTCATCCCTGTTCTTCACTGAGCTATCAATGAATGCATATTGCTTGCTTCCTTGATAGTAGACGTTTACCATTTGTTGAATTGTCTTCCCTTCAGAACCCACCTCTCCCAAATGACAAAATCTATCTCCTTCCTCCCAGTCAGCCATGTGGGTTACTTTATGGTCATCTTAGTGGCAGCTAGGGGGTGCCGAAGTGCACAGAGCTGGCCCTGGAATGGGGAAAACCCAAGTTCAGATCCAGCCAAAGACACTTAATAGCTGTGTGACCCTGGGCAAATCACTCAACCTCTTGCCTACCTCAGTTTCCTCATCTCTAACATGCGGATAATAACAGTACTCCCCTCCCAAGATTGTCGTGAGGATCATGAGATGCTGTTTGTAGAGTGTTTATCGTGGTACCTAGCTCATAATAGGTCCTTAACTAATGCTGGTTTCTTTCCTTCATCCTTGATTCTCGTTTCCCCTGCTCCTACATGTCTAATCAGTTGCCAAATCCTCTTAATGTTTATTGGCCCCACAACATCATTCCCCTCGTCTCTGACCACGTCCCTCCTTTCCTTCAGGGTAACCCTGTGCTCCCCCGTGGGGTGCTTGAAACTCACAGTCTGATCTCGCCTTGTCTTTCTCCCCTTAGCTTATTTTAGTTCCTTAGTTTACTTCCTTTCCTGCACTCTGTGATCCAGCCAAACTGGGCTGCCATCTTTGCTCAGGATCCCCCTCCCTTGCTGTGTGTTCCCTCCTTCCACTTTCCATCATCCTTGTCTTCAGGGCTCCTCTGTGCCCCATCTCAGTTACTGTTTTCTTCCTCCTCATTACTTTCTTGTATCTCTCCCAGCAAAGTATAGCTCTTAAAGTAAGACTTTTGATATTTCTCTTCATATTCCCTGGTACCACCCTCATTGTGGGAGCTTAATTGTGTTTCATTGAATTAAGTTCATTGCTTTGTCAAATATTTTCTGCCTCCTATGTACTAGATACTCTGGGAAGTACAAAGAATAGATCATGGTTCTTGCTCTCCTGGAGTGTTGCTGCCTGGTAAAGATAATTCTGAGTTAGTGATAGGAGTTGTGTTGGGATCTGCTTAATGTCCAGCATTAAGCATGACCAGAGATGTGAATAAAAGAAGTGACTAGGCTGCCATGTGGGTAGTTCAGGGAAGAACCATGAACTCCATTTAATGATGATTTGAACAAGATTTTTAAAGATGCAAAGGACAAAGATTCAAGTATTCTCATCAATAGGTTTAGCTTATCACATGCTGGGATATTATCATAGTTTTATCATTACAAGAGTCTGCTACGTCCTGGAAGAAAAGAAAACTCAGATAAAATCAAGTTGTTGAATTCTAGGCACCAAAAGTCTGGGGAAGTTCATCAGGTCTTTGGGAAGTCAATTAACATTTTTAAAGGCATAAACAAAGAGGATGCAAATCAGCAGGCCTTCAAACATCTAGGTTTTGTAAATCATTGTCTTGAATCTGCTGTACCTTGGGATCAGCACAGGAATGGAAAATCTAATAAAAGACTTGTCTTTTTAAGTATTTGAAATTTTGGGGGAAAAGAAGTCTTTGTTGGAGTCAGGATCTCAGACAAAAGTTTTTTTAAGTGCACCCCTGAGGTTCTTTTGGGGGAGCCAGCCTTTGCAAGCCCCATCAATATAACAGCAATCAGTTTAGCAGACTTAGGGCTAAGTATGGAATGTGTGAGTCCTGTCTGGAAGATGGAAGCCCTGTCTACCTGTTGAGGAGGTGTGAACTACCCTGTTGGTGGAGGAAGGGGATTGGCTGAGACAGGAGGCCAGTGTGTATATAAAGAAGAATTCTAGAGACAGAATTGGAATGTTGCTCCTCATGAAAGAAGATTGATGGAGACTGAAGCCAGCTGAGAGAAAGAGAGAGAGGGAGGGAGGGAGAGAAAGAGAGGGAGGGAGGGAGAGAGAGAAAGAGAAAGAGGGAAAGAGAAAGGGAGAGAGTTTCTCTTCCAACATCTGGAAGCCGATTGAGAACTGAATAGAGTTTTCCTGAGACCAAATCTGGTGAAGGCCATTCAAAAGGCCGATATTCCTTTCTGGGTCCTAGGGCCAGCTGAACTGTTGGAGGACTGAAGAAACATGACTAGGATAGGACTTTGTTTGTTCATGGCTTGGCTGATTCTTGAGATCCAGGCAAGAGAAGTGGTGAAGGGTTTGAGATGTGCTGGACCTTGTGAACTTCAGTGTGTGCCAGGGACTGCACTGAGAACTGGACAAGGGCCTGGGAGCTGTCTACTTCTGAGGACTGGACGAGAACCTGGCAGCTGTCTGCTTCTGAATCCAGGTGACTGGTAGATTCAGGAGGGAGCCGGGATCATGGAAGGAGATACAGGGAATCAGAGAGACCACCCAAAGTCAAGATGAAGAAAAGGCCTCTCCTTGGATGAAACTGAGGACTTCTGGACACCAAGGGGTGGAGGATTTGTGTGGTTTTCTAATGATTGTGTTTAGTGAGTGATTGAGTTGATGTATGGTTGCCCCATGAGTGGAAGTTTGATTATTGTATTATGAATTGATTGAATGATTATTGATTTGCCCCATGAGTGGAAGACTGATTATTGTATTGTGAATTGATTGAATGGTTGCCTTGATCCGAATCTTAAAAGCTGTTTACAGTAGCATTCTTTTGGGAACCTTCTGGTGCATGCTGTTACAATCACCTCGAGAAGAATTAGGGTACATAATTAAGGTTTCTTATCTGAGTCCTGGATCAGGCCTATTTGGCTCGTCACAGAGTTGGATTGGACTTTCTAGTGAAACAGTATAATGAGATGGCATAAAATGAATGAAGTGATTGGTACATCTAAGGAAGCAGCAATCACTTCCTGCTAGGCTATTTAGGGCAGGCTTCCTGGAGGAGGCTACATTTCAGTCAGTGAGTAAGCATTCATTAATACCTGCTGGGCACTGAGCACTCTCAAAGAATATATTAACACAATAATCACGGCTAAAAACCAAAATGAAAGACATAGTCATTTGGGGATATGGGGGAGACAACCAAAATAAATCGGGAAATTCTTGAAGGCTATGAGCTGGGCTTTCAAGGGAGCTGAGGCTTCCAGGAGGAAAGGAGGGGACACTTTTCTGATTTGGGGGATCCACATGGGAAATGGAAGGCTGTGTACTGGGAGCAGCTAATAGGACAGTTTTGACTGGAATTTAGAGTGTTAAAGGGGAAAGAAAGTTCTAAGGTGGAACCAGATTCTGAAGGGCTTTGCTTGCTAGAAGGACGACATTCTGCCTTATCCTAAAGGTAATGGAGAGTCATGGAAGCTTCTTTGGTTGGGAAGTGACATGATGGTCCTTGCTGTGCTTCAGGAAAATTAATTTAGTAGCCATGTGGAGAATGGATTGTAGAGGGAGGAGATAGATGGTAGAAGGCCTTTTTCCACAGTTCAGGCGTGAGGTAATGAAGCCCTAGAATACGTGATTGTGGTATGAGTAGAGAGAAAGCCATGGTTGTGAGAAGTGCCGAGAAAATGGAATCTACAAGATTTAGCAGTTCAGTGGATATGGGAAATGAGACAGAGAAGAAAGTCAAGGATGACTGCTGAGAATTCTGGAGGAGAGGTGAATTTGGTGCACGTTTCTATATGTGCTTACTATTTTTTAAAAACCTGTTTTACATTTGTAGTAAGACTACAATGGCTTTCATCCAGTGGGTCTTAAGCTCCAGAAAGTTCATGGGTCATGCACGGCTGTCACTGCTAAAGCTGTTGCTTGTAGAGGCCTCAGTCCGTGAGGTCATGAACTTATTTTAACAATATTTTGATCACTGTAATTCAGTATATTTGTTTTCTTTTTCGACTGTTGATTTTATTTTATGCATTTAAAAACATGATTCTGAGAAGGGATCCATAGACTTCATCAGACTGGCAAAGAAATCTGGGATCGGGGAAAAAAAGGTTAGGAACCTCTAATTCAGAGGAGGAAGGTAATGAATTTGTTGTGAATGTGTTGATTTTGAGATGTATATGGAATATCCAAATAATGATGTCCATCAGACAATTGGAGACGTGGAATTAGAACCAGGGAGAAAAGAGAGGATTGGATCTCTGGATTTGATAGTCACCTGTTTAGTAATGGTGGTTAAATGTACAGAAACTGATGAGATCAAGAGGGAATGTAGAGAAAGGTTCTGAGAGGACTTTCTAAATTGAGTGGATTAATTGGACTGGGAGGGTGCAGAGCCTGAGAATTGCCCTGGTGCTGTGAGACTGCCAGCTTATCTAAGATGGGAAGATGCCAGACCTGGCTAGCTTTCAGTTTTCTGGAGGTGATAGTTGAATGACATGACACTTGGCCTGGGGCTGGCTAGATATGGGAGGCTGAGGGTAAGGACTGATATTTATAAACAAAACAACACATTCCAGCATTTGAGCCTCCCCCCATGTATCTAGCTGTCCTTTGCAGCTACATAGACACCCAGCTGATACACAGCAGAAGTTCTTTGGTTATGAGATAGGACACTTGTCCAGTTGGAAAGCAGGAAGTCATTTGTTCCCAGGGCCAGGGAGCCAACTTCTGTCGGTGTTTACAGATGACCAAAGGAAGCAGGTGGTGATTTCAAGTTAGTGTGATAAGATTGTTTAGACCCTGGCTATGCCATGTATGAGATACAAGATCCTCTACTACATGTGGCCAGCCAAATGAATAAGTGACTACTGCCTGTTAGTCATGAAGCTGAGGAAATACTTGATCTTTCAGGGACTGATGATTCCATTTGGGGATCCTGTTTCCTCCAGGAAGCAGGCTACTGCTTATTCATAATTTCAGGAGGAAGTAAGCAGAGGAAATACCATGGAAAGGCAAAAATCTTATTTGTAAGGAAGCAGGGGCAGTGACAAGGAGGAGTCCTGGAAGAGGAGACCTGGGGTCTAGGGTCTGCCATCTCTAAGCGACTTTCATTTTGGTCTCATTTTGTGATTTCATTGATTTAAGGAAAATTCCATGTGGACACTCTCCACTAGGGCATATCTATGCACTCAGCACTGAGAGATTTACCACCTAGTATGAGTCCAAGGCAGGACTTGAAGCCAGGTCTTGCTGACTCTAAGACTGGCCCGTTTTTCCCCTCTTGGGACCCTGTTGTGTAGTGGATAGAGCATTGGACTTGGAGTCTGAAAGATTTAGGATTGAATTCTGTCTCTGACATTTACTTGGGAACTTGGATATGTCATTTAACATTTTTCGAGGCTCAGTTTCCTCATCTATAAAATTGGGATAATCATAGCATCTACTTCCTAGGATGATAGACTTGGAACTGAAGTGCCTGTGCAGAAGTCATGGAGTCCAGACTTCTCCTGAGGGCTCAGAAGGTGGCTTGCCCAGGTTGTAGCCATTATCTGAGGCTGGAGCTAGACTGAGGTCTGGGTTCCAGGGCCAGTGCTCTAAACCTACACTGTTATATTCTTGTGGGGAAATGCTTTGTAAACCTTGAGGCATCATCAGCCTAAGCCAACCTAACTGTGATTTTATAGTCAGGTTTTATTAGCTGTAAAACTGGTTTAATGGAAAGAGATTCCACCTTACAAATACATTTTGTTTGATGTAATGCCTAGTTGCCTGACAATTTTGCAAATTTAATTGCCCAGAGGAAGCCTATTGTTAGAAACCCTACAGAAAATCTCGAAAACCAAGTATTTTTAAGCAATATGACTAAGCCCCCTCTACCAGTTTAACATTTATTAGGTTCAGGCTTTGTCCTAGGCTGGATACCAACCACTGGGAATATACAAAGAGTTCCTGCCTCAAGAAGCTGTTCAATTGATTTTTTGAGAACTGATATTCTAGAAGCATTCTGCTGATAGGGGATTGAATATGTATGCATGAGTTACTACTAGGACTATTAAAGGCCCAGCTGAGCCCTGAAGGAAGAGAAGGCTCTTGGGAGGCAGAAAGAAGGGATCAGGGAGGGCAGGAGACAGAATGTTTGGTTTGTAAAATTGTTTGATTGGAATGTAGGAGAAAGGAGAACCGGAGAGAGAGAGTATCATGAAATGTCAGGAAAGGGAAGTTGGAGTCATATAGTAAAGAGCTTTCAACATCTGGGTAGGCGGGTTTATTTTAGCCTGGAAGCAGGAGGGAGCCACTTGAGATTTTTGAGGAGTGATTTGATCAGGCATGTGCTTTTGGGAGATAATTTAGACTGGGGAAAGTCAGGGTATAGATGAGAGGAGACAGGAAATCTGTGGTGGTGCAGGTGGGAGGTTATGAGGGCATGGAGAGAAGGGGATGGATGCTGATATTAGGAGGTAAAATGGAGGAGACTTGGAAACTGATTGGATATTTAGGGTGAGGGAGAGGGGAAAAGCCAGGGATGATCTTTCACTTGGGAGTTTGACTAGAAGGATGGTGGTACCTTCGACAGAAACAGAGGAGTTCAGAGGAAGGGTGGGCTTAGAGGAGAAGATTCATTCACTTGGAGAATATTGAGTTTGAGATGCTTCTACATCTTTCTAAGGCAGTGGTTCACAACCTTCCTGATGCCCCGACCCTTTAATACTCGTATGTGGGTGTATTGGCATGTGGGTGGACCCACCTGGAGACAGATAGAGGAGCGGTGTTTCTGTTCTTAAGACCATTGGAAATATGCTTTTTCTGATGGTCTTAGGTGACCCCTGTGAAAGGGTTGTTCGACCCCCAAAGGGGTTGTGACCCACAAGTTGAGAACCACTACTCTAAAGAGATGGTGATATTCAGCAAAGAGGTGAGGGCTGGATCTGAAGATTTGGGAGTCATAAGTTTAGACCTGATGATTTAAACCACTGGAGTGGAAGTTTTTTTTTTTTTTAATTAAAGGAGAGTATAGAGAAGGCAGAACCTTGGGCAATGCCCATGCTTAGTGAGATGAAGATAGGAAGGAAGCAAGCCTTTATGAAGCACCTGCCATTTTCCAGTATTGTGCTAAGCTCTGGGAATAGTCGTTTGTATGATCAGAGAAGAGATATGTCAGAGTTCAGGGTCACAGAAGTAGTCTTCACCCACCTGCCCACACCCCTCTTGTCTCCCAGGCCCTTATGGTTGTGCCTGCACTGTTGCCATGGCTTTCTAACCCTCTCCAATCCATTTTCTTCCTGCACAGATGCCTAAGGGTTTCTTTCCCCTAACCTTTCATCCTATTAACTCCATTGGCTTCCATTTACTTCTTTTTTTCTTTTTTTGGAGTTGCAACTTAATGCACACTTATTAATTGTGCACTATATGCCCGTTACTTGATTAAACACCGGGGCTACAAAGAAAGGCAAAGACGATCCTTGCTCCCAAGGAACTCGCAGTCTGGTGGGGGAAACACCGTGCAAATACCTGTGTACAGACATGATGTATTTGTGGGATAAATGGGGGCCAGGCTCAGTCAGAGGGAGGGGATGAAAGCTTATGAGCACTTCATCTAGATGGTGAGATACTAGCTGAGACTCGAAGGAAGCCAGGGAATGGAGATGGGAAGGAAGAGCAACCCAGGCATGGGGGACAGCCAGAGAAATGAGTTAGAAGGGTCACGATCGCAGACTGTGTGGAAGGCAGTAAAGTCTAAGAGTATTGGAAAGATGGAAAGAGGCCAGATTATGTACAGTTTTATATTGGATTCTGAATCAAATCCAGGCTCCTGAGTTAATAGATATAGAAATAAAAGTAGGGCATTTTGATCTGAGGAGCAAGTCCTGCGTATAAGGATAAAGCTGTGATAAGATGTAAAAGATCTAAAAGAGTTGGAGAAATGCAGAATTCCGTTCATTTCTAAAGGCAGATTCAGCCTCCTGTTTTTGGCATTTAATTCCCTTTATGACCTGGCCTCCATTTTCCAGCCTTACTATATAATACAATCCCCACATGCACTTGGCCTGATTGTTCCTCACATGTGGCACTCCGTTTCCTATCTCCTTGCTTTGGCATTGACTTCCTCCCCCCCCCCCCCCATGCCAGGAATTTGCTCCCCTGCTGCCTCTCCCCCCTGTGTCTGCTTCAGAGAATGGGAATGGGAAAAATGGGAATCCCATTTCCTCCAGTATTCATCTCAAGCACCCCCCCCCATCATTGCCTTATATTCATACCTACTTACACGCGTACATGTGCACATGCATCGTCCTAATAGAATGTCAATTGTGTGAGTAGAGAGAAAGGGACAGCTTTGAGGTGTTGTGGAGGTAGAAGGGACAAAAGTTTGGCAGTTCCTATCAGATATGTGGGCTGTGGTCATTTGCTATCCTCTAGGTTACTCTCTCACCCACTTCTCCAGAAAGTCAGATTTTGCTTTTGTCTTTGTATCACCAGCACCTAAGCCCCCAGGACCTAGTGCGCACTCAGCACTTAATAATTATTTGATTGACCTATTTGATATGGATGATTGGAGTGAAGCTCTGGAGAGGAAAGGTTCCCGACTGAGGAGGCTCTGGGAGTGGTAGTGAGGGCCAAGGCGTTTGCTTGCTCCTCCTGTGCTTGGGGCATTATTAAAAGGAGTGTCTAGTATTGAAAGTGGTGGCTGGAGATATGGTTACTGCCTTATCCGGTTTTTCCATTAGAAGATCTTTTTTATTGTTTGTTTAATGTAGGAGAAATGTCTAGGAGGAATGGGGAATTTGTGAAGGATCCCTTAGGGTTTCAGAATGCACCACAGAAGTAGAGCTGGATAAGGTTTGAGAAAGCAGGGGACATAATCAGGGAATTTGCTGGCTAGAGGACGGCAGAGTGCCAGATTACCAGGACCCATCCTCCAGGTTGTGTTAGCTTGGTCTACTAATATTGTGGAAATAGGAGATGGAAGAGCAGGCTGTGTCAGAAGCCTGAGGCATTGTTGTTATCTCTGATAATTCCTAGAAGCTGGGAAGAATGAGTTTGTGGCAGTCTGTAGGTAGATAAAACATTTCTTAAACCCTTACTATCCACCAGGGAGAGGAACTGATGAGGGGCATAGAGGAGAATAGGTTCCCAGCCTGTGCCATCTACTTGGCCCATACCTATCAATGTTCACTGTGTTAATAGAGGATTGGAGTAGTTAGATGTCGAAGTGGATAGAGAGCCAGCCCTGGAGTCAGAAGGACCTGGGTTCAAATATGACCTCAGACACTTGATACTTAATTGGCTATATGATTCTAAGCAAGTCACTTAACTCTGATTGCCTAGGTTCTCTACCCCGCCTCCCCCCCCCCCCCCCAAAATAGAGGGTTAAGGCATTATTGTCAGGGATGACATAGGGTAGAGTAGGTAGGGAAGAGGGCTCCAAACAGAGAAGTTGAGAGGGTTTGGGGTGAGACCAGTAACCTTAATTGACCAGACTCTTCAAATGTGAATGTTTGCACATCAGAGTGAGATTAAAACATTTATAGATCAGCTGTAGTTGAATCTGGTTTCTAAAGTTAGGCTTACATTTTTCTAGTTTGCCATAGAGTATTGAAAGTTGGTCATTATGATAATGCAGTTTTTTATCTGCACTAAATTCAGGGCTGTGAAATGCAATGATGAGTGAAGTATAGTCTGACCTGGTATTGCCATGGCTTCTGTTTTGGCTCTGACCAGGGCATGATCACTTAATCTTCTCTCTGAGCCAACCCTGCTTGCCCTTACACCTTCTCATCCTGCACTTCTGTGTCCATTGCAATTGTTTGATATCAGAAACACTAACTAGCTACTAATAATACTTTCATTTGTTTTCCTTTTAGGTCAGGGTGAAAAATCTGACTTTGATAAATGCCTTCATAGAAGACAGCGCTTACCACACCATCAAGTCTGATTTAATAATACCCTTGGTGAGATGTTAATATGTTAAAAAGGCTTTCTTGTTCATCCAGCGGTTGTGGTCTATGTAGTTGCCTTATTAAAAGTGTTAATAGCTTGAAACTCCCAAGGTGGTCGGTTTGTTCAGTAATAAGATTTTCCCCTTTATACAATGCTGAAAATGCTTCCATTGCCTTCTCTCCTACATCATGGGTACTTTTACACTGTTGATCACCAGAGTAGAAACAAAGCCTCTGTGGGCTGAAGTCAGCCTCATTTGAATATTGCCACCCTTCATCTCTGAGGATGCAGGTGATTCGCCCTCACAGATCATCTAATCCACCATGTACCTAAACTAGAATCCCCTCTACAGATGGCTCATCCCTTCGCCCCCACCAAGTGTGGTCCAGTAATTGTCATCCAATCAATAAGCATTTATTAAGTGCTTGCTGTGTGCTAAGTGCTGGGGTTAAAAAGAAAGGCAAAAGACAGTCCTTGCTCTGAAGTAGCTAACGGGGGAGACAATATGGAAACAATTCTATAGTCAGGGTAAATTGGAGCTAGTCTTCGAGGGAAGGCATCTTCATTAAAGGGGGTAGGGAAGGTGGGATTTTAACTGAGACTTGCAGGAAGCCACAAGATAGAAATGAGGAGGGAGAAAGGTTGATGTTGAGAAAGCCATCTAAATGTCCAGAGTTGGGAAATAGAGTATCTTGTTTAAGGAACAGCAAGGAAGCCTGTGTTCATCAGATTGCAGGGTGTGGGGAGATTAAAGTTAGAGAAGGTTGGGGATGTGGGAAAGGGCTGGGTTATAAAGGCTTTAAAAACCAAAGAGAATTTCATATTTGATCCTGGAGGTGATGGGAAGCCTCTGAATATTAATGAATAGAGGGAGGACCAGGTCAGATTTGTGCTTCATAAGGAAGATCATCCGACATCTGAATGGAGTGTGGTTTGGAGCAGAGAGAGACTTGAGACAGTCAGTCAGGGCTGTGCCCTTGGGTTTTGTAACAGATGACAAGGGCTTATAGTAGAGAGAGTGTCAGAGGAGAAAAGGGTGAAGGAAAGAGATCTTATGAAGGTAGAAATGACAGGACTTGGTGACTGATTGGAAGTGGGAGGCAAGGTGACAGGAGCCTAGTCTGAGGGTTTTTATTAAGAGTGCTGCAGAATGAGGCATGGTTACAGAGTTGCTAGATTAGACATGTTACAGGGAAGACTTCCACTTTTTGGAGTGGGGACTTGGTGGTTAGTGATAGAAAAAAAAAGAGGAAAAGGTTGTTAACTAAACATTTAAAAATACTCCAGAGAGAAGCGGAAGATTGACAGGGTGATAGATAAGCCAGGTAGTTTTGTTATTGTCACATTAAATTTAGTATGTGCTTAAAAAACTCAATTTATACATTAATAGACAATCTTTTGTTCTTTGCATATTGAAATGTTCTTGGTTGTTGATATTTAAATAAAAAAGAATATTCTTTCTTTTGTGGTGAGATTAGAACCTACTACCCCTGAGGTAGCCTTTTGTATTGCTACTAATTTTTTTAAGTTTTAAAGAAAATCAAACCTAGTTTTATGTTTTGCAGCTTTCACCCATTGGCCTCTTCCTTCTTCACCTAAGCAGAATAATTCCTATACCTCTTCCGTTTGAAATTTAAGTACTTGAAAGCAGCAGCCATTTCCTGCTAAGTATTCTGTTCCCCACCTCCTTTAACTTATCCACCCTGGAATTATTTTAAGATTCTTCCAGGTGGTACTTGCCCTAATCTTTCTAGTTTATCCTAATGTAACATCTCATTCTTTAGGCTCTGGAACAAAGACCATACTGTTTCTTTAAGAACCAAATGGAATGTTTTGGAAGGGGCTGTTTTAATTGTCAGTTTGGAGAGACTGTTGAGAATGACAGCTTGAGGGGTATTGAAGTGGATAGAGCACCAGCCCAGGAGTGAGGAGGACCCAAGTTCAAATCTGGCTTGACACTTACATAGTTGTATGACCCTGGGCAAGTCCCTTAACTTGACTGCCTCCAAATTATTTTTATTTTTTTGGTTTCTTTTTGGCCTCCACATTAAAAAAAAAAAGTGATAAGTTGAGAGCCTGAATTCACTTGTTCTGCCATAACTGGAGAGAAGCTAGAGAAGACAGAGAATGAACATAGAGGGATCTTTTTTTCTAATAAAATTATTATAATCCGTATCTTACAAAAAGGGATGAAGAAAGCAGTGTCTGGATGTGGCGTTTTTTATCCTGAACAATCCAAATGGTGTAGGATTGTGTTTTCAGAAGCGGTTATCTGCAGGTGCATTGAAAAAACCTCTGGTTGTCAACTTTTTCACAGCTAAAATAATGTCAATGGCTGTCTTGATCTTGGCTGTTAACAATTTCATTATTAATACATTGCACATTTAGTACTTTTAACAGTTATTTATTCCTAGGAGATTAAGGGATTTAATAAGGAGATGAGTAACCACTGTTGGGAAATGAGGTTTCTCCAGTTTAGTAAACAATATTTAATCATTAAGCAGGGGCTCAGCTTGGTTAAGTAAGAGGTATGTTGAAATTTTATTTATGAAGAAATATATCAACACACCCCTAGATTACCTTAGACCTTGGGATAAGATTAAATATGTATTTGCAATATAATTGGCTGGGATAAATTACACCATGATATGGCTTTCCCCTCCCCAGAGCTTTAAAGTGAATTATCAGAAGGACTAAGTTATAAATAAGCCAGAGAGTGTACAAAATGCAGTGGAAGAAACTAGACTTGGAATCATGGGATGTAAGTTTGAATACTGGCTTTGTCCTTGTCCGTGTGACCTAAAAAATCACTTTCCCTCTCCAGGCCTCAGTTCTCGTATCTGCAATAGGAGAGGTTTGGGCCAGTTGACCTCTAAGGTTCCCTCCAACCCAAGATCTATGCTCTTAAGACTTGAGTGTCACTGACTAGATGAGCAAATCGTCTTCCTTGTCTCACCCTTCTCATGTATAAAGGGAAAGGGTTGGACTAAGTGCTATTTGAAGCCTTTTAGCACAGGAGTTCAAGTCTGTGGTTCTCTGAGGCTATATCATAGCCACATGAACTAAGATCCTTGCTAAAATTTTGAAAAATCGTTTCAGTATGGCATCTGGCATATGACAGATTACTTCAAGATTCCAGGAGAATTAAAAATGATTGCATTGTCGTATCTGGCCATACTTTTATTTATGGCAGAAAGTCTGATTTTCTCAGGCATGAATGAAACATGAATCATTCTTCATTTCTACATCTAAAGTACTTTTCTAAAAAAGTCATGTGGCTGTAACTTATAAAGAGGAATGTAAAAGGCACAAGAAGAGAAAACACAGAATAGTTATAAAATTGAACAAAACTGTTTCCAAAGTTCATTTATCTTGTTTCTGGTTGATCTTTGTCAAGCCGAATTCATGCTATCAAACTGACTTTTTATTTAAAGTTAACTAGATGGACAATTTTTCTACAGCATAAATGTTGGGCAACAAACAAAATACGTGAATTGTATTGAAATAGAGATTTTTATTTAAAGTACTTCAAAATTTTAAAATATGGTCTAGGTAGAAATCAATTTTTTTTAAAATTAAGAACACAGACATAGCTACTTTCAGGAGCCAAAGAACGACAACAAAGAAAAACAGCTCATTTTTGTGTTGTGTAAAACCAAAATTTATTTTTGGGCTACATTACAGAGAAAGCTTCATAAAAATTTCTTATTAGTAGTGGGGAGATGTGTTCGTGTTAGCTTAGCATATGCTTCTGGAAGTTAGCAGAAAATGCTCACACAAAGCTTTTACTGCTCCCTGCTATTTGTGGCACAGTGGAGAAGGGAGTCCTGGTTGAAGAAGTCAGGGTGCCTGGATTCTAGTCCTGGGTCGTTCAGTAACTGAGCAACCATGCAAACCCCTTTCTTAGAAGCCTCTGTTCTTCCTCTATAAAATGAGGAGCTTGGACTAGAGAGCCTCCAAAGTCCTTTCCAGCTCTAACACTGTGACTCTGAGAGTTGGATTAGTGTAGGTCTAACCGTATTTTCCCCTTATGGTTTGTCAGTCTGAGTTTCACACTTTAAATTCTCAGATTACTCTAAATGGAAAAATCAACCCAATATATTATTTGCCCTTATCCAGTTTCCCAAGAAAGGTAAATTATGTACCTTCTTGTGAAGGATTTACTTCAAATCACAATCCAAACTAGATGGGGCATTAGTAAGTACTGTGCTGAAAAAGTGTCAGTTTGAAAAAGTGACTAGTTTCCTAAAGTTTTATTTCCATTCAAAGCAAACAAAATCCTCCTTAAACATCTAAATATTGGTAGACAAGCGTCCTTGAAGAGGAACTTGCCTAGGGCATGTACATCCCTATCTGGATCCTACAGTCTGGATGCAAGGTATAGGAGAGACAGTGGAGATTGGGCGCTGTGTCTCTCCCTCTACAGCACTCAAGACAGCTTGATTAAAGTGCTTTCCATATCTCATTTCATGTGATCCTCACAACTCTGTCCCCCACTAATGACTCTTGGTTATGTCTTCATATGACTCTGCTTTCATTAATTTCTGCATGGGGGTTAGAAGGCATATTAATAGGCTACATTCAAATGGGTATGTATCTGATTTTAAAAAAATGTTTTGCTATGCTCCTTAAGGTTGAAGTGGTCCTGAGATGGGTAACTAAGATGGAGGGTTCTGACTAAACAATATCATGTATTGAAAACCACTCTATGGCAGAATGGATGGTAGGCAGAGCAGTCTTACCATGGGGCACAGTTGGCAAGGTCATTCAGTTTTCAGGAGAGTACACTGAGTACAGTTTAACCAGGTGCTGGACTTCTGTAGCATAGCCTGTGATAGGGCAGGTCTGATGACTCCTCACATAGTTATACACACATCGGTAACAAAACACGTAGCCAGAGGTGGCAAGTGCAGTGTCATTCACCCGAGTTTTGCGACATAAGGGACACACGGACTTCAGCTTTGGCAACAGAGAGGAATCAGAGTTGTAGTCCAGATGCACAGGGGGTGGTGGGGTGGGCAGGGCAGTCAGGGATTTGATGGTTTCTTGATTTTCTGATGAGTACCACCAATCTAGGAATTGCAGGAAGAAAACACCTACAGAAAAGCCTGTGGAGATGGACAAGGCAAGACCTCCTACAGCTTTCTTGACAGCTGACTGTATCTTCTCTCGAATACTGTTAGGGAGAAACATAAAACAGACATTATATCACAGGCCCTAAACACTATGAACTATAAGAATATCCATTATTCTGCTTCTTATCAAAATCCCATGCAGGACTACACAGCCCAGTTTCCAGTATCACTACAGCTCTGTTAGGGAGGAGCCAATTTCTACAGATTCTGCTCCTGTAGTATTTGTCACCTCTTTGGTTATGCCCTTTTATTCCACTATCTGCACTCTCAAATCCAAACTCTGTCTACTATCCTAATAGCCTCCTCAATAGCGCTGCTGTCTACCGTCTCTTCCTCTTGTATACTGCTAACAGATGAATATTCTTTATCCACAGGCCTGATGGCAAGAAACCTGATGTCAGAACCTCAAAGGGTTCCACACTGTCCACAGCTTTAAGACCAAACTCCTTAGTCTTGGTTATATCCAAAGTCCTTAGCCTGGCATTCAAGGACCTCCAAGACTTAGGGTCTACTTTTTTAGGCTTATTTGAAGGCTGTGTGACCTTGAACAAGTCATTTAACCTCAGTGCTTCAAGAGACAGAAACTCTGCAGGGAACGTAATCTAACACCTGTCAACTTTGTGTGTATGTGGTATATACCCATGCAGCCTTATGTATGTTGGCATGAGACTTCGTTAGACTGTGAGGGCAGGGACTATTCTCTCCCCTTTCTTTGTATTCTAAGGACTTAGCCACTGCCTGGCACATACAGCAACAGATTAATAACAAGTGCTTGTTGACTGACTGATCTGCACTGTTCCAGCAGTTTCCTTGAGAGAGCTCTCTGCACTGATGGCAATCATGGGTCTGCTCTAATACCCTTTCTCGACTTCCCCCAGACCAACAAGCCCCATTGTCCTGATCCATAGCCTTTGCTTTACCACCTCTTGGTCTGGGCTCACTGCTTAGCCCCTATCTGGAACCCCTTCCTTCTGACGTGCTGCCCAATTTTGCCACCTCTTTCAGGAAGCCTTCCAGTGGGAGCCCAGATCTGTAGCTCAGAGGAGCTACCAGAGCACTGCCCAACCCCCTCTTTTGACAAAGTTGGGCTCTTGTGTGCAAAGAAGGGTACTAAGTGGCGGAGGCAAGATTTGAAACCAATGGAAGGAGTGCTGGAACTAATGTCAACAGCACATAGTAACCTTTTATGTACTTCTACACAAAGGGCTGTTATACCAAGTCCCTCAACCTACACAGGTTATAACCTGCCCTAGGGCAGTGGAACCAATTTGGTTTAATTTTTGCATCTCTCCAAGCACTAGCAGAGTGCCATACTTAGGAGATACATGTAGTAGATAACTTTTAAAAATGTGCTGGAGAAGCAGCCTCAATGGCAGGACAAAGGACACAGGCCTGCCTCAGAACCCTTCCCATCAGTGTGTGCTCAGACCAGTCCCATGACCTCTTGTTACTTCAGGCAGCTCTCTGAGACTACAAGTTGTAGAAAAGGGGCAGACTTGGAATAGTAGAGAGTTCTAAAGAAATCACAGGGCCACCCCTTTCTTTAATAAAAGCACATTAAACAGAAATGCCTCCTTTCTAACTGGGAGTCACAGGGGGCTAACTACACTTTAATTACAAGTAGTTTAGGGCTTTTTAAAGATGATTTGGTGATCATGTAGATTGGCAGCCACAGAGCCAGGTTATAAAAACTGCCTGAATGGGTCAAAATCTGGATGAGATTTTAACATGGTAATTACAAATGTAAAAAAATGTAGACACTGAGATTTACTACATTGCTTTTTACCTAGTGGCTGGCTGTTGCATCCCACCAGCTCCTGCTAGTGTCTTTTCCAAAGCTCGGATATCTTCTGCAGAGAGTCTACCTAGCCGAACTCCAGCTAGGCTCAGCAAGGGCGAATGATGCTGAGCCTTCCCCAGGATGTAACGCAACTGCTGCATGAGGAACCAGCCTTCCCAGGCCATGGTCACAAAGGGATAAGCTGCCAGGAAAGCTCGGTAAAACCGCTTCCAACAAGAAGAAGGGGTATGGATGGAATACTCATCCTCTTCCCTTAGGCTGGAGACCAACTTCTCCAACTTCACTTTCAAGTAGGGAAGAAGGACCAGGAATAAGAGGGATTTCCAAAGCTGCTTCTTTGGGAGGCCAGCACTGGCCAACCTCTGGAGCCCCCTCGGGTCTCCCATCACGATCCTCTTTAAGCCATAAAAGTTTTCGGAGAAGGAGGCACTGGCTTTAGACAAGTAATGCTGCTGGAGCAAAAGATCCAGAAAAGTGAAGATTTCATCAAACCACCTCCAGAGGAAGCCATAATGAGAAGGGTTGGATTCCGCAAGGACCTAGGGCAAAATGGGAAAATGAACTTCATTATGTGATGAAGTACATATACAAACGCAGCAGAGATTCGGGGGTCTCCCGGGGCTCGGGCTCTGGCACGTTCTGGTGACGCGTCACTGACCCTCCGGGCCGCGGGGGTTCGACTGGCCCCCTCCCCCTTTACCTTGGCCACGTGTTGCAGGGCGGGCCTCACGGCGGCCATCAGACTGTCCTGCGCTACCACCTCGAAGATGGAGGGCCGGTCATCCGTGCCCGGGGTGGTCGTGATGTGAGCCCCGTGCTCGGCCATCGTGTCCTCTCTGTGCCGAGCCCTGGCTGGGCCCCAGACGCTAGAAGGGGACGAGGTACGAGGAGGCCATAGGGGCGCCCGGAATCCCGAGCCTATGGGAGTGGGGGCGGGGTCAGCGGAGGGCTCGGGGGCGGGGCTGGGGAGCGGGAGTTCAGAGGGGGCCGCTCAGCCGGAGGGCGACGGGAACCAGGCAGCCATAGC
>CM053593.1:357565931-357699772 GCA_028646575.1 Pseudocheirus occidentalis
TTTGGATGAGGAGACCACGAGCCTCAGCGTGCTCCTCCGTGAAACGGGGAAACCACGCTGCTTTGTTGTACTGTGCGGGTCTGGGCTTATAGTATGCTTTAAGGTTAGCAGAGCGCTCCACAAATGTCTCATTATATATCCTTCCGACAACCCTGGGAAGTAGGTTCTATCAGGATCATCATTCTATAGATAGGGAAACCGAGGCAGACGGGTAAAGTGGCGTGCATTGGCGAGCTGGTAAGAGTTTCACAGTGGATTCCAACTCAGGTCTTTGGGACTGATGGCCGTTGCACCACCTAGATGCCTTCTTCAATGCACATCTATAAGATAATTAAGCACCTTAAGATGATATACACATCTAAACTTTAATTTTTTGGACAGGACTTGTGATTTCATTGATACGATGGGTTTGCCAGGCACTTTTCATATGTTAATTCATTTTTTTATCCTTACAGCAACTTTGGGAGGTGGTGCTATTATCCCCACTTAACAGATGGGGAGACTGAGATTGACAGAGGCTAAATGTCACCTCGAAGATCACACAGCTATTAAGTGTCTGAAGCAAGATTCCAACTCAGAGTCCTTCTGATTTCAAGTCATTTAGTTGCCCCTCTGGGTGAGGAAACTCTCTTTACCAAGGCAGAGATGCACTTACTGCACTTTATAGCCTTAAGAGACTTGCCTCTAATGTCACACAGTATTTTAGAGGAAACTCTGAAGCTCAAGGTGGCCTCTAGAATATATGGCAAACTGGTGCAGTGGAGTGATACTTAGACCTTAGGGTGATTCAGCATATCCTATGTCTAATCTTTCCATTTCAGACTTTGTCATCAGAGGGGTAGTCCTTTGAAATGTCATTCACTCAAATAGCTGTTGGATAGATACTTTTCTAGAAATCATACAGTGGAGCATACCTTAATTTATCACTTGGCATCTTACTTTGTCAAATGGATTGTAAATGGTTGTTGAATGAAGTGACATAGACAAGCCTAATAGGTGAAATAAACAGTAATATAAAGTAGTGTAAAGCAGCTTAGCAAAATTGAAAGAATTTTTGATTTGTGGTTAGAAGACTTGGGTTTCTAGTCTTGCCCAGCTCCAATACTTACTCTCTGTGTGAGAATGAGCAAGTAATTTAACCTTTCCTCATCAGCAAAGTAGAGATAAATACTCCAATTAATTTTGAAACCAAGGTACTCTCTCCACACATATATATAATTCATAAATTTACATATTATAAATTTATATAAATATATAATTTATAATGCAAGCCTGTTTATGAGAGCTGTTATATCTAAATACTGAACTTTGTGATATGGAAGAGCTAAATGTACTGTATCAGTTGAGGGACAGAAGAAAGAAGTGGTTGAAACTTCCATGAAGGAAGAATAGGTGAATAAAATGAGAGAAGGAACAGGGACCAAGAACAACAGAGAAGCACTGAGTTGCTGGAATGCTGGGGAATGAGGAATTTATTTATTGTTTGCATCACTCACATTTATGTAGTACTTTACAGGTTCTAAGTACTTTGATGACAGCAACTTTTCTGGAAAGAATGCTGAATTTGGAGGTAGGAGAATAGAATTCAAATCCATCCAGGTTCTCCTTTACTTTCCATTTGGGTGACTTTGGGTGTCACTTTACCTTTGTGGCCCTTAGTTTCTTAAACTGTATATGGTGAGGGGTGGGCTATATCATTCTTAAGACCCTTCTAGTTCTCAATCTAGTGAGCTTTCCCATTTATTAAATGGGTGACCATGCATGCATAGGCCACATCTCTCCTGGTAGAAGTAAGCTCTGTGAGAACAGGGACTTTTTTTTTCTTTTGTTTTTTATATTTTTATCATTGGCCCAGAGCTCACACTACCTTACAGATCAGAAGTACTTAAGACATGTTTATTGAATTAGATTTTTCTGTTTCTGAAATAGGGATAATACTTGCAACTAGCGAACTTATTTATTTATTGCTTTTTGGAGGGCAATTGGGGGTTGTGACTTGCCCAAGGTCACATAGCTAGTTTGTGTGTGTGTGTGTGTGTGCGTGCGTGCGTGTGTGCGCTAAGTGTCTGAGAACTGGTCATTGACTATTCACAGAACCATCTAATAAATACCAAGAGGGGAAGACTGTTCCTCTCTCCTAGGGATAGATCCTTATATTAGAATGTCTGAGTGCTGGACTTAGAGGAGTCTGCAGAGTGGATTTGATTTGGGTTTACAACATAGAAGCAGTGTGGTATGGTGGAAAAAGCACTGCATCTGTAGTTCAAGGACCTGGATTCAATTTCTGACTCCTCCCTGTCTCTGTGGCCTTGGACAAGTCCCTGTCCCATGTTCTGTGGGCCATAGTTTCCCCATCCATAGATGAAGAAGGTTGGATGAAGTAGTATCATTGCTCCCTTCCAGCTTCAAATCTAAAGTCATATGATCCTCTCTGGGCTCCAGCCTCCAATTTGGGACCATGGGTGTTTGTGAACTGAATATTGGTTTATAAAATGTAGAATTGGAAGAAACATGAGAGATCATCTAGTCTCTTCATGTTTTTATCCCCCATAGAAAGTAAGCTACCTCAGGGTATTGTTCTCCATCACTTAACCCTTTGCAGCTGCTAAGTAAATGTTTCCTAATTTTATCCTTACGACCTTGGGCAAGTCCCTTAGCTTCCCTGAGCCTCAGTATATCCAATTGTAAAACGAGGAGGTGGGGCTAGAGTTCTTATTAACCTAGCTCAGGTTCTTATTGCCCATTATATAGGTGAGGAAAATGAGCCTGGGATAAGTGAGGTTCTCACCATGGTAATCAGCTGGGTCTGCATTCAAATACAGATCCTAGGTTCTTTGGTCCACTAGAAGGACCAAACACATTTACTTTTTGCAGAAGAGCAAACCTTTTTGGGGAGCTCCCTTTAGAGGAAGGATTATTATCCTTTTCTGTGTCCTGGCAGTCTGGGGAGAACTATAAACTCCTTTTCAGAATAATGCTTTTAAATACATACGATGTATAGAATTAAAAGGAAACAAATTATACTGAAATATTTATTTATATATGTATACGTACACACACACATATGTTAACAGTCTTTGAACCTCGGGTTCAGAATCTCTGCTTTAGAGAGCTTAGCCCAGGGTCCAGCCCACGGGGAGCTGGCATATAGTAGGCGTTAATATGTGACAGTGTCCTGGAAAAAAGAACTCCCGAGGCAGCGATCTTTAGAACTGGACCGTTTTGCCTAGCTTTGTCTCTCCAGCACTTAGCCCAGTTCCTGCACGCAGTAGGGGCTCAGTAACTAGATGCTTGTTCACTGACAGTCTCTTAAAGTAGCACCTCCGCCCCTCACTGGGGCGAGCACCAATCGGGCAGCGGCGGGGCGGGGGGAGTAGTGCCATCTCCATGACGACCAGACGCGCCGCCGCTGCCCCCTCCAGGGCTCGAGGCTCTTTTCAGGAGTTGCTTGGGGCATCGCCCCCACCCCTCCGCGCGCCGCCACGCACGCGCCCTTGACGTGGGCGCTTCCTGTCGGCCATCTTTAGCCCTGGCAAAGGGGGTTTTGCGCAGTGGCTGAGGCCGCCCAGAAAGGATTCGAGCCGGGCAGGAGCCCTCTCCCCGCTTGCCGCCCGCCGCCCTGTCCCTCCTCGCTTCTCCTCGCCTCTTCTCGCCTCGCGTCTCCTCATCCTCCTCGCAGCCGCCGGTTAGTTCAGGCTTCCGAGTCCGTAGCCGTGGGGGGCCGGGGAGGCGAGGGAGCGGGGGTTGTGCCGGGCGTGGCCGTGGCCGAGGGGTCTGGGGAGGAGGCGGTGGGGGGGGGCGGTGGGGGGGCTGTCGCTGAGGGGCGTGGCCAGGTGCCCCCCCCCCCCGCCGTTGGGGGCGCTGGTGGTCTGGGGACTGCAACCCGAGTGATGCCAGCTGCCCGACTCATTCAGTTAGCGCTGGCCGACCCCCGACCCCGGATTCGGGCTGCCCGGGCACTGCAGCCCCCGAGCTCCTGGGAAGAGGAGGGGGCGACGAATGGCGGGCCGGGGGCGTGTGAGGGGTCCTGCGTGCCGACCGGACCGAACCGAGCCGGGCCTGAGCTGAACCAGGCTGAGCCGGGCAGAGCCGGCGCTGGCGAAGCACTGCAGGAATCCGCCCTCTCTTCCTTCTCTCTTCTTCCTGTTCTCCTTTCCCCCTTCTTTTCTCTTCCCATCTCCTCTTCCTCCTCCTCTCCGTTTCTGTTCTCTGATCTCTCTCCCTCCTTTTCTCTTTCCCTGTCTCCTCCCTTTCTTCTCTCTCTGTTCTTCCTCTTCTCTCCTTCCTCTCATTTCTTCTTCCTCCCCTCCTCCTTCCTCTTCGTCCTCTCTCCTCTCTCCTCTCTTTTTTCTCTCCTTCGGTATCTTTCACTCCTTTCTCTCTCCCCTTTTTTGCGTCTCTCCTTTTGTCTTCTCTCTCCCTTTTATCACAAGGATCCCATGAATTAGGTGATATTTCCTCCATATTTTACAGATGGGGAAACTGAGGCCCCGGGTTTTTTTTTTAACAGCACCCATAACTTAGGGATGAGAAACAGGGCTGCCAGTGCAGGTCTTGGAATGGATGGGGAAGGGAGTGGGCTGTTGGCAGATATCAACACTGATACCTTTTCTGTTCCAGCCTGTTGTATGTCCATAAGGCTGGAGCTTTGGGAAGGACAGTGAAAGGAGCCAGTTTAAATTGGGGGGTGGGGCAGTTAAAGAACAAACACCTATTAGATGTTACTGGAATTATGTTGAATTAAATTGAACCCAGAAAAATGCACATTGGATTTAAGCTTATGGAAAATTCAGATCGTAGGGTTAGGCCTGGAAGTGGCCTTAGATGCTCATCAATTCTAAATTTAGTGCCTACTGCATACAAGGTACTGCTAACTCATTTTATATGGGAGAAAATTTGAGCTGGTTTTAAAATTGTCAGATACTTTGGGGCTCAATTATATCCCTTGAATTTACATTAGAGGTGGGGTCTGGAGAGTGAGAGAGAGAGAGTGAGAGAGAGAGAGAGAGAGAGAGAGAGAGAGAGAGTGTGTGTGTGTGTGTGTGTGTGTGTGTGTGTGTGTGTGTGTGTGTGTGTGTGTGTTGGGCTCACCTGGTTGCTTGTAGTTCCCAGGTTCCTCATTAAATGCTTTTAACCTTTTAAGGCATCATCATCATTATGGTTGTTGAAAAGATGGAAAGAAAGTGAAATTAGCTCCCGACTGGTTGAATGACTGGGGAACTAGGGATCTTAATGAGGAAAAATGTAAATTATTAATTATCTTCTTTGGATGCCTCTGTGTTTAGCCTCTGGGCACACTTACAAAGTAATAATAGAAAGCATCTCACTAAGGAGATAAGAATGCTAGGAAAAAACCTGTAGCCCTTTCAAAGACTAAGTGTAGTGGTTAGGTGAGAGCTGTTGGAAGTATCACAATTCAGACTCTTTCTTGGCAGAAAAGTAATTGTGTTAATTCTAAGCGAAGCTGTATGCATGTGAGGTGGAATTTAAGAAAAAAATGATAATTGGACCATGAATGAAGCAACTTTACTGGGAACAAAATAAGATTGACTCTCCATCTATCTATTTATCTATCTACCTACTTATATCAATTGTATATGGGTGTATTTGCTTTCCCTTGTGATTGTTTGTATGTATTTTATGCATGTGAGAACATTCTGAGAAAGGGTCTGTAGGCCTCACAGGATTTGTGCCTAAGGAACCTGTAACATAACAAAAGTTAACCCCTGGAATATATCCCCTCCCCTCTTTTCCTTTTCCTCCCCCATTTCTTTTAAAAACTATTTGGAATCTAGTTTGCAAAAGTATGTGTATGGTTTTAACCACAACAAATAAACTAGATTAACTTTTTTTATCCAGGTTTATTGCATCTTACATTGAGGCTGTTGGATTTATTTACTTTGTAGTTCCCTTTGTACCTTTAAATAGAAGTCACAATTCATAGCTACAACATACAAATGTTCAAAACATCAAGGCCATATCGGTTCCTATTGTGTATTAGGGGATATGAAGATGGGGGTTGGCAGACCTACTTTGCTATGAAGATTTTGGTCTAGTGGGGACTAAAAGTCATGTATAGATAACTGTGCTATTAATTAGGGAGGCAGAGGTTAGAAAAGGAAAAGAGAGTGGCATGAGAGATTTGCAGAGGGACAGTTCATTTTTAGCTGAGTTGTGCTGTGATTCATTATGAGCTAGCTGGTTTCAGTAAGGTGCCATTTTCTCTTTAGGAATTTTATTCAGCGTTTGATTAGACGCAGATTCTAGTATGCCATAATAGTCTTCATCCTTGGAACGAGAGGTTGCTAGAATGCCTTGACCTCATATTTTGGCTAACTCTGACTAATTTCTTTCAGCATGAATCGTTCAAGGATAAAAATCCTGGTGTTTGTGAAAGGAAGGGCTCAGTAGAATTTCTAACTGATTTAGCTAGCATTTCCTAGAACTTATTTCATCTCAGGACCCCCCCCCCTTCACACTCTTAAAAATTATTAAGTTCCCCAAAAAGCATCTGGTTATATATAGGTTATAGCTATCAATATTTACCATATTAGAAATAAAAACTGATACAATTTAAAGATATATATGTTGCTATTAAAAATAACAATAATAACCCATTACATGTTAACATTTCTATTAAGAATGTATTTTTTGAAGCAAAAATTAGTGAGAAGAGTGGCATTGTTTTACTTATTTTTGGAAATCTCTTTAATATTTGACTTAATACTCGGTTCTTTTATCTGTTGCATTAAGTCTGCCTTAATATGTTGTATTGGTTAAAGTATACAAAGATAATCTGGCTTCCCAAAGATAAAATAGCTGGAGAAGGGAGGAGTATTTTAATAAGCATATAATCCCTTAGTATCATAAAGCATTGGGTCTGTAGTCAGGAAGAGTTCAAATATGTCCAAATATGACCTCAGACACTTCCTAATTCCTGGGCAAGTCAGTTAACTCCATTTGCCTTAGTTTCCTCATCTGTCAAATGAGCTGGTGAAGGAAATGGCAAGCCACTCCAATATCTTTGCCAAGAAAACCCCAAATGGGGTCACAGAGTTGGACACAACTGAAATGACCTAACAACAAGAAATTATTGTGAAAATAGTTTTGGCCTCTCAGACCATGCTTTTGAGAATTCAGCAGCAGCAGCAGCAAATCAAGTGATTTGCCCAGGGTTACGCAGGCAGTATGTATCAGAGGCAGAATTTGAACCCTCAGATCTTCCTGACTCCCAAGTCATATGCCTAGCTGTTAGGTTATGAAAAATACAGATGTGTGCTGCTGAACAGTGAAGCTCTTACTGAAGTCCAGTGGTGACCTCTTCATCTTGTACTGGAACCAGGAAAGTGGAGCAGAAGGGTAACATGGAGTGGAACTCAGTAGTCGTGGAGTATTGTATTCTTGAGGAGTGTTCCCCCCACCCCCTTTCCCAGGAGAAGTTTAATTTTCTAGATAGACATAATGACTTGTGTATAGTAACTTCTTTGGGGTATATGCCTGGCAGTGAGATCTCATGCTCAAAGAGTGTGGTCATTTTAGTGTTGTTTTTTTTTAAACATAATTCCAGTTTGCTTTCTAATTCACAGTCCCCCCCCGCCTGCCCCCTCCTCCCTCAACAGCGTCTTACATTCTGGTGTTTTGTCATCGTTGCAAATTTGCTAATATGAAGTGGTCTCAGCTATTTTGATTATTATGTCTCATAGGAATGATTTGGAGCATTCTTTTATATGGTTAATAGTTTGCAGTTATGTGTTTGAAAATTGTTTGGTCATAGCCCCAGCCTAGATGATGAGGAGGGGCAGAGGGTCAAGCTGAACAGGAGTGGAGTAGTTCTTCCCCTCCCCGAGCTCCAGCTCTCACTGGGATCTCTGCTTTTCAATGGTCATGTCTCCTAAGTAGCAGTAAGGTGGAACACCACCAGGCCTTAGCTTCAGCTGTTGCTGAAGGCTATTTGTGTTGTCTCCCTTAATTAGAATGTGAGCACCTCTAGAGAGCAGAACTGTTGTGGTTTTCTGTTTGCGTATCCAGTGTTTAATAAATGTTTTATTCATTCACATTGACTCTTATGCATTGGAAAGGGAAGATCCTACTTCTTTCTGTTAGAGCCATTGGACTGTCAACATTGACATGGAGGGACCATGAAAGGGGAATGACCAGAGTTGGGGCTGGGGGGTGGGGGATGTTGGGAGGTGGGGTGAGGGGAAGAATCAGCAGCCAGCCTGAAGTCTCAACTCAGCCTAGAACAGTGGTGAGGAACCTGTGGCCTCAAGGTCATATGTGGCTCACTAGGTCCTCATAATAAAAGGATTTGTTCTGTAAAACCTGGCCTCAGTCAAAAGACCTCAGGGAGACCACACATGACCTCAAGGCCGAAGGTTCCTCATCTCAGTCTGTGATGCCCTGTGAAGAACCATGACCTAAGCCCTCCTTCTGTATCTCTTCCATGTCCTTTCCTTCTCACTTCAGAAATGCCCAAGTCTCCCCATCCTTTAAAAAAAACCAAACCTACACCAGATCCTTATCATCCCTTCAAACTTACCTCTTTCTCAGCCAAAGTTCTAGAAAAATCTGCCTATACTCACTGCCTCCAGTTCCTCTAATTTCCTTAGTTCTTTGCAGTCTGACTTCTGACCTCATCACTTGACTGAAACTGCAGTCTCTAAAGTGAGGACAGGTGTCTTAATTTCTAAATCCAATGGCACTTTTTCAGTCTTGTTCTTTTTTCTACCGAAGGTCTAGATTTGACACTATTGAACACCTTTTCCTCTGATATTTTCTTTGTGCGTTCCTGGGTTTTCCTTCTACAGTCTCTTCCTTCTTTTTTTCTTTTTGTTGGTTCATTATCCAGACTACTACCTGAATGTGGATGTTCCCCAAGACTCTGTCTTGGGCCTCCTTCTCCTATGTCTACATTTTGTCTTTTGGTGATTTTATCTGCTCCCATCCCAGACTGATAAATCTGATCTCCCCATATCCTGGAGACCATACCCAAAAGTAACTCATCTTTTTTGCCACTCCCCTTCCTCTGTAGACTTCTCTCTTTCATTTGAAGTCACCTTCATTCATCCAGTCTCCCAGGTCTGTAACTTGAGCATTATTCTTTTCTCCTCACATACCCTCAGCTCACAGTCAGTTGCCAAATAATGTGGTTTATGTCTCTACAGCATTTCTGGTATCCAGCCCCTTATCCCATCTCCCAAAGCCACCATCTTAATTCAGGCTCTTCTTGCCTCTTGTCTGCATTTTTGTAGTAGTACCTCATTGGCCTCTCTCCCCATTCTACTTCATCTTCCATAAGTGACTTCCACCAAAGTGACTTTGTCTAAGCGCAGATCTGACCACATTATTTCCTTACTTGCTAGGCCCCTGAGGTACACTATTGCACAATAAACTGTCTCATCAAGAGATAACTTCAAGTTTTGAGAACATTTTTATTGTCTGCTGAATAGAGTATAAATTCCTCTGCTTAGTTTTTAAAGACCTTCAACAGCATGATCCCAACATCTTTCCTGTCCCCTTGTATATATATCCTTTGGTTCTCTGCATTCTAGCCAAACTAGCTTCTTCTCTGCTTCTTAGACATAGCAGCACCAACCTGTCCTTTCCGTGCCTTTGCACTAGTTGTGCCCAGTAACTGGAATGAGCTCCCTCCTCTCCCCCATTTCATGGAAGCCTTCTTTCCCTTCAAGGTTTGTCCCATGCGCCACCTTTTCTGTGAATCATTTCCTGATCTGTAACTGCTTGTGTCTCCCTTCCCAAATAATTTATGTTTAACCCCTTTGTATCTATTCTCTTTGTTTTGCTTAAACTCACATGTTCTTTTTGCATTCTCATTAGAAGTAGGGATTGGGTTTCTTCAGCCACATCACCTAGCACATAGTAGGTGCTGAATGAATGTTGGTTGGTTGATCTAAAAACATAGAGAGAAAACAGATTTTCCTAGAAAGAAAAGGATAGGAAGAGAGAGTTTTTCCAAATAAATTTGCCATTTTTTCAGAAAGGTCTATAGCTGTAGCTTTTGAAGCATTCTTTGATGATATCACAGAGTTAAGGCAGGCTTAGTAGCTTATCTCCCTCTGTCTTTGGCTTTAGGACATCAGTGTTTTCTTTTTCTACTTGTAATTCTGGCAGGACAGCTTTATGTTGGTTAAATGAATCTTCTCTCATTGCAGGTGTACCTTAAGGAGCTGAAAAATGACTGACTCCAAGTATTTCACAACCAATAAAAAAGGTAAGGCCAGGTAAATGTGTGAGATTCTCAAGGAAATTATAAAGTGTCATTCCCTCCAGCCAAAGTCTTGGCTCAGGTAGACCCACCAGTGTATAAGGTGAGGTTTATTTTATATATCTTTGACTACAGGAGTGTTCTAGAGAACCCTTTTGGTGTTTGAGTGTTTAAGCCTGTGGAAAGCAATCCCAGTGTTTCAGGATGGTAAAAAAAAGGGAGAATTCTGTTTAAAGTCATGCCCAAGCATCTTTGTCTCCTCTTGGTTTGGGAGGAAAAGGGGGAAATCTCCATGCTTGTGGCTACAAAAGCTGGAGAAATGATTAGATGCCGACTCTGGAATAACAACAGTAGGGAACAAAAAGAGTGAGACTTGTACCTAATCATTTTAGGTTCAGGTTGGATGAGAGATGGTCTGTGAGGTTCCTTCCTAGTCAGAGATTGTTCCCAAAGATAGCCCGGCAGAATAGACTCTAGTTCTCAGGTCTTGCACTGAGGATCAGGTCAGGTACTCCATTCTGGCCAGGTGATGGCACCTTAAACTGTGATGCAGAATTTTCCAAGTGTAGGAGTAGGAGCATTGGCTGAGAGCTCTCCTTCAAAAACCCTAGTTCACTCACTTCTAAAAATATGACTTTGAACCACCCACTTAGAGAGCTGTGGCTAGCCTCCCTTTTCTGAGCTCCCTTAGGGTAGGCAGCTTATCCTTTTTAGTCACTGGTTTTACTGGCTAAGATTAACTTCCAAGATAGGAATCTTGGTGCAGTGGGGAAAAGGAGCTGCATTTGGATTCAGAGGGCCTTGTTTGGAATCCTGGCTCTACTGGTTCCTCTGTGCCTTTGGCCCAGTCGTTTAACCTCCATTAGGTTCTTTACCTTTGAAATAGAAGAGTTGGCCCAGATGATCTCTCTGGTTCCTTCCAGCACTAAATCTGTGGTCCTATGACATCCACAACATGAATAAAACTGGATTGATCTGCCTCTTCAGTGCTATGTATGCAAACTCGCAGATCACAAAATAAATCTATACAACTCAGTAACATTTCTATATAATAATCCAAGAGAAATATTAGAATGGGAAATTCCATTCAAAATAATGGCAGAATAGTTGGGAGTTCATTTACTAAAATCCATGAGAACTGTGCAGATTAAATTTCATGAGGTTCCTTAAAGAAATAAAGATCTTAAATAGCTTGAGTGCAGTTCAGAGTTCATAGCTAGGCCAGGCCAGTATAATAAAAATAATAATCCTACCAGAGTTAATTTATAGATTTGGTACTCTCCTATTCAGACTACCAAAGGGTGTGTGTGTGGGGGTACTTTACAGTGCTAGATAATAAGTTAAAAATTATCTGAAGGAACAGAATAATAGAATAGCAAGGTAAATCATGAACAAAGTTAGGAGTGAATGTCAAATAGCATATCCAGGGCTTGAGCTGTTTTATAAAGTGACATCATCAACACCATTTGATACTGGTTAAAAAAATTGAAAATTAGATCAGTGGAACATATTGAGTGAAGAACAATCAGAAACCATTGAATTCAGTAGACCAATGTTTGATAAACCTAAAAAAAAATGGAAAAAACTTATTTGATGAGAATTGCTAGGAAAATTAGAAAGCAGACTGGCAGAAATTGAGCTTACACAGAATTTTGCTCCATATTCCACAATAGGTTCAAAATGGATACATGATTTCTTGCCTTCTCAATGAGTGGGGGAGGGAAAATTTGGAACTTATTCCATTTTAAAAAATGGATACATGAACTGAATATTAAACATCATACCATTAAAAAATTAGAAGAAAAGCAGATGATAAACTTCACAACTGTGTACAAAGGGTTGATGTCTTAATATAATAAGGGATAGAGGCAATTGTAAAACATAAAATAGATCATTTTGATTAAATGAAAAACATTTACACAAACAAAATTAATGCATTTAGGATAAGAGAAATGATTGACAGGAAAATTCTTTTCTATGATAAGAGATTTTTATTTAAGATATAGTCTACTAATAGAAATATTTAAAACCAAAAGCCATTACCCAACAGATGAATGGTCAAAGGATAGAAATAAACAATTTTCAAAAGAAGAATTGCAAACAACCATTTGAAAGAATGCTCCAAATTGCTAGTGACAACAGAAATGCACATCAAAACAAACATGAGGTTTTTAATCTCGTGGAGATTGTGAAAAGACAAGTGTACTAATGTATTGTTGATGGCACTTTTGCCAGTACAAACATTTTGGAAAGCAATTTGAATTTATGCAAACAAAACGACAAATATATGCATACCCTCTGGCCCCTAGAGTCCACTACTAAGCATATATTCCAGAGACTTCATTAACAAGATGGTTTCATGACACTAAAATTTTATTAATAGCATTTTTTTTTAATGGTGGCAAAGAATTAAAAACAAGATAGATGCTGGGTGATTGCAAATACCTAAACAAAATGTGACAGATGCATTCAATGGATTATTTCTGTGTTGTAAGAAATGATGAACATAATGAATACAAAGAAGCGTGGAAGGACTTATATGAACTGTTGCAAAGTGAAGTAAGCAGAGGTAGGAAAACAATATATACAATGATTATAACAATGTAATTGGAATGAACAACAGCAAAACAATCAAAACTTAAGAGTTGCAAAATTTTGATGATCAAACTTGTTCCCAGAGAAGAGACAAGGAGATAGTTCTGTTCCTTTATTCCTCATGTTGATTGGTTTTGCTGAATTTTTTTTTTACTTTTCTTTTTGAAACTTTTTTGGTTGTTGTTGTAAGGGATTTCTCTTGCAGGGTGAAGGAAAGATAAAATGGAAATTGTTGGTGAGTCTGCCTTCCTGGAAAAACATAGGAATTATGTGAATATAACTGTAAAACACTCTTCAAAAATAAAGCCAGACCTAAATAATTGGAGAGATATTAATTGCTCATGATTGGGCTGAATCAACATGAAAATTATAGTCCTAGCTAAATTAATTTGCTTATTCAATGCCATAATACTCAAACTACCAAAGAATTTCTTTTTAGAACTAGAAAAAATAATAAAGTTCATCTGGAAGCACAAAAAGTCATTAGTCTTATGGGAAATAATTTTAAACAGCAAGAAGAAAGGTGGCCTTGAAGGACCAGATCTTACACTATACTACAGAGCAGCATTTACCAAAACTCATGGACACTGGTTAAAAAATAAAAAAGTTAATCAGTGGAACAAACTAGGAACACAACATCCCGAACTAATTGAACATAATAGAATAGTTTTTCATAAACTCAGGACCCAGATTATTTGGATAAGTATTTGACATGACAAAAACCCCCAAACCAAAAAACAAAACTGCTGGGAAAACTGGAAAACCATTTGGAAGGAATTACATTTAGACTGGCACCTCATACCACATTCTATAATCGGCTCCAAATGGAGAAAAGACCTGATATAAGAGGTCATGAAAGAAAATTAGAGCAGCATTTACCTTCCAAAAAGACCAAAGGTAGAGAAAAAGGATCTCTATGTACAAGAATATTTATAGCAGCACTTTTGTTGTATCAGAGAACTGGAAACTAAGAGAGTGTCCATCAGCTGGGGAACAAATAGTGGTATGTAAATAGTATTATAACCTAAGAAATGCTGAAAAGGTTGATTGAAAGAATTTTGGCAAGATTTGTAGGAATCAGTATAGAATGAAGTAAGCAGAATAATATGAGCAATTCATACAACGGTTACAGCATTGTAAAGGAAAATAACTTTGAAGGACCGCAGTGATCAGCCATGATGTCCAGAGGACGTCCAGATGTAGCATGGTACCTAGGTCCTGGCAGACACGTAGATGATGAAGTAAAGGTGCGAAATGGATCTTATTACATGTGGCCAATGTATGATTTTTTTTTTTTGCTTAAATGCTTATTTGTATAAATGGAGAGTTTGTTTTTATTTTGGAGGAGTGAATTTGAGTGATTCATGGGGGCTAGAGCTGGTGATGGATGCTTGAGGGAAAGAAAAGAAAGAAGAGGGTCACTGTTAAAAGTACAGAAGAAAATAGAAGAAAGTTTAGAGGAAAACACAAAGAAGCAGGATAGCTCTGAAGCTGACATGCCAAATTTATAATTAGCTCTGAAAGTTACATGTTGAATTTATTATATTTTTGAAAAACCATACCTAAATAGAGGCAGTTTCAATTTTTGCCTCTTTCTGTGCTTCATATAGGAAATATTCATGTTTATCAAGTTCTGAACAATAGAATAAAACTTTTTACTTTTGAAAAAGAAATCTAGAATAACTTGTTTGTCTGTGTCCAGTTAATTCCAGATATTCCTAAGCTGCTTCCTTAAAGAGGATTTGCTATTTTATCTTAAAAAATTTTTTTAAACACATTTAAATAAAATAATTTTAAGTATGTGTAGTCATCTGTTTGATATATTAAATATATAGTTTCCGTGTTCTATTGTTAGGGACACTGTAGTCTCTAACATGTTAATACTAAGATTATCGTGAAGCATCTGGTACTTTGATGAGGTTCTGCAAGTCAAGTTCATCTTCACCCATACACTGAGATGATTCGTGTTGGTCTTGGTTTGATCTTTATAGATGGCTCAGCAGAGTTTTTGGGACTTGGGATTTATCACCCACCCCTCCATATGCTGAGTCTCTTATCCTGTATATCATGATTCCACTAGATACCTCTCCTGGTCTTGTTTATTTGTGAAGTGCAGCGTAGGTCTGTAGGTCTTAGTTCCTTGGCTCTGGGACTCTCTTCTGACAGATTCTCTCTCTTTCTCTTTTGGTAGGAGAAATCTTTGAACTGAAGGCAGAGCTTAACAATGAAAAGAAGGAGAAAAGGAAAGAAGCTGTCAAGAAAGTGATTGCTGCCATGACAGTGGGGAAGGATGTCAGGTAAGGGATCATGCGTGTGGGCCCCTCCCTGCCCCAGTTCTTCCTTTTCTCCTGTCACCGCTTTAATTTCACCTCCTTTGGTGAGGCAGGAAGGATTCCTCCCTAAACTCCATCAGGACTGACTCCTTTGTTATTTAGGCCTTGGGCTTCAAATAACGTCCTAGGAGATGATGGTGAGTATGATCTTGTCTTACGCTGATCTAGTTAGCGCCTACTGCTAGGGAGCCAGTACGCTCGTAAGTCTGGGATCAGGATGTATTCATGCAGTGTTAAAAGCAGAAGCTCCCATGATCCCTACTGAGTTCAAGTCAGCATTGTTGGTTCTTTAGGAGCCCAGAATTCATACGCTGAGTTAAAGAACCAGCCTATTTTAAGAAATCTATCTGGTTTGAGCAGATTACAGTTTTTTTGTGATTTAGCATTATTATTTTGGGCTTTTAAGTTCCTTGATCAGATGTGTGAGACCGTAACATGTAAGGCAGTTCTTCATGAAGGATATTCCACAAGAGTTACTATCTTTTTGATCATACTTTTGACTGAAAGATGTAGAGAACACAAGAGTGACTGAGCTTATTTTGTTTTATTTTGTAGCCCAAAATGCAGCCTTCAGAGGCTTTCCTCCAACAAGATTATATACTAGAATCATACAAGACTCCTTACAACATGTAGTGACAGAGGGGAAGCTAAGTGGTGCAGTCGATAGAGTACCAGCCTTGGAGTCAGGAGGACCTGAGTTCAAATTTGGCCTCAGACACTTGACATTTACTAGCTGTATGACCCTGCTTAAGTCACTTAGCCCCAACTGCCTCTTAAAACAAAACAATATGTAATGACAACGATAACACTCAACCTCCTGATATGTAATTTTTTAAAAGGTGTAAAATAGGGAGATGTATGCTTACCGAAGGTGTTTGTCAGCGTCATGGAGGAGGGCTGTGACAGTGTCCAACAGGACATTACAGCTGGTGAGATAATAGAGATATTCCTACTTGTGAGAGACATTGCACTGTTGGTGTCAAACCCTCGAACATTGTAGAGCCTCCTGAATGAGATCTGTCATCACTAAAGATAGTTTGTTCTGACTTCCCACAGGAAGAGTCAAATAGAAGAGTGTCTGTTGTCTAGACTGATAAGCATTTGAATGCACGGTGTATAGAGTTGTCCCTTGGATGCTTAGATCTTAGACAGACATTGAAAATGGAAAGTGAACTTTGAGGACAGTGAATATGAGGAAGGCAGTGAGCTAGACTTCCTTTAGGAAATTGCCAGTGCTGATAATGACCCCAGCCTTTGATGAGACAGAATTTTAAAACACATTTTTAAATACCAGTATTTTTAGAATGACATGGTTTCCAAAGGATTAAAATTCTTGGTCTTCAGCAGGGCAGCAGAGTTTTGTGGTGAATGTTTGTAGATGGAGGACATTATTGGAATTTCATGAATAGACAGAAAGATGGGCCAGTTCTGGAGATGGCAGTATAACTGATAGCCCCTGGTGCTCCTTTTCTGTCTACATGATGTCAGGAGATTTAGAGGAAGAACCCCAGCACCTTGCAGGGGACTCTCTTTGGTAGACTTTTGGGGGAGTGTAGGCATCACTTAAGAAGGGCAGGCATGGATCCACAGTGACCTGAAGTGTCTGGGAGTGAACATGTGAATGGCACCAAAGTACCAAAATGACCATAATGGGAGCCTGGGGCAGGGTGTAAAGAAACAGTGCAGAAAACTCTGATGTCACTGGTATTTTATGCTGAAATTTTTTAGTGTACTAGGACATTCAGATTTTAAGCTTCCAGCTGGTGATCATCTAGTTTAGAGGTGGGGAACTATGGTCTCAAGGCCTTTTTATTAAGGGGATTTGTTCTCTGAAGTTTGGAGTCAGTCAAAGGGCTGCACTTGTGCTCTTGAAGCTGTAGGTTTCCTACCCCTGATTGTTATTGAGGTGTTTATGCCAAGGAGAAAATCTCTTACCTTTTCAATTTAAACTTAGCTTCTACTTAAGGACATTTTACTTTTTTTCCTGTAGTGTTTTTTAAAAAAAATTTTTAATTTTTATCAAGTAATAAGCCATTTAAAGATTAATCTATTCCTCCTGTTCTCCCCCCTTCCCATTAAGCAAATTAAAAACAAAACAAAACCCTTGTGACATTTCTGCTTAGTCCCGTGGAACATGTTCCCACATTAGCCATGATCAGACACTTCCTTTTTCCCCCATGGGTGACTCTGATAGTCTTTTCTCCTGTTTCTGGCTCACAGATTTTGTGGTTCACTCTGGTACCTGTTGGCTACCCTTTGTGCAGCCCTGAGAAGTTGACCTGCACATAGCACTGGATTTTCACAGATGATAGGTTGAGATTGGAGACTTGCATATTGTCAAATGCCTTGGAGTTTCTGATAGTGGGAGTCAGCGTCTAGAGTTTTTTCACAGGCATTTCAGTACAAGATTTTAAGCACGTTCTATAGACTTTAGATTGATTTGATATTGCTAAAATCTTGATTTTGTAAATAGACCAGCAGATTTCAGATTTTCTATGAATTCACTAGCCTCCAGACAAATGATAGGAAGTTGTCTTTACAGGATGGTGGTAGACTTTATCACTGTCAGAGACTTTTCATTTACCCTCAGTTTGTGCATGAAACTTGTGCTGGGCCCTCTAGAGAACAAGTTAATGATACATAGGCCTTGCTGTCTAGGACCTTATGATATAGTAATATGTGGCTCATATTTTATAAATGAGAATATATATTATTTTAAAAACTTTCTTTAAAAATAGGCTCAATAAGTTAATATTAATATCTGGCTACAATCTTAGGCTTCAGCCTTCAATAATTTGTGATTTTGTGGATGTGTATATGCCTGTCAAATGCAGATTGTAGTTCCTCTTTGATTTTGTAGATGGTTCTTTGAAAATTGCCGTAACTGAAAAATTAATCATTTTGTGTTGCAAAGGTGATTCTAGAATAACTGTGTACAACTTACTTTGCTGTGAAATCCAAGCTTATGATCCTTACAATTGGATTTGGACTTGCTCCACTGACCTAGCTAGAGAAGATCCACAGTCAACTCCACACAATGACAAAAGTTACAGTGAAAGATTATTGGCACTTAACTTCTGTAACTTATCACAGAAGTCTTCCTTGGGTTGCATAGCATATGTGATTTCAAGATTTACTGAACAGGTATAGATGTTGGTATCTCTCATACAACTTTTGTCCCACTTCTTTTTCCCTCTTCTTTTCCTATCCCTACCCCCAGCTCTCTCTTTCCAGATGTGGTGAATTGTATGCAGACGGATAACCTGGAGCTAAAGAAGCTTGTCTATCTGTATCTGATGAACTACGCCAAGAGCCAGCCAGATATGGCCATCATGGCTGTCAACAGCTTTGTGAAGGTAGCTTTCCTAGCAGTCTACTTGCCACGTGTCTTCTGGTTTGATCGGTGTCTGTACTGAGGACACGTAAGTGCTCTGTGTTCTGAAGGATTATACAAAACTCACAACCTCACAGAGTAGTAGCAGGCGTAGCTAGGAGAATGGCTAAGACACTGCTTAGAAACCCTGATTTCAGGGCACCATGAGCCACAGGCCTGCCTCCTGCCAGGTGAGTTCAGTAGATTCTCCTCTGGCCAGGTGAAAAGGAGCATGTCAGCTGAGTCATTTCATCATGCTAGGCTGCTGGATTCTCAGTGTGACTCTTCCCTCTGAGTGCCAAAGAACTAATAAATAAGGCAAATGCATATAATCTGCATTTTAGATTCCCCATGAAGAAATTGATATAATTTTACAGACCTTCTGTTAGGTCTTGTCTGGAAGGCAAAAATCAGGATGCAGAATTTCTTCTGCCCCTCTTTTTACCTGTTTTCGCATGTGCCTGTACATGTGGAAGCATTAAGTGTTAGGTGTGCAGACTAGTAATATATAAAGAAGCTTCTCCTGGTAGTGGCGAGAGAAGAGGAAGATAGTATTTCTAAGTCATTGTTACTGCCACATTAGTAACAGATGAGTAACAAAAGAACCAGCTCCTAAGCAGTTAAATAGGCAGTGAGGACCTACTCCCAATGGAGGGGAGGTTTGGATTCTAGCTTTGAGCATGCTCTTCAGGGGAGCTGCCACTGGGGACTTCTAAACCAGGAAGACTGATTTTATTGTGTGGCTTATGGAAGCCATCCTTATTAAACGATGGTCACAATGTATACACTTAATGCTTTTTCTTATAGGACTGTGAAGACCCTAACCCATTAATCCGTGCCCTGGCAGTCAGGACTATGGGATGTATTCGGGTAGACAAGATCACAGAGTATCTGTGTGAGCCACTTCGCAAGTGTCTGAAGGATGAAGATCCTTATGTCCGAAAGACTGCAGCAGTCTGTGTGGCTAAGCTTCATGACATCAATGCCCAGATGGTGGAGGATCAGGGCTTCTTGGATTCTCTTCGGGATCTCATTGCAGACTCAAATCCCATGGTAATATGCTCTTACTCTTATAGACGGTACATTATTGAAAATAGGCTTCTTTACAAGCTGCATTGTATTCAGTTGGCCCTAAGTGAAATCAACTCTCTTGTCTTTAGAGCATTATACAAGACCTAATTTTGAAACATATAATCTCTGAATGCTTGGATTAGTGTTGAGAGGTGGGAGTGGAATTCATCTCTACAGACAAATAAGACTTATGGCAGATAGACTCAGGATGGACCTCTGTTTCTGCCCCCTTCCTCCATATTTGCTCAGAAAGAAGGTGAAAATTTTCATAATTCTCTTCAACCGATTGTTCCTTAGCCATTTGTCAAATGGTCTTTCAAAAATTACCTAAGCAAATGACATTAATGAGGTTTTAGCCGATGGGGATAATTGGATCAGAGCAATCCTCATTTTCTAATGATTTCCTTAGCTTTGTCCGGGGGCCCTCTGGGGCCTATTCCTTTTAGTTGCTGAGGTTATGATTAAGAGGCCTTTATCGGTCAGATTACAGGAGATCCTGTGGTATTTTACTTAACCCTTTGGGTTTTTATTTCTGTTGCTATGATTCTAATCCCCTCCACATTTGCCTGTGGAGAAAAAGAAAAGAGAAAAAATCCCAAGAGATACACCTTGACTGTTCTAGTAACTGTGAAGGTCATTTCTTTTCTTTTTTCTTTTTGGAGGGCAGTTGGAATTAAGTGACTTGCCCAAGGTCACATGGCTAGTAAGTGTTAAGTGTCTGAGGCTGGATTTGAACTCAGGTCCTCCTGACTCCAGGGCCAGTGCTCTATTCACTGCACCCCCTTTTTTTCCCTTGCATTTTTATAAATTTATTTATTTACTTTCAGTTTACAATATTCAGTTACACAATCCCCTCAATTTCAAATTTTCTACCTGTCCCTCTCCTCCCTCTCCCCTTGACATGTAATCAAATATAGGTTCTACAGATAAGGTCATTTCTATCGAGTGATTTGAATGGCTGCTTTCTTTGGATAGGGCTTTCGATGAATTCTTACCTTGCAACTTGGGATAAATGACAATCACATTTAAGGCTTAACCTTTCTCAGTATTTGTGTGTTGAATTTTTCAAAAGTAGTTTTAGATTTGAATTGTATGAATGATATGGTGAACTCCCTTCTTTTTCCCAAGAGCTTTGGCATCTGTGACACTCCTGCAGAATGACTGGCAGGGAAAGGGGCTCCCTAGGCAATTTGACCTTAAGGAGATACTATCTGCTTGATTCTCAGTAAATGAAATCTCTGATTTTAGGTTTCACACTTACTTCCTATAGTTCTCAGGTTGTCTAAGCTATAATGAGCTGTTAGATTTTGAGTTTTAAGATTAGAGCATAGAGCACTTTAAATTCTTCTTCATTGATTTCTACTCCCCCGAGGTATAGGGAACAGTCTTTTATGTGAAGTCCAACTGATTTTTAGCAGGTTATTTTCTTATGACATAGCACGTTGCCTTTTTTTGTCCTGGGCATGTGGGCCTTAAATACAGTTTTAGTTGTGATGTTAAAATTTCATTCTGTAAAGGTTAGGCAGCATAGTCTATTGTAGAGGGCACCGAGATGGGACCAAGTTCCATTTCTGGGACTGTCACTGGTTTCCTGTGTGACTGTGGGCGGATTTGTTTACCAAGGTCTACCCATTTTTTGATGGCTAGAAATACAGAGGATAATTCTCTGTCTCTTTCAGGGTATTTTCTTTTTCTTTTTCTTTTCTTTTTGGAGGGCAGTTGAGGTTAATTGACTTGCCCAAAGTCACATGGCTAGTAAGTGTGTCAAGTGTCCGAGGCTGGATTTGAACTCAGGTCGTCCTGACTCTAGGGCCAGTGCTTTATTCACTGTGCCACCTAGCTACCCTCTTTTCTTTATTTTGAATATTAGTTTAAGAAAAATTTTTGACTTCCATATTCTTTCCCTGTCTCTTCTTACACCCATTAAGAAGGCAAGTAACATAGTATCAGTTATACATGTGAGGTTATACAAAATATATTTCCATTTTAGCTATGTCGCCCCCCAAAAACAAAGAACATAAAGAAAATGGAAAAAGTCTGCTTTATTCTGCACTCAGTTTATCAGATCTCTGGAGGTGGATAGCATTTTTCATCGTGGGTCTTTTGGAATTGTCTTAAATCATTGTATTGATCAGAATAGTTAATTTTTTAACTTGGAATATTTACCGTGTAAAAATTGAGACCACTTGCTGCATCCTGTCTCTTCTCACCCCCGGCAGCACTCGCTACTCTTCCTCCACACCTGTCCCTGAAGAAATGTGCCCTTGACCACATGCCCTTCTTTCTTTCTTCTCCCCTGGATTGTCCCCACCATCCTTCCCCTTCTCTCTTCCATCTTCAGTTTCTCCAACAGCTGGTTTCTTTTCTCCTGCCCACAAACCTCATCCCTCCTCTGAAACTGATACCTCCAGAGCTACCAGTGATCTCTTGCTTTATAAATCTAATGACCTATGATCCTTCTTTATTTTAGACTGAGGTTTTTCCCTTAACTTTTGTCAATTTCCAAGAAAAGGGTAAAGTTGGAGAGTTATGTTCTTGGAATGTGCTGTAATGCAACAGGGATAGAAAGCCAAATTTAATTTCCCTAGAGAAACTAAGATCTGTGATAGTGAATTTTTTTAGCTGAACTGATGACAGATTTAATCAACTATAACCAATATATCTCCATGATGTAAAACTTTCCAAAGTTTACTCAGATCTTTGTTCCCATTGGTGTGGATACAGAACATCATCTATCCCCTCCCATTATTTGCTGCTGTAGTCTGTGTCCTATAATTTGCCACAAATGAGGGTATCCATATAGGCTGAACTCCTGTACCCTGAAGATACCAGAGGTGCATGCAGACAGTCCACCTGTTATCCCTTACCTTTGCCATGTGACTGGCCCATTTTCTCTATTACATTTCCCCTAGAGACATTTTACTACTGTTCTTTGAAATTTCTTTTTGATGAAAGGTTTTAGCTTAATCATTCCCTCCATGCACCTCTTTGTTGTCCCCTATGTGAAATTCATTTACATTCTTTGGAGGTTATTATATCTCCTTTCTCAGAGCTGTAAATAAAACCAATAGAAGACTAGTATCAAAAAGATGGGCGTTTGTTTCCAGGAGAAACTTGGCATCTTTAGAGGAGCTTTGCAATTTTCTTAATAAAGTCTGGTTTCTCCTCTTCCTTAGCTCTGGACCCAGTTTCTTGTTCACTTGTACTGTTGGTCCCAGATGTGCATATTGGTAGCCCATTTCTGTAGGTTACCCATCTAGCAGCATATCTTATGATCTGGGCAATGGACATTCTTCATCTGTTTGGTCTCTTCTATGTGGAAGGTCAGGCACTTGACGAGTTACAGATTTCTTTGAGGAGGATTTAATCTTTCAGGGCTTGATGCACCCAGAACAGTGTTTGCAAACCAGAGCATACAGAGGATTTTACCGTTCATGTGGTAAAGGGGATTTCTCTTCAACTTGGATGCTGAGCTGGATTTCCTCTATCCCAATGGTGAACCCCATTGGCAAGCATAATGTAGCCTGGCTTTATGCTTCAGGTGATATTTATAATCAGAGTGTCATTGAGTAGGGGTTTTTCCCCTGTGGCTATATCTTTCAAGGAATCTTTAATGATTTTGATATTTGGATAGGAGATCCTTAAAGGAAAGTTTCTACCAAATCAAATGCCTTTTCATAATTAACAAACGGTAAACATAATGGTATCTTGTATACTCTACATCTTTTAGTCATTCATGAGAGGTTAAAGGGTGGAATCTCTTGTAAAATATCACTTGCAAAGCCTGCATATTCCAAACTGATGCTCTCATTATGCATGCCCTCCATTCCTATGTGGTTGTTGAGTCTTTTTTTTTTCAGTTGTGTCCAGTTCTTTGTGATCCCATTTGGGGTTTTCTTGGCAAAGATACTGGAATGGGTTTGATGTTTCCTTCTCCAGCTTATTTTACAGATGAGGAGTTGAGGCACACAGGATTAAATGACTTGCCTCTAGGGTCATACAGCTAGTAAGAGTCTTAGGCTGGTGTTTGACCTCCCAGAGAGGAGTCTTCCTGGCACTCGGGCCCAGCGCTTTAGCCACTGCACCACCCAGCTGCCCCATGTGTGGGGATAAGTCTCTTTAAAGGTTTTGAACAGGTAGGAAGAGTATATTCATGAGGTGCATCTTTAACATCTTTCCCTCTTTTGGATACCTTATAAAGCAATCCCTTAATGTGCCCATAGTTGTTTTGCCTCCATTATGACTTTCTGACAGACAGAGAGGACCTCCCCCCCCCCCCCCCTCCCCATCCAGCTTCTTTTCCTGGTTTTGTTCCCTTTAGTCCCATTTTGCTTCCTATATAAACACATCATGGACTGTGATAGAAGAGTCCAAGTGTGGTAGTCCTCCTGACTTCCATGATGAAAATAATTTATTTAAAAGCCTTTGTAGATTTTTAAATTTGGTTTTGTCGTCTTCCTTCTATTTTTATCCCTTAAATGTGCTTGGATGCTTGTTTAATTCTATCTCTTGGCAGATTTTCTCTAAGCAGGTTTTATTTTCCACTGCTTTTTTCCTTTATGAAGCAGTATTGACCATAATCATCCCTCATCCTTTTTAGGATTTTACAAATGGGTTTATATTTGAAATCACTGTTGCCTTTCGCCACCAACTCTTTCCACTTGGCAGTTGGAAAAAAGGAATTTGTTACTTAAGGGACTTTTAGGCATTTTCCATCTCCTTGTTAATGATATTTGATTTACAGTGACAAAATTATTGTAATTGTGTCATTGTCATTTCTTCTCTTCATTGCCTACTCTTAATGCTCACCTGTTGAAACAAGATCATCTATAGAAAGATTATCTAGGTCAACCCCTTCATTGCATAGTTGAAGAAATTTAGGCTTAGGGATATTGGGACTTCCCAGAGTGGTTGGAGATTGAGTTATTTGAACTGTGCGCCAAATGTTTTCTCATTATTTTGCCATTCTTTTATCTTCTTACTAATTCTTATCTTTGCTCTGACCAATTGATGATTGGAATTTACGCAGATAATAGATTCAGAGATGCTTCCTACGTCTGTTTGTCAAAGTAAAATAAACGTTTTCAAATGGCATTTGGATCTCTCCATGTCTAACATCTGTCAGTTCTTTTCTTTAAGAAGGAGTTCATGATTTAAAGACATGAAGCTTCTGGGGTTATAGCTTTGACCTGTCTTACTCCTTTTTCCTAATCCATGCTTTCTGATGCATTTTTTTACCTTCCTCTTGCCTCATTCCATCTTTGCATTGAAGTCATTGGGTTCTCTGTTTTAGCTTGATGCTGATTTTAATTGAGAGGACTTTATTGAGTTCTTACTAGATCCTCTGTCTCTTCATTTTGAACAAAGGATTTTGATATATAAGCAGGAATTATCTTTGTGGTGGTCATTATACAACTATGAATATTCTATAATATGTCACGTTTCATATTCATAGGTTGCTCCAAATTGTAAATGTCACAAAATTAAATTTCATATGATATAGGATCAGTTTGCTGTACAAAATTCTCTGGCTCATTTACTATGTCTGTTCTTCATTATTTTATTATTTAAACAATTTTTATTTTTACAATGAACTTCATCACTAGACACAAACATTCCAATATATGGTGGATAAAAAAAGAGAAATTGTATGTGACACTGTGACTATATACTGTGTACATATTTTTTTAAAGTGTGCGTTAACAATATAGCAACAAAATTGCCTCCTGTCTCCTTCTAAACTTTTTTGTATATTTCATTTACTATTTTGTTGATTTAAAAAAAAAAGTCTTTATCACTGCTTACTAATTCATCCCCTCTCTTCTCAAGTTAGAAGTCCTCACTTGTAACAAATATAGTCGACTAAAATAAATACATTAATCATGTCTGAAAATGTATGTTATACACAGGGTGTGGTGGAGTCTGCTCCTAATGGTTCATGAGAGCTTATTGTTAAATTTTTAGTGTGAGCATTTATATCTCAGAAATTGGTGAACACTGGAAATCAGGGCTTGATTTGTTATTTTGCTGAATGTCTAGAGTAGACTTAAGAATATGATGGGGTCAATGTTTAATAATGTAGATTAAGCTTAAAAATATGTTGTGCGTTTCTGGAGAGCCAGTTGTTAAACACTTAGTAGCCTAGCCCTGATCAGCCCCTCTTTGTTGAGGGGCAGCAGGCGTGCTTCATCAGGCTTTCATAGTTGTTTTCTTGCATTATTATTATCAGCAGTATGTAAATAGTTTTACTGGCTCTTTTATTTCACCATTTCAAGTTCATAGATATTTTACAAAGTTTCTCTAAATCATGAACACAACATGTATGTCCGACATCCCTCCAGTTCTTCTCTTTTCTGGGGATTACCTTGTGTACTCCACTCTGCACTTGCATTTGAGCAGATTGGGGGACTCCCAGAGGAGATGGCCATGACTGTAACTTTTTTAGTATTGTAGGGGTAACCATGTTAGGAAGAATACACTCTACCTACCCAGTGCTCTAGTTCCTGAGCCCCCACGGGTGTCTTTCCCATTTAACAAATTCACCATTAACTCTTAATTAGAAGGGGAAACTAGTTTGGCACAGTGGAGAGAGCATCGGGTCTGGAGTCAGGAAGACCTGAATTCAAATTCAGCATCAGATATTTACCAACTGTGTGACCCTGGGCAAGTCACTTAACCTTTTTTGCCTCAGTTTCTTCATCTGTCAGATGATCTGGAGAAGGAAATGTCAAACCACTTGAGTATCTTTGTCAAGAAAACCCCAAAAGGGGCCATGAAGAGTCACACAGGACTAAAATTTCTCAGCAGCCACACATGAATGGAGGGCATGCATCATGAGATGGGACAGGACTAACAGTCACTGCACAACAACAAAATTAATCAGAAAGCATAGCAAAAGCAATGGAAACACCGCATTCCCAACATAGGACGCTGGCCCAGGGCAGCGAGAGGGATTCAGCGCTGAGCTTTAGAAAGGCATGCGTCAGGCTAGAGCAAGGGGACCTCAGGATCTGAGCAAGAATGAGAGGGTGGACTTGGACTGGTTCATGAAAGAACTCCCCCATACACAAAATAGGGGCAGCTTCCTAGAGGCCCTGGTGAGGACGTCACTCCTGAGAACATAAGGGGGCAAGATCATGAGCAGCGCCGAGCTCGGTCCTTCTCGCTCTGTGAAGGCTGGTCTTTGGGACTACCATGTAGATGAGCAGAAGCCGCTTAGGGATAGTCACAGTGACTTAGGGTTTAGAGCGGTGGTCTTAGAGTCAGGAAGATCTGAATTAAAATCTTTCCTGGAACACTTTATACTTTGATTTGCTCCAGCCTGCCTCTCTCAGTGAGTGAGAAGTGAGTTTGTTTCAGCTTGAGCCTCAGCTTCTCTTGCAACCTACCTCCTTCTCTCAGTTGGCCCTGAGTATGTTTGCCCTTTGTCTGTGTTTTCTTTTTATTATACTCTATATAGAAAAAGTTGTTTTGGGCTTCATATACTGAACCAGCTATATCTTAGTATTCTGCTCAACTGTGATCATGGTCCTGAGCCCCCCAGAGTTGCCCACTGCCACCATGTTGGGGTACCCTGCCCCTTCCCCACTTCCTTGCTTCTTCTTGGAGGTGAGAGCACTGAGTAGTGAGGCACTGGCAACAAGGGGATGCTGTAGATGGTCACTAGCCTTCAGGCATAGTTGTCCTTAGTCCCTGACAGGAGGAAGAAGGGGCCTTCAGTTCAGGTCCTGTGGAGAAGCTGAACCTTGCACTTGGTGAGTGCAGTAGTTGGTGGGGAAGGTGGGAGACCTTTAGGGTCTCATCTCTTTCAGATCAACATGTGGATCGGGGCCAAGAGCCCTTATGTCCAAAGCTAGAGCAGCACGGATAGCCCTTGGCATACTTTCAGAACTGGGGCAGCAGGTAGCACACTATCCCTCATACACCAGGGAAGCCCATATATCAGGTTGGCAGTGGAACTGGTGATGTCCAGTTTTATAGGGCATGGGGGTGGAGTCTGACTTGAGCATGTCTGATTGTTTTTTTTATTGCTGATATCAGACAGGGAACTGTCAGAGATCTGGGGTGAGGATTCGTTCAGGACATAGTTAACTTCAAATTGGCACCAGCATAGAAGTTTTCAGCAATGGAAGATTCTGGAAAAGGTCTGAGGTGGGGCTACCAGGCAGGGAGGAAACTACCATGTCCTATGGGTGGGGGCAGGAGGGGACAGGCATGACTTGTGGCCCTCTAGGTCCTCAAGTAAGGCCCTTTGAATCCAAACTTCACAGAATAAATCCCCTTAATAAAAGGATTTGGTCTGTAAAACTTGGATTTGGTCAGAAGGCTGCACCCAAGGACCTAGAAGGCCTCATGTGCCCTTGAGGCCCAAGGTTCCCACCCCTGTACCTAGGCACTGACTTGAGTGCTTTACAAACATCTATTTCATCTGAACGTCACAACTGTACTAGGTAGGTGCTGTTATCCCCAGTTAAAGAAACTCAGATGCACAAAGGTTCAGTGACTTGCCCAGGATCACACAGCTAGTAAGTGTTAGAGGCTTAATTTGAACTCAGGTTTTCCTGACTTGCAGGCCTAGCACTCTATCCAGTGGACCACTGATCTGTTTGCACCTAGATGCTGCCTGTCTAGAGTAGGGCAGCCCACTGAATAGGAGCCTTACGCATCTCAGACCTAAAAGGCTATAGATTTTTTTTTAACTACTTTATATCCCCAACAACATAATGCTTTTACTAGGGCATTTATTTCCATTGTGCCATTAGAAATGATGAGCAGGCAGACTTCAGAAAAACCTGGAAAGACTTACATGAACTGATGCTGAGTGAAACGAATAGAACCAGGACATTGTACACAGTAATTACGTTATGACTGAGCAGTGCGAGGATCTAAGACAAGTCCACAAGACTTGAGGTGTGTTATCCACATCCAGAGAAAGAGCTTTGGATCCTGAATGTGCATAGAAGCAGACTACTTGCTCTCCTTTTCTTTTGTTGTTTTGTTTCTCCTTTCTCGTGGTTCCTTCCATTAGTTCTAATTCTTCTTTACATCATGACTAACATGAAAATATGTTTTAATATGAATGTGTAAGTAGAGCCTGTGTCAGATTGCACGCCAACTGGAGCAGGGGGAGGAAAGGGAGGGGGAGAACATTTAAAACTTAAAATCTTATGGAAGTGAATGTTGAAAATTACAAGTTTTCAAAAAAATTCATTTTTAAAAATTCATTGAATGAATTTATTCATTCAAAAAAATGATTTAAAAAAGAGTATTTAGAGAACTGACCAAAATGAGGTACCAGTCATGAAAAAGACATCTAACAATTGTAGTTTGTCCAGACTGGACTGGATGGCTTGGAAGTTCCCTAAGCTATCATAGCCTGGCTTGTCATCGTGTGTCCTGCCATGATCCCGCCTCAGTGTATCCTCCCTTTTTCCTCTCCATCCCCCAACTGACGGTTGCAGATTCTCTGGTTTAGAGATTTGGGAGGAAGATCATTAATTTGTCTAGAGTTATAACCCCAGGCTTCTCCGTAGCCAGTCCAGAGATTTCCTTATCGATAGTAGGTTTTTGGACTACCTGACAGAACATTCTGTCCTGGCTCTGGATAGTCTTCAGTGTGCAGAGAACAACCTTTGATTTATTCCTTTGCCCATATGTTGAGCCAGACGGATGTTTTGGTGCTGGCCTAATTGAACCCTTTGGATGAAAAAGTGGATAATGGAGGCCATTCAGGGGCTAGGAGGTACCGTGGGGCCGAATCGAGTCTGGGAATCAGAGATAGCTTTATCTGGAGTATATTCAGAACCAGACTGTCTGACCCAGGGTCAGCTGTGTGTTGCCTTTAGTCTGCTGATAACATTCGCGTCATTGGCTGTGTGCCATAAGCTAATCGCTGGAAGCTGAGCACTGTCTGCAGTTGGTGTGTTTCCCTTATTTATCTTAGAGCACTCTGAAACATATCTGAGCACAGGAATCCTTTTTTCTAGTATAAGTCAGGGAAACTGAAGCAGATTTGGAAGGTAGTTCTTGTGAGAATTCTAATGGAGAGTAAGGCCATGAGAAGGAGCCAGAACCTCCACATAGTTGGTCTTCTGTTGACTCTCTTTGGTCACACTCTCTGCTTACCTGGTGACTTTGTCTGCCAAAGGTGTAACCCAGCAGGACAGCTGTGAACATTCATTTTCAATCACCATTTATAAATGGATTAGTAAATTAGTAGATTTATTAGTAGACCCACATTTTCAGATTAATGACCATCTCTTTTCAGATGTGCATCTCCAGTGTCTTACACATAGTAGTCCTTGCACAGATGTTAGTGGATTTTTTTCTTAACTAATGAGAGCTGTAGCAATTGAGATGGAAATATTTTTCACTTAAGGATTGGGAATTGTGATTATTGTACCATTTGGCATCCAGGGCTAGCTCCGTTGTCCTGACCTGTATCCAGCCACTGGACCCAAATAGCTCCAGAGAAGAAAGTGAGGCTGGCAACTTTGTATAGCTCTCCCTCACTTAAATCAAATTCACTAGTATGTCATGGCATCACCTCCCTGATGTCATGGCCCTCATCCAGAAAGAAGGACAGACAACAGCTTGAGTTCACAGGATGATAGAATTTTACGGTTGGAAGGGTCTACATATACATTCCTATTAAACATTTTCACATTATATAGAAGAATTACAATGAATGAGAGAAGCCATGAAAATGAAAAAACAACAAAAAACAAAAAAGAAAATAGTTTGCTTTGCTCTGCATTTAGACTCCATAGTTCTTTCTCTGGATGTGGATGATCTCCAGCTTCTTCCAGTGATTCCTTAACTGTGGAGCCAGAGTTGAGCCCCACTGAGGGTCAGACTTCCCCACTTCATGCCAGCTGTGCTACTGAAATTTGAGGGTTGTGGGCTGTGATTTTGCACTGCTGAACTTGTGTTCCCTTTCAGCCTCTGCATTGTCTTCAGACAAGCTACTGCCCAGCTATCCCTATCCCACCTGGTCCTAAGGGAAGATGAGTTAGTGAACCCAAGTATAAGTATGTCTGTGATTATCTCTTATTTCCTCTCATTAGAATGATGCCATTGCCCCAACTGCCAAGATTTTTGGATTTGTCTCTCATACACTGTTAGTTGTCCCACCCAGGTGCCTGTATTCAATTTTGGGCCTTTATTCAAGTAATGAAAAAAACATTAACTAGCTCTGGGCCAAGCAGAAATCTTGGGGCCTACAGCCACTGGAGCCATCTTCTTGCCAAGTTGGCATTGAATCATTATTGTTTTCATGCCTTTCCATAATTACTTCCCCTTCCTCATCTCTGGAATCTCAGGTTTTCTTCATCTGAAAGTGCAAGGACTATTCTCTGTGGTTTTTTCTAGTCCCTCTTACCTGCTAGGTAAGGTCTTTCCTTCTGTAGTTACCACATGTCTTCTTGGTATATGTGGCTTTTTTCAATATGTGTATACACACACACACACACACACACACACACACACACACACACACACACACACACACATATATATATATTTGTATATATGTATGTATATACTATATATGTACACACGCACACACATATTCTGAATTTACCAAACACCAAATAAAATAGACATTTCCTTTTACATAATAGAATAGAAAAAGGATTATCCATATAATCCAAAAAAGATTGTGTGTGTATCTCTTTCTCTCTACACTTCTCTATAAACATGTGTATACACACATATGTGCAACATAGACTTGTGTTTATATATGTGGATATGTAGACACACATTCATAGACACATTGTATACACATCTTATTCACAAACACACATCTCCCTCGTGAGAATGTCAGCTTTGTCAAGGCAGGGACTACTTGCCTTTCACTTTCTAACTGAGGTGTTTAACCCAGTGCTAGGAACATGGTAGGTTCTTAAGAAATGCTTGTGATTTGATTTCATTCCAGTCATTCAGGTAGTTCTGAATTCACTCTCTTGTTCAACCATTAACTCAAATGTCTTATCTTTTCTGCAAGAATAGCTTTAGTCAAATACTCTGTTAAGATGTAAGTAAACTGTCCACAATTTGTGTTTTTTAAAAACTTTGCAATTTTAGCCCCAAGGAAGAAAAGCCAGATGTGCCAAGATATTTCTGATTGCATTTGATGTCATGTGGACCTTTCAGACTCACTTCAGACTGCCTTGATAGATGGGTTCCAGAATAGTGATCCCCTGGAAGTTTATGGCAGAGGCTCAGTAGAATTAATAGCAGATTAAAAAAAGTCAAAAGCTTTGTTCTAATTCTAGCTCTTCTGCTGATTTGCTGTTTGACCTTGTTCAGACCACCTCACCTTCTCTTGCTTTCTTATCTTTAGAATAGACTCATAGCACAAGATTAATCTGGGGAGTAACCAGTAAAATTAAAAAGAACTTTATATACTAATCCAAATTAGACGTCAAGGTCAATTTGAGTTGCCCTAATTTTCCTCTGTGCTTGGGGTGGGGGTGGGGGAACGGGAAATGGTTGCTAATCATGTGCAAGGAATTATACATAATTAGAATATTAAGAGAATGGATGTTTTGAAAATTTGCATAATATGCTTCTTTGATTCTGCCTCTGACTGAAATAAATGCCTCTTATTTTTTGTCTTATTCAGAAAGGTTCTAAAAGAACCAATGTTGGAGTCAGGGCAGGGTGTTCAAATGCTTCTTCAGGGCCCAAAGATACAAAGGACACTGTGCTAGGTGAGATTCTGTAGGAGAGTTAGGGAAGATGGTATGTTCTCTGCCCTCAGGCTTTTGCTGTCGTTAGGAAGGTGCAACATGAAATGAAGCTAGAGAAATGGTTTACTATGGGTGTGTTAGGCCCTGAGGGAGAGACCCCAACAGGATGAGGGGTTCGGGGTTTGACAGGTTTTTAACATCCCCGTGTATGTGAGTTACGGGGATTAAGGCCTTTACAGACATGCATAGGACAAAAAGGGACATGGGTGCAGAAGAGAGATGCAAACGAAAACATTGAGATTTCGGAGGAGGGAGGGAACCACATCCTTGTTCTGAGGAATCTGGGAAGGCTTTAAAGTGAAATTTGGTTTTGGTTTTTTTAAAAAAGCCTTTACAAATTATTATCAATTTACCAAACACCAAATAAAATGTCTGTTTCTAGAATGTATATAGTAGGGCAGAAGAAAGATCATCTGTAAGACTTCAGGTCTCTGTTATGTACAGCTTGCTTTTCTTTTTAAGGCATATAAAACATTCTGCTTGTCACTTTCAGAGTCTTGCTTATCTGTGATTGTTGATGACTTTCTGTTCTCTTAGTGTTTTCAAAAGGATGCCTCAGTGGCCCTCTTTTTGAATCGTTTGAATTTTTCTCCTTTTCTCTCGTGGCTCTCCCCTTCCACCTCCCCATTGGAAAAAAGGGGGAAAAAGAAAAAACTTTTTAACACTTTGGGGGTCAAACGACCCTTTCACAGGGGCTGCGTAAGACTATCAGAAAACACATAATTCCGATGGTCTTAGGAACTGAGATACTGCAGATACACCCACATATTAAAGGGTTGCATGTGGGGAGCCAAAAAAGGCCTGATCCAGAGGACTCATATAGAGAGAGACTTTAGAAACGTACCCTAATTTCTTGCGAAGTGATGCAGCTTGTAAAGGCTGGCTCCCACTGGAAAGAATTTCAGGGGGGGGCACACTTAAAGGATCTTTGTCTGATATACTGACATCACAACCTTTGCCCCCAACCTTCAGGCATCTATAAGGACATGTTCCTTAACATATTATGCTGCTTCCAAGTTATAACAGACTAAAGACCATTGTAAGTCAAATTACCTGATTCCTTGGGATTGGTTTCTATGCAAATATCTTTGAGACTGTGGCCTGCTCTCGGGGAGCATCCTTTGTTCAGTAAGATACATTTTGATAAGAGAGAACTGACCTTCCCCATGACTTCCTGGGTCCTTGATAATAAGCGTTGTCTTATCCAAGCTACTTCCCAGGTATGGCAGACTGTCCTATTATAAATGTAATTCCAAGATATGATTAAGATAAGAATGCTGGAACCTTTTCTTGCCTGGTTAATTCTTTATCACGTCTTCCCTCATACTTGGGGCTGGTACCCAAGTGTCTCCCAATAGTTGCGGCATTAGGAAGGTTGAGAACCACTGCAGTAATCAGAGCTCTCAAGTCTTTTGAAGTTATTTTTCTTTATGATGTTAATGTTGTATAAATTGTGCTCCTGATTCTGCTCAGTTCATACAGGACTTTACAAGTTTTTCTGAGCTATCCATTTGGTTCAGTAGTATTCCATTCTGCATGTATGCCACAGCTTGTCTAACTGTTCCCCCATAAGGCGCCTTCTTAGTTTTTTATCTTAATAGAAAAGCTTCTTTAAATATGTTTGTGTGTCTAGGTGGTTTTTCTCTTTCTTTGCTCTCTTGTGATTTAGGTCTAGTAGTAGTGTTGGAGTCCGAGGTTCTGCGCAGTTTTGTGACTTTGGGGTGTCATTCAAATTGCTTCTTAGAGCAGCTGGACTAGTTTTTAGCTCTGCCACCATGCATTAGTGCGCCTGTTTTCCCACAGTCCCTTCCAGTATTTGTCATTTTCATCAGTCTCAGAATATGAAGTAGAAAGAACCTCAGGGTTTCTTTAGTTCACATTTTACCAATTATTAGTGATTTGGAACATTTTGTTTTCTTGTGTTTGTTGATAATTTGGATTTCTTCATCTGAGAACTGTCTGTTCCCATCCTTTTGACTATTTGCCATTTGGGTAATGGATCTTGGTGCTACAGCATTTGAGTCAGGCATTCTGACAAGCAAGGAAAGCAGGCTGATTGTGTGCTGGAGAGGAGCTGAAAAATCAAAACCCTGTGACAAGCAGGCCTGAAAACCTGGCAAAACTATCTTGGGTTTGGTGGCAAGCAGCACTTCAGAACATTAGAGCACAGTTACAGAGTTCTGATGGATGATAATTCTAAGTCATTACCAAAAAGCTGTTAGCTGTAAAATTTTTTTATTTAAGAAGGCACAGGAAACATTGTACTTTTAGGTAATCTCCCTCAAGAATTGTAAAGTTCTGTCAGTCTTTCAGGTTCAATTTTGGCTTTAACTTTTTGGAAAATGAGCTTTCTTGAAATTTCTGATTCCTTGGAGTAAATAAGACATCAGCTAGCTGGGTGCTGGCTGGGAGGGGCTGGCTCCCTGTGAGCATCTGCTGGGAGCCTTTCTTCTGTGCTGCCAGGTGCTCAGGGCCCACAGGGGGGCAGCATCTCAGCAGAAATCAGCATCCCTGCAGTGGTTCTCAACCTTCCTAATGCTGTGACCCCTTAATACAGTTCCTCATGTTGTGGTGATCCACACCATAAAATTATTTTTGTTGCTACTTTATAACTGTAACTTTGCTGCTTTTATGAATCTATCTGATATGCAGGATGTATTTTCATTGTTACAAATTGAACATAACCCACAAGTTGAGAACCACTGTCTTAGGGAGAGACAGAGAAATTAGGTCCTCAAGTCACAGCTGAGTGCCTGGTGGGGGTTTTCTGTGGTCTGCATCCACCAAGTGGGCATCTTGTCTTAGTATTACTTTGAATTTATTTTTAAACATCCACTACCCTCATATAAAGGTCAGTGTTTTACAGATGACAAAGCTAAGGCTGAGAAGCTTTGGTCACCCAGCTGACTGGTGTCTGAGGTGGGATTTCATGGTGAGTCTGTAGAGCTCAAGACATTGTGCTCTCCTGTTCCATGCTACCTTCTTCAGCTGGACAGAAGGGCAGCAGAGGAGCCAAAGAAGCCTTAGCAGTGACTGTCACATTGGATTTAGCAGAAACATTGGTCATGAAAAGATGACTTGGGGCCTTATGCACAATCCTGGAATCTCCCAAGGCCAGAGGCTTGGGGGCCTGGCTGTGCAGGGAGGTCATTTCCTAGGGCAGAGCTATACCCTACGGTGTTGCCTCAGTTCAGGCAGGCCATAGGAGTGAGGTGCTAGAGGAAGCAAGGACTGCTAGCTTGGGACCCCTCTGCTCAGAGCTCCCACCATAGAACTAGAGAGGAGCCTGTCCTTTTAATGCCCTGTAAACTTGTCATAGAATGAAGACCTTTAAGGAAATTGGATCCCAACCCCTTTTCAGATAGGAATTTTCTTTACTCATAGCTTAGAATTATAGTCCATTATTTTTAGAGGAACATAAATCTGTAATGAAGAACTAATTTAAAGTTGGGAGGTCATAAGCTAGGTTAGCCCACATGCCTTTTTTTTTTTGGTGGTTCAGAGAGAAGGTAAGATTCAGTTTGCTTCACCTAACATTTATTGAGTGCCTCCTGTATGCAAGGCAATGTAAGCATAAAGCAAAGTGGGTAGAGGACTGGCTTAGGAGTCAGCAAGATCTGGGTTTAAATGCTGCCTTTAACATATGTTGGCTGTGTCCATAAAAAATTGTCTTAACCTCTCAGTGTTCCATGTATTTGTTTCAGGGTATGCATTATTATTATTATTTTTTGAGAGGAGGGAAGGTAAGGCAGTTGGGGTTACATGACCTTGGGGTCACACAGCTAGTAGTGTCAAGTGTCAGAGATTGCATTTGAACTCGGGTCCCCCTGACTCCAGGGCTGGTGCTTTATTCACTGCACCACCTCGCTGCCCCTCAGAGTATACATTAAAGAGGCATTCTAGATTGGTGAAGGGAGTCTTCCATACTGGGAATTACCCATAGCAATGCAGTGATAGGTCTGGATTGAAAAAATTGTATTCAAAGCCCTGTGCCTTGTTTTAATTCTATTGGAGGTGGCATAATCATTTTCCTAGGAGTAAGTTTTCACAGGATGCTGAGTGTTTTATAGCATATCATGATTTTCCTTCTGGCTGTTGTTTTTCCAGGGTTTCCTCATCCCATTAAAGTGTTTGTTCCTGGATCTCTGGCATGAAAGAATCTCTCACTAGGACTTACTCCTTTGAGGTGAACATTCCTAGGACTCCCGGGCTTTTTCTGTAGCCTTTTTGAAGTTGTTCTAAGTCGAAGTCTGAGCCCTCTGTTTTGTCCTCTCTGAGATTTGCCTTTGGAAGCCCTCCCCCTCACATTGTTAACGACTCTGAAAAGCTGCTTTCTCAAATGTCACAGTCTCTGTTACCAAGACAAGCTGAACGTTCTCTGGTTCTGTCTGATGTTGCTAAGGTTAGACTTAGTGTTGTCACTTGTGATTACTTTGGTTTTCTTTTCTGCTTGGTTTTTCTTTTGCTAGGAAAACATTTTATGTAAAAGTAATGATTTTATTTTAGTCCTGGTTCCCTTTATCTAATATGTTGAGGAGCAGGATAAGCTCCATGTGTCTCCTTTTCCCTAAGATTATTCCTTAGGTGTTTCAGTGGTGTTTCCTTTCAGAATTTGTCATGTGTCTGAGGAGGTAATAAATGATGAAATACTCAAGTACATGTGGATCACTTTCTGTGCCCTGAAGTCGTGTTTGTTAATCTGCCTTTGGTGTCCCATTGAGAGATTTCCTGATGCTTAGAGGATAGTCCCTTAAAATTGGACTCATGTAGTGGCCTACTGAACTCAAGCTCACTTGTTTTTCTTGGCAACTCTACTACTGTAATTTCAATATTTCCTGAAGATGTAGAGTATGAGTAAATGCCCAGAAGAATATATGATGTCTTTTTGTTCAGTGTACTAAACCTGTGAATAAAATATATGGAACTGAAGGAAAACCATGTTTTTTTTTTTTAATTGCTATCTTATTTTATTTAGTTTTTTGGTTCCATTTTAAGTTCCAAAGCATCTCCCTCCTTACCTGTTTTACTCTGTATCAGAGAGAGCCACCATTTGACACAAAGATATATATGTGTATGTATGTATGTATGTATGTATGTATGTATGTATATGTGTACATGTATATGTATGCACACACAATCTGTATATATGTAAAATATATTATACATACTTCTGTTTATCCATTCTATCTTTGGAAGTGAACAGAATCTTCATAGGTCCTTTGTAGCTTGAGATTTATAACACTCAAAATAATTTAGTTGTTCACTGTTATTCTTTGAGCAGTATTGCTGTTACTGTATGCAGTGTTCCTTTGGTTCTGTTCATTTCACTCTTCATTATTTCATGCAAGTCTTCCCATGTTTTTCTAAAGCCAGCTTGCCTTTTGTTTCTTACAGCACACTAGTATTCCATCCCAATCGTATACCACAAATTGTTTAACCATTCTCCAGTTGATGGGCATCCTCTCTATTTCCAGTTCTTTGTTACCACAAAGTGGCTGTAAATATTTTAGAAGATTTAAGTTCTCTTCGTTTTTCCCTGACCACCTGAGGAAGCAAGCCTAATAGTGGTCTTGCTGGGCCAAAGGCTGTATGCAGTTCTATTGCTGTTTGGACATAATTCCAGATCGCTCTCCAGAATGGTTAGATCAGTTCACGGTTCCACTGACGATGTTATGTTCTGGTTTTTCCACATCCTTTCCAACGCATCATTTTTCTTTTCTACATTTTAGCCAGTCTGATAGATAAGAGATGATATCTCAAAGTTGTTTTAATTTGCATTTCTCTAATCAGCAATGATTTAGAGAATTTTTTTCATATGACTACATATAGTTTTGATTTCTTTGTGGGTAAATTGCCTATTCACATCCTTTTACCGTTTATCAATTAGGGGAAAATTCATCTTTGTGAAGGAAATTGTCATTTTGTCATGAACTTCATAGCAATAGTGTAAGATTTAATTTATCCATCTTGAGTTCCATTTTTTTTCTGTTTCGTCTGGTAGTATTGTACTGATTACCAAAAGGGGGGCAGATGTATCCATTAATCTCTAAAGGGATAGAGCTGTTCTATGACGTTAGTTATAATGTCTGGCTTTTGAACTTCTTAATAATTGATCTGAGCATTTCTTTTTTCCATTAAAATTTTTCTTCTTAAAAAAATTATTGATATTTTTTTTACATCACCTTCATTTCCCCATTTACTTTTACCCAGAGAGCCATGTCTTATAACAGTGACTATTTCCCCTATTTTAATTGATTTTTAAAATTATTTTGTTGTCCAGTTGGTTTTCTGTCATGTCTCATTCTTTGTGACCCCATTTAGGGTTTTCTTGGCAAAGATACCGGAGTGGTTTGCCATTTCCTTCTTCAGCTCATTTGACAGATGAGGAAACTGAGGCAAACAGGGTTAAGTGACTTATCCAGGAGTTCAGATTTGAACTCAGGGAGATGAGTCTTTCTGATTCTAAGCCTGGCAGTCTATCCACTGAGCATCTTGGTTGCCCCATCTTTTACAAATGTAGTTTCTAAATATCTCCTAAATCCCATCAAACTTCTCTTACAATTAGAAATACAATGAGTGGGGCTGGTAGGTGGCACAGTGAATAGAGCACCGGCCCTGGAGTCAGGAGGACCTAAGTTCAAATCTAGCCTCAGACACTTAACACTTACTAGCCATGTGACAACCCCAATTGCCCTGCCTTCCTCCCTCCAAAAAAAAAAAAAAAGAAATACAATGAGCAGAATTTTAGATCTGGCACCAGTGTGACATTGTGTGCCTGTAACCCTGACCTGCTTCCTACCAGGATGATGAATGTTCAGTGTTTGTTTCTAGAGTCAGAATTGTTCTTTGCCTGTCAGCTACTTGTACCTGCCTTCTACTCCCCCATTTACACAATCATCATTGTGTGTGTTCTTTACTGCTTCATACGAATCTTCCCAAGTTTCTCTGAATTCCCCATTTCTTTGGAGAATAATAATAGCCTTTTAATAATAATCCTCTGTTATAGGTGATATTCAGCCCCCCCCCCCCGCCCCTTTTATTTTTTTTAACAGATGAGGAAACCAAGGCTGACAAGTCAGGTGATTTGCTCACAGTTACATAGCTAATAAAGTGTTTGAGCAAAATTTGAACTCGGGTCTTCCAGATTCCAAGATCTGTACTATGTATATGGGACCACCTAGCTGCCTCCATTTTAGACGTGGTCTCCCAAGGGTAGAGTGCAGAGGTGCTGCTGCCTGCCCAGGACGATATACCATGCATCTCAAGCCCCCCAGGATTGTATTCTTATAACACAGCACTGTTCTGTCACATTCGTGTACCGTGCTTTGTGTGGCCATTCCCCACTGGATGGACATCTGCTTTGTTTCTTATTCTTTCTTACCATAAAAAGTGCTGCAGTCCATATTTTGGTGTATTTGGGGGGCCTTTGTTTTTATCAGTGGCTGCCTTGGGGTATATGCCCAGCAGTCAGAGGACAGGCACATTTTTGTCACTTGGGTGGCATAATTCCCAATTGCCTCCCTGAGTGGTTGTACGAATTCACAGCTCCAGCTTGTGCTTGTCCTTCCACAACCCCCTCTAATACTGACCATTCCCATCTTTTGTTCCCTTTGCTTTTTGTGGGATTGTTTCCCTCTATCAGCTTACCATATATGCTAAGTTTCAGCATTCCTGATGCAGATATGGGACCCTGCCGTCCTTTTATATTCATCTTCTGTTACCTGTCTTTGTGTTTCTCTCTCCATGGAGGCCTTTTATGTTGGGGGGAGTGCCTTGTATCTACCTTGATCTCTTTAGACAGTTCTCCTTTTTTCCTTCCTCTTTGGAATTTCTTTTTATGTCTTAAGAATTTCAGTTCTGAGAGTTTCCCATCACTGAGCTGACTTCTGTACGGAACTTTAGGCCGTGAATTCCTAACTCACCTTTCTCTGTAATCTTTTAGACCAACTAGCTTCAGATTTGGAGTGCTTGTTAATTTGTGCCTAGCTTTTTTTTCTGTCATAAATTCCAGGAATGATAACGTTGGATTCCTTTCACCAGGAACCGGATTTTCCTTTCCTACAAGCTCAGATCCACAATAGCATTTCCCCTTGTCTGTTCTTTCATCTTTTAAAGTAGTAAATTATTCGTTAGGCAAATAAAGGAATTATTATTGTAGATATTGTTTATGGGTAACTCTGTGTGGAAATGTGATAGATAACACCTAGAAAGTAAGTAATCATGTCTGCAAATGTTAATGAATATTTGGACCGAGTGAATACACATCTGCACAAAAGGGGACGTGACCCTGAGGGTAGTTGCTAGTAGAAAGTCATGGCAAATAGGGGAAGTCATTGGCTCAAGAGTGAGAAGTCATCCTGGGTCATTGGGGCTACAGCTGTGAGGGAATCTGAATGCGCGATTGGGACTTAGTTAAGCTTTCAGGGATGCGTCTGAATTTAAGAAAGCATGTCCAGTCTTTCTTCTGCTGCCTCCTGGTTCAGCATGAAAGAAAAATGAAGGTCATGTCTCTGCCTCTTCAAGCTTCCTGCATGTGGAGGGTGGCTCATCAATCAGATTTTATGATTGAAGAGAGCATCTTGTTCTTTCACTGCTGCCTTAATAGGATTATCTCTGAAAGAAGGATGTGCAGTAGGAGAATACATTTTTCTTTTCATCTAAATTTCTAAGTCACCTTTGCTAGGAAATAATATCAACGGTTCTTTGACCTTAACTTTTCCCATTTAAACTGAATTTGAGCCCATCAACCCTTCCCTCACACTCTGGTGTCCTTTTCCTATTTGTATAGATGAAGTTTATGGCAATTAAAATTTTTGTAAAGACTCTGAAGGCAAATTAACCAAAAGAAATCCAAGCTTACCTTTGTGCATGTAGTGATAAGGCATGATTCCTATCTAAATTTTGCTCCTTTCTCTGTATCATATACAGTTTTTAAGAATTTTTGGGAAATTGAATGAGAAATATTCTATTAGCTGAGGCAGAAAAAGAATCTGTTGATCCACAATTGATTAAATATGTCCCTGTGCTAGTGATGAGTATTAATGATTAGAATGGATCACAGCCTTTAAGGCACTTAGAATAATGGAGAGACAAAAATGGACAAATGTACCTCACTTTATGTGATAGATATATTCCTGAAGAGTTGGATAGGTAAAATTTTGGTAAATTAAATAATTTAAATGCACTGTGAAAATTCAGTATTTAAAGGAACAACTCATTTTATAGAGCATAGGTACCTTTTGTAATGACAATGCCCTTCCCCCTCCACCTCTTAATATAGATTTTCTTAGAGTTAGAGCTGGCCAGACTGGTTAGGAGGCGAGCTGTCAGTGAGGTGGTGGTGCTTACTTGGTGGCAGTGTCACCTAGACAGATCACACAGACACAAAGATCCAGAAGAGCACACTCTGCGGTCTGGGGCCTGGAGGTAAGGGCAGGGGTGGGTGACGCTGGGAATTGTTCCTTTATGCTGGGGGATTAGGAAGTGTGTTGAGGTAATTGGAAAAGGATTTCCTTGTTGATTTAGAGGAAGAGCTGTTGGAAGTCATTAAGTCCAGCCCTTCGTTTTATAGATTTTATAGAGAGGTTGAGTGATTTGCCCGGGGTCGCACAGTTTGTGAAGTGTCTGAGGCAGGACTTTGGCCAGTGTCCTCTGTGCCAAGGTATGAAACTCAACCAGAAAGGAGGCCCCTAAACTGAACATAAGGACCCCTGAGGCCTGTATAACATTACCTGTGTCCTATTGTATTGTTATTTATTTTGTCCCAATGACATTTTAATCTGGTTCAGGCCCATGCTCAGGAGTGGAGCACTAGATATTTCTGCTATACGCTGTGCTGTGCTGTTTTTTGTGTAGGAATCAGCAAGGTTGAGAATATTGGGATTGGGCTGGGTGGGAGTGGGGTGGGGGGAGCTAGAGATAAAAGCAAGTAGAGTGGTATTTGTTAGCTTTGGAGAGTTTGGAGGGTCATGGTTAAGTTTATCTGTGATTTGGAGGGGAGAAGAGCAACATCTTTTGGTCACTTATAGAATAAGGCAGCTTTAGAGTCAGGAATCTCTTCTGTGTTCTATCTGCCTTTTAAATTAAATACATTTTCTCCTCTTTCCTTCTTGTTTTAGTAGCATAATAAGCAAAAACTGCCTTTGAAATAGCTGAACATATGCTTCATTAACTGTATTCTACACTTGGTTTAATTTCCAATTAGCCTTTGTTAATAGAGGAATTTAATTTCTCATCCTGTTTAGCATCTGATGCTTTTCTGCCCTTCCCACTGCCCTTTTGGATTTCCCAGGCCTGCTCTTTTGTCTCCCAATACCAGAGTGTGTTCTCAGGTGCTGTGGACATAAAAGAGATTTGGTCTTGTTGAAATGGTAAGACCCTGCTTTTATACATGTTTGCAGGTTGGGTGGTGCTCCCATTGGTAGGAATGTTTTTGGCAGCTGGTAGGCCTGATCATTTCTTAGTAGTGATTGAGTCAGTGATCACCCAAAGCAGGGATTCAGTCTTCCCAGAGCCAACTTTGGGCCCTCTAGCCGTAGCTTGGTCTGGCTTTTCCTTCTGTGGAAAGTGGAAGAATTTCTCTTGTGGGTAAACTACAGTGGGGAGAGGAGGGAAGTTAGCTCATGGAACAACCTTGAAGACTTTTTCTGCTCCACATTTTGTGCTGTTCATCTGGTTGATTTCTTCTGCTCTGGCCACAAAAGCATGGCACCTTCCAGTGGAGGTGTTGTACCAGCAATCAGAAAATGTCCCATGATAAGGAGAGCTTCAGGCCCAAGTAGGACCATCTGACAGAGGGGATTGAAGCCTTCTCTCTCTTGTTCACTTTTCCTCTTTCACTAAATGGTGCTGACATTTTCAGTTTGCCATCTTTTCACATCGCCAGATGGCAATGATAGCATTCTATTTGTGGAATTATTGTTCTATCTCTAGTAATGATATTGGCATAGATAGACTGTGCATAATATCTAAAATTCCATAAACGCAAAAAGACAGTAGAATTACACATCTTCTGTGCAGATTTTGAAGTTGAGACATTCTGCATGTTACCTCGTTAGCACTGTTATTAATATTTATCATCCTAGTATTTTGTATTTTTTCTTTCTTAATTAGGTTAATCTGTCAGATCTTACTAGTTAATGATTTCAGCAAAGAATTGAATTGAGAATCTGTTAAATATACACAAGGGAATTTCAAGTAGTGTCTTCTAAGAATTTAAGAGGTACAAGACACGAAGAGGCAGCGAGATAGGTCGTCTCTGTGTCTGTGGAGCTTAGCTGTAATGAAGGAAAACAGATGTATAAATGACTCGTGAAAGAAGTAGGCTGCTGGTGGAGTGGACGCAGAGCTCTGGGGCTGGATTCAGGGAGACCTGGGTTCAAATCCTGTCTCGTGCACTTCCAGCTCTGTAACCCTGGGCAAGCCACTTAGCCTCTGCCTCAGTTTTCTCATCTGTGAAATGGAGATAATAGCTCCTAGTTCACTGGGTTATCATGAGGATCAAATGAGGTCCCACACGTAGAGCAGTTTGCAAACCTCAGAAGCGCTGTGGACATGCTTGCTATTTTTATGAGAGGCTATAATAAATGTAAGGGAAAGACCCAAAGTGCTAGGAGGAATTTTAAGAGGAAAAATCATTTCAGCTTTGGGGGTTGGGTCGTGGAGGAGGAGGCAGCATCTGAGTTGGGCTTGACTTTGGGCATGGGTAGCCAGGGGTGAACCAAGACATAGAGGTGGGAAGCAAGGTGAGCGAAGTCCTCTGGGCTTGAAGGTCAAGGAAGGAGGTAGTAGGAAAAGTTAATGGAGTTTGAAAGAACTTGATAAATGGACCCTGACAGTTACATGGCGATGAATAATTGGCAGAATCTCTATCTTTGAATTTCATTGTGTTTTTATCAGCATATGCACTGTTATCCTTCTGACCATAGGAAAGAGAGTTTTTATTAGCATGCCTGAATTCACTTAAAAGTGTTGATCTTCTAGTATCCTGTGCTGGGTTTTAGATTATTTTAACGCTAGATTGCCTGACTACAAGGAAACTTTTTTTCAAATGCTAGTTGTGCGCATTATTCCTACAAACTGTACATAATAGCAACAATTTATCATGACTTTCGTGTAATTTACCTGTTGTTTCTTCCTACTCAGGTGGAATGTTCATCGACAGTTACGGACCACAGCCTACACAACGATCTATGAGCTTGATGGGCAGTGCATGAGCTGCACTCTCCTTAGTGACCCAGAGCTCACTCTGCCTCTTTTTTTCTAGGTGGTTGCTAATGCTGTGGCAGCCTTGTCAGAAATCAGTGAGTCTCACCCAAATAGCAACCTGCTTGATCTGAACCCTCAGAACATTAACAAGCTGTTGACAGCGCTGAATGAGTGCACCGAATGGGGCCAGATCTTCATCTTGGACTGCCTGTCCAATTACAACCCCAAGGATGATCGGGAGGCTCAGAGGTGAGTCTGCTGACCCAGAACATGGTGAGGAAAATACTCTCTTCCTAAGCATGTAATTCATGAGTTTGCCTCAGTGTCTGAAAGTGCAGCTTAATGGGGATTAAATTCCAGTGGCCATGGTAAAACAGATTTCATCCCCAGAATTTAATCTTTGGATTTAGGGAAATTTAGATATTGCTAATTACTAGAGTCTTCCAGACAAAAGAGTTCTCCAGAGGCTTGTGCTGGTTATAACAGCCCATAGCTGGGACACTGCTGCAAGTTCATAGACTCTTAGATTTAGATCTGGATGAAAAAAACAACTGTGGCTGGCAAGCTTGTGACAGGCAGTGTCAGAGAAGGGAATTCAGACTCCGGAGCCACTCTACTACGTTGCCATCTCCGTCATCTCCTCATCTTTTGTCTTTCATTTCTGATCTTCTGGGAGAGATACTCTCTGATAACATGGCTGCCTGTTTGTGGTATGTCTTCCCATCTTCGAGGCTAAGTCTGTGGTTGATTTTTAATCAGACCTAAAGGATCCAACATTCTTTGTCCTAGACAAGTACTTCCATCTTTATGGTTGTGAGTGAGCAGAAAATGTGTTTTTTTGTCAGCTACAGATTACCCATGGCTCTGAGTTAGACCTGAAGTTGTTTTAAGAAGTGACCGTGGGTTGGGACTAGCAGTTGCTGCTAAACCAGCTTTCTAGGCCACTTTGTGGATGCCAATCCTCTTGGCTCTCAGAGCTAGACAGGGAAATCTTATTTCTCTTTAGGTGTGTGTGTAGCCTGACATGAAACCCATGATTTTGGAACTTACCATTCAGCTTGTATTCTTCAGTGCTTTCTGTTTTCATGCTCCTGTGTTAGTTCTTCTTAGAAGTTCAAAGATGGTGACATTTAATAGAGTTGGCCACTGGCTGCAGAAGCTGATTGAGTCCCCAACTAGTGCAGTATCAGTGCTCTCACTGGCTGGAAAATTGTTTTCCAGACTAGACTTTAGGGGAGGCCAGCTACATAGCTGGGGCACTACTAGCTCTTTGGTTTCGCCATTGAAATAGCATGTGACACCTCCTGGGAAAAAATATAGCTACAATTTCCTCGTGACCTCTAAAGTTCCATCACGTTATCCCTTTGTCTTGTGTCCTGAGCTGTAGCAGGGTTGGACATATGACTTGGATCCCTGTAAGTCATGCTAATTTTTGCAGAACCTTCAGCTGGGAGTTGATTTTACATTTCTTTTGAATTATGTAGGGAGTGGGAGACCACATATGGCCTTCTAGATCCTTAAGTACAGCCTTTTGACTGAATCCAAATGGGTTGTGGCCACATGTGACCTCAAGGCTGCAGGTTCCCCACCCCTAATCTGAGGGAATTTGAAAGAGAGACAGAGAGACAGAGAGAGACAGAGAGGGGGGGAGAGAGAGAGAGAGAGAGAGACAGAGAGAGAGAGAGAGAGAGACAGAGAGAGAGAGAGAGAGAGAGAGGGAGAGAGAGAGAGGGAGAGAGACAGAGAGAAAGAGGGAGAGAGACAGAGAGAGCGAAAGAGAGGGAGAGAGACAGAGAGAGAGAGAGAAAGAGAGAGAGAGAGTGTGTGTGTGAGAGAGTATGTGAGAGAGAGAGACCTCAGTTCCCCAGCACTTTGGAAGTTTTTGCCAGTAACAGTGGTAGTTGATCAGCCTGTTCTTCTTAACCAGACTTTTCCTTGGTCCCTTGATGAGACCTTCATTCACAAGCTGGCTTATTTCCTTCACTATGGAAACAGATCCTAGACTGCCCCATTAGCCTGTCAGTTTGACTTCCCCTAGGCCGAAGAGAGATGGGCCATGAGGCAGGGTCGTCTTTTCTAATACGGGCAGGCAGAAAGACCAAGGAAATGCGCAAGGTATATGGTGTGGACGTCTACTGTGTTGAATTGGGCTGGTCACTCTCTGTAGTTTGCTCTCTTAACCTTGTAGACCCCCGCTCTTCCTAGAGCTTGCTGAGAACGAGGCTTCTGCTCTGGGTGATCCTGGTCTCACCTAAATATGAAGTTTTGATTTCTCTGATCTCTAATTCCTGATGCTTTGGCTGTGGGATCCTGACTCACAGCTCAGGAGAAGGGTCTGGAAGAGATGAAAGGTGAAGATACAGCTTTTGTTTTTTCTCTCTCAGTATCTGTGAGCGGGTGACTCCCAGGCTCTCACACGCCAACTCGGCAGTGGTCCTGTCAGCCGTGAAAGTCCTGATGAAGTTCTTGGAGCTGCTGCCCAAGGACTCTGACTACTACAACATGCTGCTGAGGAAACTGGCTCCTCCCCTGGTCACTCTGCTCTCTGGAGAGCCTGAGGTGCAGTACGTCGCCCTGAGGAACATCAACCTCATTGTGCAGAAAAGGTGGGTGCATTTCCCTGCGTTGCCGTCTTGACTTCCTTCTGGTGTTGGTCATCTGTAATAGGCCCTTGTGGCTTTCTCTTAAATAGATACTTGAAGATGACCTTCACTTGACAATCTTGCCCAGAGATCAGGGACAGACAATTGCTTTGAGATGTTCCTTATATTATGAAGAGATCACATTGCTCATTCTGTAGAGCTCTGTGTCTTCGGAGATGGGCCTGTTTTAGCTTCGAAGCCAGGGCCTTCTTGCTTACTATGGGTCATGTTACAGCCTAGCTCAGAGGTGGGGGGGAAGAGTCGTTGCTACTATCTATCCAGAAAGAAGTTAACGCTGGGCCACTGAACAGAATTAGCCATGACAGGTGGATGAGAGCCAAATAAAACCATGTTTGTGGGGGGAAATATTAATACTACAGCCACAGCTGAAAATGTGGAAAGAAGAAAAATGCTAAAGAAGTCTCTTTGCCTTATCTGTTTTGACTTTTGTTTCCCAGGCCTGAAATCTTAAAGCAAGAGATCAAAGTCTTCTTTGTGAAGTACAATGACCCCATCTATGTCAAGCTGGAAAAACTTGACATCATGATCCGCTTGGCATCCCAAGCCAACATTGCCCAGGTCAGACAATTGCAGGACTTGTTTTATCTTTCAAGGATTAGGCTCAGTTTTAGAATTGAAGAAACATGTTCTAAGAAATTACTTTCAGAGAGTTCTTAATAATGTTCAAATTGCTGTGATTTTTAATAGGTCCTGGCAGAACTAAAGGAATATGCCACTGAGGTGGACGTTGATTTTGTCCGTAAAGCTGTGCGAGCCATTGGTCGATGTGCCATCAAGGTCGAGGCAAGTATGTGCTGTTGGGCGTGGGCCCAGCCCCGGGGTCCCTGGCGACGGCCTCGTTCCTTCTCTTTGGTTTGGTGTTCTGCATCTCGGCATCTGCCAGAGTGCTGGCCAGGATGGCCTCTCCAGTGCTCATGGGCTAGAATGTGCTCAGCTTTGTGTCTGTCTGCTGCAGGTAGTGATTTTGTATACTAACCCCCCTCATGTATTATTTAGAGAAAATAGGATTTTGATCAGGGCACTGAAGTGAGGTAATTCTAGATTCTGTTCCTGCTCTGTTAGTCTCATTCATGTATCCATTTTTCCATCTGATGTCACAGTATGGAGAGCACTGGACCCATAGTCAGGAAACCTTGAGTTCAGATCTGGCACCAGCCATTTGCTAATTCTGTGACCCTGGCCAAGTCACTTCACTGTTGTCTGCCTCAGTTTCTTCATCTGGGAATGGGAATAGTCAGCATGAAATGATAGAATACATACTTTGCAAACCTTAAAACAGTATATATATATAAATGTTAGCTATTATATTATTATAATAATAATAATTATTCCTCTCTTGTAAATTCTCTTGGTTAGAATTTAAAATGTTAGACCTTCTAGACTAGGAATTAAACCACATATCTCTGCCCTTCAGATAAGGATTTTTTGGTGAGGGGTTTTGTTAGTGTAGGAGCAGAATTTTTAAGTTACAGGATATTAGGGTATCTTCACCATATTCTGTTACCATTATACATTTGTTGTCCTGGTAAGATTATATAAGTATATAAATGATGGCCCATTAAGTGCTATGATAGTGGATGTTTGTGTTCATGGCAGTGCATTTCAAAAGTCAGTGCTTTTTAAAGATCCATATGTTGGCTTCTTTTTAAAAATAAAACAAAATTGACCACCATTCTCCAAAATTAATATTCTCTAGTCTTAGACCACCCAAATTCCTAATGGCTATTGGTGTTACATATTATGACCAATAAAAAGCTTTCTTGGTCTTCTTCAGAAAGCTAGAGTTAGCTTTGGTTGGCTGCTTAGCTATTGGACTTCGGCTTTTGTGGTACCTGACAGGAAAGGATTTTCCAAGAAAACTAAATGTTAATGCTTGAATATTTGTCATTTAATTCTCTCTCAGCCAAGATTGGCTAGTGAACACAAACATGAGAATGGTTTTACCTAGTGTTTAGTTGTTTAGAGAAATCAGGATAACACAAGACCTAGCAGCTTCTACATTAAGGGATTGAAGGGCTTGGAATATGATATTTCGGAGGTCCAGGGGAGGATCCAGCTCCCTCATTGCCCCATAAACTGAAACAAGGGCAAAGAAACTGTTGAGCTGTCTTTGTAGGCCCTTTTGAGGTTGTAATAACTGTTTGGACTAGGCCTCCTGGCTGACCTTTGAGGCCCTTCTCTCTGACAATGTTCTCCTAGTGCTCTATGTGAGTGTTATAACCCATGGATTACTGGTTTGAATTTAGGGCTCATTTGTGAGACAAGGGTCTGTTAACCAGCAAGGTGGAAATGCTAGATATTAACTTTTATTTTTTTCCTATTTATTTATTTATTTTTAGTTTTTAACTTTCATTTCCCAAGATTTTGAGTTACAGATTTTTCTCCCCATCTTTCCCCTATCCCCCACCCCTAAATAGTGAGCCTGCTGAATACCCTACCCCCAAATCTGTTCTTTTATCCCTTATCCCCCCCCGCAACTTTTATTTTAAAATTTTGTTTTTAAAACTTTGAGTTCCAGATTTTTTCCCTTAGTTCCCCTCCCCCTCCACACTTTATTTTAAACTTTTGTTTTTAAAATTTTGAGTTCCAGATTTTTTCCCCTTCTTCCCCCCTCACCCAACCCCACTGGGAAGATAAACAATTCAATATAGGTTGTACAGGTGTAGTTATGTAAAACATTTCCATGGTAGTTATACTGTGAAAGACTAGTCATAATTCCCTCCATCCTATCCTGTCCCACACTTCTGTTTTCTCCTTGGACCCTGTCCCTTTTTAAAAAGTGTTTGCTTCTAACTACCCTCTCCCCCAGTCTGCCCTCCCTTCTATGATTCCCCCTCTTATCCCCTTCCTCCCTATTTTCCTGTAAGGGAAGATACCCAATTGAGTGTGTATGTTATTCCCTCCTTAAACCAAATTCAATAAGAGTAAGGTTGACCCATTCCCTCTCATCTTCCTGCTCTTTTCCTCCATTGTAACAGTTTTCTTTTGCTTCTTTTATGTGAGATAATTTACCCTAATCTATCTCTCCCTTTTTCCTCCCAATATATTCCTCTCTGACCTCTTAAATTTTACTTTTTTGGATATCATCCCTTCATATTCATCTCGTCCTGTGCCCTCTGTGTATACATATACGTAAATATGCACATACACATATATGTTTATACACACATAACACCCTCATATACATACATACATATATGTATGTATACACATCCATCCATACATACATATATATTCCTTTTAACTATTCTCATACTGAGAAAAGTCTTATGAGTTACAGTTATCATTTTTCCATGTAGGAATGTAAATAGTTCAATTTTAATAAGTTCCTTATGATTCCTTTTTCCTGTTTACCTTCTCCTTCTTCTCTTCTTGTATTTGAAAGTCAAATTTTCTATTAATTTCTGGTATTTTCATCAAGAATGCTTGAAAATCCTCTTATTTCATTGAATGACCATATTTTTCCCTGAAGCATTATACTTACTGTTGCCAGGTAGGTGATTCTTGGTTTTAATCCTAGCTCCTTTGACCTTTGGAATATCATATTCCAAGCCCTTCAGTCTCTTAGTGTAAAAGCTGCTAGGTCTTATGTTATCTTGATTGTATTTTCACAATACTCAAATTGTTTCTTCCTGACTACTTGCAGTATTTTCTTCTTGACCTGGAAACTCTGGAATTTGGCTATATATAGTATTCCTAGGAGTTTTCTTTTGGAGATCTTTTTCAAGAGGGGATTGGTGAAGTTTTTCAATTTCTATTTTGCCCTCTGGTTCTACAATATCAGAGCCATTTAGTTTGATAATTTCTTGAAAGATGTTGTCTAAGCTCTTTTTTTGATCATGGCTTTCTGGTAGTCCAATAATTTTAGAATAATCTCTCCTGGATCTATTTTCCAGGTCAGTGTTTTTTCCGAAGAGATATTTCACATTGCCTTCTATTTTTTTTATTTGTTTGGATGTGTTTTATAGTATCTTGATTTCTTATAAAGTCATTAGCTTTCATTTGTTCCAGTCTAATTCTGAAGGAATTATTCTCTTCAGTGAGTTTTTGAAATTTTTTTTCCATCTGGCAGTTCGACTTTTTAAGGCATTCTTCTCCTCATTGGCTTTTTGGGCCTCTTTTGCCATTTGGGTTAGTCTATTTTTTAGGTGTTATTTTCTTCAGTATTTTTGGGGTCTCCTTTAGCATGCTGTTGACTTGCTTTTCATGATTTTCTTGCATCATTCTCATTTTTCTTCCCAATTTTCCCTCCAGTTCTCTTATTTGGTTTTCAGAATCCTTCTTGAGCTCCTCCATGGCCTGTAACCAGTTCATAGTTTTCTTGGAATCTTTTGATGCAGGAGTTCTGACTTGTCTTCCTGGTGTTCCATGCTTTGATCCTTTATGTCCCCAAAAAAGGATTCTATGGTCTGTTTGTGCTTCTTTTGATTGCTCATATTGCCAGCCAATTACTTGACTTTTGAGCTCTTTGCCATGGTAGAATTCTGCTTCCAGATTGCAGAGGGCTTTATCTCAAATCACTCGAGTTTTCTCAGCTCCTGGAGCTATTAGGAAGGTGCCCTCTCTGCAGCCCGCACAGGCTCTGGCACACTGGCCACACACCCCAGGACTACCACACAAGACCACGATCCAGATCTGCACAGCTGCAGCTCCTGCGGCTCTGCCACTTTTTACCCCAGGGGCAGGGGCTGGACCACACTCTTCTCCACCCAGTTCCAATAGAGTTCCCAACTGACCTTTTACATCCTTTTTGGCACTTATGGGTTGAGAATTCTGGAAACTGCCATAGCTGCTGGTGATTCACTTTCCTGAAGTCTACTCCAGACATTACTGGTTGGGGCTGCCCTGGGACTGGAATGACGTGGCTCTTGTGGGACTGGGCTTGGCTCCTAGCCTTGTGCCATATCCCCTTTCTGTTGGCCTGCTGGGCTACCTTCAGTGGGAGATTTGTTTCTCTCTGTCAGCTTGTGGATTCTGTAGCTCTAAAATTTGTGTAGAGTCCTTTTTTTACGTGTATTGGAGGTGGTGGGAGCCAGACCCACATGGAGGTCCTGGTTTTATTCCGCCATCTTGACTCTTGCCCCCTGGATATTAACCTTTAATGACATCAAAATAAACCACAAAGATGTGTCTATTTTCCTTTAATTGTTTTGGAAAAGAAGTTATGATTTCCATTAGATATATTCAAGTTTCTTGGGATAAAAATGGAATCTGGTGATAAAATGGTGATAAAATTTACCTAAACCTTTAGCATCAGCGCAGTGCTGTGTACCTTGAATAAGCTAGTTTTTTTCTTAGGATGCCAGTAAACGTGGGGTTATGGGAGAATTTGATCACAACTTGAGTATTCTTTGGGGAAAAGCAATAGAAAGGGTCTACCATAGGTAAGTTTCTGACAGGTTAAGAGATTCAGAGGGAAGTGACCCTGAAGCTCTCAGTTACAGACAGACTTAGTGCTAGATGTCAAGGCAAGTGCAGCTTCCACTCCAAGCTTTATGCCCCTTCTCCAGACTCTGGGCTGGGTGCAGGTTTTCATTTCAGTCCTTGGTCATAGAAACAGAAGGGATTTTAGAGGTCGTCAGAGCCAGATCCCCTGACTCTGTCAGCCCTCTTTTTTCCCCTCACCCCAGGCCAGCTTCCTTCTATCACTTTGATTTCCAGAATGCTTATTCTTGCCACACATTTGTCTAGAACCCAAGTATTGCTCTAATGATTTTTATTCATGTATCAATCAGTCAGTGGATATTTATTAAGAGCCTACTATGTGCTAAGTGCTAAAGACAAAAGTACGAAGAGCAAAGACATCTCTCTTCATACTTCCTCTAATGGAGAAGACCCAAACCACCTATCAGTCTACAGACAGCAGAATGGAAAGTTAATAAGTGTGGTGCTCTAATGCCTAAGAGCTTCCAGATCAGATGTAGGGTTTGTTTGGGAGTCTGTGCTTTCCTGAGGTTCCAAGCCTGTCAAGGATTGTGGTTGAGATGACACTGAAGCCTATAGGTATCTTTCTCTAGTAATGTCCTCACACTCCCCTCAGCCCCATCTCTACTTTGCGTGTATTCTGGGGTAAATTGTGTCATTTGGGGTGTTGCATATTTCTGGGAAGGGAGTAGATGTTTGTTGTATGGCTAGTTGAAAAGCTGAATGTGCATCCAGTATTTGGTTTCTTGGCAGCCTGAACTCTGGTAGACCTTGACCAAGTTATGTGTTAACTTTTTACTTGGTTAGTGCATTGGAAAATCTCTTGCCAAGTGGTGACAGCACTTTCTTCCTCCTGGGTAGAACGCCAGACTTCTGACAGCCCATCTGACGTGTCACATTTTTGTTCTTCTTCCCAGCAATCTGCCGAGCGCTGTGTGAGCACGCTGCTGGACCTTATCCAGACCAAAGTCAACTATGTGGTGCAGGAGGCGATTGTTGTCATCAGGGACATCTTCCGAAAGTATCCCAACAAGTATGTAAGATGAGGGGGAGGAGGGAGGAGGGAGGACTGCTTAAAACCTGTTCTTCAGGCCCAGAAAGAGCAGTGACCTGTGAGGAAACTCTGTCAGAAACTGTTACCTGGTGTCTGTTTTGCTTTATCCTTTGAAAAGTTGGTGTGATAATCAGATGCATGTGCATTGCCCATTCAGCATAAGCATTTACAACAATCTCTGATTCTTATGAATTTGAACCATGTTAAAGCCAGATGACTGTATGGCATGTTTTCTGTGATGTGGAGCCCTTGGTGGACAGTTAGTAAATATGTTATTATCATGTAACTGACTGTCTCCGACAGGCCTGTTGTGGAGCAGTGCTATGTCTGCCAGCCAGAAAGTGCAGAAATCCACCTTCCATTCCACATCCCTTACAAGTTGAAGTGCTTTTGCTAAGCAAAATAGACTCTTCTAGGAAGCAACCAAGGAACTGAAAGCCTCAGTCCAAAATCAGTTGTTTTGTACTCCAAAAAATTCATAATGAAGCAGCTCCTGGTCAGACTTGATGGGATGCTCTGGGCCATGTATTGAAGGGGTATAAGCGGGTGTGAGTTCTGGAGCTAGTTGAGATGCATTTTGTAGTGAGGCAGCTGGCTTGTTATCAGAACCTGTAAGAAGTTTGCAGAAAGTGACTGTGGGAAGAATGCAGGTGTTTGTGTGGTCAGAGTGAGAGGGGCTTGGCTGTTTCTCATCGCTGTTATTGATAGAGAAGTTCTGCCATTCTTGACTTTGGTGCAGAGCTGATGTCATTGGGAAGAGAGTGTGTGTGTGTATGTGTGTGTGTGTGTGTGAGTGAGTGGGTGTGGGTGTGTGTGGTGGTGGTGGTAGTGTGGCACTCGTGTCACACCAGGATCTGCTTCTTTGGTCAGAGCTATCTTGGTCAAAGAGAAGGGTTCATGTGACAGAAATGAGTAAACATGGGGACCTCTAAAAGCCACTCTTGGGTTTATTTGTTCATTTACAGCAGAGATGAATTGTGAGGAGGAAAAAGATTTCTCAGGAAAGAGAGGTCCTTAGGGTGAAAGGAGGCCACAGAATCTCTTTGGTTCTGGCTCCTCATCTGTTCTTAGCTGGTTTAAAACTTTGGGCTTAATCTAAGGAAGCCGCTGAACTTCTCTCTGCATCTGCTAAAATAGCATCCCTAGTTCATAATTGTGATGTGAAAATGTGTTGAGAAGATGGAAGCTCTTTTTGATCTTTCTAAGAAATAAAAATCCTGTGGCAATAAAAGATGGTATTACCTTATACTTCGGGGGTTTTTAGGTCTCACTGAAAGTATATGGGTGTGTGTAAGTGTGTATGTGGGTGTGCGCATGCGTGTGGGTGTGGGTGTATGTAGGTGTGTATTTTGCCCGGTAAGGTACTGCAGAGGACAATTTAGGAAGATGTTTTGAAAAAGTAATCTTGTAGATTACATTATTTTTCATACACATTATTTAGCATTAGCAATTTGGTTTATGGTGCATTCATCTTAGTGTCTCACCTGACTTTGTTGTTGAATACACGTCCTGAGTTTGCCCTTAATAATCAGACCTGTTTTTGTTGTGTTAGGTATGAAAGTATCATTGCTACTCTGTGTGAGAACCTTGATTCCCTTGATGAGCCAGATGCTCGAGCCGCCATGATCTGGATTGTAGGAGAATATGCTGAGAGAATTGATAATGCGGATGAGCTTCTGGAGAGTTTCCTTGAGGGCTTCCATGATGAGAGTACCCAGGTGAGCTTTCTCTTTCCTGTTCTCTGAGTCCTTCTCATGATGGGATTCAGCTGGGAGCTTTTTCACTGGGGCTCCTCAGTACATAATATATTTGTAGCAGTCCTAATAAGCCATCTTTAGATAATTCACATTTTATGCAAGCAACTTCTTAGTTAAGCTATTTATTACTTCAGCTTACCAGAAGGCCACCCTTAACTGCCTTCATTCCTGACTTGTCTCTGCTCTCCTGGCTTTTGTCCCAAGGTAACTTCTGTTTCCATAGTCTCCTAAAGCTGTAACTACTAAGTAGCTTGTGGTTGGAAATAAATAATTTAGAAATTGGTCAGGGACTGCTTGAGAATGCATTTCTAAAAAGATTATCAATTATCTGGCTCAGGAAACCAAAGCAACTTTTTTTGGCACTCAAAAAGGTTGGTGGATACTTTAAATACCACATCACGTGATGGTGAATTTGAGCTCTTATCCATTAGTCAAGATGGGTAAAATTTCATTGGCTACCAGCTTCCCCATTGTCTTCATAGGGGAGAAGAAACTTAATGCAGAAGATCACCTTTTTGTTGGAAATGCTGTGGGCTGGTACAAAAACCTGGTTTCCCTTATCCTTTTTGACTTTTGTACATGTAGGTGCAGCTAACCCTGCTTACAGCAATCGTGAAGCTGTTTCTCAAGAAACCGTCAGAAACTCAGGAACTGGTACAGCAGGTCTTGAGCTTGGCGACTCAGGTGAGAATGCTGAATGAATACAGGGTCTGACTTGGCTGGTTGTATTTTCTTGTCTGTAATGGAATGGGCTTCGAGGAATGGTCAGTGTGAGAGCCCTCAGCCTGAAGAGCACACTGCCTTTATGTGTCACAGAGGTGTCTTGATAATGAAATAAAGGAAGTTTTCCACATTTGTTGAATTTGGGTAATTTACTATTATTTGTCTGTGAGTTGACTTTATGGGTACTTAAACATTTATAAATATCCATGAAATAGTTTTTAGTTTTTTCCTTTTATTAAAGGAGTGTTTTGGTGACTGAATCTGACAGTGCCTCTTTCTGAGTTATTACAGTTCCTGTTTTGTGGATGAAATTATCACCTAGACATGGTAGGTGACTCAGTCAGGGTCTCTTTGAAAGCAGACCACAAATCCAGAAATTGAACCTTGGCAAGAGTGTTCTTTCATTCGTTGTTCTGACCCCTAAATGTTCCCCTCAATGTTTATGATACTTTGTGGTGTTAATTGATATTCTACCCTCTTGAAAATGGGTATCAGAAAATGAGGCCATCACTGATGGCAGCCAGTTTTTCGTTGCTTGGATAATTAGAAAAATGAGGCCACAATTTAATTGGATCAGAAGAAGGAAAAGAATTCTACTGTCTACTGTGGATAACTCTGAGCAGCCACTCTTGGAGGAGAGTAGTTGTCTGGGATCTGTTGTGTCCTGAAATGACTAAGGAGAATCCCATGGAGATTTGTGGGGTTTGCCTCCTTTCAGAAAGCTGTTTACATATTCAGAACTGGGATTGAGATGCTCACTTTCCCCGTTCTGGTTTTGTGTTTGTTCATGGTGTTGTTTCTAGACTTTATACTGCCTTGTGGAGTGGCTCGTTGTCTTCACTGTCTACCTGTTTCCTGTCCTCAATCCTGAGGGTTCCTTAATGACATCTTTGAAGTACTTTTTTTGCACTCTCTTGAGCATCTTCCTTAATTTGTAGATCAGATAAGGATAGAGACTTAAGATTTCATTGGTGTAAGGAACCTCAGGTGAAGAATATTTTCTCTACAACTTTGAGGCTTTGAAAGTTGCCTAGAACACCACAGGTCACACAGCCAGTGTGGGTCGGTGGCTCCAATTAAAGTGAGCTCTACAGCAGGCTGCCTCTGTGAGGAGCCATACTCTTGGTAGTAAGGTGGTAACTATTAATAAACATTGACTTTGTTCAATTGAATTTCCTCCCCTTCCTGATTCTGAGTTTCCAGAATTGTAGAACCATAAGATTGGCTGGCAGAGACCTTGAGAGACTCGCCTCTGCCCTGTTGGCCTGACTCAGCCTTTGCAGAAACGGTGCCTGGAGCTCCAAGGCCTGCTGCTGGGTGATTATTTCACATTCGGTGCCAAGTGATGTTGTTCTCATTTATTTTAATCACTTTGGCCTTTCTGTCTTTTTAATTATCGAACAAAAGACATAATGTGGCAAAGTATATATAGAGATCAACCTCTCCTTTGATGAGCTCTGGCATCTTTTTGGCAACCTCAAGACTCGAAGCTCATGGTTCTGAGCTGCATAAAGCAGATGAGGCCAAGGGAGAGTGGTGAGTTAAAGGGAAGGCTCATAGGGTTCTCAGAAGGTTTAGCATGCCGCTGTGAGCATAGGAGACAAGGCCTGCTGTTTCCCTTTTCCCTGTATTGGAAAGAATTAAATTAAATAAAAAAGTGCAGAACCCTTTGTGCTCCTTGATAATCAAAGAAGTTGATAAATTAAGGTAGTGTTAAAATGAAAAAATTTGGTTGGAAATTTTTTAAGAACAACCTGAATTAAGGACTGTTTCCAAGATTTTCTCTTTTGCTGTTTTTATGCCCATTTTCTTATTTTAGAGAACTTGGTAACAAACTATACAGTTGTGACCAGGAGAAGGGAAAGGAAGGGAATGAGCAATTACATAGCACCTACTGTGCATTGGGCACTGTCCGAAGCATTGTATTCATTTTATAGCTGAGGCAAGTAGACTCTGTGCTGAGGGTCACTTAGGATCTTCCTCATTCTAGGCCCAGGACTCGACCCACTGCACCACCTGGTATTTTAGAGACCGATGGAACTGGCATGTCCAGTGGGGGTCACCCTTTTAGTATGCCTTGGAATCTCTCTGGCTTTGAAACCCTGAACTTTGGGTCCTAAGGAGAGCCTCAGGAGGACTCTGGGCTCACTGACCTGTTGTCTCTTTAAAGCTTGGGTCACAGAATGCCCAGTGGCACCCTGTGATCACAATAAGCACCTGACTTTTGATCCCAAAGCTCCATTCAGCCTGATTTAAGATGGTCTTTGGATGAGGAGGGAGGCAGTGGAGTGAGTGTTTTCATGAAGATGTTACAAATCAGCACTCAGAGGGACGGGAAATCAGTGTCTGGAAGCCCTCTTCTGCTTTTGGTTTGGTCTTGAAGAGGGCAGCTAAGCACATACTTCTCCTCCAACAGCACTAGGGGTCTCCTGATTGTAGATCCATTGGTCGCTCTACCATGTTGGAGGGAGGAGGTTTTGTGGGAAAGCCAGTAAGCTCAGTTCTTAATGTGTTCATTTTGACTTGGATTGGAACATCCAGGTGGACATACCTTACAGGCAATCAGGAAAGGGGGTCTGGAGCTTGGAGGATAAAATTTGGGAGTTACCGGTATAGGAAGGGCAGATGGTGGTAGTAGTAGTAATACAAATGATGGTAGCTAACACAGCTAGTCAAGTGTCTGATGCTGGATTGGAATTCAGCTCTTCCTGACTGGAGGCGCAGCACTCTGTGCCCTTTGCCATCGAGCTGGTTGGTAGTTCATGGAAACCTATTTCCAGAAGTTGTGATGTCCTGGCCACCCTCTCTTGGCTGGGGGTTCCTTTTCTCATCATCCTTGTCTTGCTGCTCTAGGAGAAAGCATCAGCCTACAACTAGCTTCTCATTGTCACTTCCAGACCCTCTTCTTCTCTTAGGTTCAGGCCCTAAGAGCAGATCCTTATTGCTATAGTCTGCTGGTCACTTTGTCTCCTTTCTGGAGGAGTAACTTATGTGATTGAGGTGGGTTCAGCTTCCCTGCTTTGGTATTTGCAGGCTGCTGTTCTTCCTGGACTCTTGAGCTCCTGGTGTGTGGGGAGGGGTTACCAATTTGTCCCATCTGGCACCTGCTCCATTCTGTTTGTCTCTCAGTGTTGAGTTACTTGAGCAGTTTCCCATAACTGTCACCTCTATGATCCTGTGAAATTTGAAATTTCTGCTATCCTGATAACAATCTCGTATTCATTCATTTTTCTTTCTGCTTCATTCTTCCTAGACCTCATCCTTACTGTGACCTTTCATCATGCCATTCCTCCTGGTTTTCCAAATTGATCTTCTGGCCTCATTTTCTTCCATTTACTTGACCTCACTATTCCTTCAGTTGTCATCTCACATCTACTTCTTTGTAGAACCCAACCCCTAGAAGAGTTACCTTTCTATATTGCCTCCATGTTCTCACCTCCTACTCACTTTTCAATCCCTGGACATTTGGCTTCCAGTCCTACCACTCCACTGAAACTGTTTTCCAGGTTACCAAGAATCCATTCAGTCCTTAATACTACGGCTTTTTCTTACTATTTACTGCTAGGTGTATACTTCAAAGAAATCTTTGACAAAAAGAAAGCCTCCACATATGCTAAAATCTTTATAGCAACACCTTGTGTGGTCGCAACAAAATAGATGCCCTCAGTCATGGACTAGCCAAACAAATGACAGTGTGTAGCAACAAAAAACATAGCAAGACTTAAATCAACTGATGAAAAGGCGAGTAAATAAGGCCCGAAAACAGTAGAGAAGATGACTAACAGTGGAAGTGGAAAGAACAGTAGCCACGGAATAGTCCAAATGAAATGCTGAGAAACTATAAAGCACAAGCTTGGCTGTGAAGGGGAGAGAAGAGGAGAAGCCTCTAGCTCCGCAAGTACGCCCAAGGGCATATGAGGTCAGATCTTTTTTGCTGTGTTGGTCAGTTTTGCAGAATTTTTTTTCTCTTCCTCTTTTTCTTTTTTGAAAAAAGTTCTTTGTTACAAGAAATAGCTCTTTGGGAGGAGGAAGGGGAAAGTGACAGTAGGAAATCTAGGTGCTGCGGAAACAAAAGATGCCAATAGATCTATTTTTTAAAAAAGAAGTCAATGATTCTTTAAGGCAACAGTCAAGACTAAGATGGTGGGGATGGATGCAGAATCACAAGGATTTGGCAAAGTGGGGGGAGGAATTGGGGCTTTGGCACCTCTTCTGCCCTGGGATGCACATAGCTCTATGTTCAGACTTTGTGAGATCGTGTGTGAGGACTTGCCCTCAAATGTTGTTCCCCCCCCTCCCCTTCCCTGTGACTTAGTGCACGTGTCTGCTCCTTGTCATTTTCTCGACTCCCATTATCTCGGGTGTCAGATGTGTCTTGTGGTCCACGTCTCCACTTTTCTTTCTCTAAATTCTACATTTCTGTTTTGTGGCTTCAAATTCTTCTTCAGACTAGGAAACCACAGCTAGCTTTGTTCAAATCTTCTTCAAAAATAGACTCGAAGGCAGGTCCAGAAGGACTGTTCCATAACTAAAAACTTCAGTGGCTGGACTGGGACATTGTATTTTCACGCTCAGAGGACCTTTTTTGCTTCCTTGATGGTTCAGATAGTTGAGTTTGGATAAGTGACTCCCAAAATGAGCTACAGGGAGGATTGTGCCCTAGGTCACATGAGTTAATATCTCAAGTGCTTCTAACACTACACTGTGTGGCTTCTCCCAAGGTGAAAATTTTGGGAGCTCTTTGCACGAATCTCAGTCCTGAGTTAAATTATTCTACTCTTAAAACTAGCTGTGTGACTTTGGGCCAGTCACTTAACCCCAGTTGCCCTCCAAAAAGCAAAAAAAAAAAATTTTTACTCTCTCATTATACAAAGTACTTTCTAAAAAATCAGAGCCTGAAATATTGCAGGTCAAGATTGACTTGGGTTGATAGAAAACAGAAGAAAACATTCTTTAGGTAGAGATTTAAGTAAAAGACATAGGAGCTGCTGTAAAACTTGCTTAATTGTTTTGGCACTGTGTTTTTCAGTCTTCCAAGCCTTATCTAGAGTTCTGGTGGTTTTACACTGAATTTTTGGAGTTTTTCTTTATGTTAGTTTTTCTTTTAACTTTTGAATGACATTTTTCAGTCTTATTCCCTGCTGAGTTAGAAAATGTAAGATGATCCTCTTGAAAAGCTATGTTTCATTCACATGGTGCATCATATATACATCAAGCATTGTAAGATGAGGAAGTTGGGGTTTCTCTATGCAGATAAAATCCAAAAGAACTCCTTGCTTTTTCTGTAGGATTCTGATAACCCTGACCTTCGAGACCGGGGCTATATCTACTGGCGCCTTCTTTCCACGGATCCTGTGACAGCCAAGGAAGTAGTCTTATCCGAAAAGCCCCTGATCTCTGAGGAGACAGACTTGATTGAACCCACCCTCTTGGATGAGCTCATCTGCCACATTGGTTCTTTGGCCTCCGTATATCATAAACCTCCCAATGCTTTTGTTGAGGGGAGCCATGGGATCCACCGAAAACACTTGCCCATTCATCATGGGAGGTAAGTATTTTGCAGAAAGATCCAGCTGATGAGGGTAGAGTATGCTCTGCCAGAGGGATAGTCTCCTGGAAAAGAAGTCCCTCTGCTGGCTACTAGTAGTGGTAGTGAACTAGTGTTCTCATTCTCTTGTGGGTAAGAATTTGTTCCCTCGGGCCAGGTAACTTGTCATCAATCATTGATAGAATTTTGATGTCAAAGAGCAAGGTTATTGCTTGTTATTGGATACTTGGGTGAGTTCAGTTCTTTATCAGAGTTGGTGGCTGGGAGAGTTAGATGAAAAATGGAACTTTAAAAAATATATTACATTTCAGTTTCCTGCTGTGGGCATCTTTTAGAAATAAAAACATGAGATGTTAAGTCAGTTGCAGGTAACATTTCTAAACTGTCAGCCTACTAAGATGCTTTGGTATCAGCCATGGAGAAGATTGATCCAGATTGATGGAAATCACTCTCTTGTGGTTATTTTCAGAGAGCTGAATTTCCCTCTTTAATAATAAAGCATTTATAGCAAGAGCTGTCTTTAGGGAGAGTTGGAGTCTATACAGTCCAGTGATCTTGTTTGACTGAAAACTAAATTATTTCCTGACCATCCTTCTACAGTCTATTAAGAAAAAACCAAATTCAGTGAAATGGGTGAGCTTCGTTTATCATCACTCAACTGTCAACATCACTCAACACTTAAAAATTGCCAATTACCATTACTTTAGCATTGCCTTTTCTGTAATCACTGAAATTTGGTATTGCCCTTTCAAACTGATGTTCAAGGATTGCCTGCTAGGAATTAAAAATATTCTCTGTAAAATCCCTTGAGCTGCTCCAGTTATCAAGTACCATTAATACCTCAGTTATCCTTACAGAATCTCTTCATAGTAGTTAGCTATCAGGGACAGTTAGTTTTACTAAAAGAAAAATGAAGCTCAGCTCTGGGAAGGATTTGTCTCAAGGCAGAGAAAGAGCAGGTCTAAGGAGTGTTGACCTCCAGTCTTGGCCTGGCTTCATTCCCCTTTTGTGACTCTGTAGTCAGACCACAGTTCTCCTGATTAGAGTAGATCACTGGTGGCCCAGCCAGGTGGCCTTTCTTTAGAGAGCTCCCTATAGCAGGCTGTGTAGATGGGGATTCTGACCAGGGACTTGGTTCTGATGGGGCGTTGTGGCCTTTCCTCTCTACCTCCATTTCTCTGTTTATGTGGGTAGCATTTTATGAGTGATATGTCTAAAGAAGCTGTTAAAATTCATGAGGCTTTTCTGAAATGTTACATGGGAGGTAAAATATAGAAATTCATTGCTTTGTTGTTGACAGTAAAAGGAACAGGCTGTCTTTTAATGAAAATGCCACTGTGACCCTTAATATGAACTTTTTAAAACCCTTCTAAGAGAAGTGAAGTGACATTATTTTCCCTTTGGCATTTGGCTTCCAGGGCTCTTCTTTTTCTGAGTGCCTACCAGATGTAAAGGGGAAAATTATAAGAAAATGTTTTCCAGGGCACAGGGAAAGAGATAAAACCAATCTTTAAACTTTTCAAGAAAGTCTTTGATTTAAAGACCTTTTCTTGGTTTGGGTCTCTGAACTGGTTATTGGATGATTTATTACATGATCCCTACCTGATGTTTTTGAGTTGCTGCCACCACTTGTGCTGCCTTTTATTAACAAGGAATTTAGTTGGCATGAAAGGATTCCTCTTTAAAGAAAACAATGCACACAGCTAATGGAATGCTTTTGGAAATATTGCTAACACCAGCATTAATCTGCAATTTGAGGTTTGTGTTACTGCATCTGACGTGAAATGAAACCACACTAAAAATGCTATTCTGTCTTTTTCTAATGGTTTAAAACCCCTTTGTTACTAGAATAGGTTGTGTTTTGAGTGGAATTTTTTTTTTATTAAATAGTCCATTTCATCTTGGTTGCTACTTAGGTGGAATAAGAGACCAGTTGTTGAGTGTATCCTGTACTTTTCTTCCAGAGTGTGGGGTTGAGATAAATATTTGTCTAATGTAGGAACATCTTAGCATTTTGAAAGATCGCTTTAGGATTAACCTTACTGTTGTTTCCCATGAACTGTTGATATAAACCCATTTCTTGCATATTAGAGAGAGACAGAGACAGAGAGAGAGAGTTGTGTGTGTGATTTCTTAAAATAAATTCCTGTGTCTGGAAGTAGTTCCTCCCATGCACCTCAGTGCTTTTTCTGAGCTTTCCATTTCAGATCGGTGGGGCTTATGTATACTTTCTCTCTTGTTCCTTGGTCTGTTGATGTTGGTGATCCATGCAGTCTTAGACATTGCTCAGTGACAGATATAAAAGACGCCTCATTTGGGGGTGGGGGTAGGGTTTTGGGTTGCTCCCCTTTGCCTCCATGCTGTACTTCACACTGATAACCTTCTTGAAGTTTGACTTCTATGGCAGGGTTCCCCCTTTACTCTCCTCTTGGATTGTCCTTTTGTACCCTTTATGACTGTTCTTTATCCTTCCCTACCACCTGCCCATTAACTGTAGGTAGGTGTGACGTCAAAGCCCTTTGTTCCTTCCCTTTTAATTACTTGATCTGTTAATAGAATTTAGCAATTCCTGTGATTTCCATTGTTACGTATATAAAATCTGTTGACTGCTTTGTTTCTCTAGCCCAGATCTGTCTCTTGCCTTACCTCCGATATGGGTATGGCACCATTACTAAAAAGTTAAGCTTGAAAATTGATCTCATCTCTTCTGGAATCCCATTTTTTGTGTTTTGCAATTAGTGGTGCCACTACTTTCCAGGTACTTGTGTCATCTTCTTCCTTTGTCCCTTTTTAAAAAACTGTATCTTTAAAAAACTGTGTTAATATCTTTTTGACACTACAATTTTTTCTGTGCTGTTCTTCCCCAACTATCTCTTGTATTAAAGAAAAACAAATAAAACCAACCCAAACAGTTACTATACGTGTCAGCACCTGCAGTATTCTGTATCTGGAGTATCTGTCCTTCTTCCTTTTCCTGAGAGGAGGAAGATGCTTCAGCATCTGTTCTTTGGGAATAGTACTGGCCATTACATCTGATCTGAATACATTATTTTCTTGGTTCTTTTTCACTCAATATCAATTGATACAAGACTGACTTCTTGTGATTATCTGAATTACCTTACTTGCCTTTTCTTATCTCAGTCATTTCAGTTCTTCTGTCTACATTTTTTCCTCTCCCCTTACCCCCATCTCATCCATTACTAAATCCTGCCGATTCTACTTCCTCAGTATTCTTTGCGCCTGTCTCTTCCTTTTGAGTTTTCGTAGCTGCCCCTCCTAGTTCTGGATGTAATCACCTCATTTTCACCCGAGGTCTTCTAGCAGCTCATCTCTTTGCCTTCATCTTGTTCATGTGCAGTCATTCTACAGCTGGCTGCTTCCATAGAATTTTTATCATATCGTTCAAGTATTTAAGAGCCTACAATGGCTTATCATTGCCTATAACATAAAATCTAAACTCCCAGACTTCTAGAAGTTCCAGGCTCTTCACAGAATGTTCTCCCTTTTTTCTCTGTTTTCCTTCAAGGTCCCTTTCAACTCATCAGCTTCATTTCTTAACACATGGCCCTAAAAAGGGCTCAAGTTCTTTTGGGGAGAGCAAGTGTCAATATTATAGGATCTTCCCAATGAGATTAGTTAAAAGAAATCTCCTAATAATTCAGCTAGGAAAAATGAAATAAATGAAAAGCTGTCTCATGAGAGAAAGTTCTTTTGCTTGTTCTGTGGTATATGGTTGTCAGACCAGTCTGTTGAATGGTTGTCAGTCCATACATCCAGTATAAACATTGTAGATAATGAGTTAGGCCCAGAATTGAATTGAGGGAAGGGAATTGGCTAGATGACCCTTACAAACTTTCAGAGGGCTTTAACCTGATCCCTGGCAAAAAATCCATTGTTTTTATTAAGGATATTTTCTAGGTAATGCTGTATTGGGAAAAGAAGGGGTAGGATCATGGAACATCATAATTTCCAAAGAAACAGAATTTCAGGTTACCCAAAAGTAAAAAAGACAGACACATCTTGTTCTTTGTCTCAAAATCTGCACAATGAGAGAACTAAAACCAAGTGATGAGGGTCATGTTGTCTAGTCAGTCAAAAGTTATTGTACACTTGTGAGTGGAGTCACACCAAAGACAACAAGAAACCTTCTGGAGGACAACACAAACAGGTGTATGAAGAAGTAGGCATAAATTGAGAGTGTCTCTTCATTTCTCTTGTGTTTTCCTAATATGGTATATTTGTTAGTCACCTTTTTTGTTTTGAAAAATTATTTTCTAGATGGAACCAACTTTTCCCTATTCTGTTTTTCTCTCCATTCTTATAGCACTGATGCTGGAGACAGTCCTGTTGGCACCACCACCACAACCAATCTGGAACAGCCTCAAGTCATCCCCTCTCAGGGTGACCTGCTGGGTGACCTTCTGAACCTCGACTTGGGTCCCCCTGTCAATGTGCCACAGGTTTCCTCTATGCAGATGGGGGCTGTGGACCTCTTAGGAGGAGGGCTGGACAGTCTGGTAAGCCTCTCTCCCTCTCTTTTCTTTGTTCATGTATAGTCCTTGCTTTGCTAATGAGACCTTGAACTGTGTTCTTCTGTGTGAGCAGTGGTCTGGACATCTCCCTCCTAAGCAGTCATATCCTTTGGTGGAAGATAGGGAAAATTATCCTAATCAGTTATAAACTGTTATTCTTTGACTCAGGATGTTTCTGCAGATTTATGGGATGGATTGTCTTACTTTGCTTCAAAACAGAAAGCACTTTGATGTTTTTGGGATTTGTTGCTTCTAGACCTGGAATGCTTGTGCTCTTTCTGGAGTTGGTTAGAGGGAAAATTGCTTGGCTACTTTCCATTTTCTTTTTTCTCCCTTCTGGTCCTGCTTCCAATTAAATTAGCTTCCAGGATTCTGATACTAAAAGGCTTATTATGGTCAGCGGTAAACAGTGCCACCTTTGGGTTGAGAAGGCAGAAATAGCTTGGGTTGTATAGTCAAAGAGGAATGAGATGAGTTAGGGAGGGATCTCACGTGGACAGAAAGGTGGAGTAGTACAAGAGCCCATCAGTAACTTCCTGGCATGGACCAAAGGAAGTGCTTTGCAGCTCAACAATTGGAACAAATCACATTTGTTTGCAAATATGATATTTTGCCCATTTGATTTATTTCCCAGTATTAGAAATTAAAAGCAGATGTCCCCCAAATAAATGTGTGCTTCCATTCCCCTGTACCTAAGGCAGGGGTTCTCTGTGGCCTCCATACTGGACTCCTCTCTTCCAATGGAAGCAATAGGAAGTCTTGAAATTAATGCCAGCATAGTGGATATTTTTGCTTTCTGACAGGTAGACTAAGGAAAGAGGCCTATATGATGGCAGTGAGACATTCTAATGGACAGGCGCTGCTTCCAAAGATTGCTCTGATCAGGCTCTGGTTCCAGATGGTAGTTATACAAACATACAAGTGATTTCACTTGTTTTTTGGCCACTGCATTTTAACTTTTTGCATATAATTTTAAGGGAATTCACTAGTAACCCTTGTGAAGAATCTCATAAGAGACAAAACAAGCCTAGCTCCACATAGTCACTCTTACAGTATAACCTGTAACCAGATTCCTCCTCTAGTTTGCATAGTCACCTTACAGTTTTAGTAAACAGCAGTCTATAGTTCTATGAGCAGTCCAATAGGATAGAAGCAACATGGCAACATGCCCCTTTCCATCCTTCTTATGCCCCAAGGAAATGTGTTCGATTGACAGTTACTTTAGACTGTACCTCATATACCACAACTTGTTTAGCCATTCCCCAGTTGATGGGTATCCCCTCAGTTTCTAGTTCTTTGTCACCACAAAGCAGCTATAAATATTTTAGAACATATAGGTTCTTTTCCTTTTTCTCTGATCATCTTGGGAAATAGACCTAATAGTGGTATTGCTGGGTCAAAGAATATACACAGTTTGTATAACCCTTTGGGCATAATTCCAAATTACTCTGTAATGGTTAGATCAGTTCACAGTCCCACCAACAATGTATTAACATCTCAGATTTTCCACGTCCCTTCCAGCATTTGCCATTTTCTTCTTCTATCATTTTAGCCAGTCTAATAGATGTGAAATGAGATCTCAAAGTTGCTTTAATTTACATTTCTCTAATCAATAATATTTAGAGCATTTTTTTGTATGACAACACATAACTTTCATTTCTTTGATTTCTTCATGGGAAAAGTGCCTGTTCATATCCTTTGAGCATTTATCAGTTGGGGAATGACTCATATCCTTATCAATTTGACAAAGTTCTCTTTGTATTTGAGATATGAGACCTTTATTCAAGAAACTGTCTATAAAATTTTTCACCTCAGTTTTCTGCTTTCCTTCTAATCTTGGCTACATTGCCATTATTTGTACAAACCCTTTTTAATTTAATGTAATTGAAAATTTCCATTTTACATCCCACAGTGCTATTTCTTGTTTATTCATAAATTCTTCTCCTATTCGTAAGTCTGATAGGTCGTGTGTTCCATGTTTTTCTCATTTACTTATAATATCTCCCTTTAAACCTAGGTCATTTATTCATTTTGACCTTATCTTGGTAAATGGTGTAAGATAATTGATATGTACCCAATTTCCATCAGACCGTTTTCCAGTTTTCCCAGCAATTTTTACCAAATACTGTAGTCTTACCCCCAAAGTTTAAATCTTTTTTATTTGTCAAACACAAGGTTACTATAATAATTTACTGTTATGTATTGTATGTCTATTCTGTTCCATCAGTTCACCTTTCTATTTCTTAGCTAATATCACATAGTTTTGATAATTACTGCCTTATGATATAGTGTGGTACTGCTAAACCTCCTTCCTTTACATTTTTTTCCTGTTAATTCCTTTGGTATTCTTGATCCTTTTGTTCTTTCAAGTGAATTTTGTTATTTTTTCTAGCTTGATGAAACAATTTTTTGGCAATTTAATTGGGATGACATTGAAATAAGTAGTTTAGGTTGGAGGGTTTTGTTGGTGACATATAGAAATGCTGATGGTTTATGTGGGTTTATTTTATATCCTACTATGTTGCTAAAATGATTAGTTGTTTTCACCTAGCTTGAATCTCTAGGATTTTCCAAGTATATCATCATATGAACTGCAAAAAGAGAGTTTTATTACCTCATTACCCATTCTTATTCCTTCAGTTTCTTTTTTGTCTCTTTGTTATTGCTAGCTTTTCTAATACATTATTGAATAATAGTGGTGACACTGGGCATCCTTGCTTCACTCCTGATTTTACAGGAAGGCCTCTAGCTTATCTCCAGTACAAATACTGAATGAAGATTTAAGTAGCTGCAGTGCCACATTCAAACAGCTTCTTGGAAACATCTGCTCAATTTCTTTATTTTGTAGATATAGTAATGAGACTGTACTTGAGCTTTTTCTGATTTTGTGGCAAACTGGCCACATTAGTACTGCAGCTCTAGAAGTCTTTGTATGTAATTTCCACTGAAATGAAAAGAGTGAGGGATAATCCCTCATTACATCTCTGTGTATGTCCTAAATGTGCTTGATCATTGTCTAGGTTTTTAGAGAATATCAGTTAAGCATAAACTTGACCGCACGGGCTGTTGGCAGGAAGACGTACAAGTTTGTATGGCGGCAGTAGGTGGTATGGTTTAAAGTTCCCATTGCTCTTGTGCAAATGTCTTTTTGTAAAAGTTATCTGTGATGGAGAAAAGAAGAACGTACATTGTAGCCAACGTTGCCTTGTGGTGTAGGCATTAGAAGTTTTAAGTTTATTCTGAACCTAAACACCAAAGCAATGAGCGTTTCCCTTTACACAATTGAACACAAAAAAGAGGATTGTATATGAAACCATGAGTCTCCATTCCTTGCTACTTGGTTTTTTAAAAAAGTGTGTAAATTCCTCGTTACTTCAAAGCTGCCATACTTGTCTGCATTTCCTTCTGAAGTCTCTTTTATTCTCCATGCATCAAAACAAAAGTTTCACTGATTTTTTTGATATCATTATTGCTGCTTCTTCCTTCCCCTATTAAAAACTGAGAGATAAGATAAATAAGTGTAATAAATAAGTGTAATCAAGCAAAGCAAGTCCATAAAGCAGCCATGTCTTCTTGAGTCCATCTAGTCTCACCAGGAGGCGGGATGATAGATCCTCTGGATGATGGCTTTGGTTAGAGTACTTTTTTTTTCTTACAAAGTTGTTTTTCCTTACAAAGGTATTGTATTATAAATTGTTCTTTCTGCTTCTGCTCAATTTACTGCTCAGCAGCTTGCTCCCACTAACCAGGGTTTGGCCTTGATCTTTTAAGTGATGTTCTTTAACTTAGTTCTAATTGTTGGCTGAATTGAAGTGTTAATTCATTGACACAGTTTGGAAAGGAACCTGCCACAACTTCAGGAGGAGGGATGGTCATCAGTCTGCACATTCAGCGTCTCACTGATGGTGCACTTCTGATGTGCTCTCTACCAGCAATTTGAGCCTTGACTTTGGCTTTTGAATAAAACTCCGAACTTGGAGTGAAGGCATGTTAAGTTTGTTTTTGGCAGCAATGACTTCTGCAGAACATGTATTTTCTTGTAAGCTTGTCTCCCTGTAACATGTATGTTGGGCAGCATGTGGCAGATACAAGTGGAACTTTGCTGGCCTGTCTTATTTTTTTTGTTCTTTTCTCTCTAGAATCCTTTTCTGTTCAGTTTTTTATAAGAGAGAGTCAGAATGTGTATGCATTTAATATTCAGTTGACACTGAAAGGCTTAGATGTTATTTTATTTTCCTTCATGGAATAATTCTGTCTTATACCTTGGAGTGCTTTTCATCCATTTCAGCAAGTATTTGACTTCCTCCTGTGTGTAAAGTACTGAACTTGGTGCCATGGTGTTACAAAGAAGACACCATGATCTCTGCCCCCACAAAACTTGAGTCTTTACAGTTGAGATCTCATGCACACAGTATAATGTGAATGTGGGATGAGAACTCAGGAGTAGGATGCTCTCAATAAGAGCTTTTGGTTTGGTTGGTCCTTTGAAAGAGGCATGGGAAACTGGTGATAGACTGCATTGGAGTTAAAAGGGTCTGGGGGCTGCACCTGCAGTTTACCTAGTGTAGGCAGCCCCTCATCAGGATCTTCCTGGAGCAGGGCAGATTGATGCTTCTCTTGCCCCTTCTCCTCCTGGATGTGAGTTAAGAGGTGAGGACTGGACTGGAAGCAGGCATTCTTACCTGCTTGGAAAGATGATGAAGATGAGTGCCATTTGAGATGTTTTGAGTTTGAGGATCCAGTAGAATATCCAAGTTAAATTATCTAGAAGATATTTTGAAATGCTGATACAGCTTGAGAGTTGTGGCAGCTAAGCATTTATCTAGCATTATGATTATGTGCCAGGCTCTGGTACATAGACAGAGCCAGCAATAAGAAAAAAAATCCTTTCTAAGAGCCTATACAGAGGTGGGAAATAAAGAGATGGCTGACCTGGAGATCCTCCCTAACTGGAGGTTTGGGGAGAAACCTCACCTCTCCCTTTCATTCAAAGGGTTCTCATGAGTAACGAAGACCAAAGCTGATGTGATCTGCAAGATGATAGAGATCCAGGTGGGTTGATAGAGAAGTCCCAGGAATGTAGCAGGATGGCAGACAAGGAGGGGACTATCCTGAGAGCTAAGTTAGGAGCCATTTTTAAGGTCAGAAATGTTCCTCTTCTATCTCAGAAGCTGCAAGAAGCCACTGGATTTATACGATACTAACAGGTGAATTAAGACACAGCAGTGCATGCGGATATATGTACTCACATAGGATGTTAGAGTGTGATAAGAAGTGGAAAGTATCCTCTACAAACTAATGTTCTTGCTGTGAATCTCAACAGCATGTACAGGTGTGGGCATACTGGACAGCCTTATTTTTTCTGCAGTGTTTTTTGTATTTATAAAAAAAGTTTTATTGTACTGAAAAATGTAGAAACTTGTTCTTAGCTCACTGACCCTCATACAGAGAGGCAGCCGTTGGCTGACCCTTGTCTAGACAGTCTGGCCCTCTCTCCTGTGAAGCTCGTGACTCCCCCTCTTCCCTAGGCCCCTTCTTTTCTCCGCTTCCTCTTGGCTCTCACATCCCTTTGCCCTCTCCCCCGTCCTCACCGGAGTCTGTGCTTCTTAAGGACAGGAGCTGAGTCCTTTGTTGCTTAGAAGTTTTTGCTCTTGCATCGTCGGTCTGGCTGCTTTGGTTACTTTTTACCCTTTGGTTCCAGGACGTTTGCTTGCATATTTCTGCTTCCTGTATGCCAATGTAGGGTATAAAAAGCAGATGATCCAGTAATGGCTCAGTGCCTGGCCCATCATAGGCGCTGTACAGCCCTCCCTTCCCTTGCCCTTCCCCAACAGTAGTGAAGGTGGTTTCTTCCATTGGATGCTATTCATTTTTTCTCCTTATTTCTTTTTTCTTTCTTTTATTTTTTGAGGCAATGTGGTAAGTGACTTGCCCAGGGTCACTCAGCTATTAAGTGTCTGAGGCTGCGTTTAGCTACCCCTTTTCTCCTTATTTCTAGTACTTGCCTTGTGGTTTTTAGGGGAGAATTGTTTTTCATTTGTTACCCTTCCTCATTTTCCTTAGTATTTGCCCTTTCCACTGCCTCCAGTTTTGTACTAATGACATTTATCCTTCTTTAAAAGCACTGTGATGTGGCCCATGTCAGATTGACTGCTTTCCCGAGAGGTAGGAAATAGGATACCCACTCTGTCGTGCTGGGAACTAAGTTAATGTTGAATTCCACTACTTTCCTTCATCCTGACTGCTGACGCCCCTTCTCTCTCCACCCCTACCTCCTTTATTTATTTCTAAGCTCTAAGCTTAACAATTTGGCTTGGGATATAGATTGGTTATTTAACTTGAATTGATTGATTCATTGTACTGATGTTGGTATAACGTTAATACTTAGTGTTACTAAAGTAGTATTTTAAAACTGTTTTTAGTAATGTGTTTGGAACTGTTGATCATTGTCTGGAGACTAATTATTCCCGGTAATGTGACTTTTTTCACAGTTGGACCTGCCTCATTGCAGGTCATTCCGTCTTGTTATGGGATAGGAAGTGACATGTTTGGGTTCACCACCTTAGCCTTATTTATTCATTCATTCATTCATTCATTTATTTTGGAGCATGTGTGGCACAGAGTCTGACATGTGTGGCACAGAGTCTGACATCTGTGGAGCTCTCCAAAGTTATACTTAAATTGCTGGAATTTGTGACTTTTACTTTCAGGCCATCAGGTGATGCCTTGGCTTAAGTCTTAGCCTTTTATTTGTTAAAGAGCCCATACATTATTCCATTTGGCTTATTGGTGTTATTAAAAAGGAAGCATTATTCAGAGTACTCTTTCTATGTTCCAGGGAGGGAAGAGTCTTAACTTCAGGGTAATCTGCTTAATATGTAGGGAAATAAAACATGAAAGCCCCAGGTGGCTAAGAGGTGACTGTTGACTTCTCAGTGTGTCCAACTCTTCGCCCTGTCTGTTTCCTGTAGGATCTTGCCTTCCAGGTATTTCTTAAGTGTTGATCTTACTTCTGGCCTCTCCTGCCAAAGATAAAAGCTCCACATTAACCTCCAATAATTTAGTGATCTTTATTGTAAGGGTTTTTATGCTAATTTGACAACTTAATTTTGGAGCAGTCATTGCAAGCTCTAAAGAGCACCTGTTTTAATGTCAGTGTTGTGTTTGGGCTTTTGGTCAGTGGGATTCAACACTGTGAATTGTAGAGCTAGAAAAGTTTCTGTAGGTTAGATGGTTGAAGTCTCCATACTTACATGTTTCTCACCCTGAAATCCAGCATTACTTAAATTCATACCAGAGGCAGATTGGGTCACTCCTATTAAATGTAGCAAATAACTAAAGTTTGGTCATCTTATCTGCCTTTTGGAAGAAAATATGTTAAATATACCCTGAAATCTGGTAGGAAGCGGTGTTTGCCTTGGCTCTGGGAGTGGTACTGACCTGCTGGATATTGTCACTGTCATCCAAACATGAATAGGCCCTCCTCACTTATACTGGCAGTATGAATGTGGATATGATGCTGTAGGCCTACACTGGGAAGTTTGTTAATTAAACTTCAATTCCTTTTGTGATAAAATTCTTCAAGAAAGATCAGTTTTAAAATTCTCTCCTAAGGAATTAACTTGCCAGTCTGTGGGAAAAGATTAGTTCAGGAAGCCCTATCTAATTTATTTAGTATGTAATTATTGAGATGTGTTTAGTCTAGTTGATCTTTCTTTTTTTTTTAAGCAATCTATGAATAAATGAGAACAATGGTACTACTCTGATGGCAGAAAATAAAGAATTAAGCCTTTTGATGAGATTAAAACAGGAGAGTGTGAAAGCTAGCTTGAAACTTAACATCAAACAAAACCAAACCTAAGATCATGGCAAATAAAAGGAAAAGTAGAAGCAGTGGCAGATTTTATGTTCTTGGACTCAAAGATCACTGTAGCTGGTAACTCTAGCCATGAAATTAAAAGATGCTTATCCCTTGGAAGGAAGGCTGTGGCAAATCTAGAGAGCATACCAAGAAGCAGAAACCTCCCCTTGCTGACAAAGGTCTGTATAGTCAAAGCTGTGGTTTTGTCAGTAGCAATGTAAGGCAGTGAGAGTTGGACTGTGAGGAAAGCTGAGTGGTGCAGAATCAGTGCTTTCAAATTGTGGTGCTGGAGAAGAGTTTTGAGAGTTTTTTGGACAGCAAGATCAAATTAGTAAATACTTAAAGAAATTAATTCAGCCTATTCATTGGAAGGTCAAATATTGAAGCTGAAGCCTAACTACTTTGGCCACATGATGAAAAGACAGAACTCATTGGAAAAGAAGACAAAAGGAGAAGGGGATGTTAGAGGATGACATGGATAGTTAGTGTCATGGAAGCAACAAACTTTGGGAGATAGTGGAAGATCGAATGGTTTGATCTGGTCTCTGGCATCATGGAGAATTGGATGTGACTGAGCATCTGAACAACAGTGTTATGTTGTTGGTTATACAGAGAAGTCATCAGTCACCTCTTAGCCATCTAGGACTTTCGTGTTTTATTTCCCTGCATACTGAGCAGATTCCTATGAAGTTAAGGCTCTTCCCTCTCTGGAATATGGAAAGAGTACTCTGAATAATGCTTCCTTTCCGTTTTAATGACATCAGTAAGCCAAATGGAATAATGCATGGGCTCTTTAATGAATACAAGGCTAAGACCTCACCTGATGTCCTGAAAGTAAAGGTCACAAATTCTAGCAATTTAAGTATAACCTTGAAGAGCTCCACAAATGTCAGACTCTGTGCCACACATGTTCCGTCCCCCCCCCCCCATACCTCACCCCCTCACTAGTTTAGTTAGGAGTTTATCCTCACTAAATTAAGTTGTGTTTGAAAAATGCTGATCAGAACCCCTCTTTAGCAGTCATGTGGGTTGTGTTTTATAGTCCATTTCTGAACCGCTTAGTAGGGATTAAATAGATTACAGCTTGATAGCTGAAACACCCTGCTTTCCCTTAGGAGACATTGACCTAAAATGAGAAAAGAATAGCAAAAATCATACCCTATATTTTAAGAACATTCATGATATGCACAGGATTCTAATCTAAATTGAATGGTTTTTGGTGTGGTTGCACATACTATTTTAAAGAGTATTCTTTTCCGAGCCCAAGGACGAAGTTGTTTTGACATATCATGTCAGTTTACGTTGTACTTTGGCTTCTTGTCTCTTAATCTTCAGGCCCCGAGCTCAGTAAGGCAGCAAATCCGTGTGGGTAGACTTCTGCCCAGGAGCAGTGTCTGAGCATGGGATATTAAAAAACAAACCTATGTTGCAGAGGAGTTTTTCATAATCCCAATACACAGTGCCTGCTTCGCTAGGAAGATTGTGTTTTAAGGTATCTAACACAAATCTTTCATTATAATGGAAGAGTCTTCTTGTGTCTATTCAGTCTGCTTCTTTTCTTTTTTCTTTTTTTTTTTTGGAGGGGGAAGGCAGGGCACTTGTGGTTAAGTGACTTGCCCAAGGTCACACCACCAGTATAGGTTAAGTGTCTGAGGTCGGATTTGAACTCAGGTCCTTCTGACTCCAGGGCCCAATGCTCTATTCACTGCGCCACCTAGCCGCCCCTGCTAATTTTCTTTAGAAAAATCTTTATCATGTTGTCACTGTAAACAGACTTAGGTCTGCTGCAGAATGTGCTTTACTCTCCAGTTCTTCCCTTATTTTCACTTTTGTGAGTGTGAAGTTGTACTTGGGATGCTTGATGAGCAGCTTCTGTTTACTCTGTAAACATCTGTTTACTTGTCAGCCCCTGAGTGCTCTGTTGCAGGACTCACATAATGTGCCAGAGGCAGCTTTGCCCTAGAAATGACCATTAACTGCCCAGCTGCCAGTGCTCTCCAGTTGTAACCCAGAGTGAGTAATACAGATGCTGCTAGGTAGTAAGTGCGCCGTGACCCCAATTCCAGACCATGTGGGCAGGATGGGCAGGACGGAGAGGGGAACTCAGTTGCAGCTGCTGGCACAACAGCCCATTAACTTTTGTGCTATGCCTTGGATGGAGAAGTGACATCACTAGCAGTTGATGTCTAGAATAGGGTGTGTGAAGAGCTAGACCCCAGGCTTTCCCTCTCATCCCCACTTAAACTTCAGCATCTGAAATGATTCACTGTTTATCACTTGATCTCTTTTCTGTCCTTTTCCCTCTTACTGAGTTGGCTACATTGGCAGCAGCATTTTTTCTTTGTGGCAAAAAATGGAAAAAAGCAGCTTTGGTGATAGGGCCGTGGGACCATCAAAAGTGGCTGCTACAGCGAGTCAAGAGGAGTACATCCTGGAGAAAGTTCATTGAGTTCAGTGGTGGCTAAAGTGGCTTTTTTTTTTTTTAACTTCCTAACTTCCTTATCAGAAGGCTGTTTGACACCAGAATTTAACTAGGAGATGACATCTTTTGCATGTGGAAAGTATGATTAGTATGGTTAATTAAGGATCTGGACAGAAAGGTGTCTGTCTTTGCTGTGTGCTGAGATATATTTGGTCCTTTTTCCTCCTGCTGGCCACAATGTGGTGGAGAGCAGTCCCTCAGCTTTGTTACATGATAGTGGACATAGACAAAGTACAACTATGTCTGAATAAGCCTTAAAAAAGATAGATAGGCATTTGTGGGGGGGTACTAGGGAAAGGGTTGGGAGTGGGCAGCTAGGTATTGTAGTGGATAGAGTGCCTGACCTGGAGAGGAAGACTCATCTTCCTGAGTCCAAATTTGGCCTCATACACTTAGTATCAGTGTGACCCTGCATAAGTCACTTCACCCTGTTTGCCTCAGCTCCTCATCAATCATAAATTGAGCTGGAAAATGAAATGAAAAACCACTCTAGTATCTTTGCCAAGAAAACCCCAAATGGGGTCACTTGAGAGTCAGACATGACTGAAAAAATGACTGAACATGGGTTGGGAGGACAGAAATGGACCTGAGATTTCATTCATCTAGTGTTTTTTGTTTTCTTCTTTTTTAAAAAAATTTTTTTTATTTATTTTTCATTTTCAGCATTCATTTCCATAGGATTTTGAGTTCCAAATTTTCTCCCCATCTCTCTCCTCCCCCCTCCCCAAGATAGCATGCATTCTGATTCCCCTTCCCCCAAGTCTGCCCTCGCTTCTATCAACCCCCCTCCTCCATACCCTTCCCTTTTATTTACCTGTAGGGCAAGATAGATTTCTATACCCCATTGCCGATATATCTTATTTCCCAGTCGCATATAAAAAGTTTTTAACTTTCGTTTTTAAAACTTTGAGTTCCAAATTCTCTTCCTTCTTCCCTCCCTCCCCACCCTCATTAAGAAGGCAAGCAGTTCAATATAGGTTGTACATGTGTAGTTACGCAAAACACTTCCATATTAGTCATCATCTAGTGAACTTCTATTGAGTAATAGCTCAATTGAGTAAAAGCTCCCTTCTCCACTGTGCACTTGGGGCAGGTAGAGAATTGCCACAGGAATTAAACGGTGGGGAGGGGGCCCGCACTGTAACTGGAAGAGGTGGGCCTTGGGTCAGGACCTCAGAGCTTTTGAGACTGATGGGCTACTCAGCTTTTCCTTTTTGGTGCTGAACAGAGTGCAGAAATGAGGAGGTCGAGGGTTTTTAGAGGAGCAGCGGGAGATCGTGGTGAGTCTGAAGCCTTCTCCATCTAATAGCTGAGTGACGGGGGCACATTCTTTCCCCTTTTAGAGCCTAATGTTCCTCATGTGTAAGTGTAGCACCACTTAGAGATAACACCTGTAATTACACCTGTAGTATTGACCTAGAGGCTGGTTGTGAAAAAGCCAGTGAAGTAACATGTGGGAATTATTTTAAGATCTTTCAAGTGCTGCATAAACACGAGCTGTTTTTATTATTCTGCTCTGGTGGATCATGGGCTTTATCACCACAGGATCAAAGCTTGAGAGCCTAGTGGGGTTTTATCTGTTAAATCAAGCAAAAATAAAGCAATCATTGGAATTGCTCTCCAGTGATTTTGTTTTACAGCTAATATTGACAAACAGCATAGAGGGAGAATATATTTAGTCTTCTCTGAGATATTAACATAATACTCAAGGGTAAAAAGACCCACACCTTGGAAGTGAACATCGTTTGGGTGCCTTGCAAGCTCAGAACCATCAGAGCCCAAAGAGCCTTTGCTCATTGTTCATAAGCTGGCTTGCCCTCAAGGATTTTCTTTTTCCTTATCCTTGAATTACCAGAGCCATACAGAATCCAGTCTCTTTCTGGGCTGTAGCAGCTAGCCTGTGGATGTGATGATAACATCTGGCTAAATAAATGAGACAGAATTTTTCTGAATTCCTCACGACTTTTGGTTTAGTCTTTTCTCTCTTCCATTTGGGGGTTTCCTCTCTCTCCTCACTTGACTACAGTAGAGCCATCTTTCATATAGTAGTGAAAAAAATTGGGAAAACATTTCTTTCTTTAGAGATACTGACAAACAGTTAAATCTTTTCCAGTTTTTAGTACTGATATATTTTATAAAAGCTTCTGGTTACCTTACAGGGTAATATTACTTGATTAATTTGACCCATCTATTTACCAGAAAAATGAAGACCCACTAGAAGGCATGGAATTCTCCCAGTCTGTCTCTGGAGTGAGTGCCTGTGACAGTTCAAGTTTTCTCCCTCCTGGTCATCAACATTGTTACAATAATAGACTTTGTATTGCTGCTGTCAGACTCTTTTTCAAGCTTTCCGTGTGAAAGGTATTTAAGACCTTCCACCATTGGGCCCTTTTAAGCCTTTATTCTTTTGTTTTCTCATTTAGGTATTCTATCTTCTCCAGATAGAACTACCATTCTTTCTCAAGCCAGCCCTGAGATTGTCTTATTTCATACATTTTGGGGTTTACAGTTCCCTTTTCCTAGAATGCCCTTTGCCCTTTTTTCTTCCCCTTTCTCCTCCCCCCTCCCCCTTCTATTGTCCTAGCTTTTTCAGAGTCTTCTAGGCTTAGTCAAGAAACCATGTCCATATGTAACCTTTCCTGGTCCTCTAGCCAAAGTCAGTCTTTCCCTCTTTGGGATTCCAACAGCACTTGATTCTTTTTCTTGTGACTTTTAACACATTTTGCTTGTGGTTAATTTGTGCATTTGTTTTATTTTCCATCTCTTATTTAAACACATTTAAGCACGCCACCCCTAAAGCCCACTTAGTACAGGACTTTGTACATGGTAGGGACTAAGATTGTTTTTTTAATGTTGAATTAGTGAAATTTCATGCTTTCCAGGAAGCCCATCTTAAATGAGGTAGATCTTGTTGGAGAACTTGAGAAAAATGCTATACAAAAATCTTTTCCATAATTCCTCACCTACTATTTTCTCCTTTCAGTGTCTTGTCATTGATGACTTGCTTGAGTATGTGCTTTTGAAGTCTTGTATTGAAAGGGTTTTTAAAAACTCTGTAACTGGAATTTCTGTCACTCTGTGTTGAATATGCCTGTTAATATAAGTTCATAGTACCTGTGGCATGCATGGACAATAGGAATCAACTGTCACGAGGGAAACCATTATCTAGCACACATTGGTTATAAATTCTATGTTCAGCTCATCAGGTGAAACTCTACCCTAGTCTTTAGTAAGATGCAAGGAGACAAACAAAGCAAGTCTTCACAGTATGGTGGTTCCCTTCACTTCCATTGTCAGAAGGCAAAGGATGTGCTATTGTAGTATAAAGAATGGTGATTGTGCTGTGCCCCATGGTGAGAGCTCTGCATGTCAGGCAAAAGCCAGGGCAAGGTGTTTTGATACTTCTGTGGTCCGGTGATCTTGTGGATATGGATAATTGTTCTCCCTGATGTGGATTACAGCCCATTGATGGCTCTGTGGTTCTTTTACATGGGCTTCCATAACTTTTCTGTAGAGAATCTCTGGGGCCTTTGATATTTCATGCACAGAAGTGCAAACAACCCTTTGATTGTCCATCTTTTGCCCTTTGCTCTCACCTACCTCCTTTTCACAGGAAATGAATGAGTAAAAATCTAGGTGGTAACCTACCTAGTAGAAAGGGGGTAATGTTTAAGAATAAGATGGACTTTTAGTGTTTGTTTGCATGCTGTTCTGATAGACAACTCATGAAGACCTTTATCATGGCACCCTCAGCTCAGATTGGGAAATGGGCAAAAGGCTGATTAATGGGTCAGTCTCTTGCCAGTTCCTTAAGCGCGCTTTGAAGTCTTCTGAGGGGGGGGTCTCCTTATTTTAAAGATGAGAAGAAAAAAGCCTAGGAAGTCTTCATGATTTTCCCAGGTTCACAATCTGGTTATTTAGCAGCAAGGCCAGGACTTCAGTCCAGCTTTTCAGCTGTTTAGCTTCCTGCCAAAAGAGCTATCTCTAGCAGATTCTCTTCTCAGAAGAATTTAAAAGGAGCTAGTAGGAAGAAGAGTTGTGAAGCTGGGGTCCACAGGTGGTGTGGTTTCTTTCTGTACCAACTATTTTCTCTTTTAGCATTTTGTTAAGTTTTAAACCCCATTTTTTGTTTGTGGCTGCTGGCACAGATCTGAAAACGCAATTTTAATTTTTATTTATGCCTCCTTTGCTTGTTTGTTTATCAGTTAAAAGGCTGTTCAGAAATGCCAAGGAGCAAGTGGTATAGATGAGGAAGGGGTGGGGTTTGATTTTTATTGTTGAAAAGGACATTTGAAGCATATCAGTGTTTGGGGGATAGTATTTCTCATGCTTTTTCCAAACTCTTCTCAATCCTATTTGAGTTTGTCCAAACACTGCCGTGGAAAGATTGGATCTGAAGTATCCCTGAGAGATCTCAGCTCCATCTTCCTTCTAAGGGTTTTTCTTAGATGTCCTTTCCAGGACATTACAAGCTAGTCCTTCTTTGTCCCAGGGGAGACAAGTTATTAGAAAGTATATATTCCCCAACTACTCAGTGGTCCAAACTGCAAATTCTGTTCTGGCTTCTAGTATGTAGCTAAATGAACTCTACCTTTCTCTCTTCTCTCTTCTTTCTCTCTTTCAGCTTGGCAGTGACCTTGGCGGGGGCATTGGAGGAAGTCCGGCAGTAAGTGCCATCAATTTTTTTCACAGTGGGAAAATAGTGTCCCTTCCCTACCCCAATTTGATAGGACTTTTTGTTTCTGCACTAATTCTCTCAGAGCAGCCATTGCTGCTGCCAGACGTTGTATGTGCCGACTCAGATGGCGGTGTTAGAAGAGTAGCATCATGAGAGAAGGTCATTTTGAGTTGTCAAAGTGGTGCCCCACTCTGTTAGGCTACATCCTCAGGGCTTGGAGTCTTGGTCTCTTCAGGAATTTCTCTGACTTCCTGTCATTAATGGTTAAAAAGAAATTGAAACTCCTATCTTGGTTAGGAAATGCTCTTATGCCCTGGTGTCAGCTAGCATGCAATTGAGAGAGTGATCTGGACTCTGTAAGAGTGAGAAGTTCCTGAGAGAGTGTGTTTGAGAGAAAACATCCACCTTTCGGGGGGAGGGACCCCCTAAATGTTTATTTTTGTATTGGGAGAACAAGACATGACTAAAGAGATGGCCAGACCCCAGTGGAAATGGAGCTGCTGTCCTTTCCTGCACCGGCAGTCCCTTCCCCTCCCATTTTATGATGCCCAGAGGCCTTTTGCAAAGAATCATGGAAGCTAAAATTGGAAAGAAAAAAAAGAAGCCAACCTTGGGTCCCTGTGTCCTCATTCTGCACTTTTGTGCTCTCTCAAAAATAGCCTGGAGTGCGTGTTCCTGTGAAAGTGAAGCCCTGTTGGTTGACAGAGCTCATTTCTATTGAAAAGAGAGAGGGTGTGGATTAGCCTCCCCCAATTGCCAGGTTCGCTTTGCCTCACTGAGTGCTTCCTTATTGACTTGTCCTATGCTCAAATGTCCACCGGCCTTGGTGATGACTAGATGTGTGCATTGTGACTCCTCCTCCTCTCTTCTTGACTTAAATTGTTATTTTTTCCCCCTGTAGGTGGGACAGTCCTTCATTCCATCTTCCGTGCCTGCGACTTTTGCCCCTTCACCTACTCCTGCTGTGGTTAGCAGTGGACTCAATGACCTCTTTGAGCTCTCCACTGGCATAGGCCTGGCACCTGGAGGGTTTGTGGCTCCCAAAGCTGTAAGTCGAAAGAACCCCGTGGTGGGACCTTCTGGATGGAGAGGGCTCGGGCTCCTTGTGATTTTGGTGTTGGACCTGACTTCTACTGTTTCTTAGACCTGGGACTTTGTCCCCTTGTTGAAGGGGGCAGGAGGAGATAAGAGGGCTCAAACTCACCAACCAGAGACCACTGCTATTCTTGACACATTTGCTGTTGTTTATCATTGGTCCAGAGAGCTTGAAATCTGAAGGAGGCAAAAACTCTTTTCTGTCAACTTTAAAGTCAGACCAGGGGAAATCTGATACCATTTTGTTTTTTTTAATCTTGCTATAGTGTTTAGTAGAAGAAAAACATAAATAACATGCTCTTCTCTAACTCTCAGAGTCATCAGTTATGAGAATTGAAAGGGCCCTGGGACTTCATCTAATGCAACCATTTTATTTTACTGATGAGAAAACTAAGAACCAGAGGGATCAGGACTTGCCCAGGGTCAGATAGGTAGTGAAAGTTCTGAGAAATTAATCCTGAACTACTGACTCCCAGTCTGCTTACTGTTTTCACTAAGGCATCTTCTTCCCCTTGGTCTCATAATAGCATTTGTAACGTAGGATATATTTTTCTGTTTTCCTGTCATTTGTTATTAGTGTAAGACAGATTTATTTTTGAATATAGGGGGGTTTATAAATTCTCTCAGATCTACCAAGTAGAAAGTCTTTAAGGATTGGCCTAGTTATGGATGTTGTCTGGGGCCCAGTTTAATTAACTCTGAAGACTCATCACCAGGTGAGTGCAGAATGATGGATTTTTATTTAATACTGCTATTCTTAAAAACCATTGACTATGGTTTAGTGAACTTGCTGTCAGAGTGAATAAGAGTGCACCCACTGGCAGAATTACAGCTTCTTGATATAATGAAGCATAAATGTTTGTGGAATGAATAAGAACATGAAAAATAATAGAACCAACTTTGAGGGTGACAGTCCCTTCAGAATCTGGGAGAGTATCACTGGGCCAGAGCTCCTAGTCTGACTGGGCTTGACATGCTTCATTACCTTCTGGGGAACCGGGCTATTTTATTTCTTATTTAATTGTTTACTTACTTACCTAGTTCCTTACAGAGGATCTCAGGTTGTCCTATCCAGGAAATGTATGTGTTGCATAGAGTCTTCTGTGTTGATTACTTTCTCTACAAAGTTGTTTTAGCATAATTTAGCTCAGAGCAGGATGTCAAGTTGGCTTTGACTACTTGAACCTTACACAGGACCTTGCCCAACTCTCAGCCTTCCAGAAAATATAGTTTTGTTTTAGAAAGTTAGAACAAAGCACATGACAGAGTACCAATTTTAGATTCCATTGTAGTTTGGGGCAGGATTAATGCAGTGTTTTGAATATAATGAAACTCAAATATCTGGTTGAACATGGTGATCATAAAATCCTGAGGACCCCAATACAGCATTTTAGCATTTACTTTCAGTTACTAATGGATTTTGAACCAAAACTGTTAACACCTGTCAGGAGCTGCCTACAATTCCTCATCTTCCCCTGTTTGTTCTCCCTACTAAAGGCACAAAAAAGCAGTGACCAGGATGGTCAGGGAAGGGGGCAGGCTCGATCGTCAGTCCCTGAATAATTATGGATGAACCTTGGTGGCTGATCAGAGCAGCTGCCACTGCAGAGCTACTATGATGACCTTCCTGAGGGGCCTTTTTAGTTTTATATTCTTTCCTGTGAAATCTGAATGATGGCACATTATCTCTCTAGGCATTGCCGTGTCCAAATGGCTTTTACACTGCTTTTCAGGTTTGGCTCCCTGCAGTGAAAGCAAAAGGCCTGGAGATTTCAGGAACATTCACTCACCGGCAGGGCCACATCTACATGGACATGAACTTCACCAACAAAGCGTTGCAGCACATGACAGATTTTGCTATTCAGTTTAACAAGAACAGGTAAGAAGCCTGAACCCTCAGCTTTGCCTTGTGGCAGGTGTTCACCTCATGCTCGAGCAGAGAATGGGCCATTAAATCATGGTAAATCTCTCCTCTTGGTAGACTGAGGCCCAGGTCATGTTTGATGCAGCAGCTCTCCATCCAGAAATTGTATGTGATGGCTCTGCCATCATTTGGAATCATGAAACAAAAGTTCAAACCCCTACTGCCATGAGACAACATGCTCTGCTGGAAATCCTAGAGAATTTGGACTTTTTATTTCTCGGTGTTTTGTTAATGCTCTTTTTTCACATCACTGTCCTCTTTAGCGTGTTCTCCTTTCCCTTGTCATGGAACTCTTCGTGTAGCAGGTTGACACAGTTAGGTAAAACAAAGCAGCATCTTGGCCATTTCCCTGCTGCGGTCCGCCAGCGCTGCTCAGAGGCTTTCCCGTGGTCCTCTGAAGTCGTGCTTCGATGCTGCATCAATGACCTTCCTGAGGGTGGACTTTTGGTTGAAATACTGTTGCCTGAATGTGAGAGATGAAGGCTTTTCCACTTTTCTGTGTATGCACAGTGCTTTTGTTGTTGTTGTCCAGTGGTTCCAGTTACATTTGATTCTGTGATCCTGTTTGGGTCACAACAGCAAACCACACTTAAGAAGTGCTTGTTGATTGACTTGAAACAGTCTCCGAAAAGTGAGCTTTCATGGGTGACCGGAACAGCACTTTGCGCAGCTAGCCCTTGATGGTGCCTCCCCATGCCCCATGTCTTGTTACTGAGGACCCAAGATAGAGAGCTGCATGGTGCAGGCTGGCATTGACTTTTGGCATCACCTTTGTTTTGCCCTAACTTCTTGCTAAGAAGGAAGAAGGTAAAGGCCCCAATCTAAGAGTTGGAAGCCCCAGTGATCCCTGTTAAGTTATCATGGCTAAAGAAACTGGCTGCAAGATCCCATAAAAAATATATTTTTATTTTTTTAATCACCTTCATTTCTGAACATACCCCTTTCCCTCCCCCCCACATAACGAGATATTCTTTATAGCAAAGAATAAAAAAAGAAAGGGGGAGGAAATGTTCTAGCTTCTAGATTTTACTTGTTGGATCTTTTATTTTTCAATTGTACAAGATTCAATTCTGCTTATAAAATAGGAGTAATTGACTCTTGAATTATCAGATCTATTTGTGTTAGCTAAGAGGCTCCGTTTCTGAAATTTGAGCTTGTATCATCAATCATTTTAATTTACTCTAAACCATTTGCAAATGTTTTCACCTTCTGCAGTATTTTTTGAACTGGCACCTCAGAAACCATCACTGGCCGGCTTGTACTTTAGTTTGCCCTGGCCAGTGAGCTGTCTAGGAAATTTCTCCTGAAGGGACACTGTTTCAGAGCAGTAGGTGTGTCACAGGCGGAAGACACGTCCTCATGAAAGAGACACAGCTCTGATGGCTCAGGGCAAGTTTCCTCTGATTTCTGCTGGTTCTGAGTTTAGAATCATAGGATTTTGGCCTAGTGAGTCATCAGGCAGAGTTCCCCATCCTTAACTTAAAAATGCCTATTTCAGTGTCCTTGACGAGGAAAAAAGACTTACCCAGTTAAGGGATAGATTTTCTGTATAAATTACTTAGTCGTTCTGCCTTAGTGAAATCTTTGCTTACTTGCCCTCATTTCTAAAACTAATCCCAACATGACAATGGACAGTCCCCTCAGTGGCCCAGAGTGCCCAGAGCACTGGGCCTGGATTAGGAGCGCCTGCACTCAGATCCAGTCTCACGTACTTACCAGCTGTGTGATGCTGGGCAGATGGCTTACCTAAATCTCCTGGCCTCAGTGTCCTTGTCTGTACAGCGGGGATAATAATCGTATCTTCCTTCCAGAGTTGTGGGGACAAAATGAGGCATTCGTTTTAAGCCCTTTGCAAACTTTGATGCTGTGTACGTGTGGTGATGATGATGTCTTCGCTGGTGAAGCAGAGAACATATATCAGATTGCCTGTTTCGTTCTTTATGCCAACTTTCCTGATCTGCCATCGCAAAATGCCTTTTATTCCTGGCTGTTCTTTAGACTAAGGGATTGTGTTTGTTTTCTTTTTGTAAACATTGTTTTTCTGTGTCAGTTTCTTTCCTCCTTTTACACTGGCCTATCTTCACCCAAGAAAACTAGCTCGCTGCTGTGTGCTGCCTGTTGTAGCCTCGACTGACCAGATTTAGCCGCAGTTTCCTTTTAGTCACTTAGGATGCACAGGCTCATCAACTCCATTTTGCTTAGATTGGCTGTTTCCCCTTGAGTCATTGGATAATCTGTGAACATAAAAGAAAGGAAGTAGTAAGATTTGCAAATGCATAATTCTGTCCTCTGGAAAGGGCCTCAGTGGGGTCACTGTGAATCAACAGAATCATCCCTCTCTTGCTTTGTTTTGAAGGAAATGATAGTTCTTCTCCCTCTTGCAAAGATGACTGAGGAGTCATAGGGTAATAGATTGAGAGCAGGATGGGACTTTGGATGGAAGGGCCATGGGGAAGCAGCAGGAGTAAAGGGGGCTCAGAGGAACAGTCTTCGTAAGCAGAAGCCATGTTTGGTGTGAACCTCCAGTTGTGGGTGGAGGAGCAGACACAGCCAATCAGCATCTAGCTCTCTTGGCCCCTGCTCTTCTTGCCATTATCCAAGATGAGGCTTATTGAGTAACATAGCGTTCAGCGTCCCAGAGGTGCTTCTGGCTCAGTCCTCGCGCTTTTACATCTCCTCCATTTGTTTTCTCTCTTAGCTTTGGCGTCATCCCCAGCACTCCTTTGGCCATTCATACTCCACTGATGCCGAACCAGAGCATTGATGTGTCCCTTCCCCTCAATACTTTGGGTCCAGTGATGAAGATGGAGCCTCTCAATAATCTACAGGTAAGAAAGCCTTCCCCCCACAGCAGTCAGAGGTGACCACGTTGGTCTGTGACTTTTTGTGTGTCTAACATTGGCAGGGGAAGGTCCTTCACACAGCTGATGTTAGACTACAACCTGAGACAGGGTTGGAAATAGTCCTGTGTGGAGCTGTGAGCCTCATTATTCAGTTCCTTGGGCATCAGAGACCAGTGTCCTGCTTTCTCATTCTGATTCTAGTGGAAGGAAATTAAGGCATAGAACTGATTATTCTTGCCATTGGAAGTTCAGGGGTCTTCTGACTGATTCTCATTTCACATCGTTGCCCTTCATTGCTATGGCCCAGTCTGGTTCTCTGTCTTTTTCCAGGCTGTGTACTTTCTCCTCATCTTTGCCTGTTGAAATTTTTATTTTCTTTAAAGATTCCTACATGGTGTGCCCCACTGCAGGGAGCCTTCCTGGCCAGCTCACTTTGCCTCTTTGCTGACAGTATTCTCTTCCTCCTCCAACTCACCTGGGTCACACTCTGCTTTGTGTTGTCTGTGCTATGGCATGTGGACCCTCCTGGTTCACTGTAAATGCTCCAAGCAGAGACCATTTTTGTTTCTCCCAGAACAATGACCATCCCATATGAAGTACTTAATAACCGGATGTTTTAATGGAATTGAAATAAGTTGAGTGTGATAACCAGTACTAGTCATTAGAGCTGGTAATGATGAGTTTACAGCACTAACTCCGTGTATTAACCTTCTACGTGTGCGCGTGCACACACACACACACACACACACACACACACACACACACACACACACACACACACTCTCTCTCTCTCTCTCTCTCTCTCTCTCTCTCTCTCTCAGCCTTCTTATTCTCTCTCAGATCTGAAATACAATTTTCAAATCCATCTACATTCACACAGTTTTTAATCAGGGAATTTGCCTGCAAGTTTTTAGGTGTTTGATAGCTAGAGTTTTGCTAGACCAGGCAGGGGAAAACTTGTGCACTTGTCTGTTAGTAATTTCTCTGTCTAGCAAGTACTTTAGGCCAAGTTAAGAACAGATTATGTGAGATTTTAATGATTTTACAAAAAGATCTGGGTGGTGGTGGTGATGGGAGATGGGTTGGGTTTTTTTTTTTTTTGGATGAATTCTAAGGAAAGGCTGTATTCTGCTATGCAGATGAACAAGATACCTTCCAGGAGATTTTTCCCCAAATGGAAGGGAATTCTTTTCTGGGGCTTACAGAGCTCTAGGTTTTCATGCTTGCTTGTTCCAGTACAGGTTTCATTTTGAGAAGTGACTAGGAGTCTTGGACTGGGTGTAATGAACTTGGGAGACCATGCTGCCTGAGGGAGAGTGTGTCCCACCCTGCCTCCTATCCAAGATATTTTTGTTTTATTTTTAATCTGACTTTTGGAGAAGATTAAAGGCCTGAGAAGGGTAGTTTCCAGTTGTCTAAGTCTGTGTTACTCAGGTTCCTCACCTAGGATCTCCTTTTCCTGGCCCCAACCCAACTTTAGACATCTTCCCTCCCCTCCCTTCCCCTTCATATTGCCTCTTTTCTCTTCATCACCCCTAGCTGATTCTCTGCTTTTTAACTTTGGGTGATCCAGGTTGAACATGTCTTAATTAAGACCTTAATTTTCTACCCACCTCCTGTAGAAAAAAGTTGTAAACAGCTTGAGTTTAGTTTTCCAGTGATTCCTCGATAGATCTTAAGTCAAGACAAGAAGCATTTATTAGGCACTTGGTGTATTCCAGGAACTGTGCTCAGCACTGGCAATACTGAGAAAAGCAGAAACCAAAATCAGTCCCCCCAGTTCCTGCTGTCAGGGAACATGCACTTTAATGAGGGACACAACAAGCAGACAACGGTCTCCAAACAAACTATCCGCAGAATAAATTGGAGATACACAACTGAGAGAAGGTGCCAGTGTTAAGAGACTCAGGAGAGGCTTCTTGTAGAAGAGAGGGTAGGATTTTAGCTGAGACTCGAAGGAAACCAGGAGAGAGAGGAGCCTAGCGTGGGGGACAGCCAGTGGAAATGCCCAGTCAGAAGATAGCATTTTGGATCAAGGGACAACAAAGAGGTCAGTGTCCCCGATTTACAGAATACATCGTGTGTATACGGGAGGGCGGCATGGAGTGGGAAGGGAGATTATAAATGGCTTTGAGTGTCGTGGGAATTTCTGTTTGATCCTGGAAGTGATAGGAAGAACTAGAGTGTATTGAGTAGGAAGGATGATATGGTTAGGCTTGCACTAAGAAAGAACATTTTGGCAGCTGAATGAAGGATAAACAGGAGTGGATAATATCTGAGGCAGAGGAGATCCATCAGTAGGCTTTTGCGGTGCTCCAGGCTTGGAGTGATGGGAAGGTCAGCAGAGAGAAGGGGGCATCAGCGGGCTTTGCCAGCAGCTTGGATATGAGAAGTGAGAGAGGGTGCGAGGTCCAGGGTGACCCGTGGGTTGTGAGCATGAGGGACTGAGAGTCTAGTGATCCCCTCAACAGGAGTAGGAAAGTTAAGTAGAGGAGCTACAGGATGAGCATTGTTGACTGCTGAGAGTTAAGAAGACAGAAGCAGTAAAGAAAGGACAGACAAAGATTGTAGACGTTCTTCTTAATGGAGAAATACAGGAACAGAGACACAAGCAGTCTTTGCACCTGTGAATGCTGGTCCCTTACAGATCTTTGACCCACTCCCTGTCTCTATTAACTGCCTCCTCTTCTGTCTGTTTTTCTCTGGGTCTCTGCCTTTGTCACTCTGGTTTGTCTCCCTTGATTTCTGGCTGGCTTCATTTCTCTCTGCCTGTTTCTCACTTCCTCCTTGTTGCCCATGTGTCCCCAATTCTACCTCACCCTCTCTTAAAGTACTTTTGATTTGTTCATGAACAAAAAGGCATTGATGTGGATTAATTGAAATAGATCCATATATAAACATCTATAAATATCTCTTTCTCCCTTTCCTGTCCTGTCTTTCTTTTCCTTCAAGGAGCTAGGGGGAGTGGGAAATCCATCCATCCCTATCCTTATTCCTGAGAACTTGCTGTGGAGGGACTGACCTCTTGTCTAGTTCTTCACAGTAGATTGGAGATGACAGACTATTGGGAACAGTAAGTAGTAGCAGTGGACAGGAAGTGACCAGAGATTTGGCCTTGGATCAAGAAGTTTTCCTAAGGACTTTGCATAAACATAAGGTCTTGCCTTACCAATCTCAGTGCCTCTAGGGCCCCATAATCTTTGCCCTCTCAACTCTTCCTTAACTAGCCCTACTGCCTACCCTACCTCAAGCCAAAAGCAGTACCTTGGATGGAGGGAAGTTCCTCCCTGCATCTTCTTCCTGGGCAGGAAGTAGTAGCAAATTCTTCATCCCACTGCAGGAGAGGGACATATAATTTTGTCTTCTCAAGTTAAAATTCATTTTCCTACAGAAAAACATCGTTGCATACGGTGGCTTAGAACTTTTTTTTTTTTTGGAAAGCAGTTGGGGTTAAGTGACTTGCCCAAGGTCATATGGCTAGTAAGTGTTAAGTGTCTGAGGCCAGATTTGAACTCAGGTCCTCCTGACTCCAGGGCTGGTGCTCTACTCACTGGGCCATCAAGCCACCCCTGGCATAGATCTTTTAAGTACATTAGTAGTCTTAAAATATTTTATGGGTTAAATTGTCATTGTTCTAATAGGAAAATAGATTCCCAGTTTTCAAACAACTTAAAATTACTTTCTGAGCATCATTTTGCATGAGTTGGGTGCTGGATTATAACTGTATTTTTCTGTCATAATTTATATGAATCTCACATATAGATAAAATGGATTGGTTGTCTTTTGTAGGCCACAGGACCATTTTGCTAAGAGCACAGACTTTGGGTCCAATGGCCTGAGCTCTAGACCTAGGTTTACCACTAAGTTGTTATGTTATGTGACTTTGAACAAGTCCTGTACTCTCTTAGGATCTCTGTTTCCTCATCTGTAAACTGTGGATGAAATCCCAGCTATTCCTTTTTCAGACTTGTTGGGAGGCTGGGATGAGACAGTGAATGTGGAAACTGAGCTGCTGTGTGATTGTGAGTCGGGCACTGATGTTATTGTACTGTGCACAGTGACTTGGGCCTGTGTTCTTGACCCTGTTGGGAACATGCTTTGCATCATGATGATTATCAGAAAGTTTCACACTCTGCAAAATGATTTTTTGACTTGAGTGTTAGTGATCAGAAGCATGAAAACTCTCTTGTTCCAAGACCACCTCACTGGTACAGCTGCCCTTGAAAGATGAGATACCAAGTGAGTTAGCCTGTGTGTGTGGCTCTCTTGAGGATCTCCAGAAAGACAGGAGTTTTTATTAAGTTAGAGGTACCAAGTGACATACATTCACTTTCACTTGCTCCTAAAAGGGCTCTGCTTAGTTGCCGACACAATACAGCAGTGAGAGATCGGGGGCCAGCTTCTTGTTGGATCTGCCATCTTTCCAGATAGATGAGGAAGCCATCTGAAGACACCTACCAGAAGTATTTATGAGAGCTGCCCTAGTGGTGTTATTTGGAGAAAAATGGTCATTTCCATACTCACTCAAGAGGCCTGCTTGCCCCTTCACTAACATCCTCATTGCCATAGCAGTTGACTGTCTTCTTAGCTGAAGGAGTAATCATTTTGAGTGAAGATAGTGTGAGTCATGATAGTAGTTTGGCTCAGGTTGGTAAGAAAGCACAACTATTACTCTGCAGCCAGAATTGGCTGTTACTATGAAGAGAGAAATTTCTTATAAGGGCCTTCAGCACAGGATCCTAAAGGAATTCTCCAATCCACATGTGTTCCGTCCTCTGGAAAATTTAACTGCATACTTTCTCCAGCTTGGATTTAGGAGTAGTCAGCAAGCGTGCATCATGCATTGTCTTGGAAACAAGAAGAGAAATTGGGACCAAAGCAAACAAAACAAATTCTTTTCTCTTAAAATCTAAAGAGGCAAGTTATGGACAAGTGCCTTAGGACCTTACTTGTCTTTAAAAAAACAACAATAACAAAAAGCAAATGCTTTTTGATGGCTTTTGTTTTTTCTAATATTGCCTCTCTCTCTGTCCACCCCCCTAGTGAGCCATCTTTTAGTAAAAAAGATTTAAAAGGAGTGAGGAAAGAAAACAGTTCATCAAAACCTAATTCACTTTCCTATGGATCTGTAAACAAATGCACCAAATAGAATATAAGAAGTGGAATGTTAGCATAAAATTATCCCCTGAAAAAAAAATGAACATATGATAGCAGGATGACTTTTTATAAATACTGAAAATTGCAAGAAACAACCCCCTAATTCCCCATTTATGGCTCACTTTGCACAACTCTGATGCTGTCTCCAGTTTGTGGATTATCTGTACCCACAGCCTTTCCTCTGCTAATTAGCATCTGCCAGCAGACATGAGTGCCGAAGTTCATTAAACTTTTCTTAGCAGGTCAACAACCCTGATAAATGAACTGACAAATGAGCATATATTACATGTGTGCTGAGTGCTGGGGAGACAAATCCGAAAGCAGGCAGTCTCTGCTATTAAGGAGCTTATGTTTAATGGGGAAACAATGGCAAGGGAAGGTCACTTTGGCCTAGAAAAATACTGAGATAGGAGTGGAGTTGTAGGGAAGTAGACAAAATATTCTAGGCAGTAATGATGACATGCTTGATATGATCGGGTTTTTTTTTTCAGAATTCCAAAACTAGAGATGAAGGGAGGAGTGTAAGCTGTGGGAAGGGGAGGGGTCCGGAAAAGGGAGTGAAATGAGCTTTCCAGAAATAGTGTTCCAGCACATGCACTGACCAGTCAGGAGAGCGAGGCCTCAAGACAAGACTCCTCCATGACATGGTCTCTAGAGGGGTGGCCAGGAGGTTGGGGAGAAGCTTGTACCACAGGCAGCCCCAGAGGGTGGAGGGAAAGGAAGCATGATTAATGAAATTGGAAGAAGAGAAGATGGAAAGAGATGACAAAAATGAGGCTGTTAAGACACGTGGGTTTCTGTCAGCCAGACTGCCTCACATGTATAAGGAGAATCCAGACTTGGTGGCAACTTTCTTATAGGATGATGGAAGGTATTGAGCCAAGTAAACATTTACGCATAGGTAATTTTCAGGAGTTGAAGTAGCTTCAGAGTCTAGTTCTCTTTCCTTTTAAAATAGAAAAGTTAAGTGGGCTATAATAATTTTTAAAAAGTCTACATTCATTAATTCTGAATCTACACTCACCTCTTAGGAGACCTTAGTCACTATACTGAAGGTGACTGCAAAAGGTTTTATAAATGTAGTCAATCAACCAACTATTAAATGGTTCCTGTTTAGGCTCTGAGGATACAGAAATCAAAAAGAAAAAAGAAAGAAAGCAAACCTTGTTCTCAAAGAGTATAATTCATTCTTTCTAGAGAGACAAAATACACAGACAAAATAAAAGTGATGAATTGTATCAGACTATCCAGCTGATACAGTGGGGGTGGGAGTGGTGGGGAGGGCCTGTCATTTGGGAGTAATCATGAAAGGCTTCAGGTAGAAAAAGGAAGTGAGGGATTCTTTGATGTGGAGGTGATAAGGGAAATGTGGGATGTGGGGCATTGTCAGTGCCCAGGCATTGAGTTAGTGTGGGAGAACAGGGTACTGTGGGTGAAGCTCCTAAAGATTGCCAGTTGGGCTGGCCTGAAGAGGAGGCCAGGTTGTGAGGGCTTTACAAATGAGAAGTGATTTGATCCAAGAGGCAAAAGGGAGTCCCTAGAGTTTATTGACTAGGAGAGTAACAGGATCAGATCTGTAGGACAGCAGAGAGGGGGAAGGTTGTAAAATGTACCAAAGTCAAATGCAAGGCCTACCTCCTTCCCTTCCCCACCCTTCAATTGGGCCCTCATGACTTTCTTTATATCTTTTTTTGATTATATACCCCAAAAGGAAGTTCACTATCCAGCTAATACAAAACCCTTTAAAACGGTCTCTTGCTAACTGAACTTTCTCTGACTCACTTGGCCTTGTTTGAATTAGTTCAGCATCGGTTGCTAAGAAATATTTCCATCACGTGCTTTGTCAGTCTTGCCACTTGCAAGTGCTTCTGTCTCCTTATGGGAGATCACTGACTTGGAAGGACAGTGTAATTTGGGAGCTGTGGGTTGTTGAGCTGTGAGTGCTAGCTTCTAAGTTGTGTCATTTTCGTGCAGATTCCAGTGGGCTCTGGGGGTTCTCTGTGTCCAGGAAGCCATGGAAGAAAGCCCTAGAAGTGCCTCTGTGCCAGGGAAACACCTTGCTCTGGGAGCTTTGGGGAGAGGCCTGAGGGCACAGTCTTCTCGATTTCTTAAGTCATTTTTGCTTTTTTTGAAAACCAGTATTTAGTATAGGAGAGTTGATCTCCTATAGCAGTGAACATTTAAGGTCTTAAAGGTGAGTTAGAGGCCATGTAGAAAGAACGTAAAATGAGACTAAATACTTTGTCATTGTGATAACTAAGCTTGGTCCTAGAATAGAGTTAAGAAGATGGACCTTCTTCCTTTGGTGTATGTTTTGTCAAAGCTGTGTTTTTGCTGAACTGTGTTTTCTTCTTTGAAGTCTCTTTTATAAGCAAAGTTTCTCTATAAGGAAGAGGAAAGAATTCAGAAATGTGTAAGAGGCAAAAACCTGCAAGTAAAGAGGGAAGAAGTGGTTCTGACACCTTCTTTAATTCCGAGTGTTATTTCTGTGACTGTCCCTTACAGGCTGAGTTGATGGCATGTTTTAATTGGTTCTGTCTTTTCAAGAGAGAACAGGTTGCCCTGCAGTGACTACAAAGGGCATTGTCCGCCCATCCCATTGAGGCTTGTGTTTAGTCTGTGTCAGTGTGGAAAGAACACCATGCTGGCTTAATAAAGGAGCCTGTGAACAGAGGGCCTTCATTAGAATTTCTGTCCCCTGCAACTCCTACGCTACCATCTTAGCCTGTGAGAGCATCAGAGTTGCAGATGGTCACAGTCTCTGATATTTTGTGCCTTGCATATGTCCATTCTCACTCAGAAGGCTTTCAGCTGAGACTCTTGTGCCAGAAGAATGATGAAATGCTTCCCAGCGGAAGATCTTTTCAGCAGCAGATGCCAAACTGCTCTGCTTCACCAGACCTGTTGAGTTTGCATTCGAGGCCTGATAAGTTCAGCAGCTTAAAGTTATTTGCTTGACCTGCCTGGTCCTACAGTTAGGCACTGCCTTTGTGGGCTTGCAAAGCTTCCTAAATAGATCTTCTGAGTGCTAGGACCTGCTTCTGGGAACCAAACACATACTCCCAGGGAGACAACTAAACCAAACCTGTAATCCCAGGCAGTGCTTGAAGTCGCAGTGACCCCAGGTAGTCCTGGCATATCCATTAACAGTTGCTGTGTAATGGAATCTTGGTTATAAAAGGTGAGAAAATGGTCATCTGCTAGGTGGCAGCAATGGGTAAAGCACTGGCCCTGGAGTCAAGAGGACCTGAGTTCAAATCCTACCTCAGGCACTTGGATCCCAGGCAAGTCATCTAACCTCAATCACCCCTCCCCTGCTTGGGGAGGAGGCTGATGGGTGGGAAGGTGATGAGAAAAGTTAAAAGTCTTTGTTATTCTGCAGGGGAAATGCCTGATTGAGGGGCCTGTTATAGTCCACAGGAAAAAAAGTTTTTTTCTCCAGTTACTTGTGTTTCATAGCATAAACCTTCATCTCTTCAGGAACTGTGCGCCATCTCAATGCAGCTGAAACTGGCTGCGCATGCAGTGCTCCAGCCGAGGGGGGGAGATCTTTTTTAGGCTCTTCAGGGCCAAGGTGGCTAAGGACAGTCACTCGGGCGTTCAGCTTCCTTTGAGCATTCTTTTTGTTTACATCGTGACTGAGAACTGAGCGCATATTGGGCTTATTTTACTTTGCATAGACTCATACCACTTTTCCCATGTGTCTCTGAATTCCCCTTTCCATCTTTTCTTAGGGCCCATTAATGTTATATTAAATCCAACCACTCTGCAGTTGATGGGCATTATTTTATTTCTAGTTTTTTATTACCTTGAAAAATGTACTATGAATATTTTGGTGCATCTGGGGCATTTTTGACAGTCTCTTTATAAAGCCCAAATACATTTTAGGTTGAAGGTAAAAATCACTGGTTTACATTTATATGCATATGATTATGTTCTCTCTGAAAAATCATGTGCCGTATTCTTCCACATTCTCATAATTTCATGTGTCATTGTAATGGGATAAGAAGTGAAAATGTGCCTTGTTTTCAAAGTTTGTGTATGAATCCCTTTTCGTGGTGGACATTACTTTTATGAAGTCACTTCCACACTTTGGAATAACATCATTATCATTAGCATGTCTGTATGTGTGGGTCAGCCATGAAATAAGTATTGTCCCATGTGCTAAGGGGGTAAAAGAATTCAGGGTAAGCCTAATGAGAATCACTCAGCAGGCCACCCCCCACCCCTGAAAAAAAAAAAAAGACTCGTAGTACAGTCAAAAGAATGCTGGATTATTCCCTATTAGAATCTGGTCTCCAACCTGGCTCTTGCTAGCCTTCCATCCCTGCTGGCCGGGGTGCCACAGCTCTCCTCGCCTTGGGGAGGTGCCTCCAACAAGGCACCTCTGCCATCCTTGTGCTCACTCTCTTCTTAACTCTGCACTCTGACTTCTGACCTTGTCATTTAACCAAAATAGCTCTCTACAGAGTTACTCATGATCTCTTCTCAGTCCTCAGCCTTTGACATCACCGATTGCTCTCCTTTCCTTGTTGTTCTCCTCTCTAAGTTTTTCTGATACTGTTCTCCTCCTGCCTATTATCTGATTGCTCCTTCTCTGTCCCCTTTGCTGGATCTTCTGGGTCATCCCTCTGTCTCACAGGCCTCTGTCTTGCTCCTTCTTTTCTTTCCCCTCTTGACCTTCACTTGGTGATTTCATCAGCTCTCATGGATTTAATTATCATGTCTATACTGATAATTATCAAAACTACTTATCCAGCTCCAGCCTTTCTGCTGACCTCCAGTCTTTCATCTCCAACTTCCTGTTCAACATTTCAAATTGGATGTCCCATAGATGTCTTAAATTTAGTCTTTCCAAAACTGAAGTCGTTATTTCCCTCTTCCAAACTTTCCTGTTACTAACAAGAATCCCCACCAGCTACCCAGTCACCTGGGCTCATCCTTAACAACTCTCTTATTGCCCACATATCCATTCAGTTGCAAGGACTGTCACTTTTACCTTTGCAACATCTATTGCCTATTCCCCCTTCTCTGAAATTATCTCTAGTGTAGTCCCTCATCATCTCAAACCTGATCGATCTCAGTCCAGCCTGCTTGGTGGTCTGCCTGCCACAAGGCTTCCCCACCCCCCCACCCCACTTCCCTGGGCCAGGCCATCCCTCACTCAGCTCTCTAAATGATTTTTCTAATGTGTAGGTCTGACCACATCACCCCATCTATTCTCCCTATCTCCTCCAGGTTTAAATACGAAATCATCTGGCATTCTGTGCCTTTCATAACCAGTCTCCTTTCTGTCTTTTACTTCACTCCCTTTTGCCTACACTGTAATGCTTTTTTGTTGTTCCTCAATCAAGATGCTCCATCTCCCAAAGCTGGATATTTTCTCTGGCTCTCTCCCATGCCTTAAGCTCTTTCCCTTCTTATTCCCGCCTCTTGGCTCTCCTGGCCTCCTCCAAGTCCCAGCTAAAATGTCACTCTCTCTGAGAAGCCTTTCTCATTCCTCCTTCAGTCTGGTCATTTGTTTCTGTTGATTATTTCTGATTTATCTTGTACCTACCTTGTTTGCCGATTGTTTCTGTTGTTAGACTGTGAACTCCTTGAGGGCAGGACCTCCCTTTTGCCTTTCTTTGTATCCCCACTGCTTAGCACAATGATTGACATGTAATAGGCTCTTAATAAACATTTATTAACTGACTAACTGGTACAACTTTTCTGGGCCTTCATTACCTCTTCTGTACAATGTTGGGATTGGAATACACAATCTCTGAGGACCCGTCCCGCTCACAATCTGATCCTGTGATTTTTCTATTCTACTTAACATTTCTGATCTCTTTGGTTTTGCTTTTTTGGGAATCCAGGTTCATGGGAAGACAACTTAAGAGAATTGTTTCAACTTGAGGATTTTTTAGAAATGTCTATAGTGATGAAACCTTACTTTTGGCCATATGGAGTCAAAATTGGAACTCCACGTTTGTATTGGTATTAACCATAGAGTAAATGAAAAGACTTTGGGGGGAAATGAGGATCTTTGTATATGAACTCTGCCCCTTAAGGTCAGATTGGGGATGATTCAGAAGAGATGCTCAGGGACCAGACATGTCACACTGTTTCTGCTCCTGTCAATTATCTCATCCCACTTAGTGAGTGAGGAACGTGCCCCTCCCAGCCTGGTGGAGATGAACAGTTTCCCCCAGGAGGCTGTGGGTCAAAGGCACCTGTGCCAGTCTTCACCACCTGCTCTGGGCTTCTACCTGTGTGAAGTGTTGCTTGCCTTGATTGAGGAGGAGAGAAGACTGTTGTCATTGTGCAGACACATGGATGAGACACATAGATTTTACTTCCATGAAGATGTTTAGAGGGTCACATAATGCTTTACATGTCAATCCTGTTTTGGAATGGAAGTTCATTTGCTCTCATTACTGAGATATTTACATTCTACTGGGAAGTCTCTCCAGGAAAGATGAGTGAATGAATTTCTCTTCATCCTGGACTTCTTTCTCTCACATTCCTTCTGCCTGGCTACCCTACTATGTGCCGGGCAATGTGCTCCTTCCTCTATCTCCACCACATGTGAGGATAATTATACACCGGTTGTCACCATTACCCAAAAGTGTTCCACTTTCCTACTTAGGCCTTTTGCCATTCTTCTTTCTGACTGTGGCTTCCAGTGATTTCCTACTCTCCTTGTGCCTCACCCCTCCCAAACCTATTCTTTTGCTTCATTGAGACCTCCATCCCTTTACTCTTCAGATCTTTCTCAGGCTATTACTGCTGCTCTGATGTCACTTCCTTACCTCTGAATCTTTGTCCCTTAGTTAACCAGTTGAACTATACACTGACTACTACTCACATCACTTACTCCTTTTGTTCTCCTGTTGCTGCTCAGTCTTGGGCAAACCTCATCTTTGGGTTACTTCCATCACTCATACTCAAATGATGCTGAACAGAGGTGGAGAATGTTACAAAGCTGTGCTGACTGAGTACATTATGAATTCACATTATCCAACTTCAAGTGGGTCCTCTTTACAGCAAGGCAATCTTTTTTATTCTTCCATAATTGATTCCTGATCTTATTCCCCACATAAGATTTTCCAAACTTTCTCTAACTTCCTCAAGCCTTCTCCGCCTCCACCTCCTGCCTTTCTCCCAGTCAGGTATCTCATTTCTTGATTGAGAAAACTGAGGTTCCATCTTTTTTCAACTCCCTACCTACCAGAGGATAAGCTCCTTAAGAGATGTTTTTTCTTTATTCTCTCCAGAGTAAACTGTTCAGCATACTTGAGTGAATTGTGAATTGTAGATCCAGTTAAGTATAATCCTTCTTCTTTGTAGCAGCCCTTCATTAAAGTTTTTTTTCTGATTATGAACTTAACCATAACAAACACAAACATTTCAAGACACAAAAAACACGAAAGGATTTCATATGAAACCAAATATCTGTTATGTGTACTTTTTAACTCCGGGGATTTAGCCTAGAGTGTTGTCCAGAGCTGGAACTGACAAAAAAAGCATGCAAGAGGAGAGTATTGCCCTTGCTTTGGTCAGTCAGTGACAGCTGCTGCATTAGCAAACCATGGACCAGTCACCACACGTTCACATCCTTCACTGCATTCTCTCTTTCCCTTATCAGCCCGGGTGGAGGAAACATTGTTCCTCTGAAGCCTTGTAGAAATGATTGAAATCATTCTCATCTTGAGAATCTAGCTCACCTTGCTCCCATCTTGCCATTTGCCTTGGGACACATCCGTTGTCTTCTCTCTCCTTACCCACCACCTTTATTCTTTTGGTTGTGGATGTAGGAATCAAATCATCATTACCATTGCTTCTACCAAGGGCATTGCTGGTCAGCTGCCATCCTACTATCCTTGTGACTTCCCTTTCCTGGCTTCCACTGCTTTCTATGCATTATCTCTCATTAGGATATGAACTCCGCGAGGGCACGCACTGCCTCCCCTGTATTTGCATTTTCCCAGTCCTTTGAACTATCCCTGTTAAGTGCCCAGATGTTTGTTCATGCCTCTGGTCATGGTCTTAGTAATATAAAAACTTCATGAAAGCCAGAGGCTGGAACTGTGGAACTAGGAAGAAGAATGTCAAGAGGTCTTGGCCATCATGCTGCTTCTGCCTTTTTAAAGCTGCCTCTCTGGACTTGCAATCTGAGGATGTATGGTCTAAGTTGAGGTCAAGGAACACTCACTTCTCACTGCCTCAGAGCTGTTGTGATACAGAAGCTTCAGATGTGTGCAGGCATGCCCACAGTTGCTTAAGAGGAGAAATTTGCTTAGGGACATGGGGCTGTTGATTTTGTTAGGAGTGGATGGGGGTACAGCTGGATCATCTGGCTCTCCCCAGTTCGGATCAGTCCTGTCCTGACTTCCTTGATAGTAGGCAATTATGCCTGTTTCATCCAGGATCCATTTTGTTGTTTCAGGCTTGAGAGAACATGTGCAAGATGCGCAAGAAGGATGTGAAAGTCTAGCCTGGGAAACTTTGTGGAGATGAATTGTACAGTTACATTTGAATGAACATTTAATTACATGTTTACATTTAGTCTGACTTGAAGTATCTCTGCTGCCTTTTCATCTGTGTGTGTGTGTGTTTCCAGCAGCACTCACAGGGTTCAGATTGTTTTGGATGGAGCTTTCCCTAGTTTTGCTCCTGGACAATTCAAGTCACCTTGGAGAGGAGACAGAGAACTTTTGGGGCAAATAGATTTGGTCAGGAAGAATATACAGAACAGTTAGGAAGGGGATCGTTTCACGGCATTGGGTGAGAATTGAGTCACATAGTGTTTTAATTGTGGCATCCAGGGGAAGGTGTCATTTTTCTCAGATGCCATCCATTACACAGTTGGAGTTGGTTCTGACCAAAGCTCTGCCACTCAGCCAGCCCTGCGATCTGTTGACGAGACTCTGTGGTATTTAAAATTACATTTAGCTCATCATGTCTCAGAGATTGAAGGCTGGCCAGTATCAGTGTCCTCTTCTGGTTTGGATCAGCTTGTAACTACTTATACCAAAAGCTAATTAGGGAAAGCCATTTTCCGTGGAAACGAAGAAAGGGCCATGGGTGACAGCACAGATACAATAGAACATAGCCACAGCTGGCAGAGAAGGATCACACCACTGACCGTTGCTCCTCGTAGTCATCTGCAGTGAGAGCTGCTCGTTCTCTGTGGCTCATCAGAGTTCAGACTGAGTTCATCACGTTCCTTTTAATAGTGCTCTCGAGTGCATTGGAACAAGGCTCGCATATTAATTTAGCCTGTTTGTCTCCTACTGTGCCATGATAAAGTGGCTGCTGATGTTTCAAGCCTCCCATCCTAGAGAATGGAGGTAATTGCCAGTTACAAAACCAGGCTGACAGGCTGCTCTTTCCTGAACAGCTAATGCAAGTAATGTTTTAAAAAATCATTGTTATCGAGCATGTGTAGCAAGCTCTTCTATGTGTAAAGTGCTTTATAATCATATTTACTCATTATCCTTTATGACGTCCCCAAGAGAGATCCGTTAGTGTTGTCAGACCAGTTCTACATAGAGAGATTTAGACCCTGGACTCTTAGGATCATGTAGCACATAAAATCTATCTTTTCTGCAAATTGATATTGAAGGCACTTTCACCAAGTGTGTGTGGTTTTGTGCTGTGCAACAAGATGTCTAGTCTGTTGACTAGCCCACTGACTGGCGGGGCCCCCTCACCCCTTTCTTTTCCCCTTGGTAGATTGGTAGACAAAGTTTGATTCTTATCTCATGTTTCTTTCTCAACCGTGTTCACAAACCTTGGCAAGCATAGAACCAATGATTTCCTGTCTTTTCTTGGAAACTGGATATTGTTAGCTTACTGGGATTGATTTTGTTCATTCAGCAAACATTTTGTATTGTCTGCAGAGCTCTGCACTAGAGATAGAAATTTCAGATAATTCACACCTGACCTGTGATTTTTAATTGGGTTTAGACAGAATGACACCCACAACATAATAAGTCCTAAAATAAATGCATTAGAGAAGTGCAGACCAGTACAATGAGAAGCTTGAAAAAGAAGATTGTTACCATCAGGAGATCAGGGAAAGTTTTGTATAAAAAATGAAATTTAAGTTTTAAAATGGTTAAGAATTAATAGGTGTGGAGGGGAGGGATAGTATTCCAGGGAAGTGGTAAACACAAACAATGTGTGGGGGTAATTGTACATTTGGGTGTGATGAGAGAACAGTTTGTTTGGAAGGTAGTAATATGAGAAGTCTAGAGAAGTAGGGTGGCATTGTTGGTGGAGCAGTAAATGACTGGTCCAACCCATTCTGGAAAGCAATTATGCACAAAAAGTTACTAAAAGTGTCCCTTTGACCCAACTATCCCACTGCTAGGCTTTATGCCTCAAATAAAGAGGAGAAGCATCCATATTTACAGAAATGTTTATAGAAGCTTTTTGTGGTGGCAAAAAAAACTGGAAACAAAGGGGATGCTCATTGGTTGTGGGAAAAGACTGAACACCCTAGGGGTATGAATGGAATGGAATGCTCTTATGCCATAAAAAATGAGGGGAAATAAGAGCGATGACATGGTGCTGTGGCATCAGTATTGTAAAAATAAACGATTCTTAAGGACTTGAGAACTCTGATCAATCAAGTAATCCACCTGAATTCCAGAAGATTGAGAAAGAAGGAGCACATGTACCTCATGCCTGATGGTGGCTTAATAATGTGCACATTTGGATGTGTCCAATATGTTTTGCTTGACTACGCTTAATCCCTCCCTTCCTCCTGTCTTCCTCCCTCACACCTTTCTTCCTTCCAGTGAGGGAAAGTAGAAGGGGAAAAAAAGGTCAAGTGCTTGATTATTGAAAATAGTCAATTGCTACAGGCCCAGCCCTCTAAATGATGAGGATACAAAAAGAGTCAAAGGTCAGGTTCCGATCTCAAAGGGGCTCACAGCCTAATGGCAAGTAAATAGATATGCGCAAAAAATTATAGACAGAATAAATAGGAAATAATTAAAAGAGGGAAGGCACTAGAGTTAAGAGAGGTTTGGAAAGAGCTCCTGTAGAAGAGGGGATTTTAATTGGAACTTCACTAAAGTCAGAGAAACCAGGAAGTAGAAATGAAGAGTGGGAGCATTCCAGGCCCCAGGACAGCCAGAGAGAATGCCTGGAGCTGAGGAGTGTGGCTCTAACAACAATAAAGTGCAGCAGGTTGTGGAGGGCCTGCAGAAGAATTTGAATTTGCTTAGGAGGCAGTTGGGGTGAATGGAGGGGTGGGAGGTTTACAGTAGTCCTCAGTGGGTCATAATGAGGACCTTTACTAAGAGTAGTGGCAGTAGAAATAGAGTAGGGGACGAGTGCAAGGAGCAGGAATGTTATGGAAATAGAGGTGAAAGATCTGAAAGGTGAGGGAGAAGAAAGAATCAAAAATGTGTTCAAGGTTGCAAACCTGGAATTCCTATCCTGAAGGCAATCAGAAACATGAAACTAGAGTTAGAGGAAAGAGGTTAGGGCTGGAGATCTATGTTAGAATTGTAGAACGCGTGAGACAGCCAGTGGGGAACGTCTATAGAGAGAGGAAGGCTCATCCGTACTAAAGGACCAGGAAGGAGATCTAGGAACCAGTAAAGGCAGGTGGTTGTAGATGCACAGTGTCTCTGAAGTGAAAGGAGGAGTAACCCCAAGGTTTAGTCACAAGCATAGAGATAGGGGATGAGACTTAAGAGACAGAGTCTTAATTATGAAGACTATGCATTGTGGGAGTGGGGAGGAACCCACATAAGGTAGGATAAAGATCTGTCTGCCCGTTTGGCCCAAGCACGCACTTGTTTCAGGACTTAGGGGTGCACACAGCTTTTGTCTGATGAAATCTCATGCCTCGTTGTATTACCTTCATTTTAATAGAGCAGCATAAAACATCTTTCCCATAAACAGTAAGAACTGGCGTTTACATTGTGTTTTAAGGTTTGTAGAGCGCTTTGTGTAATTCTCATTTGATTCTCAGTCTTCTCTGAGAAGATCTTTTAGAAACTATTTCCCCAGACACCATGACTAGAGTTTGGTTTGTTGTTGTTGTTGGTGGTGGTTTTTGGTACCAATTAACTCAGTGAGTTTCAGCAAAAGGGCACTTGAAGAGTCTGCTTTTGTGAAGCTGGGGGAAATCGATATTGTGCTGATTGAAGGGCAGAGGGATTTGCTGATAGGGACAGGCCTCTTTTCTCACTGTCTCAGGCATGGATGCTCCATAATGGGCTGTAAGCTGTCTTCCCACAGTGCTTTTTTCCTCATTTTCTTTGCCAGTTGACACAAACTTGAAGATTGCTAGTATTCCCCAGGATTGTAATGTGCACAGCCCTGTCATTGTTCCCTAACTTGAGGGCCATCCACCCAGTGGCCTTCTTTGACTTCCCAGTTGGATTAGTCCCATCATTCTGTGTAGCCAAGAGCAGAAGACATTTTGTTCAGTAGGTCAGCGAGCACCTAGAAAGCAGCGACCCAGGACAGATAGGTTTGAGAAGCCAACATCCAGAAGGGCAGCTCACACTCTTGGTGCTATAGGTTTTTTGTTTTATTTGTGCCTTTGTTTCTATTTACTTCGCCGTGTGTAGTTTCCCCACCCCCTAGAGAAGAAGAAGGGCAGCTCAGCACAACCAGGCCGATGCGGGAGCCCAGTTAACTGCTTCTGCAGCTTTGTGCCCCGTGGTCTCTTCCTTTCTGTGTGCAGTCTGAGCTCACCCACTAGAAGGTTTGTGTGCGTTAGTCTTCTGGTTCTCTTCTCTTCACACTGACTGAGTTTCTCTAAATTTCTTATTTGTCATTTCTTAAGGTCTAATAACGAATACTCCACTGTGTTAATTTACAACATTTTTGACCATTCCCCAATTAGTGGGTACCAACTTTGTTTCTGGTTTTTGGCTACCACAGATTTTTGAATTGGGCCTTTCCCGTCTTAGACTTTTTGAGCTTCCATGCTCCCTTGTGGAAACACTTGGGTCAAGAATGTGAGCCGTTGAGGTACTTTTCTTAATTCCAAATAATTCTAAATCATTTTCTAGGCTAGACATGCCAATCCCTAACTCCCTCAACTGTTAGTGTGCTTGCCTTTCTATATCCTCTCCACCATTATCTTGCATTTCCTTGTATGACACTCCGTGTCCCACCTCGGCACTTCTCCCTCCTCACTCTCACCTCTTCGTTCCCCTCCCTTCCTTTAAGACCAAGGTGAAATTGTGCCCTCTGCAGGAACCTTTGATGGCTCTCCCTGTCGCTGGCCTTCTATCTGCTCTGGGTAGATCTTGCGTGTACGTAGTTGTTTCTAAGTTGTCTCCCCCTTAGACTGTGAGCTCTTTGAGGGCCGGGATTTTTTCCCTTGATTTATTTTTTATCTTTTCACTCTTCTTTGTATCCCTAGAGCTTAGTGCAGTGCCTAGCATGTAGCGAGCCACTAATGAGTGCTCTTTGAGTCACAGGCTTGTTAATTCCAGGTGGATAAAGAGGAACCCCAGAGTTTTATTCTGCAGTTCTCTTAGTCATCATTTATAATGGTTTTTCATATGGTAGTTGATAGTTTGTATTTCTTTTTAAATTTTTTTTGTTGCTTTTTCACACCTTAGTCATTTCCATTGTATCCTATTTCTTGTATCAAAAAAAAAAAAGTAAAAGCTAGACCTCAGAATTCCCACGTCTGACGACACTCCTCGGCTCTTTTGAGAGCAATGCCGTGTATTCCATCAGCATTTCTCTAGGACTGAGTTTGGTCCTTATGATTAATTAAGAGTTCCCCTGACTTTTAGCAGGTTTTTTTTTTCCCATTTGTTGTCACAGGCATCGTATATGCTGTTTTCCTCATTCTGCTTCTTTTGCTCTGTGTCACTTCATACAGGTCTTGCAAGTTCTCATAGTCATAATTTTCTGTAGTGTAATAATATTCCATTATGTTCACAGATCAAAACTTGTTCATCCATTTTCCAAATAATGAGTACCAACTTTGTTTCCAGTTTTTATACTACCCACATAAAGTGTTGCTAAAACGTCTTGATATAAATGGGGCTCTTCTTGCTGCCTTTGACTTCTGAGAGTACATATACATGTATACGTCTGTATGTACATACAGACACATACATGCAAACATACCCGTTGCCAGGACAATTGGGTCCAAGAGGTATGAATTTAGTGAATTTTATCATATAATTCCTAATTATTTTCCAGAATGGATTAGACCTAGTCACAGTTCCTCCATCGCTGGGTCTTACTTTCCCACAGCCTGTATTAATCTTTTTTTCTTTTTGCCACTTAGAGGGGTGTGAGGAGACACTTCAGATGTGTTTTGATATGCAGTTTCTTATTATTAATGATCTGGAGCAATGTCTCATGGTTGTTGATAGTTGTAGTTCTTTTGAAAGTGCTTGTTTGTGTCCTTTAACCACGTGATAATTTAAGTAAACTCAAGAATCTTGCCCTAAGGCAGGCAAATGGGAAGGAGGTTGAGGATAGAAGAGTAAATTAATATGAGCAAAACTTAAAACAGGGTCTTAAAAGAGGAGGGAGAAAATCAGTATAGAAGAATGAAGTGGGAGAAAACACAAATCCAGTAAAAGAGAATGACAGAACTAGAGAGAAGTGAATAAAGCCCAGAGAGCTAGAACCACATCCGAAGACAGAAGCCCCAGGGGCCTTACTGGCCAGTGTGGGCAGGGGGGGCCGCCCTCTCCCCCCTACTCCAGCTCCTTGGGGATGATGAGATATTTAATTGTGATTATCTGTATTGGTGACTGTGGTATAAAAACAAAGAGCATCAGGAGAGCTTTAACAAGAAAGAAAAATCAACCACTTATTGTATAAGAAAGACACACTTTTATGTTAATTGAATTAAAATGAACAGTTTGATAAAAATTCAAGGAATTTTGTGCCAGGAATTTATTTAAAAAAACCTAAAAAGTTATAATCATGGTTTCTGACAAGGCAGGGATAAATAGTTGTCCTTAGGATTCAGTTTGCCAGGCACAATGAAATAGTATCACTATTATATACTTATGTGTCAAATATCTTAGCTTCTAAATCCACAAAAACTAACCACATTACAAAAACACACAGAGCTAAATACATTTAGTATAAACGAAAAGAGAGCTGAATGGAATATTGGAAAAATTAGACTCGGTCTTATCTTCTGTCTAGGAATGGGATACCCTAAAGGTATTCTTTATGCAAGCATGTGCTAGACCACAGAGAAGAGCAGCTAGTGGGTTGGGTGCCAGGTTTGGAGTCAGGAAAACCTGAGTTCAAATGTGACCAACCTCAAACACTTAACTGGTTGTGTGACCCTGGGCAAGTCACTTAACTCTGCTTCAATTTCCTCTTCTGTCAAGTGGGCTGGAGAAAGAAATGTCAAATCATTCTAGTATCTTTGCCAAAAAAAACCCAAATGGGGTCATGAAGAATAAGACACGACTGAAACAGTTGAATAGTGGATGGAGCACAGAGAACAAATAACGGTAAAAAGGCAGAAGTATTAAACACATCCTTAATGGACCATAAATTAATAAAGATGGTAATTAGCATAGGCAACATGCAAAAAATACCATCCTAGATGGGACCATCTACATCCTTCATTTCTTCTTTTGGAAATTAATTTCGTTTCACTGCTTATCTGTGGGGAAATAGCTCCTAGTTTTAGATGTTTATTTTATTTTTATTTTTTATTTTTTATTAATTTATTTTCTTGTTTACATCATTCATTTGCACCAGATTTTGAGTTACAAATTTTCTCCCCATCTTTCCCCTACCAACCCCCCTAAAACAGTGATCCAGCTGTATAGCCCCTCCCCCAATCTGCTCTCTCCTGTGTCCTCCCCCATTACCCCTAGTATTAGATACTTACATGAATTTTATATTATATCTTAGGTATCAAATTTGTCAGATGTTTAATGCAAAGATTTTTTTGGTTCATTTGTTGTTTTCCTACTCACCAACTTCTCTTATTCTGATTACGTTAGTTTTGTTTGTGTAAAAACTTTTGAATTTTATATAATTTAGTTTGTCCATTTTATTTTTTGTGATTTCCTCTGGCCCTTGTTTGGTTTTGAATTCTCACTCTGACAATTGTTGTGGAAGGTACCTCCTTTTTTCCTGTAATTGTTTTGTTACATTTTGTAACCTTTAGGTTGCTTATCCATTTGATGCTTATTGTGGTATATGGTGAAAGATGCTTGTTTAAACCTGTTTTCTGCCTGACTTCCTGTTTTTTTACAGAAATTCTTGACAGATAAGGAGTCCTTTCTCCCAGTGTTTGTATTCTTGTGTCCTATAGTCTTTTTTTGTACCCCAGAAAAACAAACAGTAATTCAGTGTCTTCTGTCCTTTCTCTTTTCCCATTGGTTTAGGATAAGATTGTACCTTACAGTTTTGCTCCTGTAAGTAACTATGTGTTGTTTTGTTTCAGGCTGCCGGGTATTGTCTAAGGTTATGTCTGTCCCTGTGGTTAACTCTTTGTAGAAGCTGTGCCTTGAAGGTATATTTGTAGGTTGTGAGGATTAGGAAGGAGGAGGCCTGGCCTGTGTAATGATAGCAGCTGAACTAGCCCAACCCTTGGGCTAGACTTAGTGACACCCTTCCTACCCACAAGATTGGGCTTTTCACCTCCAGAGATAATGATGTGTATTTCTGAGCAGCTGCACTGCATGTACTCAGAGGCCAGATAGAGATGAAGAGGGCTCAGATCCTTCCTTCATCATTTATTGCTTCTGTGACTTTGGACTAACCTCTTTAGATGATTTGTAAGATCATTCACATCTCTAAGTATATGATCTTTACTCAAAAGCCTGTTTATTGGTTTTCAGTTTTTCGTAGAAATTTCATTTTCAGTTCTAAACTTTTCCACCATTCTTCTCACTCTGACCCCCTCTCTCCCCAACACACACACGTGCGCGCACACACAGACACACACACACACACACACACACACACACACACAGACACACACACACACACACACACCTTCCGACTCTGGAAGATTGCCTACGACCTCCTCCTTTGCTCACTGGCAGGTTGCTCCCAGCACCTCCCTTTGGAGGCCACTTGTCCTTTCTTCATCCTCCATCCTTCTCCTGGCTTCACTGACCCTCTCTCATCCATCCCATCTTTCCATCTCCTGCTTTTTAGCTCCTTTTGATGTTTTGTCTTCCCTTGTGAGAATGCATGCCTCTCGAGGGCAGGGACCATTTTCTTTTTGCTTATATTTGTACTAAATGTTTGTTGGCTGAGCCTGGTGCTCAGCTGCACCTGTCCTTCCGGGCCTGTTTGGTGTCCTTGTGATTACTATATCCCCAGTGGGTTGATCTGCAGGAGCTGTTTTCCAGCGGCCGTTGTCTAATGCCAAATCTAAGGTTTTGTTTCACTGTGTTTTATGTCCTTCCTCTGCCCTCCCTGCTTGTGGCACCCTGTTCCGGATTGCCACACCACAGCGTCTTGAGTGTCCTGCTGTGGAATCCGTGTGAGAACCTCCTGCTGTGAGAGCACGTAACAGTAATAGGAAAGTTGAAGGCAAAGGGGATTGTGGAGCAAGATTGTTTGGATGAAATCTTGTGTGAGAAAGAAAGCAAGACATGTGAGTCCAAGTGAATAACTAGACTTGAGTCTAGTTACCTGTGGGAACTGCAACAAGCTTCTTTGAGCAGGAGCTGGGAAGTTAAGACAAGTTGAATGTCATAGAATGAAGATGTGGGCTTTAGGAAAGAGATGGAGCAGATTCTAGATGGGAAGGAGAGTTTATGGTGAAGAGAAAGAAACTTATGGGAAAGGGCAGGTGTTGAGAAGACCAGATGTCCCACCCTCCTGGTTTGTGATGTCATGGGAAAAGCGGGTTTGCAGTCCCTGGGATATAACATAGTAAGCCCTTAAAGATGCTTGTTGAAATCCCAGAAATGGAGCCGTTTCTGAAGAATGGGAAAAAAGTGTTACTAGAGGAGGCCTTTAAAGAAAGGAGGGAGTGACCCTAGCGGGGATGGGGAAACAAGGAGGGAGGTGCAGATGTCCTCTGATGGTGTCCAAGTGTCCCGGTCATGTCAGGAGCACAGGCATCCTGCTGCTGGCCCCGTTCACAGACACAGAGTGGAAGGTGATGCTGTGAGATGAGGCCTTTTTTCTTCTTATACTGCTCTGGCTGCACTGGCATTTTCTATTCAAGTAGATAACAATCAATGCTTTTTTTCTAGACAAGACTATCCATTAATTTTCTAATACCAACATTCCATATAGACTGTGGAAAAATAAATCACCCAGATTTCTAGAAAGCTAGACAAAGGTGTGGACTATGAAAAGATAATCTCTTCATTTTCCATTTTGTATTCATTGACTGTCTCTGGTAATTGAGGTTTTTTTGAAAGAAACACATCATGCGGAGATCTTTTGATAAGAAGAGGAAGCTGGATGGCAAGAGATTTTTTTTTCTAGCAGCGTAATGGGGTCTTATAGAAAGTGACACTGGGAAAAATGGAGAGATACTGATTACCCAGGACAGTTAAGGACAGTGAGGGATGGTGGATGGAAGCCCTGAGCCACCTGGAGGAAGAAAGGAAGCCAGGTGAAGCATTTCCAGACACAGGCTTTCCTCCCCTTCCTCTTGGTTCTCAGGTGTCCTGATTCTCCCTTTCTACTTCCCTTGCAGGTGGCTGTGAAAAACAACATTGACGTCTTCTACTTCAGCTGCCTCATCCCACTCAATGTGCTCTTTGTAGAGGATGGAAAAATGGGTGAGTGTGGCTTCATTCTACCATGAATGTCCCACAAGTTATTTCAGAGCAAATCTAGGCCTTGTGACTCTCTGAGGCCACCTGTACTGTGCCTGCTAGTAAATCGCCTCAGAGACTGTGGTCTCTGACCAAGAGGCCTTATGCTAAGTGCTAGGGGTACAACAAGAAGCAAAAATCGACCTGTGCTCAAGGTGCTCACAGTCCAGTGGGGTTATCCAAGAGAAGGGAGTGCTAGTAGCTGAGGAAGCCAGGAAGGCCTTCTGCAGGAGGTAGGCCGTGAGCAGAATCTTGAAGACAGCGAGGGAAACCCAGAGGTGATGAGGGAGCGGGGCAGTGCAGGCATTGGCACAGCTAGGGTAGAGGTGGGAGATGGAGAGTCATATTTTCAAGGAGCTTTGAATATCCTGGCATAGATATGAAGGGAGTAGAGAGCCATTGTAGTTTATTGAGCAGTGTGATATGATTGGACCCGTATTTTTGAAAAATAATCTTGGCAGCTAAGTGGGAGATGTATCAAAAAGGGGGAGACTTAGATCAGGGAGACCAGTTAGAAGGCAGCTGGGTGAGAGGTGATGAAGGCCTGCACTAGGGCAGTGGATGTGGGAGGGCGGAGCACCTCCAAGGGAGGCTGTGTTCTGTAAGCTATACCTAGATCAAAACTGTTAACCAGCTTTGAAAGTAACTTCATAGCATGGTGTCAAAGTTGGGTGAGAGCCCAGGCTTCAGCCCTGGTGACAGGTGAGGCCTGACTTCTAGGAGGAGTGTGAACAAGGAATCAGAGATCAAAAAGAGAGCTCATACCCACCTTGCCATGGTACCCAGTCATGGGCATTGTTTGCAGGGCACCCACACCCTGTCCGTTCCCTTTAACTTTCTGAGCTGGGAGTTAGCCCTTTAGGGCTGTTGGAACCTAACTACTACCCAGACACCTGCCATAGGAGCCGTTTATTTGCCATTGGGAAAGTGTTTGCCTCCAGACTCCCCCCCTCGCCCACCCCAGCACAGCCATCTCTGGTGCTGGGGTGCCCCTCAGAGGCTGGGCCTTTGGACAGGACAAGATTTGGGTATGGCGCTTATAATGTACATCATTCTTAGTGCAGGAATACATTATATAATGTAAAAGTAAACATACTGGGGTGTGTACTCAAAAATTCTTTACTGACAGAAGTGTGGTCAAACAAGTTTAGAGTCCACTGGTGATCAGAATAGCCAACACTCCTGTAGTGGTTACTGCGTGTCAGGCACTGTGCTGAGCACTTCACATTATTGACTCATTTGATCCTCACAGATCCCCATTTCACAGATGAGAAAACAGAGGCAAATAGAGATGAAGGCACTTGCCCAGGGTTGCACACCTAGGAAGTGTGTGAGACCGAATTTGAATTCAGATCTTCTTACCTCTAAGAGCAGTGCTCTCTCCACTGCACCACCTAGTTCTAAAGCACCTCCATTGTGTATAGTGTTGTGTGTGTGGCATTGGAACACTACCAGATTACAAGCATTCTTCTCCCCTTCTGTTCCTAAATTTAGAGCGCCAAGTCTTCCTTGCAACGTGGAAGGACATTCCCAACGAGAACGAGCTGCAATTCCAGATTAAGGAATGCCACTTGAATGCTGGTGAGTGATTGGCTAACCCACTGGGTTCTGATGTTGCAACTAATGGCACTTCTAGGATCTGCCCTCGATGGCTGGCTTTTGTTTTCTGGCTTGAGGTTGGTCTGGTCCTTTGAAGTCTGACTGAGATTCTTCTGCCTTGTTTGTTCCCTCCCTCTTTGCCAGTACTGGCTCTCTCATCGTGCTGCTAGCCCTGCTGCTTCTGGCACATGCCTCTGAGAGAGGGGATATGACAATTCAGGGGGAAAAAGGAAATGAAAGTCCAGGCTTCTGTTTCTAATCTGTAACTTATTTCTTAAGGATCAATGCTTGAGGTCCTTGCTAAATCCTCAGTACTTTCAAATGTTGATTGAATTCTGTGTAATCTCTTCTGATAAATAACTACTGGACTTAGAGACTCTGAGTTTTTCAGGAAACAGGATTTTTAGTTTTTTCTTTGGAAATGCCAAACAGATAATCTAGTTACCTTTGATTATAGTAGCTTCAGAAGACCTGTTAATCACTGTCTAGGCACTGAGTGCAGCTTCCCACTAACAACTACTGTAGTAGTTGAAATCCCTGTTGTATTTTGATAGCCCTGTTTCTTTATTCTCTTCAGACATGCCACATGTCAACCTTTTCTCCAAGTAAATCTTTAGCCTGGTATTCTAATGACAGTTTACCCCTTGGCAGACAGGAACAGAACTTTATATCCTTTGTGAAAAGTTAAGGCCTTTAGCCTCTTTTCCTATCATACCTCCTAACAAGGATGATACTGGTTCTCTTTTGGTGACTGAGGAAGGGAGGGCTCCCACTTCAAAATGTGAGTGCCTCTGAATTCCTCTGAAAGCAGGAGATGAAACGGGTCATGGTCTATAAGTCTTTGTGCTCAGCTGCAGAAGATGGCTCAGCTATATTCTGTGTGCTCCTCTTATCTGAGAACAGCGGTGGCAGCGAAGTTGGTCAGGGGATCCAGGCAAAAGGGACATGAAAGAGCAAGATCTGTTTTAGTTTTGGTTTTGTTTTCTCCTCTGTAAATGGGACAGCTGGGTGGCACAGTGGATAGAGAGAGCGCTGGTGTCGAGAAGCCCTGAGTTCGAATCAAACCAGCCTCAGACACTAGCTGTGTGACCCTGGGCAAATCACTGAACCCTGTTTGCCTCCATTTCCTCATCTGTAAAATGAGTTGAAGAAGGAAATGGCAGACTGCTCCAATATCTTTGCCAAGAAAGCCCCAAGGTGGGGTCATGGAGCTGCACCTGACTGAAACGACTGAATAGCAACAGAAATCAGCAGCAATCTCTGTAAGTGAACAGAAGTTAGAAAGCTCAGGTGTGTGTTGCCAACATGACAGAGAAGAAGAAAGCCAAAAGCTGTCGTGAGAAGTGATCCATGCTGCCTGTGCTGGGGAGCATCGCCTCTGGCTCGCGATTTTTGGGGTGCCCTCCACAAGAGGAGGCATCTCGGCTCTTCAGGGAGTCGTTGCAGACTGTGCTGAAGACTGAGACAGCCTTTACGACGGAGGTGTTTCGTCTTGGCTCCTGTGTCCTGGAGTCTCACCCCTGCCGTGGCTCTTCCAAGCACTTCATGAACTCTTTTCTGTTGTAACTGCTCTTTGACTAGTAGCAACATGAATCTGGGATGACAGAATCTCCTCATGTTCTCTTAAGACCATAGACCATCTTCTTTTGTACATTAAATCACTGATATTCCTGGGAGACTGCTTTCTAAAACCTATTCCTAAGTAGGTGGCCTGCCTGCACCTATCCCGTATGGCCCAGAGTGAGCTGACCTGCATGCTCCCTGCCAGCCATAGGAGCTCTCTATTCAAGAAAGCATTTTAAGTCCTCAATTTTGCAGTATCTGATTCAACACTCAGAGTCTAGCTGTGAGCTAAAAATACCGTTCTCCCCAGCTGATCTGCCCTGATCACAGCAGTAGCAGCTCTTTAAATAGAGCAGCCATGCCACAGTTGATGTCTGACAGATGGAGTCAACATACTGAGGACTTCAGGGGGCCATAGGCCAGGCCTGGACCTTGACTTTGACTAGTTTACTTCATCTTGAAGAATAAATAAGCCAGGGTCCACTTGTCTAACATAGCATGAAGTGTTCCAGTTTAGTAGTCACATAAAGGAATATCAAGAGTAGATCTCTCTTTAGATAAGTTGGCATTTCTGTTTTTCAGTCACACCTTGCACAGGAGTCTTTTGCCCAATTTGAAGAAATTGATTTCCGCATTCCATGTTCCTCATATACCTCTCCTTGGGAGAGGCCTCCAGCCCTTTTTTCTCTTACATATAAATATCCATCTATTTGTCGAGAAGGAAGGAAGCCTTTACTATAAGCCTTTTTAATATAAACTCCTTTGTCCTGGTGGCTTTTTACCTTCTGGAAAACCTAGAGATGAAACGATAATCTAGTTAGCTAGACTTGAATGCACTTCGTAAGAGCATCTGTTCTGGCCTAGAGTCGTGAGGGGAGAGGTAGTTTTGTTTCTTTGTCCCCACCGTAGCTTAACCTATCCTCCAGATAGATCCATTTTAAAAATGGAAACTCCACTCTGTAGTCAGAACTTAATTTAGATTGGTAATCAAATAACAGGGGGTGTTCTTTTTATCAGGTCATAGTACTGTGTTTTGTACTTCCTGATGTACATTGCACTAGATGAAAAATGTAGGTTGTTAGGCTCTTTTGTCTGAAACAAATGACCCTACACTCTACTTTAATTGCTGCCAACAAGTTATGAGTATATGGGAAAGAAATGATTCTAAAAAGTTCGGGCTAGTGGATCCGTTTTAGAAATCTACCTCTGTTCTCTCTGCTGAAACCACAGTACATAGCTGTATCTGGAAGCAGAGCTGACTTCTGAAGTGGAGAAATTCCAGGTGCAGCAAACTTAGACCCATTCAGCTTTTGACTGTCCTACATGGCTATTTGCCACATTTTCCAGTTTTAGGAGGGGTGCGTGTCTCTGTGTGTTCTCTCAGTAGGGAAGTCATAAGAAGTCTTTAGACTCTTCCTATAAAACAGGCTTTGCTTATGTGATGAGCAAAAGATCCTTGCTCATTTTCTCTGTATCCCTGGGAAATGAACAGGAGTCTTGGAAGTTAGAAATAGTTTTTCACAGTTTAAAAGAAACCTTGTCAAAAGGTGGAAGAAAAGAAAGTAACATTAATGAAACATCTAAAAATACACCAAAGAGAGCAGAAGGAAGTTCAGCCTAGGACACTGTTGAGCATGGCAGTGTGGGTACCTTGTCCCTGCGTTAAATAATAATCCTTATTATTCCCTGTGTTAATAAATAAATAATCCCTGTGTTAATAAATCCTTAAAAAAAGCCAAGTTATATATAATTAGGATTCATGGTATTAGATATAATTCTCTTTATTACATTCTTAGCATAAGGGAATATTCATCTTTGTTGATGACAGTTTATAGCAGTAAAAAAGAACTTTTTTTTTTTTAAAGAAAAGTAAAGCTTTGGGGATCCTGCTGTAAGCCAAGCAGCTGACAGTGTTGTCTTGCAGCCTGGTCCAGTCAGTCTGACAGAGTGCTGGCTAGAGCAACTGCCTCACCCCTTGAAGATCATTTAGAAGGACTTTTATCTAAGATGTAGATTTTGAAGTCTTAAACAATGCATGCTAAAAGAATGACCCTATTTTGAGGCAGTCATGGCATTGGATTACTAGGAATAGGCAGTGTTTTAAATTCTCTGGCCCCCTGCCTCATGCATTCATCTTAGATTACGTATATATTTGGGAAGATGTGTTCATAATACAGCTTAAAGTATATATGGGAAGTGGGGTGGGGATAGCAGTTAAGGTGATATCTTCCATTCTTAACTCTCCCCCATCCCCCCCCAAAAAAGAAAGAACATTAGTAATGCTTATAACTTCTAACTTTGTCCTCAGGAATAGAGCTTCTTTATTTATTTATTTTTTTTAGTTTTCAACATTTACTTCCATAAGTTTTAAATTTTCTCCCTCTCCCTCCCCAAGATGGCATGCAATCCAACTCTACACATACATTTCTATTAAACACATTTTCACATTAGTCACATTGCATAGAATTATAATGAATGGGAGAGACCACAAGAAAGAAAAAACAGAACAAAAAATAGTCTACTTCACTCTGCCTTTCAGCTCTATAGTTCTTTCTCTGGATGTGGATGGCATTTACCATCATGAGTCCTTTGGAATTATGTTAGGTCCTTGCATTGCTGAGAAGGGCTAAGTATATCAAAATCAGATCCAGAAACTGGCTGTTTCTGTGAACAGTGTTCTCCTGGTTCTGCTTACTTTACTCAGCATCAGTTCATATAAGACTTTGCAGGATTTTCTGAGAGCGTCTTTATTCTTAAAGGCACTGCTCTTAGCATTAATAAAAGCCCTGGATGTAAAGGAGAAAAGTTTGTGTACAATCCACATCTTCCATTCAGCCTACAGAGCTACAGGACACTTCACTTCCTTCTTCAGCCAGTTCAGTACCTAACTCCATCTTTCTCTTCTCCCCAACACCTGCCCTCAGACTAGAGGACTTCAGTATACACATTGACTCTCCCTCAAATACCCTAACCATTCGACTCCTCAACCTCCCCACTTCCCAGCTCCTCTACCCCTCTTCAGCTATACACAGAGATGGTCATACCTTTGACCCTGTGATCCCCACATGCTCCTCCTCTGTGTACAAGAATCCTCAAATACCCTTTTCTGAACATAGTCTGTGGGCTTTCTGCTTCTTTCTGTGCCTTCTCATACTAGACCTTTCTCTTTATCCACACTATGACCTCCGGTCTCTCAGCACCCTACCCCCACTCTCCATTTCTCTCAAGTCATTGTTCACACTGACCATTCTTTGGGGTGCTTTTTCCCCATCTTGAATCCAACTCTTCTTAAGTCCCCAGGCCCCTCATATCACCATTTGTGCCTTTGCCAAGCCTCATCCTTTGATTTCTCCCACAAACCACTGCCTTTACGCCTACACACGTGCTCCTGAATGAAAGCAGAGAAAATTGCACAACCATTCTGGTTGGGTCTGCTACGAACATATATCATCACACAATTTCAGCTGGACCCTCCCTGCTGCTGGGCAATCCTTCGACATCTCTTGTACAAGTCACTGTTGTCCTCTCCACAGTGGCTCTTCCAGATCTTGTCCTTCCATAAGCCTCCTGTGGCTCTCCATCCTCCTGCCGTCTCAGCTGAGAACCGCACGTCGTATTTCACATGAAAAATTTAGGCCACTTTTCATGAGTTCCTCCTTCTCCCACATCCTTGTTTCATATCACTCAGATTCCTTCTGCCACTCTCCTCCTTCTCCCCATGCAGAAGGTACTCCTTACCAAGGCTACCCATATACCTGCCCAAGCAATTCCACTCCAGCCTCTCTCCTTCAGCATTGTCCCATCTGTCATCTCCACTTTGTCACTCATTTTCAGTCTCTCCCTCCCTGCTACTTGTAAACATGCCCTTACTCTCCCCAATCTGAAGAAAACTCTCACTTGACTGTTTTATCTGCACTGTCCCCTGTATTCTGCCCTTTGTGGCTAAACTCCTTGAAAAGGTTCTGTAGAGTAGATGCCTCTAGGTTTTGGGGGTACCACTCTCTTCTAGTTATCCTACCTGACTGATCCTTCTCTGTCGTATTTGCTATCCTTCCTTCAGAGTTCTGTCCTGGGCCCTCTTCTCTTCTCCTTCTATACTCATTTACTTAGCGATCTCAATCTCATCAGCTCCCAGGAATTTAATGACTATCTACACGTTAATGATTCTCAGATCTACCTTTCCTGCCTGTCTCTCTGCTGACTCCCCATCCCACATCTCCAGCTGCCTTTCAGGCATCTCAAACTGGTTGTCCAGTGTCTAGAATAGAACTCATTCTTTTCCCTCTTAAACCCTCCTCACTTCCACACTTCCTCATTACTGTTGAAAGTAACACCATCCTCCCATTCCCTTAGTCTGATAACGTAGGAGTAATCCTAGAATTCCTCTCTCTCATTTCCTACCCCTCCCCCCAAAATCCAATATGGTGCCTGTTGACTTCACTTTCTCAAAGCCTTCCCTGCTCTGATACAATCACCATTCTGGCACAGACCCTCACTATCACACACCTGGATCATTGCAACAGCTTGTTAGGGGCTCTAGAGGCCTCTAGTTTTTCCCCACTCCAGTCCATCCTTCACTGATTTTCCTAAAGCAAAGGTCTGACTGTGTTGCCCTCTACTCAATAAGCTCCAGTGGCTCCCTGTCTCCTCTAGGATCAAGCATAAAATTGTTTAGCATTCAGAACCCTTCATTTTCTGTTACTCTCCTCCCCCACCTTTCCCACACCTCCCTGCCTCCACTCTGGCCAGCGGACTCGAGTTCCACAAACCAGACGCACCTTTTCTCTTGGCTTTGAGCATTTTCTCCATCTTTGCTCTCTCCCTGGAATGCTCCCCATCCTCGTCTCTGTCTTCTGACTTTCCTGGCTTCCTTCAGACCCCAGCTAAAAACTGCATCTTCTACGTAAGCCATTGTACTTCCAGGACCTTCCCTCTGTCAGTGGTCTCCTGTCTGGCTCGTGTGTGGCTTGTTCCTACTTAGATGTCTTCTGTTGGCTCCACACCTCTTAGACTGTGAGCCCCCGAGCAGGGGCCATCTTTGTCTTTCTTTGTGTCTCTAGTGCTTAGTACGTAGCCTGGCACACAGTAGGTGCTTAATAAATGCTTATTGACTGATCATACCCTTATAAGCCTGGTATTTGCTTCTCCATTCATTGTGTCTTAGATATGAAGGGTCATGGGGGGTGGGGATGGGCTGCGTGTGTCCTTAAAGGTTCTAAGTGATTGTTGGAGTTTCTGTTTGTTTCTAGACACTGTTTCCAGCAAACTGCAAAACAACAATGTTTATACTATTGCCAAGAGAAATGTGGAAGGGCAGGACATGCTGTACCAGTCCCTGAAGCTCACTAATGGCATTTGGATATTGGCAGAGCTCCGTATCCAGCCAGGAAACCCCAACTACACGGTGAGTCTTGCCAGCCCTACCAAGGACGGGGAAAGATGCTTTTTGTTACTTCTCAGGGGGCTCTTCCCTTTCCTCTCTTCAGCACATACTGTTCACAAGTCATGGCAAACTAATACTTAGCACCGGGGAATACTTAGACTGAACATCCTCTAAATACATGTTGCCGTAATAAGTTCTGAAGCAGTTCTCGACCCAGTTGATTACAAAAGGGTGCGTGTTTGCCCACATGAGGAGCTCATATCCCAAGAAGAGCAGGGAGATTCACAAGTCTTTTCTAGCAATTCTGTGACACTCCCCTCCTCCTCTTCTTCCCCCCCCCCCCCCAGTGTGTCCCTTTATCATTAAATGTGAGGCAGATTTAGGCTGACCTCCAGCAGCCCATTGGGGAGGCTTTTATGTGGAAAACCCCACACACTTGAAATAAATGTTGTGATGAAACTTTGATCGTGCTGAACCACATATAAAACAGCCACTTCCTTTTTGCTCTTTTTATCTGTGGCCACTAAGTAAGCTGTTGTTGGTCTTGTGCTAATTGTCCTGGCTCTTTAGCTTCCTGTTCCTTCACTCTAAGTCAACTGGAGCAGCTGTGTTTCTTAATGAAACTTGGACTGTCTTATTAGACCTTGAATCTTTTACTTAGTTATTTGTAAACTGGAGAGTTTTAGGATTCTTCCAGAAGTATGCATTCTTCCTAGACCTTCCTGCCTAGCCAGTTTGTCTCATTGTAGTTTTGTGTTCTGCCTCTAACCCAGAGGGGAAGTTCGTTCTTTCCTTGGCTATTTCTACTGGGGCTGGTTGTCTGTGTGTTTTAAAATCAGTTGTGTAAACTTCACTGTAAGCCTTGCCAAAGTTCAGCAGTTTTCAAAATAGAACTGCTGGTATACGTTATGAGGAAGAGAGAGAGAGGAGAGAGACAACACACACCTCACCTTGGCCAGCCCTAACAACACGGTGACGTCATGGCATATTTAGCTGTGGAAGAGCTTTCCATCTCACTGTCTTCTCGTTTGTTTTTTTTTTTATTACTAACTTAACAAACATCAGGAAATATGGTTATTTCTTTATGTAAATAACAGAAAAAGGGGCTCACATATGAACCTGTGGGTCTCGATTAAAGTTTACATTAAACTTGACATGATAGTACCAGCAATGCCTTGCTTGTCTGTGACTCTTTTGACCTTCTTTTCATGCTCTTCTCAGTATTTTTAAGTTTCTCTAATACTTTTCCTTTTGTATGGCTGTCATTACCCATGCACACTCCCCAGATGAGTAGATGAATGAATAAATAAATAAATAAATGAATGAATGAATGAATGAATAAATAAATAAGCAGACAGATAAGTGCTCTCCCTTGTACCAAATTAGTAAACAAGCTGAACAGTCACACATTTGTCTGTGAAAATATTTGTCTCATTCTGTACCTCCTGTCAGTCACCTCTGTGCTGAGAAGTCAGTTGCTTCCTCAGTTTTCTAGAGTCATGGTTGGTCATTACATTGATCTGAGTTCTTGAGTCTTTCAAAATTGTTATTCTTTACAATGTTGTAGCAGTTGTATAAATTGTTCCCATGGTCTTGCTGACTTCATTCTGCATCTCTTCATACAAGTCTTCCCATGCTTTTCAGAATCCATGCCTTTTTCCATTTTTGCAACTTAATAATATCATTAAATTCCTATACTATAATTTGTCTAACCATCCCTCCCATATCCAGTTGATGGACTCTAATCTTATTTCTGCTTCTGCTCCCAAAAAAATGTTGCTATAAATATTTATGTGCATATAACATGAGCACTTTCTTTTGTCTCTGTTCTTTTTGAGGTATTGACTACTGGTATCACTGGGGCTAAGGAGGTTTTGAGAACTGAATTACTTTGCAGAGTTGTTGGACAAGTTCATACTTCCAATTTGAATTAGTCAGCACAGTGCTAAGTGCTGGCCATACAAAGAAAGGCAAAAAACAGCCTCTGCTCTCAAGGAGCCCCCAGTCTAACATGGGAGACAGTGTGCACACAGCTGTGTACAGATGAGGTTGATGCAGGGTAAATGGGGGCCATCTCAGAGGGAAAGCAGTAAGATGAAGGGAACTGAAAGGAAGGCTTCTTATAGAAGATGGGAGTTAACGTATTTTTTCAGTTTTATCTTATTTTTAGTTTTAGATTCTTCCCCTCCCCCCATTGACTAAATGTAAAACATATTACAAATATGAAATTGTGCAAAAACCAATTCCTGCCATGTTCCAAAAAAGAAAGAAAAAAGGTGAGACTGGTTGAAACTTGAAGGAAGCCAGGGTAGCCAAGAGATGGAAATGAGACAACATTTTGGGCATGGAACTTGCCTGATGGCTCGTGAGGAAGTACTCAGAAGGTTCTAGAGCATGTGGAAGAGTGTGAGGGAGGTCTAAGAAGACTGGAAATGTAGGAAGGGTCCCGGTGATGGAGGGCTTGAACAGCTAAATGGGCTTTTATGTTGGATCCTGCAGGTTAGCAGGGAGCCACTGTGGTTTATTGAATACTGTAATGTGGTCAGAGCTGCACTTTAAGAAGATCAGATTGACTATAGAGTATGGAGAGACATACTAAAGAATGTTAAGCAGTCCCCTGTATTTGTCTTTTTGAGCCGCTATATTTTCCACAAACACTGGACCCAAAGTATGAATGAGGTCCTGAGCATGTTAAGGACGGAGTCCCCCACCCCCAAACTGACAGAATTTGTTGTCCACATCCCAAGCTGGATTCCCTATGTATCAAGACACAGACTCAAGGCAAGGAGACCACCCTGCAGGCTATTAAAATTGTCTGGGGCTGAGGCGAAGAAGGCCTATGTGTAGCAGAGTGTTGGCATTTTTGAAGGAGAAAAGGGGGCATGTGGAGGAGATATTATGAAGGAAAAAAACCAATAGGCCTTAGCAGCAGATTGGGTATCACTTGGGAGAAGGGGGTGTAAGAGCGAATAAACTGAGGTTGACACCATTGTTGCAGGTCTGGGTAACTGGGAAGGCGGTGGAACCCTGGACAATACCAAGAAAGTTAGAAGGAGGGGAGGGTAGAGGGGTGGATGAGCATTCAGTTCTGGACATGTTGAATTGAAGATGTGTTCATCCAGCTTGAGGTGTCTCATAGGCAGCTGGACATGTGAGACCAGAGGCAGGGCAGGGATGGGGGAGAGACAGAGAGACTGAGTAAGATTAATATGTAAAATGTATCTGCAGAGATCAGTATTGAAGCTGAGGGAGTAGATGAGATCACCAAGTGAAAGCATATGGGGAGAAGAAGAGAAGGGCCAGGACGCAGCCTTCACCAGGACTGCACTGATGCAGCCATCCTCCCATCACCCCTCCAGTGATTGTTTTCCTTTTTGCCCATCTAATGAGTATGAAATGGAACTTCAGAGTTGTTTAAATGAATTTATCTTATTAATTATGACTTAGGACATTTTTATAAGATTATTGGTAGCATAACAGTTTTCTTTTAAAAAACTAAAGTTATCATTGGTCATTCCACCATTTGGGGTCATGAAAACCAGAATACACTTTCATAATAAAACTGTCTTTTCTCCATAGAAACAGTTTTACAGATGGTACTTAAACATTCCCAACCTAATTCACAAAAACCTATAATGTAGTTGAATTATACTAATAAAACTGCCTTGAATCCTAGGTCTAGGGAGCCAAGGAACTATGTAGGTGAATGGAAGAGAGAGAAATAACTGTAAAACAACCTTTTACTTCCATGTCTATACCTCTGTTCGCACTTCTTAGGGCAGTACTCTCCAATATTACCTCCCTACACACGCATGCACGCATGCATGCACAACTTGAGGACCTCCTAACCCTTCAACGGATTATTTGTATTTCTGGAAAAGGAGATTTGTCAAAGGCTGATGAACAAATAGGCAGGCTATGTGGAATAGAGAGATGGCCAACCTCAACTCTTCCATTTCTCAACTTCTCTACTATCGATAGATTCTTTAAAGATGTGGTTGAGTTTGTAGAGCAAAGAAGTCAAGTTGGTCATTTGGATCCACAGCAGGGTGATTCTAGAACTTGGACCAAAGTAAAGATCCACATTATAGATAAAGACATCTTTTCTACATAATTTAACACAGTGTAGATTGATGTCCTTGATTCCTAACACCTCTCTTTTTGGGGGGGGGGCTTTTTTTTTTTGGAGGGCAGTTGGGGTTAAGTGACTTGCCCAAGGTCACACGGCTAGTTTTTTGTGTTAAGTGTCTGAGGCCGGATTTGAACTCAGGTACTCATGACTCCAGGGCTGGTGCTCTATTCACTGTGCCACCTAGCTGCCCTGCACCTCTCTTTTCTGAAAGAAATTTTGAGGAATTTCACCTGGCCTATATTTTAAACAGAAGGCCCTTTTGATCTTTTTTTTAAATATAGATGTCTGATGTCATTGTTGCAAAGGGGAGAAGAAGGGAAATAGATAGGTATTAAGTTAGCTTCTGTGTGTTGATATGCAGAGGCATATAAACTTGGGCTACGGGCAGATATTTCTGCCTTACGACCATTCACATTTGTGTAATCTTTGCATTTCAGTGTTTTGAAAGGCTTCGTTATTTGTTCACTGCCCCTTTGAGGTTAGGTAATGCAAGTGCTCAAGTTAAATGGCCTAGCCACGTGACCATGGGTTTGTCAGACTCCCTGAGCTTCGTTTTTCTCATCTGTGAAGTGGGGCTGTAATAGCACCTGCCTCAGAAGGTGGCTGTGCAAGTCAGAAGAGGTAGAAAGCATGTCAGACATTTTGCAAACTTTAAAGCCGTATGTACATCTTTGTTATTTATTACTATGATCATTATTGTTATTTTCAGAACTACTGAGTATTGTAGTCTGGTCTCCTAACTCCAGATGCAGCCCGCTTTCTGCTCTACCACACCATGTCTGTGACGCCTTTCGTGCAGTGTTTTCTCAGCATGCTCGAGGAAGTTTAACGTATGGAAGGGGCACGAGAGACTTATCATCACATGCTTGAAAGCATGTTTTGTCGACAAGGAAGTAAATTTCCCTGTGACTTCAAAGGGCCAGGACCGAGAAATTACAGGGCAGCACCTTTTGGTTCAATATAAAGAACTTTGAGAGCTCCCTAGCATAGCTGACTCCCATATAAAGTGGTAAGCTACCCATCGCTAGAAGTATTCAGGCAGACACTGGATAACCTTCTGTCAGGGTGTTACAGAAGAGATTCCTAGGTGGTCTTGGATGACTGCTCTTTTCAACTTTGAAGCTTTGATTCTAAGCACATGAGTCTTTCTAAGCCATTATTATCCCTTGTTAATTGCTGTTTTTCTCCTATTCAGTAAACTTATAATGCCCTAGACTTAAATAATACTTTTCTGCTGAAAAACTTCTGTTACATATCTACAATTTTGCAATAACTTAGCAGTAACTGAAAGAGGCCATAGAAAGTGGAAACACTTGCATGAATGTAACATTTAGGAGAGAAAGCATCAGTTGGGAAAACGTCTTTGTGGCAGATTTTGATAAGGATTTGCTATCCAAGATCTGCGGCCTAGTAGTAAAGTAGCACAGAGATGTTAGACCGAGGGTCTTAAGGCAGATTCTCAGAAAAATTACAAACTGTTAGCAACCGTGTGAAAAAAATGCTTCACAACACTAATAAATGAGAGAAATGTAGATCAGAATTGCACTGTTTCACCTCATAACCAGTAAATTGGCAAAGATAGCAAGAGCTGAGGATAGTGTTGGCAGGACTGCAGAAAGACTGGCACACCGGTCTCTCTTGGTGATGTAGGTCTGATCATTCTAGAAGATTGTAGTTAGACTTAGAAGAGTCACCTCAGTGTTCATCTCCACAGGTCTCTGTCTCTGCTGGGCATGAGCCCCAGGAAGTTAAAGGTGACAGTTAACACAGAAACCAGTTTCCCAGCATCTTTTTTTTTTTTTTTTGGTAGTAACAAAGATCTGGAAACATAGATACCCATTGTTTGGGAAACGGCTAAACCAGTTGTGGGTACATGAATGTAAGGGAGTAGTACTGTGCCATAATCAGTGACAAAGATGAAGAATTCTTGGGAGACTTATATGAGTGATTGATTCCAAAGTGAAGTCAACAGAAGGAGGAAAAGTCCACACACAGCAATGTTGCCATGTCATGTAAACAGGAACAGAAATGGCAATTGAATGCTAATTAGAATGAATGAATCTGGTACCCAAGAGCTGAGAAAGTGTCCTTCGCTCCCCTCGTGGCAGAAGGTATAATATTGCCTAGACTATCATACACATGCTCGCTTTGATGTGCAGGTTGTAGTGAACTATTTGCTTTCTCTTTTTCTCCCTTTAAGTCTTTGTTACCAGGAGTGGCTAACTTTCGGGTGTGCTCAGAAATGAAGGTGATTTTAAAACAATACAGATCGATAAAAAAATAAGATTTAGAAAAAGATTCTTTGGAGCTCGTGCAATATCTTTGTGAGAGAGAAGAACAGAGTTTTTATGTCGTTGTTAGTAGTTGTGTGGCCCTGTCTCAGCCCACCCTTTCTGATGTAGCATGCTCTGTTGTACACCATGCCCTGTTTTCCTATTTTAATCCCTTAGTAAATTATTAGCCCTTCATTTTGTAACTTATTGTCATTTCTATTGCATTGATTGCTTCCTGACTAAAGAGCTTTATCGTAGACTCTAGATAGAATCACAACGCAACTCCATCTATATAGAATCCTCATTTACAGAGGGGACTGATTGGTTTAAGGTCACAAGGTCATGAACGTCCAACTTGGCATTTGAACACAGTCCTCTGACTCTAGGGCCATTGTACTTTCCAACATACCACCCAAGGTTTATGGTAGGGTTGTATTGCTACCATATAAATTAAGACAAAATTCCAACCTCCAGACTGACTTATGAACAGTCTCATTGTTCTGAGACTGCAGTGAGGCATGTTGCCCCTGGAAGACACGGCAACAGCTCCCTTTAGGTTATCCCCAGCCTCCCTGCTAATTAATCTTCCTTCTCTTGATTTCTTCAACAGCTGTCTCTGAAGTGTCGAGCTCCCGAAGTCTCCCAGTACATCTACCAGGTCTACGATGGAATCTTGAAAAACTAAAAGACTGAAAAACAGAGGGCCTCACGGCACCTGCCATCTGTTTGAAACAAGAACTCTTTAACTGGAAGCAATTGTGTTGATGTGTAGACGCTTGAGTCCAAACGACCCTGACCCACCAAGGTAGTGACTAGTGTACTAATGTGTGCTAATGTTAGGACACAACCCTCTGGATAGTTTTACCTACCCACAAAAGGCTGTAAGCCCTGCTATGCCCCACTCCCTTCCTCTGTCACCTGTAAGCTTCTCCACCCTGTGCCAATGGCTAGCATTTTCTAAACCTGCTTTAGGGCCTAGTTTGTTATTTTGTAATTGAAAACTCATTTCGAAAATCAAAAAAAAAAGGGAAAAACCTGTTTATTAAAGCAAGGAAAAGTATCATTGGATCATGAATTGCACTTTATTGTTTTGTATTTTTTTATACATATTGAAATTTTTTTGTTAGTGTTAACAAGTTGGAAAGGCAAAAAGCAACTGCCCCTTGGTAAGTGAGCAAAGCTCAGGGAAGGGTAGATGCTAAGTCAGAGCTACCATTCATTCTCTCTGCCAAGCATGTTTTCAGGAGAAGCGAAAAGTGACTTCATCCCCAGTTAATTGGATTTCCAGTGATTTTTTTTTTCTTTCCCTCTCTCCTTCAGGCAGTGTGCTTTCCCTGATTTTGTTTTCCCCAAATTGCTCCACTTTTGGACAAACCAGTCTCCCTTACTTGGTGATTCCAGGGTGCTGGAAGTTGGGAGGAGGTCCCTAATTCCAGTTTTGTAACTGAGAGAGACAGAAATGCAACTGTGAGCCTGGGGGGTCATTGAGTGAAAAGAATGTGAGGCTCTCTGCTCTGCTCTGCCGGTGGCTGGATTGGTGTGGTGGAGGCCCAGGGCCAATTCCCCCAGGGGTCTCACTCCCTGAAATCCTCCTGTTAGATGAGGTGGAACCTGGATGGTAGCTTTGATCTTACAGTTGCAGAAGTTGAGACCCAGACAGGAAAGGGTTTCCCTGTGGTTCCAGGCTAGGACTGAAATTTGGACCTGCTGGTCCCCTTCTTGCACGCCATCCCACTGCCTTTCACCTCTTCCCCTGCCTCGTATGTCTTGTCCTCTTTGCCTGTCTGTGTTCTCCCTGCTGATCTTAGCACCCTCTTTAGTCCAGCAACTTTCCCAGTGCCCACCAGTCACATGAAGGAGCATGCTGTAAAATACAGATTTCACCGAAGAAGTCGCCCCCATTCCCACAGGCCCTGGGCCCAGCAGGCTCGGCTCAGTGATGACATAGGTTGGAACTGCCACAGATCCATTGTCCTGCTCACCTTCAGCCCCTAATTTCTGTGGATGGTTAAGATTAGCTTGGAAGGGGTTGTCAGTTTTTATCACCACACAGTATCCCAGGAGTTCCCCCAGCCCCTCCTTTGTGGTTGGACATGTATTTTGAAGAATGCTACCACATCTGAAACACCAACTTTGTTTTATTATTTTCTCCTCTGGGGGCTTGCTCTGGCATGGCTGTTTTGCATTTAATCCCTACAACATCAACCTGGATCTGTGGGTGCCACTGGCCACATTCAACCCTGGTTGGTATTTCCTGGGCTCCAGGGCCCTATTTGAGGCTGAGGAAAGGGTTGCTCTTTCTTAGATTCTCCTGAATAGACCTCAGATACTTTAAGACTGAAGACCACTGGTCCTCCTACTCTCTCTGCCTCACCCTGTCAACTCTCAAGTTCTGGGGATTCCCACCAATCCCAAGCAATGGACAGAGTCCATAGAGAACCCATTGACAAGAGTGCTCTAGAGGATGTTTGTTTTGTTTCCAGAAAATGGGGGAAGAAACCCACCAGATGGCTCAGATTGTTGATAAAGCAAGCTTGGCTTTAGTGACCAGACAGGAAGTAGGAAGCCCCCCATCATCCTGGCATGTACAACTGCCAGGATTCTGTACACTTCTGTGTGAAGTGTGCCTGGCTTAGACCATTTGTAGTTCTGGGAGTGGCTATCTTCAAACAAGCTTTAAGGCCTTTTGAGAACCTAAGCAAGGAGTCAGAGAGTATACCTCCTGGCACATGACATCAACTGGTGTCTGCCAGTGGTTGTGAAAGGTGTGCAAAGAAGAGGGAGCATTAGCACACTTGTCTGCATATATGTCAGAAGAAAAGGACAAGAAGGACCATGAGGTCTGCTAAATTGGCTTTATTGTTATAGTATGAAAAGCCAGAGTGGAGAGCTTCTTCCTCGATGATTCAGCATCTCTGCTGAGAAATGCGAGCCCTGGGACAGTGAGGAAATGTTTAGGAGAAAGGGTTGGACAGTTGGCTTTATGTAAGGATGTGTGCTTCTGCCCTAAAATGGGAAGGCCAGAAGTGTTTCCAGTCATTATCAATCATGGGGTAGGGATTGTTCTCACTTGGCCAAGTGGAATGAGCCAGTCTGGGACATCTTGGTCTTTTGGGAAAGTAGGTCACAATGGCACATTTACACATCCTTACACATGGAGCACAATCTCTCCAACTCTCTTTTAGAGGGAAACATATTAACCAGCTCTACACTCTTTCCCTTTAGTGCTTTTGGACCATGGCTAACTTAACTGAGTGTGAGAGAGAGAGAGAGAGAGAGAGAGAGAGAGAGAGAGAGAGAGAGAGAGAGAGAGAGAGAGAGTGTGTGTGTGTGTGTGTGTGTGTGTGTGTGTGTGTGTGTGTGTCTGGCATGAATGGAGGGGATAAAGGAGGAAAAAAAACACCCAGAATTATTTTGCTGTCCAGAGGTTCCTTCCAAGTGTCTCCTCTCCTGGGCCTGGACTTTATATGTGTCTGTTCTGTAAAGTTTGAAACTGTGGAAACAGGCGGAGTGGGGGTTGGGAATGGGGATGAATATACCACCCTGTGAATGCTTGTCATTCTGTTAATCCCCTGTTGGAATCTCTTGGGGGGGGGGGGGAGGGCAGGGCTCTTGACCTGGTGTCCTTGTCAATAAACTCATTTACAAAAAATAAAAAGTATGGTGTATGCTTTGTTCCCTGAGCTGAAGCACTTGCAGAAAATACAGCTAAGCAGAGAAATGATCTGAGCCCAATCTGGAAAGGTCATTGACATCACCCTCTTGTACTCCCTATTCTCTGCCCTGGTAGGCCCTGACCCTGGGTTTTAGCTGTTGCTCAGATGTAGCTATCTGAAATTAGAGTGATGAGGATTCACAGGTTTGTGAAGACATTTCCTGGCAGCCCTTGTGAACCACCACTACTCCCCCCACACCAGACTGCCCACCCCAGCTGCTTACACCCATAAAGCAGTGAGTAATTAAGGGATAAGTCCCTACCTACCTGATCGGCCTCCTCTGTCCTTATTTCTCACCAGTCTCAACCCAACTTCCCTCAGCCCCCAAGATACCCAGATCGCTCCAAGGGCATCTGCCAAACAAGGGCAGCTGCTTCCTTCCTGCTTCAAGGCAGGCAGCCAGGGAAGCAGAGGGTGGAGAGAGCCTTAGGGGCTGGAACCACTGCCACTCGAGGGGCCTTCTGTTGCTCTGCCCCGAATCAGAGCTTCATCTTCCTGCCTTCCTGTGCTTCCCACTGATTTTTCAGGTTTTGAAGTAGGTCACACTAACACACCTCACAAATCAGACCTTAACCCCTACCTTATTTCAGATTACATGGGAATGCCAGTTTGCAAGCCTAGCATCTGATTGGGGGACTCGGGGTAAAATTTCAGAGAAAATAACTTTTGGATTAGTTAATCTAACCTCTGTACCCATTGTGTTTATATTCCCTGTTCTCTGGGGAAATATCCATTCAAATTCCCTGTAAATCAGGAGGAGTTCTTAAGCTAAAGCCTGTTGTTTAAAAAAACAATTAATTTGATAACTATATTTCAATATAACTGGTTTCCTTTGTAATAATATATACTTATGCATTTTAAAAACATTCTGAGAAAGAGTCCATAGGTTTTACCAGACTATTAATAGCATTCATGACATTAAAAAAGGTGAAGAACTCTCGATGTAAATGACAGCTGCCATGCAGAAGATTGTGGTGATAACCTGGAAGAGAAGAATCCATGACTTTGGTCGCTAGACATGTAGCAGCTGGAGTTAGCAAAGAGAACTAGAAAGTCTGTCTGCTTCTCTGTAGTGCTCTCTGGACCAGTGATTTAAAGATGAGATCAAACTGGAGAACTCACCCGTGTGACCTCCGGCTCAGACTGCATGGGACACGGTATCAGTCTGGTATTAAAAAATGAGTTCTTGAAACATTTGGGAAAACATTCTCATCTATTGGCTCACTTTCTTCTCTTCCACTTAAGGGGAAAACTGGTAGAAATCAGTCTACCCCCATCCTCTTTGCCATATGTAAGAAATTAAAAGTTGTTTGTCTCAGGAAGCAAGTCTAGAGCTGGGCCGGCACCCACTCTTCAAGGTAGCGGTTGCTTTTCACCCCTTGTTACCGGAATGGTAATCTCTGAAGTCCCAAGATCAAAGGTGAACAGGCAGGAAAACTGCCAAGGAGTCCCATCCCAGCTTCTCTGTGATTGCTTTTTCTGGCTTCACTGAGGGGCCCAGATTTCATTTTCCCCACCACCCCCAGCTCCAGCAGGCAAGAGCCTGTTTATTTTAATACCTGGTGTGGTACTCGGAAAAGCTAACACCTCCCCCGTTGTTACCCATTTCTAGCTCCTGAACGCTAATCCTAGAATCCCAACCAACCCCCAGACAATATTATTAGCTGCAAGGATGTTTCTTGAAAAGTTTCCGAGTTGGCTTCGAACTCCTTTCATTTTCTCATTTAGCTTACGACCTGCCATCCTTAAGGCTGCCAACAAAGGGAAGAGATTCTAGGCTGGAAATGGGGGTCGAGGGCTTTTATTAAATAATGATAGTGTAGTAGAAGAATGTTCAAGTCAGAAGGCCTAGATTCACATTTTGGCTGGGCTACTCACTACCTGAATGACCTCGAGAAAATCTCTTTGCTTCTTTGTTCCTTGGGTCCATATTTGCATGATCTTCAAGAGTACTTTCAGATCTAAATCCTAGGAACCTTCTTGACAGTAGAGTGGTGGCTCTTAACTTGGGGTCCAGCCTACAAGGGATTCATGCACAGATTTCAGAGGTCTGAGAATTTGGTTGGGAAAAAAATTGCAACTTTATTTTCGCCAGCCAATCCCTAAATTTTTTTAAAAAATAGTTTTTTTCAATTTGGAATTTTTAAAAAGTATATTCTGAGAAAGGGCCCATAGGTTTTTTGTTTTGTTTTGTTTTTTTTACCAGACTAATAAAAGGGTTCATGACAAAAGATACTTAAGAATCCCTAGGCTAGGGCAACTTTTCAAGGCCATCATGCTGTTTGAGACTTTTCATCTCAAGTTGGGTGAGAAAGGGACACTTATGTACCACCTCATATGTGTGTTTGGTGCAGTGCTAAGCACTTTTTTTTTTTTACACAAATAACTCATTTGATCCTCAAAATACCCATAGGAGATAGGTAATACTATTATCCCTGTTTTACAGTTGAGGAAACCAGGCAAACAAGCTAAATGACTTGGCATAGGGTGACACAGCTAACAAGTATAGTTTCAAATTTGAACTCAGGACTTCCTGATCCTAAGCCCAGAGTTCTAACCACTGTACCACCTAGATGCTTCTGGGTGGGCTAAGAAGAGTCTGACTCTGGAAACTCCACCCATCCTACATTCCTGGGTTCAGATGCTTTTGACTCTTCCCCTTCCCTCCTGGTCAAGCAGCCTCCAAATCTAAATGGGCATCCAGGATATTTTAATATTGTTTAAGAAACAAGCAGGAGCCAAGGACTTTGGCCCTTATCTTTCCAGACCATTTCTTTATTATCTCTCAATGGAAGAAACTGGGCTATTAACAATGCAGGTGGATTCACAGGTTCCAGCCCCTCTGCAGCAGGCATTTCTAGTCCTCACCAACCCAGCAGACCCAATTGCATGTTTGTGTATATTCAAAGAGGTGACTTTTAAATTTTCAGCCAACCTCTGTTCAGGCTGAAATAGGACTGTAGCAATAGGGAATAGACATGGCAGAGTGGAATTGAAGACAGGTTAAGGCTCCAGAGGATGCCATAGGCGGGGCTTTGTTCAATCCAATCCAAAGTTTTCGCAACGGGAATTATAACATAAATCCACTTATCCCCAACCTGGCCTAGTAACTGAGCGATGCATGCATACTATCTCAGCTCTGTACCTTGCCTCTGGCTGCCATCCGGCCTTCCTCTTCTTTCTGTCCAGGTCGGGTTTGTTGCCAAAAAGAGCCCAGCTGGAGGGAAGAGGAAAACGTTCTGTCCTGAATGTTGCACATTTCTAAGGGGGTGGAGGGGGGGAGCTTAGTTTTCCCTGGAAAGGTATGAACGTGAACCCACGAGTTACAAAAGAGAGATCCCGAGCCTAGGACTCAGAGCCAAAAAAGGAAAACGTATAATTGGACTTTTTGGTCTCCTCGGTCCCCTCTCCTTTCTCTAACCTTATTCAGAAAACGAATAAAAAGGGGGAAAGGCGGGGCAGGTTGGCGTGATGCATTGGATGCTTTGTTGTCTGGAGTCCCCAAACTCAGCGCGTGCCTGACATACTCAGGCTTGTTCCCGGGAGGTAAAACTGTAGACTAGGGTGGAGGGGAAAGGGGTGGGGGGGGGAGAGAGAGAGAGAGAGAGAGAGAGAGAGAGAGAGAGAGAGAGAGAGAGAGAGAGAGAAATCCGCTCAAAACTGTTCAAAGGTGGGTCTCCCTCCTTAGTCTCCCCCTCATCACAAACCGAACAAGTTACCTCGCCTCACCCCAACCTCCAGCGGGGTGCTGACCATGGTAGAAAACCTATACCTAAGGGCCAGGATAGCTCTAAGTACAGTCGATACTTGCTGACCGCTTGGACAGAGGAAAGCCACAAGTAAGGCTTAAAACAGCCAACTCATCCTTAGTGCTACTCTCCTCCCTTGCCCCCTCCTACACCTCCCCCAGACTTGGCTGACCTGATCACAGAACCCATTGGAACTGCCCCACCCCCTGTCCTTAGAAGTGTGTGTGTGTGTGGAGGCAGGGGGTCTTATGGTTATACTTTAAAATACCCGCTGGAAGGAAGGAAGGAGTAGGAATGGGGAGGGGGACTTGCGAAAAAGATTCCAACCCCCTCCCGAGAAAAGACCAAAGGGGAAAAAAAAAAGGTTGAATGAG